>OZ007496.1:163460796-164060796 GCA_963931805.1 Microdon myrmicae | reverse complement strand
ATTTTTCGCTTGTTTGTCAATTTACAGGTCACTATGAACGCTCTCTACAGTTTTTCTATGCTATATATACTTAAATTCTATCTTAACCTAGGAATCTCCTAATGTGCATTTAATGACCCAACGTATAGATACATGTGGTTTGTTTCTTAGCATTTTATTTTGGGTTTTTCGGATTTGGGTAAATGTTGTCTAGACACAATTTAGTGTCAATGGAATAGAAAATGTTTTAAAAAATGAATAGGAAACACATTCCTAGAAGATTGTGAAAATGCAGGTGCGAGTCATTGTTGGATGAATTTCTTATCTTAAGGTCAACATAAGGGTGCATATTGGTTGGGTGATTCATACGTTAACTCGCTCCTCGTCAAGTCACATCGAAAAACAAAATCCAAAAATAAAATGAAAGAGAGAAAAACAAAACAAAACAACAATAAGTAAAACGAGAAAGAAAATAAATTTTTTGTCAATAGTGCTAATTGAATAGTGTAAAACACTTGATTAAGCATAATCAAGCAAAAACCATAATTTGTTTTCAGTGACATAATAAAGTGCGCTGCTTCACAGTAATAAAAACAGTCAAAACAAATTAATAGAACGAAGAGAATCAATATAATCAAAAATAATCGAAAATAAATAAAAAAACAAACAAATAAACAAATTTTCAATAAAGGTGAAAATCCGACATTCAACACAGTGCATTAAATAAAATTAAAAAAAGTGCGTAAAAAAACCCCTTCAGTGAGGTGCGACAAACAAATTAACTATCAATTAAAATATATCACCTCGCAAGCGTGAAAATTAAAACAAACAATATATTGCTCGCTAAGCAAATGGTTTTTAAGTCAGCATTTGGCGCGAGTAAATTAACTAAACTTTATTTTTTTATTTTAAAAATATTTTTATTAGTTAAATTCGTGTTCCCGCTTTATAGAGAGAGCTGCTACTGTTGGGCTCTTCGTAGTATTTATAGCCCTGTCCTGGGGCCACTGTTATCTGCGTCGTGATAAAGATGCGTCTTTGTGAAATAGCATAGAACCAATCTCGGTTGTGATAAGGAGGCATTGGGTCTACATTAATCGTGGTTTTGGGTATTCGATGAATAGAGTAAATATGAGTTGTAATATGGATTGTATTAATTGTGATATGGATTGTGATCTATGTTCTTAAGCATTGGATGAATAGAGTATTTGATGAATAGAGTAAATATGAGTTGTGATATGGATTGTGATAAGGTGGTTAGATGATTGTTTGGATATTCTTTATATGAAAAGGGAGGATGATTGGGTCGTATGCTTGATGCTTTTAGAGGTGGGTAAGGTATTTGTTGTTGTGTCCCCTACAGGTGTTAACTCACGAGTGCAAGGTTAATGACTCTTACCTGACGATAGGCGAGTTCGACTCGGCTTACGGGAGAAATCGAGTTGCGTCGTGATTCGTATTGCGGGTCGCCTCTGTTTTGTTTCTTAATGAAAATAAACTGGAAGATAAAAACGCGACAACACACAAAAGAAGAGGTGCTCTGATAAACTGCATTGTGTCGCGAAGTAAAACCGCGAAATTAACAATGGAGAAAAGAGATCAGCATATGGAGGACCCCTCCCCCTCCAACCTTAACATGTATGGGGCAAACAATTCATTCGCTTCTCTTGCATCCTCAGAGTCTGAGGATGAAGAAGAGGATATAAGCGAATTGGAGGCGAAACTTGGGATGGCAAGATTAGAAGAGAGACGCCGAAAGAAGAAAACAGTAGCTCTCGAACAGGAAAAACACATCCAACAACAAAAAATGCCGAAGCCAAAAGTCGACCAACAGCAACAATATCAAAATCAACATCAACAGCAACATCAACAGCAACATCAACAGCAACAGCAACAGCAACGTCAACATCAACATCAACATCAACATCAACAGCAACATCAACATCAACATCAACATCAACATCAACATCAACATCAACATCAACATCAACATCAACACCAACATCAACATCAACAACAACTTCAACCTCAGCAGCATCAACGGCAACATCAACAGCAACTACCAACACAAAATCGACTGCCGAAACAGCAAGCAACACAGCAGTAGCAAAGTAACAAAAACAGCAGCAACAAAGCAACAAAAATAAAGATGCCACCAAATCGCACAAGATCAATGAGTGTAACATTTCAGCGGTCTTACGCCCAAATAGCAAGAGGGGGAGGAAACCCAACACAGACTCCAACACTGATACCTACAAATACTTCGGCACAGACTGAAACTACATCACAAGCAGACGTGTTCACAATCTTGTTCAATCTACAGAGACAGATGACACACCTGAAAAGTCAAATAAACGAAATATACTCGCACTTGCCCAGTCTAAATAAAAAATCAATATAAACCCTCCAAACAAAATATCAATTAAAGCCCTTGTCGTGAGTGTAAATTCACTTATAAGAACCGAAAGAAGAACCAGACTTTTTAACCTGTCGCAAAACGAAAGCCCTGATGTGCTCTGGCTGGGGAAACTAAGTTAAATCAGAGGCATAAACTTTGTCACAAAAACTATGATATTATACGAAGAGACCCACCTAATTCCTCATAAGGGCGAGGCGCCGCCATCTTTATTAGAAAAGGACTCCAACACAAAGTGGAGAAGTATGCAGGTTTCGGGTGCTTTTAGCATGCATCGTACGCATACCACTTCAGCAAGGAAGGTGGCTGTATGCGATTTGGGTTTCGGCACCTGAGGCACATCAGTATAATCTCTTTATAGCAGAACTTGAGACACTCTTTCAACGCTTGCAACTTCAACTGGATAAAAACTATTTTATTATAGCTGAAGACATGAAAGCTTAAGATAAAGATTGGGGAAATTGTATGTCCAACAGTAGAAGAAATCAACTGGCTAGCTGATTAGATCAATGTCACGTAGAATATGAAACCGACTTTCTAGCTAAGGAATATCCGTCGTTCCCTAGAGGTAGATCCTATCTAGATATCATGCTTATCGACACCCGATTGAGACTATTAAACACCAACAGATATAACAGAAACTGTTTACGGACTATTGAATAGGACAGTGACCGCTGTGTATTCACAGCCGTAATAAAGCTTCCGAACGAACTGGCGGAACTGGAGGAATTCGTGGTTCCACAACCCTACAACTCACCCTGATGTGGTGCGGGGGCTGAAACTACAATAAATCACTCAGGCTATGCTGACGGAACCATACGCTTCCAGTAGGGTTACCCATGTCAGACAGACTAGCGAGGAGTAACACACACAGATCGACCACCCCTAATCCAGGGTGTTACGCGTCACCGTGCCCATTGGATGGTTTGCAGCCAGGGGTATACCGGCTGTATTATAACGACATCTAACACCGTGTCGAATCAGCGCAGTAAGCAGACCTTACCATATCAAAGAGGGGCTCTGATATGGCCGGCTATCTGAAACCCCAGAATGTTCCCACGAAATGAATGATCAATATACAAAAAAAAATCTCACGAAAAACCCGGTAGGCGTAGTTGTAATGAGGCGACACTACTGTGGCGGTTTCCCCCGACGCCACTGCCCGCCTCACATTTTCAACGGGAACACCAATAAGAAGGGGCATTAACCCAGGCGACGGTGCATAGTCCAAAATTATCGGGCGAGCGGTTGATGCGCTATGGACCTTGGTTTTCGTGCCGCACCATGGGGGCGGAAACAACAAAAGCCTGGTCGTCGCAGAGCATCAAGTTCTATAGGGAAAAAGAGTAAAATTTCCTGCAAGGATGAATAGCTTGTTTGTGCGTAGCACAACATGAATATCCGATAGAATTTGCTCAACATACAGCACACACCGGGGAAGTTCAACCGGCGCCGACGGTCAACGGAAAATATTCCAACATTGGTTCCCGCTAACATGCACCCTTTCTCGAGTGGAGAAAAACGGTCGCATCCTCAACCAACGGATCAATCGAGATATTCGGACAAGAATATCTTCGATCCAGCACCGTCGCACACAGGCAAGCTGCCCCCTTTTTTTTATCAGCGAACACGGCGGGCAATTCGGTGGCAAAAACCAACTACAGGCAAGTAATAACATGCTTGCCTAAAGGAGAAGCAAACACAGGGAATAGCCACCTGCACCATTTGCACGACGATCGATATGCGATCGGTGGCGATCCTGGCTGTGATCGCGATCGTATGAATATTCGTCGTTCCTATGGAAGATACACTAGCGAAGTTTGCACGATCAACAATAATGCTTCAAGCAGTAGTGATCGTGTAAACAATTCAACCCCTGTGCAAACCTGCAGGTCATGTGGATGGCGATGATCCCGTGTCTGCATGCTGGGGGACACGCACGTAAGCGGCCGACGCGATTAGCGTGTATGTGTATTCACCCTTTCCTTTTTTCTTGTTCGCCTAGCAAAAAGCTAAAGGCGCACCGTATATGGTGGTCGGGGCAGTGGTCTGTTTTGGGTCCTGGCGCTGAGTGTGCAAAATAGAAAGAAGGAAAAATAAGAAAAGGGGTTGCGTGTGAGGTAACCATTGCGAGTCGGGATGAATTGATGAATCAGTCTTGGAGAAGCAGTGAAACGTAGAGTTAACAGTTGTGGTGTGCCATATATTAAAAGTCATATTTACGATGTGGAATAATCATTTTGTTGTGCGGTATACCGATTAAAGCGTAAACATATTAAATAAGAAAATCTATTTTAAAACAATATTAACGATGTGGAATAATCATTTCTGTTGTGCGGTATACCGATTCAACCGTAAACATATCAAATAAGAAAATTTATTTTAAAACAATATTAACGATGTGGAATAATCATTTTGTTGTGCGGTATACCCGATGAAGTCGTAAAAATATTAAATAAGATTCGATAATAAATATAGTGTACCTTTATGTTTTACTAATTACTGGGGTTGTTAGTCAATACCCAGAAAATAAAAGAGCCAAACCCAGGCCAAGCTCACAGTGACTTTTATTTGACTTGTTTTGTGAGTGTCGTTCTACTTGAACGTTATTTCATCACCACACAACTAGTGTTCGGCGGAACACATTGACTCCATCACACATAAAAAACCGCCAAACTACCATAAGAGAACAAATCATCAAGAAAACACCGACTCGGCAAAAAGAAGACGTAGGGACAAACGGAAAAAGCGGGATATACGCGTCAGGACGTGGAATGTTCGAACGTTATATAAACCAGGCGCGATACAGACGGTCGTAGAAAGCGCGAAACAATATAAAATGGACATCGTCGCGTTTCGGGAAGTCCGACTCCCACATTAAGTAATCGAAACCAACGGGTTTACACTGGCGTATGGATGTCCCGATACACATAACCTCGAGACTGGCTTCATCATAAGCAACAAGATTACGCCTCATGTAAAAGATGTGAAATTTATTAATGACTGAATGTCTGTGCTAAAAATATAGGGCCCATGGTACAATTAGAATAATCGTTAACCGTACGCTTGTCATAATATTTAAACTTAAATTTTACACTTACGGTTTGTCCTGGGATGGGTTTAGGGAAGCGATGTCTGTTTTTTTTTTTTTTTGTTATTTTATTTTTTTTCTTGATTTCAGATTGTGAGAGAGAGATTTCGTAATAATATTTTCAAAAAAAAAGTCTGTGACCGCACATTTTACAATTCAGAGATTTGATAAGTTATATCTTACAACTGAAACATTATCTTGGATAAAGAAAAGAAAAATATGTATAATTAATAATTAAAAGAATAAATCGAAGGAAAATACGAAAAGGAAAAACCTTCATTAAAAAAAAAAAAAAAAAAAAAAACAGCAATAATAAATAATATAAAATGTAAATATTTACATGAAATTATGACAAATTAAGCAAGAAGCTGGGTTGTGAGAGAATTTTCAGAACTTTCACAGCTGATGTTAAAGTTATATACTAGTTTACGAATTCTTTCAGAAATCAATTCAACATCTGCCCTTCCGTGGAGACTTAAGGTTGAATAGTGCCAAGGGAGGTCTGGCATTATTTTCAAAACTTTGTTTTGTGATACCTGTAACTTCTTTAAATGGCACCTTGCAGCGTTACCCCATACTGGACACCCATATAACAGTATAGCTTGGAAAATAACTTTATGAATAATAATCTTATTTTCATTTGTGAGTAAAGACTTGCGATTAATAAAAGGGTAAAGCATCTTAATAGCAATACTCATTTTATTAAGAGTGCTTTGAATATGTTGTTTAAATGTGAGTTTTGTATCGAGATGAACTCCGAGATACTTTACGGATTGCTCCCATGCAATCGTGGTACCATTTATTTGCAGCTGACTGCTGGAAAAGATGGCTTGTGTCTTCCCAACATTTAGCTTGATTTTCCATTTCATATAATATTTTGCAAGTATCTCGATCGCATGCTTTAGATTTGTCTCAACGTTGAGAAAAAATTCATGCGACGCAAATACTGCAGTGTCGTCAGCGAAGATAGCTGATTCACATGATTTCAGATTGTATTTAAATACTTCCGATATTTCTTGTTGTTCTTGATGGTGTTCCTTTTTATTAATTTGTGGTCCTTGAACTCTCATTAAATTATTGAATTAACACCAGATAATAGTTTCATAACAGCTCCATTTTATTTAAAAAATACATGATATAATTTAATACATTTTGTTCTCATATAGTTCCAATTTATAATTTCATACATTTCGTTTTCATATAGTTCCTTTTTATAATTTAACACGTTTAGTTTTTAAATATGTATTTCGTTTTAAATCATTAGCGCTTGACGAATTTCACGCAACGAGAGGCGAATTTTCAAAACGAGAGCGAGTCTAAATGTCCATTCGCGTCCTTTTATATGGATGAAAAATGTACCCTCACTTTTCCGTTTTTCTCCCAATGAATATGTTATTTTGACTTTTGCCAATACAAAAAAAAAAAAAAACGATTCTATGATTTTGTAGATGTAGAAAAAGTAACGGTAATTTTGTGGGGGTACGAAGTAGATGTGCCAACGTATGGCACTAGTTCACTCAACTTCCCACTTGTTCGTTTTAGTTTCGCCGGGAGCTTCAAACTGTCCCTTCCCGTCTTGCGGCGATTTACGGATTGATAACTACCGCAGACTCCCCATCGTCTTGACTCGGGCAAGAAAGATAACACGCGATTGTCCGCACTCTGGTTGTAATCTGACTTTGTTTAATTCGAAAAGCGATGCGCGCTCGACGGTGGTTGAGACTCGACTGACCGAAGCAAGAAATCGTTCATTGCGTCGTGGCAGTGAAGTCATAGCTGAGTAATCTCACTGCCACTTACCAGGAACTTGGAACGGGTTGCTATGCTTGCATAGGGAATTTAGTTCCGGCGAATTACTGCCGTACAGGCTGGCTAGATTCTTCGGTCTCTATGTGTACTGAGAAATCGGTTTTGGGAACACGATCAAGTATGAGCATAAGTTGCCGGTTAGACAAGGGAATGTGGGCCTTGGTCGTTGCGATGGTTGTTTCGCTGAAATTCAACGCATCGTGCTGGTGACTTACCAGTAAGGAGAATTGGTATTGGGTAGGATGGGAGCCGAGGTAATTTTCGGGGAAACTAAATGTTGCTTGGTTACGAGCGAGAAAATAGATTAAGCAGGAAGCGAGCCGGAATGATTGTCGGGGGAAATTAGAGCTGCTTGGTTGCGAGGAATATAATTTAAATAGGAAATTAACCGAAGTGGTTTTTGGGAAAAATTATATGCGGCTTCATGTAGTCGGGGGAGATGATTAGTATTCCGTTCTAAATTTGAATATGCATTTTATTACAGATTGGGAAACGGATTCTTGGTAAGTTTGGGGATGTGTGCAATTGCAGATTTGGTGACGGATGCTGTTGCATATTGGGAGGTGTGTGCTATTGCCTATTTGGGTTATGGGGACGCGCTCTTAGCGGCCAAAATTGGTTGGAGTTGTGGGTTGGTTCTCCATGTGGTATAGAGAACCCCCACAAATTTGCTGGAAGGCTGTTTGTGTATCTGTTCTTTTTATTTTAGGCATAGCTTTATTTGTAATTCTGTGTATCTTCAATTGAAGAATTATAATATGTTGCGAGAAAAGGGGGGATGGAGTTGGAAACCATTAGTATGTATATTTTCACTGAAAATTGGAACTATTAATAAATGAATAGCCTGCACAATTCGTACACAACGAAAATTTTGCCATTGAAGACTTTTTGTGATGGAATTATGTCTTGAAGAATAATTGTATGGGAAAAATGTGTTTGGTGAATGAACAAATATTTTTATTGTAGCTAATGTTGTTTAGCGGGGGTAATGTTGTTTTTAATGTATGAAATGGGGGTTTTTAAGGAATCAAGAACGCGAATTGGGGATGGGAGCGATCATACATGGCAAAGTCTTTGCTTTCAACCCGGCGAAGGCCAGGACGATCCCTGTCCCTTGAAGGACGCGAATTAGCTTACTTGTTCAGGGGGCGGGGTTTAATTATTTAACATGGCATATAGTGTCCTAAATCGTATTCCCTTTTTTTGCGTAAGGAACGAAACGTGTGATTGTACCAGAGGGTTGATGAGATTGACGTTTTATACAGGGAATAAGATAATGTAAATTTCTCGGTAAAAGTGTGTAATAGCATCCTCTACAGATGATTCATTGTAGTTGGGCGAGAGTCTACTTAGGTAATCATCGATAAGCCGGAAGCTTGCTGAAACTCGTAGTACTAGATATTACTAAGGTACGTAGACTATGGAGAGGAGCCCAGATATAAGATCGCAATTCCGCCCTATGATGCAAACTGAAATCAACAGACAGTTTTAACCAACTCAACTCAACATCATCATCATCGGCACTACAACCGGGATCCGGTCTTGGCCTTATTTAGCAAGTCTCTTCACCAGTATCTGGTCGTTATCCGAGACTTGTTAAATTGTCCATAATAATTTGTTTTCCGGGCAAGGTTATCAGCCTTGCGCCAACTCAACTTACCCGTCGTTAATTGTAAAACAGAAGGGAGATAAACATGTCGCTGCAATCTATACGAAAGCTTTTCGTTTTTGCCACACTTGAGTTAAGCAATATTTTCGGTAATAATTTCTAAGCAGTGCATCCGTCAATAAAGCTTTTATGCGCCAGATACGATAGGCAATTACTAACGGCAGTGTCAAGTCGACGGTTAGTTACTGCGGTGCCGGAACAACTATTTCATGTTATATAGCTTACTATTTGTAATTGTTTGTATCCGTTTCAGTAACACGAGAAAGCATAACGACAAAACGTAGATCAGTTAATGACTGTATTATTTACCGTAGATCACTTTAAATAGCTCGTGAATTAGCCCATGATTCGCGAGATCGTACATTCACCCAGACTTCCCCCAACGGCGATCAGCTGAAACTTAAATAGATTTCATTTTACAAAAAGCGGTGTTTTCTTCCAGATAAAAACAGCAATGACGGTGTGCTCAAAGTTGAAACATTCAGACGCGTACTACTTAACTTTGTTTGTTCGTTATTATTATTATTTTTTGTGTACTATAAATAAGTAAGGGGTCATGTGCAAACACTCTTTATCGGGCACACACGCGAGTGGAGATCTCTTTATTTTTTTAACGTTTATTTATTTTGCTTAAATGCTATTACATTTTTGTGTTACTTATCATATTTTGTTCTTCTTTTTTTTCTTACCCTACATATCGTTTATACAATGTACTGTGTAATGTTTTTTTTTTAAATATTATTTGAGGAAAAAGTAACAAAAAACCTACTTAATTGTCTATATATTTGTTTAATTATAATAAACCTAATTTAACCTACTAGCACTTAAATCTAACTAAGACTAATTTAACTCTAACTAAACCTAGCTTAAGTCTACCTAAGACTAATTAAGACAAAGGAACTGTGGATGAAGTCCTGTCACGCGTCCTCCGCCCCAGCGAACCCCAGTCCTTTGACGTAGGCCGAACAAGTTCCATACAGCAGGACCCGCTCCCGAACATTTATCAGCCAGTCTCAGACCAGTCGAGTCTGTGGGGTTTCTCTATATTACTTGGAGAACCAACCGACAATTCCATACCTTATTTCGACCGCTTTCAGCGCGTCATACCTATCCATTCCCCTTATATGCTATTCAGCTGAAATAACATGTTGTCCCCAAGGACGCATAGCTAAACTCATTATTCTATGCAGATAATGCATAATTAAGTTTAGCTACTCTTATGCCATATGGCAACCCCATTTTGCTAGCCCATGAGATTTCCATCGGAAATCACATATTGTCGTTTAGCAACAACATGTCTAAACGAACGACGCTGTTGCATCATAGCAAAATCGCTGGAGTTATTTCAGCGTCTTAGAGTCTGGTTCTCACGCTGATTATTTCCCAAGCATCAGCGGCATCCTATTGTCTTTTCTTTAGATCATCCATTCGCTTACGATCAATGAACTCTTTTCGCAGGTGAATAGCACCAGCTAAATTTTCCCCTCCTCCATAATTCTGTTTCCATACGGTTCAATGTTCGCTGAGATCACCACAGCCGTAACACTAGGACAGTAGGTCATGCTCAGTAGCTGCATTTGATACCAGCACATACAACGAAGCCACCTCGAGATCACAGTACATCGTGTTTCTGTTCTCACATTCCCCACGTTCGTCACTTATCAATTAACCGAAGTTACCACATTTCGACGGTCATGCCGATGAGAGACCAGAGGCCTGATCTCTTTTGGTTGTCCTGTGTGCAAAATCGAGAACACAGAATTTCACCCCTAACAAAGCAGTCGCTATCCAATCTCCACCGTGCGAAGTCACGCCGCCCAGAGTGAAATTTAATTACCCGATTTTTAGTCAGTCGAATATTGTCGAAACACCAAAGTGCACTAGTTAAATCGGAACGCGAAATTTGCTATTTAAATTCGTAGCTTATAGAACAACTAGAAAAACATTGCAATAAAATAATACGTGTATAAATATAAGCTTAACCAAATTAAATTAAAATAAAGAAGTGAAGTGAATTCGTGCCATACGTTGGCAATCATACTTCTACCCCACAAGCACATCAGCCAAAAGGACAATAGCAGGAAACCAGCAGAAAAACTAAAATGCCTCTCAATCAACACGGTAGTCATCGATTGAAAAAAATTGGTACGTCTGTGTAGGAAGTAATAATTTTGTGATTAAAAGACTAGGAGGCAATAGGCATGCCATTCAAACATATAACGTTGGTGATCATATTAAAATTAAAAATGCTTTCAAAAGAGCCACCGCGGAATTCTTTTCTTACACACCGAAAGAACTGATACGTGGTAACCTCCCCCACCCCCGATATCCCGCCGAGCGGGAAGAGTAAGTCTAATTAGGATTAAATTTAAATAAGAATAAATATGCAGAGATTGCTCCTCGATAGTATAGTGGTTAGTATACCCGCCTGTCACGTGGGAGACCGGGGTTCGATTCCCCGTCGGGGAGCCTCTGGCGCAAGACTAATAAACTTGTCCGGAAAAAACAAATCATTATGGAAAATTTAACAAGCCTCAGGATTTGCTAAATAAGGTCAAGATCGGTTCCCGGTTGTAGTGCCGATAATGTTGATGGCGGGGGAGGGATTAGAGTCCACGATCCAAGTTTTGGATTGTCATCGCAAGCGAATGCGCGATCCTGCTTTCGTTGAGTTCCAACATTACGAATGCGCATTCTTGCTTTCGTTGAACTGTGAATTCCGAAAGAACAGGTGTGGGCGTTCTCTCTTCGAAGGATGGAGAGTCGAGAAGTAGCCTTGATTGTGTTAAGAAGTCAAAAAAAGAAAGGAAAGGTCAGGCGAGTCTGGCTCAAAAAGGTAAAAAGTAAAAAAAAGGATAAAGTAAAGACATACGAGGAATAGCTACAAGGTTTAAACGATGCGGGAGTGTGTTTTTTTCTGTTAAATAAATGTAATATGGAATTGTGTAAAGGTACCCATAATTGATTGTGCCAATTAACTTTTCCGTGATTAAAGATCGGTGATAACGTTTCAACCGTTACATATTCATGAAACATTGTTTGATTGCACGCTGAAATAAATGGAGAATGAATCAAAAGGAATCAATGCTGGAGAGTGTTTTATAGTGTTTTCTGTTCCGGACAAGAGCTTCCACGGGCAGGCTGGTGGATCAATCGAGTAATTCCCAGGTAACCAATGAATTTAATAACTTTTGGTTTCTCAGGAAATATAACGGCCGGCCAATAACGGCGGGTGGCCGTTCCTTAAGAACGGTTGCAGTAGCGGATCGACAGCGGACTGGGGGTACCGTGGAAAAAGGTTGAAAGTTCAAACTCCCGAACTCCTCTGAAAAAATGTGATCACGGTGTGGTGCTCGTCGACAACTTTTACTGAAAACCACATCCTCCTCAGAACACGATTGCGATTTGGCTGCCGCCCAAACATAATCTAACAGGATATCTATTTGTTGCAACTGACTGTCTAAGGCACTTCAAACTGTGGCAATTGGCGCAGCCACTTCCCAAGCATGTTATTATCAATATCCAAATTAACAATATATCATTGGCCATTATCCCAAATACATCCTAATTAGAAATATGGCATCAAAAATTATCAAATATTAAAAATATCAATACCCAGAAAATAGATCAAAGCCCCAGCATATAATAATTACCAACAATATATAACCTTAACAACAATACAGCATATTTGCGCCAAATACAACTTTTCACACTCACTCACAAATTTAACATTAAAAACAGTTCTTTTACACACACCAAAAACATAACATTATATATTATATTACATATAACATTACCACAGCATATAACATTAACAATTTCAACAACAACAGTAAAACATAAAATACTTAAAAATATTACAGTTCTATTAAAGGGTGTCGAATCTGAAACTGAACGGGAAACTCTTTTGAAAATGCTTCGAGAGCTAAAGTACGATGGGTGAACCGGAGACTACCCTTCCTTCTGGTACAGTTAAATCCAAATAGTAAAATTGGTAGTCTACGGAAAATAACAGACGTGGATCACCAAAATATAACATGGGACAAACTAAAAAAAGACAGAAACATTCGCTGCCAAAGACTTGGGCGTTCAGCGGCGAACTGTGAAATGCAGCATCATTGCGTGAAATACGGTCAGGATCATAATGCAGAGGATTGCCCTTTGGGTAAAGAAAGGGTGGAACATTAAACCCTTTCAAAGTGTACATTTCGGAATGAGGATCATCCCGCTAACTACCGAGGTTGTCCTAGATACCGAGAATTAACCTCGAAGGGTTGGACTCAGCAAAGAAAAACTAAGCCAAATCGCACAAGATCAATGACTGTTAACCCTCAGCAGTCTTACGCACAAATAGCGAGAGGCGGAGAAAACCCAACACTGATACCCACAAATACTTCGGCACAGACTGAAACAACATCGCAAGCAGACGTGTTCACAATACTGCTTAATATACAGAGACAGATGACACAGCTGCAAAGTCAAATAAACGAGATCGATTCGCACTTGCCCAGTCTAAATAAAAGTCGATATCAACCTTCTAACTAAAAGATCACTTAAAGCTCTTCATCATCATCGGCACTACAACCGGGATCCGGTCTTGGCCTTATTTAACAAATCTCTCCACCGGTCCCGATTTCGAGCCGATGTCATCCACTTTGGCACTCCCAGGTTCTGGGCATCCTGGTCTACACCATCCCTCCATCGCAGACAAGGTTTGCCGCGCTGTCTCCTTCCATACATCTTGCCACAAAGGTCTTTCCGGGCAGGCTCCTCTTCACTCATTCGAGCTAGGTGTCCCGCCCACCGGAGTCTACCGAGCTTGATTTTTCTTAAAATATTAGCTTCAAGGTAGATTGCGTACAACTCATGGTTGTAGCGTCTCCGGAATCGTCCTCCCTCACATACGGGGTCAACAATTCTCCTTAAGACCTTTCTCTCGAACGCGGCTAAGAGTTCAGAGTGCCTTTTATTAAGCACCCAGGTCTGGGATCCATAGATGAGTACTGGTAAGACCATGGTCTTGTACAGTAGTAGCTTGGATGTTCTAGATAAATTTCGGTATTTAAAAAGCCTTGATAGACTTTCTAGACTAAATTTCTTCTTCCATATTGTTATCGGCTGATACTATTGACCCAAGGTAGTTAAAGGATTGCACTATTTCAAATTCGTGCCCCACTACCCTGATAGTTTAACCAACGTTAGGTCTTCTCTTCGCAGAAGTTGCCACCATGTACTTAGTTTTTCCCTCATTAATGTGCAGTCCCAGTTTTTGTGCCGCCTGCTCGATCTGGGTGAAGGATTCCTGTAACGCCGATTCGGTTCTACCGATGATGTGGATGTCATCTGCGTAGGCAAGTATCTGGCTGGACTTGGTGACAATAGTCCCTCTTATTGTAACGCCAGAGTCACGGATTGCTTTCTCCAACGCCAGGTTGAAGAGGAGGCATGCCAGACCGTCCCCTTGTCGGAGTCCATTAAAGATGTTTATTGGTTTGGACAGCAATCCCGCCACTTTTACTTGACTAGTTACGTTGGTCATGGTCAACCTACAAAGTCGTTTCAATTGGTTTGGAATGCCGAATTCTCTCATGGCATTATATAGTTCTACCCTGGCTATGCTGTCGTAGGCGGCCTTGAAGTCTATAAATAGATGAGATAATGGAATCTTAAATTCCGGACATTTTTCAATCGCCTGCCTAAGGGTGAATATCTGATCAATTGCTGATTTGCCTGGGATGAAGCCACACCGATGTTGACCAATGATGGATTTAGCCTATGGGGATATCCGGTCTTGTAGGATAGTGGAGAGTATCTTATAGGCGGGCCTCAGCAATGTTGTACTGTGGTGGTGTTATGTAGTGTGTCTGGCACGACACGGATTCACTTAACACCCACTACTTAATTCACGGCAGCGAAAAGGAAACAAAGTTCTTCAGATACAACACTTCCCAACGGAGCGAACAGAAGGAAATAAAAACACACACTGATTCGCGTATTCTGTAATCTTGGTACTTTATTGATCTTACTATGTCCTGTAAGTTAACACCACACGAATGACTAATGATTGTTAGTTGCAATACCACACGAATGGCTCATGATTATTAATTGCGTTAATCTATATAATTGCCCGGCTTTAATATTACTGGGAACATCACACAATGGCTTTTATATTAATGGGACATCACTCGATTTGGACTAAATTTGATCGATTTTATAATGAGATTAAAAGAAAACTCTCTCTGCGCGAGCGTACGCCTTGGCGTAAAATATCTGACTCCAAGGAAAAAGGCTGACTGACTAACTGGAGCTCACCAAAGAAAAGGGGAAACCTCAAAGAAACTGAAAAATAGGAGGAGCTACACGATTAACTCGAGGTAGTTAATCGTGATTGGACCGGGTGAAATAGGCATACATTATGCATGTGTGCGTATGCCTTGCATACGATCGTCCGGCGACCCTGGACGGATGCCGACATCGCTGCAGCATCTTACATGAATGTAAACAAAAACATCTGGTTATCCTATGGGAGGCCATAAATCAACATCTCGGTTGACGATGTGAATTCCCTTTGGTCCGCCGACGGGTGGCGGCCGTTATTAGGGATTTTTGTATGCATAGCATTCTGTGGTGCCAATGCTATGTTTAGATATTGCAACGAATATAGGGTGCAGCCATTGCCAGATGTTGAAAGTAAACACTTGCTGGCTGCATCCAATTCGCTGCTTGTTTACGGTCCCTGGTCGGTGGAGACCGATAATGGGAAACCAGCGATTGCTGGTAATTAGAGAAATGTTTGGTTTGCCTCAGCCGAAACCTTGTCGGCGGTGGCAAACCAATGGGACCAAATAGCCGCATGCAAGAAGTGCCATGGGCAAACAAATAAAACGAGTCAACAAGGAACTCTTTGTTGATGTTGTTTCCATAGCATAAGGCTATGGAAACAAGATGCCCTGGGCGGAATGTATGCCTAAGGATAGGATTTCAAATGCCGCGGCAATGTGATAATCTTTGCCGTGGACTTATGTTTTTCTTAGGAATCAATGCCCGGTCGAGGGTGAATTTTCGATGCCACGGCAAGGTGATAAGCTTTGCCGTGGACTTAATGTTTTTTTAGGAATTAATGCCTGGTCGAGGGTGAATTTTCGATGCCACGGCAAGGTGATAAGCTTTGCCGTGGACTTAATGTTTTTTTAGGAATTGGTGACTGCCCGAGGGTGAGTTCTCGATGCCACGGCAAGGTGATAAGCTTTGCCGTGGACTTAATGTTTTTCAGGGGTGGTGTTGGAGAAAAAGGGGTTTGGAAGGAAAACCCCCCACAGAATAGGTAAGCTGCCTAACGGATATTCAAAACAGTTATCCGATTGGGTAACCGTATTAATTCCAGCGATTTGGCTGGGGGTAAATGCCGTAGCAAGGTTACGCAACCTTGCTGAAGTTCGACCGAGAGGTAAGTCGTTCGCCTGGAATAGTGGGGATCGAGCGATGCATGGCTCTTCGGGCCCTGAAAAGCCCCACAGTACCCCTATAGTTGCTGCACAGTGTGATATCTCCCTTCTTATGTATGGGACAAATTATTCCACGACGCCAATCTTCCCGCATCTCCTTTTGCTCCCATCAGTGCACCACGATTTCATGAATTGCGTGATGTAACGCTGTCCCTCCTTGTTTGATCAGCTCAGCTGGTATGCCATCAGCTCCGGGGGCTTTATTTGATTTTAGCTGCCTCATGGCTTTTAATGTTTGGTGTGGTGTAGGAGTGGTATTTGAAGATGGAGATGATTCTGGAGCGGAAGCTTCCAGAAAACAGGGCTTACGCCTTTCGACGCTGACCGTGGATCGCTTGCCTCTAATGTCGATCTCGAAGACGCGGTCACTGATGCGGCGGAAGACTTTGAATGGGCCATCATAAGGTGGGTCGAGGGGTTTTTTGACCTTATCCACCCTGACAAAGACGTGCGTGCAGCTGTGCAGTTCAGGGTGGACGAAAAGTTTTTTGGAGCCGTGCCTGGTTACAGGGGTTGCCCTAACCTTACGTAGCAGGTCACGGAGATGTCCCAATTCACGAAGTTGGTCACGCGGTGTTTCGCCATTCAGGAAAAGTTCTCCTGGAAGAAGGAGGTTGGTACCGTAGGTAAGCTCTGCTGCCGAAGCACCCAGGTCCTCCTTAATGCTTGTCCTCAGGCCGAGGGGGACGGTTGGAAGGGCGTCAAACCATTGTGTGTCATTATGACACATGAGTGAGGCTTTAAGAGATCTGTGCCAGCGCTCTATCATCCCATTTGATTGCGGGTGGTAGGCGGTGGTACGACTTCTTTGGCAGCCGAGAAGATTTGTTAGCTGCCTAAAAATTGTCGCCTCAAATTGTGGACCTCGGTCCGAAGTTATGGTGGTTGGTACACCGAAGCGTGTGACCCAAGTTGAGTAAAAGGCCTTGGCGACTGATTCGGCAGTAACTGCCCGGAGAGGTGTCGCCTCTGGCCATCGCGTGCAGCGATCCATCATAGTGAGGATATGAGAAAATCCTCTTGATGGAGTAAGCGGTCCCACTATGTCTATGTGGACATGGGCGAAGCGTGCCGTGGGAAGCTTGAATTGCGCTGGCTCCAGTACATTATGTCGCGCTACTTTGCAGCGCTGGCACTGGAGACAAGCACGAGCCCAACCGGTGAGATCTTTGTTCATCCGGGGCCAAATGAATTTGCGACGGACAGCAGCGGCCGTTGCTCGGCCGCTGGGGTGGGCTGGGTTGTGGTAAACCTGGAACACGCCCTTACGAAGTTTCTCGGGAATGTAAGGTCTAGCGGTTCCAGTGGAGACATCACACCAGATTTCGCCCAAAGGGTCGCGAAGGGTAATTTTCTTAAGCTCTAGTGCCGTATCGGCAGTTAGGAGGGACTTAAGCTGTTCGTCCTCCTCTTGAGCTAGGGCAAGATCAGCGTTATTCAAGGCGGTACGCAAATGAATCGTATCGATTCGAGAAAGGGCGTCCGCCGTGACATTCTGTTTACCGGAGATATGCCTGATCTCCGTAGAATATTGCCCAATGAGGTCTAATTGACGCTCTTGTCGGGGGGAGGCATTTCCCGACTTCTTCCGGAACGCATAGACCAATGGCTTGTGGTCTGTTAAAATAGAGAGCGAACGTCCTTCTATCATATGACGGAAGTACTTAACAGCGCTGTAGATCGCGAGCAATTCACGGTCGTAGGCGCTGTAACGTCGCTCAGTGGGACTCAGCTTCCTTGAAAAGAAACCAAGTGTTTCCGGGCGGCCTTCAATGTCCTGTTCAAGGACGGCTCCGATTGCGGTATCCGATGCGTCGCATTGGATAGAAAGTGCCGCTCCCTCGAGAGGGTATCGGAGTAAGGTGGCATTTGCCAATTGTTCTTTGGACAGTTGGAATGCTCTGTCAGAGACTTCTGTCCAATTAATGGGGCGCTTATCATTGCGCTTAGCTCCTTTTAAGAACTCATTTAGGGGAGCTTGAATTTGGGCAGCGTTCTTCAGTGTTGGACGATAGAAGTTAAGCATGCCCAAAAATCGACGAAGCTCACTCACGTTAGTAGGCCGGGGATACTTCATGAGGGCCTCCACACGGTCTGGTAGTGGGCGAATGCCCTGGTTGTCAACGACATAACCCAGATAGGTGATTTGCTCCTTGGCGTATTGACACTTATCTGGGTTGATGACAAGACCGAATACACGGAGGCGCTCTAGGACCTGACGTAAGTGGCGTTTATGTTCGGCGTGGTCTTTGGAGGCGATGAGAATGTCATCAAGATAAGCATGGCAGCAATTAAGACCACGTAAAGCCGTGTCGATATAACGTTGGAATGTCTGTGCGGCATTCCTGAGGCCGAAAGTCATCACTTTGAACTCGAAGAGTCCGAAAGGTGTAATGACTGCGGTCTTGGGGATGTCTTCTGGTGCCACCGGAATTTGATGGTATGCCCTGGTGAGATCCAGGGTAGTGAAGACATTGCACCCTCGTAACTTGTACGAAAAATCGTAGAGGTGTGCAATTGGGTATCTGTCCGGGACAGTTGCTGCGTTCAACAGCCTGTAATCGCCACATGGGCGCCACTCACCAGAACGTTTCTTCACTAAGTGGAGTGGGCTTGCCCAGGGACTGTCCGACGGTTGGCAGATACCTAGTTCGTTCATATGCTCGAACTCCGCGCGCGCCGCACGTAATTTTTCAGGAGCCAGTCGACGTGGACGCTGGCTCACCGGGGGACCACGTGTCTCTATATGATGAAACACCGTGGCTTTGTGTCGGCGTTGGTTAGGTAGAGGAATTGTTGTACTAACAAATTCTTGTACCATAACCTGAAATGGGTCTATGCACTCTGTGGCCCCTGAAGTTGCCGCTGGTGATGCCGTCATGGGCAAGGGGGGTGCGGTTGGAGCCACGAGTCTGTTATGGGTCGAATCGACCAACAGATTATGTGCACCTAATAGGTCGGAACCTATCAGGGGTTCATTTACGTCCGCAATGACGAAACGCCAAGTGATCGGACGACAAAGACCCAATTGGAGTGTCAGCTTTTTACGTCCGTACGTAAGTATCGGCGTATTATTTGCAGCTGACAATTTAAGTGCGGCTGGCACGCGGTTACGCGGAGCAAACGATCGCGGGAGGACTGAAATATCGGCGCCGGTATCGACAGTAAAAGCGATATTCAGTTTAGAATCCCGGATGGTTAGGCGACTTATCGTATGGGTGCCGGCCGATTGCGCGAGGGTGTCGGTCGGCAAAATTAGTTTAAAGAGCGCCTTTGGTTGGTGGAAGGTTGCGTCCAACCACAAGGCGCCTTGCAGTTAAATGTGCGATCACCATATCGTTGGTGATTGGCGCACCACGGCAGAGTAACGGCATTATCGGGTATATTCTGCCTATTGGCATTGCCGTTACGGGGAGGTCGAGTCGGAGCTCGCTGGGAATTGGCCCGGTGAGGGCCATTTTGAGAGGAATTGGCCCTCTGTGGGGCATTTTGAGGGATATAGGCCCTCTGAGGGGCAGTTTGGGAGTAATTTTGCCGATTAATAGGACGGCTCGGCATGGCTCGATTCTGGGCGCTTCGAGGATTGTTCCTCACCTCCGCGCGCAATTGAGTTATCTCGCGGAGGAGTGAGGTTTGGAGCGCCCGAAGGCAGCAGGGGTTAATTGTGTGGGTGAACTTCTTTGGGGTACGTTGGGGCCTGCCTCTGGGTTCCCCTGAGGGAAATTGGTTGAGGCGGGCCTTCTAAGAGGTAACTGGGTTTGAGGAGGATGGAGAGTTGGGACCAATTGAGGGGCTGCGAAAGGCAGACTAGGATGCCGTGCAGGCTGGGCGGCGTGTTGAGAAACCGCCGCTACCTGGTACGCAGGAGGCTCGGAATACGGATCTGAGCTTTCCATAATTGCGTCCGCAATTTTGGATAAATAGCCCAAACTCTGGTTGGGTTGGGCTATAAGTGCCGAACGGGCATGTTGGGGAAGACACCTCAAAAAGTGAGGCTTTATTAGGTCGTCCCCAATCCTGGTCCCCGCTATAGAGCGTAAATGGGTCAGGAAAAGAGATGGTCGCATCCCAGAAAGGTTGGTTACAGCGGCTAAACGTTGTTGCCGCACACTTCCAGGCTCGTCCAAAGCGTCGAGCAGAGCTTCACGCATGTTGCTATACGGGTTGCGGCCGGCCGACCTTATTATATGGGCAACATGCGGTCGCTGAGTGCGGTCAAGCACTTTTAACAGCTCGACTGCGCGAAGTTGTTCGTCGTGCAAGGCTGAGGCCTGGAAGATGCGGTCTGCTACTGCAAACCAAAGATCTGGGTCCTCCTCATCGAAGGGGGGAAGCCCTATACTAGAAGGACGAGTCCCATTCCCGAGGCTGGAAGCATCGTGGAACTCTTGGGGCTCTGATTGCCTATGCTCTTGTTGAAAAGTACCGGCACTAGTTGTGGGCATTAAAATCCCGGAATTTACCAAAGGGCCGGTACCAGGGGCGTTAGGAGCGGTTGGGAGAGCGTTAGAAGATTGGGGTCGGTTAACGACGCTGGGGGCAACGGGTGGTGCCAGGGGAGTAGCTTGTCCGGGCAAGTCTAGGTCAGCATCGACTTGCTCGGTGGGGAAATCGACGCTGGAGGCGTCGTGGAATTCAAGAGGCTCGGATTGTTCCAGAGCCTTTTTGGCCATGGTGTTCCGCGTGTTGACCATTATGGGTTGTATGACGCGAAACTGGGATTAAAAAGCGTAAGAGGACGCAAAGAAGGTGAAGGGAGGCCGAGTAAAAGAGTCAAAGGCGTCGAAGATGGTCGAGTGGAGTCGAGAGTGGTCGTGCGGAGTCGGGTGGTGTAGTTTAGAGTCGCGAATGAAACGGACAGAACTGTATAGTACGACAGCTTAGTCGTAATATAATTAAACTTCAGTTTAATTTATTAGCGCGGAAGTCAAAAAACGTCGAAAAGAAGAAGTCGAGTGTAGTCGAAGCGTTGCTAAAATTGCCGAAAGGTAATTGTGCAGTGATTGTACTTAGAAAGGGCTTACAATTTTTATAGAGACGGTAACAATGCTTGTTAAATAATGATTTAATTTTACTTATATTGTGAACTCTATGTTTAAACACGTGTTTATCGTTTATTTGGTTTTATGATGATTCGGTCCGATTTTCGATAAATAAATAATTTTTGAAAAGTTCAAAATTGTAGTTAGGAATTCTTAATGAAAAGACCAGGTGCAAATAAAAAGGAAATGTGAACCAAGTTGGTTGACCTTATCTTATATGTTAAATCGCTGAAATTCTGAAAATTCTGTACAATTCATTCACTGATTAAATTAAGTTGAAGCAAAAAAAAAAAAATTTAAAAAAATTTTGTTCAAATAAAAATAACGACACGATTATATAAATTGATTCTAATGTAGTCTGCTGATTTGTCTACATTTACAATGGAAAATCGTTTTAACAAATGGGAACTGTGTGTGGTAATAAGATACTTTGTTCAGATGCCTTATAGGCGTGATTTGACAATATTACTTATTAATTGGATTTTTTGTAATCTACTCAGTACCCTGAAGGGGTTTACAAATGAATCAAGGTAATAAATTATTAGTTAGCCAGTACACTAATTAGATTTTATCTGTCTCACGCTTCTTTTGTTTTTTTGGAAGTATGTATGTGTAAACGTGTAATTAATTTCACTTACTTATAATCGCTTTATCTAGTCCGTTTTTATTGGCTTAGTCTATATCTTCTCTCGGAATATATTAAGTCTAATACGCTAATGTAGAATCAGCATATTAGTCACAATAGCTTTTCAAATATTACCTCTAAGGAAACGCAGAATATAACGAGAAAATATTCTTTTTTTAATCGATGAGCTTATACACTAGTAGTAGGGTGTGATTCTTAGTTATTCCTATGTCTCAGGAATGTCCGTCTTTCTTATTTTTCTAAAAAAAAATTTACACACAAATCTTAGAAGTTATGTTAACTTTGAAATTGTAGATAAAAAAAAAAAAAAAATTAATTTGATTTCTGAAAATTTGATGCTATTGGTTATGATATGATAGTGAAATAATAAAGGTATTAATGAATAAAAATAAAAAAAACAATAATGATTCTTTTTCACAATTGAACACAATTAGGGCAAGCCGTGTGGTTTTTTAGTTAGCGGCTCAGATGGAGCACGCATAAGGTGACAGGTAAAACATTAGCGAGAAAAAAAAAGGATGCTATATAAAAAAAAAGGAGAATAAAAAAAGTAGAACTTGCGGTGTATCTGGTGGGAGCTGCTGCTGGTAAAGGTCCAGGATCTGCGTCTGTCTAGTAATGTCCGCAGGTGCTTCCGGTGATGTTAGCACTCGTCACTTTCGCTGGCTTTTTGTGTTCTTGTATTTAGTGCAATTTATACCCACTGTTTATGTTTTGGGATCCGATAGGTAAACACCGATTTAGCTGGAATGGTTTCACTGTTTTAAACACAAATATAGTGTAGCGCAAATGTTAACAAATCGCGAATTCAAAAGTTGAACGAAAGCGCGTGTTCGCTTAGTCGCGGTCACCAATGTGGTGGTGTTATGTAGTGTGTCTGGCACGACACGGATTCACTTAACACCCACTACTTAATTCACGGCAGCGAAAAGGAAACAAAGTTCTTCAGATACAACACTTCCCAACGGAGCGAACAGAAGGAAATAAAAACACACACTGATTCGCGTATTCTGTAATCTTGGTACTTTATTGATCTTACTATGTCCTGTAAGTTAACACCACACGAATGACTAATGATTGTTAGTTGCAATACCACACGAAAGGCTCATGATTATTAATTGCGTTAATCTATATAATTGCCCGGCTTTAATATTACTGGGAACATCACACAATGGCTTTTATATTAATGGGACATCACTCGATTTGGACTAAATTTGATCGATTTTATAATGAGATTAAAAGAAAACTCTCTCTGCGCGAGCGTACGCCTTGGCGTAAAATATCTGACTCCAAGGAAAAAGGCTGACTGACTAACTGGAGCTCACCAAAGAAAAGGGGAAACCTCAAAAAAACTGAAAAATAGGAGGAGCTACACGATTAACTCGAGGTAGTTAATCGTGATTGGACCGGGTGAAATAGGCATACATTATGCATGTGTGCGTATGCCTTGCATACGATCGTCCGGCGACCCTGGACGGATGCCGACATCGCTGCAGCATCTTACATGAATGTAAACAAAAACATCTGGTCATCCTATGGGAGGCCATAAATCAACATCTCGGTTGACGATGTGAATTCCCTTTGGTCCGCCGACGGGTGGCGGCCGTTATTAGGGATTTTTGTATGCATAGCATTCTGTGGTGCCAATGCTATGTTTAGATATTGCAACGAATATAGGGTGCAGCCATTGCCAGATGTTGAAAGTAAACACTTGCTGGCTGCATCCAATTCGCTGCTTGTTTACGGTCCCTGGTCGGTGGAGACCGATAATGGGAAACCAGCGATTGCTGGTAATTAGAGAAATGTTTGGTTTGCCTCAGCCGAAACCTTGTCGGCGGTGGCAAACCAATGGGACCAAATAGCCGCATGCAAGAAGTGCCATGGGCAAACAAATAAAACGAGTCAACAAGGAACTCTTTGTTGATGTTGTTTCCATAGCATAAGGCTATGGAAACAAGATGCCCTGGGCGGAATGTATGCCTAAGGATAGGATTTCAAATGCCGCGGCAATGTGATAATCTTTGCCGTGGACTTATGTTTTTCTTAGGAATCAATGCCCGGTCGAGGGTGAATTTTCGATGCCACGGCAAGGTGATAAGCTTTGCCGTGGACTTAATGTTTTTTTAGGAATTAATGCCTGGTCGAGGGTGAATTTTCGATGGCACGGCAAGGTGATGAGCTTTGCCGTGGACTTAATGTTTTTTTAGGAATTGGTGACTGCTCGAGGTTGAGTTCTCGATGCCACGGCAAGGTGATAAGCTTTGCCGTGGACTTAATGTTTTTCAGGGGTGGTGTTGGAGAAAAAGGGGTTTGGAAGGAAAACCCCCCACAGAATAGGTAAGCTGCCTAACGGATATTCAAAACAGTTATCCGATTGGGTAACCGTATTAATTCCAGCGATTTGGCTGGGGGTAAATGCCGTAGCAAGGTTACGCAACCTTGCTGAAGTTCGACCGAGAGGTAAGTCGTTCGCCTGGAATAGTGGGGATCGAGCGATGCATGGCTCTTCGGGCCCTGAAAAGCCCCACAGTACCCCTATAGTTGCTGCACAGTGTGATATCTCCCTTCTTATGTATGGGACAAATTATTCCACGACGCCAATCTGCCCGCATCTCCTTTTGCTCCCATCAGTGCACCACGATTTCATGAATTGCGTGATGTAACGCTGTCCCTCCTTGTTTGATCAGCTCAGCTGGTATGCCATCAGCTCCGGGGGCTTTATTTGATTTTAGCTGCCTTATGGCTTTTAATGTTTGGTGGCGGCAGCATTTGGTCTTGGTCTTGCATTGGTGGAGCCTCCAATTCTTCTGTGAGCTGACCATTTAGCAATTCATTGAAGTGCACTTCCCATCGCTTCAGAATGCCTTCAGAATCGGTAATCAGATTACCCTCTTTATCCTTGCAGTAAGTGCAGCGTTGTGTGTACCGCGTCATACTGCGGATTATTTGGTAGAACTTCCGCGCCTGGTGCGGACCTCGTTCTCTACTTTTCTCTATTTCACAGACAAGGTTTTTTTCCCGGCTACTTTTCTTTTGTCTGTGAAGTCTTTTTCCAGATCTTCTGAGCTCTTTGTATTTCTCCTCGCGTACCCGTGTTCTATAAGACTGCTGCATTGCCCGGTATGCAGCATCCTTACGTTCAGTCGCTAGTTTGCACTCATCATCAAACCAGTCGTTCCGATCTCTACGACTACTGCCTAAGATGGAGTTGGCAGTACTAATGACAGTATTCTTAAGGCGTGTCCATTTCTCTTCTACGCCCGGCATTCGAGGGCGAGTCTTAGCGTATGACCAAAGGTGTTAGTGGTATTCTCAGTCGTAAGGCAGCCGCGTTGATTCGAACCTGATCCGCGGATGCAATACGTCTCCGTAAGGCAATCCGCGCTCGGAAAACTGTACCAACAAGATAGTGATCCGAGTCGACTTTGGCGCCCGATACGTTCGTACCGTCATCAGGCTCGAAGAGTGGCGGCGATCTATCAGCACGTGGTCAATTTGGTTGCGAGTGGTTCCATCAGGTGATACCCAGGTGGCTTTGTGGATATCTTTACGCGGAAACCTGGTACTCGCAACGACCAAGTTCTTCGATGCTGCCAATTCGATGACTCGTAGTCCATTGTCATTAGTGTTCTCATGCAACCTATGGGAACCTGCGTAGTGCCTGAAAACCGGCTCCCGACATATTTTCGGATTCAAATCACACGCTCCACGTTCTCGTAGTATTTTTCTTTTTCGTCGTCGGGGGACTCCTCTGTAGGTCCGTGAACGTTTATGAGGCTTATGTTCTTAAACTTGCCTCGTACGCGAAGAGTGCATAGCCTTTCGTTTATTGCATTAAAGCCGATGATAGCAGGTTTCAGTTTTTGGCTGATTAGAAAGCCTACCCGAGCACATAGTGTTTTGCATGACAGCTGTAATAAATGTCGTACTCTTTTCTTTGAATAACACCACTCCCCGTCCATCTTATTTCTTGTAATGCTGTTATGTCAGCCTTATATTCGGACAGGGCATCGGCTAGCTGCTGTGCAGCTCAAGCTCTGTATAGTGAGCGGACGTTCCATGAGAAAATTCTTAAATCGGTTAGCCATTTTCGTTTCCGTGGTCGTCGTCGTCGACCACTCGTCCCGTAATTTGGCTTCAATATAACCGCTGTGCAATATCACATAAATGACTGTCTTCACCGGCTCTCCATCCCTGTGTTGTTCGTAATACTTCCTTCCCACAAACACTAGCGGCCTTTACTTTCATACACGCGTTGTGTCGTCCACCCAAACCAACAGTGGATCCCAAATAAGGAAACGGCAACCAACTGCGAACACACAATGTTCACCTTTTCTAAAGAATCTTCTATCACAAGAGCTCATTATGGAGGATAGGGGTGCGGGTTTTATGTGTCAACAAGTATTTGTTCCAGTAGTAAGGTGCCACAGGGGCACAGGTTCACCAATATTACCCAACCCGTTTGTCTCTGTTCCGGACTCTAATAATTAAAACTCCGCAGTTCACTAATCTTTCTTCTTTATTACTTGTCCAAATGTAAATTTACAATAAAAAGCAAATAAAAAACACTGGTATTTACACGAAAATACAGAATAGTTTTGTAGTAGGTACTTTACAATAATAAGCACTTGTATTTAACGAAAAACAGAATGGATTTGTATTTTGTAGTTTACAATAGAAAACTCTAGGCTGCGCACCGATCACCAGTTGTTACTCGACTGACTTTTTGTGTTTAACGTGGAGGCCCGACCTGCCCCCATGTAATCCGTATCGCAATTGGTTAGGTCACCGAAGACGACAGCATAGCAAATTCCATCCATCGCCTTGGCGCCCAACACGGGATGATTTTCTTTGCATCAGCACAAAGGGCGCGAAACATGCACGATGTTTGCCTCTGTTGCTCATGGTGTGTGTGTCCACAAGTATGCGGACCGTGGATCGACCAAATCCAAAGGGGAACACCATGAGCAATGAGCTACAGCTGGGCAAGTCATCCTGAAAAGGCATCAGCATGTTTACATTAATGTAACACAGCGCACAGCGTTTATGCCGTTCCGCTGTGCATGTTCGCAGACAGGCAAAACATCAGGAACCAGCAATCACAGCCGAAAGGGTTGCGGCAGAGCAATATGGTGCATAGGGGAACGTTGGATGTTTATACGATTGTACATCCTTAGTCAGCATCTCGTTGGTGCTGCATTTGTTTGGTTTCGTTTTTGCGTCCAGTGGAGAGGTATGCTAATGCGGATCGTACGATCGACCGATGGCTCTATGAACGTAACTTGCCATGCACGTGTGTGGAAAAATTCTTTCTTCTTGTGTGCATGGACAAGTTTGTGTCGGTTACGTAATGTCGTGACCGAGTTGGATCTTAGGAATATGCCGCGTTGTTGCCCGTGCTTCGCTTGGTTCGAGGTTTTTTAATCGGGATTTCCGTGATATTATGTCCTGGTCATATCTGTCAGTAAGCTGTCTATATATTTGTTTTAGTTTTGTTAGCAGTCTGCTTTTTTTCTGTAAGGTGCGTTTATTGTTGTGTTCCTATACAAGTTTATATTGTCCGGTTCTGTTGTTTTGGGATTTGTTTTGTCCATTGTTCGTTTTATAATTTCGTCCATTTGTTGGTGGTATTTGTCGATTTCGTCATTTGTCAAGTTTCTGTTTGTTGGTAGGTCGATATCGTTAGAACGTAATTCTTTTGTTAACGAACTGGTGAATTGTGACCATCGCATTGCCCCGTAGTTGTAGGGTTGTGGGACCACGAATTCCTCCAGTTCTGCCAGTTCGTTCGGAAGCTCTATTACGGCTGTGAATGCACAGTGGTCACTGTCGTATGCAATTGTCCGTAAACAATTTCTATTATCTCTGTTGGTGTTTAATAGTCTCAGTCGTGATGATGTCTAGATAAGATCTACCTCTAGGGAACGATGGATATTCCGTAGCTAGAAGGTCAGTTTTATATTCTACGTGATATTGATCTAGCCAGCTAGCCAGTTAATTTCCTATATTATTGGACATACAATATCCCCAATCTTTATGATTAGCGTTCATATCTCCAGCTATAATAAAGGGGTTTTTATCCAGTTGGAGTTGCAAGCGTTGAAAGAGTGTCTCAAGTTCTGCTATAAAGAGATTATACTGATGTGCCTCGGCTGCTTAATCGCATATAGCCCCCTTCCTTGCTAAAGTGGTATGCGTACGATACATGCTTAAGGCACCCGAAACCTGCATACTTCTCCACTTTGTGATGGAGTCCTTTTCTAATAAAGATGGCGGCACGTCGCCCTTATGAGGAATTAGTGGGTCTCTCCGTATAATATCATAGTTTTTGTGACAATGTTTATGCCTCTGGTTTAACTTAGTTTCCCCAGCTAGAAGCACATTATGGTTTTCGTCTTGCAACAGGTTAAAAAGAATGGTTCTTCTCTCGGTCCTTATAAGTGAATTTATATTCCACAAGAGCTTTAATTGGGGGGAGGGGGAGGGGGGTACGAACATACAGGGCAAAGTCTCTGATTGCCTTCAACCCGGCGAAGGCCAGGACGATCCTTGTCCCTGTTCAATCCAAGTTGACATGCAGTCTCTACGTGACACCACTGGATAGCTACTTTGGCACCCGCCAAATAGTGAACCAATGGATGCAGCGACATCCTGAGAAAGGTTGGCGCAAGGCTAATAACCAGACCCGTAAAAATGAATTATTATGGCAAATTTAACAAGCCTCGGATATGGACCGGATACACGACGACGACCACGGAAACTAAAATGGCTAAATGATTTAAGGATTTTTTCATGGAACGTACGCTCCCTATACAGAGCTCGAGCTTCACAGCAGCTAGCCGATGCCCTGTCCGAATATAAGGCTGACATAACAGCATTACAAGAAATAAGATGGACGGGGAGTGGTGTTTTTCAAAGAAAAGAGTACGACATTTATTACAGCTGTCATGGAAAACACCATGTGTTCAGGGTAGGCTTTCTAGTCAGCCAAAAACTGAAGCCTGCCATCATCGGCTTTAATGCAATAAATGAAAGGCTATACACTCTTCGCGTACGAGGCAAGTTTAAGAACACAAGCCTCATAAACGTTCACGGACCTACAGAGGAGTCCCCTGACGACGAAAAAGAAAAATACTACGAGAACGTGGAGTGGGTGATTTGAATGCGAAAATATGTCGAGAGCCGGTTTTCAGCCACTACGCAGGTTCCCATCGTTTGCATGAGAACACTAATGACAATGGACTACGAGTCATCGAATTGGCAGCATCAGAAAACTTGGTCGTTGCGAGTACCAGGTTTCCGCGTAAAGATATCCACAAAGCCACCTGGGTATCACCTGATGGAGCCACTGGCAACCAAATTGAACACGTGTTGATAGATCGCCGCCACTCCTCGAGCCTGATGACGGTACGAACGTACCGAGGTGCCAACGTCGACTCGGATCACTATCTTGTTGGTACAGTTTTCCGAGCGCGGATTGCCATACGGAGACGTATTGCATCCACGGATCAGGTTCGAATCAACGCGGCTGCCTTACGGAATGAGAATACCACTAACACCTTTGGTCATACGCTAAGGCTCGCCCTCGAATGCCGGGCGTAGAAGAGAAATGGACACGCCTAAAGAATACTGTCATTAGTACTGCCAACACCATCTTAGGCAGTAGTCGTAGATATCGGAGCGGCTGGTTTGATGATGAGTGCAAACTAGCGACTGAACGTAAGATTGCTGCATACCGGGCAATGCAGCAGTCTCATAGGACCTGGGTACGCGAGGAGAAATACAAAGAGCTCAGAAGATCTGGAAAAAGACTTCACAGACAAAAGAAAAGTAGCCGGGAAAAAAACCTTGTCTGTGAAATAGAGAAAAGTAGAGAACGAGGTCCGCACCAGGCGCGGAAGTTCTACCAAATAATCTAGAGTATGACGCGGTACACACAACGCTACACTTAATGCAAGGATAAAGAGGGTAATCTGATTACCGATCCTGAAGGCATTCTGGAGCGATGGGAAGTGCACTTCTATGAATTGCTAAATAGTCCACTCACAGAAGAATTGGAGGCTCCACCAATGCAAGACCAAGACCAAATGCTGCCGCCACCAAGCATTAAGGAAACATTAAAACCCATAAGGCAGCTCAAATCAAATAAAGCCCCTGGAGCTGATGGCATACCAGCTGAGTTGATAAAACAAGGAGGGACAGCGTTACATCAAGCAGTTCATGAAATCGTGGTGCACCGACGGGAGCAAAAGGAGATGCGGGAAGATTGGCGTCGTGGTATAATTTGCCCAATACATAAGAAAGGAGATATCACACTGTGCAGCAAGTACTCGTATAGGGGTATAACCTTGCTGAGTACCGCCTATAAGATACTCTCCAATATCCTACATGATCGGATAGCCCCATACGCTAAAGCCATCATTGGTCAATATCAGTGTGGCTTCATCCCAGGCAAATCAACGATTGATCAGATATTCACCCTTAGGCAGGCGATGAAAAAATGTCAGGAATTTAAGATTCCATTATATCATCTATTTATAGACTTTAAGGCCGCCTACGATAGCATAGCCAGGGAAGAACTATATAATGCCATGAGAGAGTACGACATTCCAAACAAATTGATACGACTTTGTAGGTTGACCATGACCAACGTAACTAGTCAAGTAAAAATAGCGGGATTGCTGTCCAAACCAATAAACATCTATAATGGAATCCGACAAGGGGACGGTCTGGCCTGCCTCCTCTTCAACCTGCCGTTGGAGAAAGCAATCCGTGACTCTGGCGTTACAACTAGAGGGACTATTATCACCAAGTCCAGCCAGATACCTGCCTACGCAGATGACATCGACATCATCGGTAGAACCGAATCGGCGTTACAGGAATCCTTCACCCAGATCGAGCAGGCGGCACAAAAACTGGGACTGCACATTAATGAGGGAAAAACTAAGTACATGGTGGCAACTTCTGCGAAGAGAAGACCTAACGTTGGACAAACTACAGTGTTGTGGGGCACGAATTTGAAGTAGTGCAAGCCTTTGACTACCTTGGGTCAATAGTATCAGCCGATAACAATATGGAAGAAGAAATACGCGAACGGCTGATCAAATCCAACAGAGCCTACTATGGTCTATCAAGTCTCTTTAAATTCCGAAATTTATCCAGAACATCCAAGCTATTACTGTACAAGACCATGGTCGTACCAGTAGTCATGTATGTATCCGAGACCTGGGTGCTCAATAAAAGGCACTCTGAACTCTTAGCCGCGTTCGAGAGGAAGGTCTTAAGGAGAATTTTTGCCCCGTATGTGAGGGAGGACGATTCCGGAGACGCTACAACCATGAGTTGTACGCAATCTACCTTGAAGGTAATGTTGTAAAAAAAATCAAACTCGATAGTTTCCGGTGGGCGGGACACCTAGCTCGAATGAGCAAAGAGGAGCCTGCCCGGAAAGTCCTTTGTGGCAGGATGTATGGAAGGAGACAGCGCGACAGACCTAGTCTGCGATGGAGGGATGGCGTAGACCAGGATGCCCAGACCCTGGGAGTGCGAAACTGGATGACATCGGCTCAAGATTGGGACCGGTGGAGAGATTTGTTAAATAAGGCTAAGACGGGTTCCCGGGTGTCGTGCCGATGATGACCATTGAAGATTCAAAGAAGTTGTGCACCTTGTGCATTAAAAAACTTGATTCAAACATCATTCATTCCAAATAGGCAAAGAAAATTAAGTATTACTTCGATATGGCAAATAGGATACAATCTATGACTAGATCAGAATACCAGAAACACGGGAATCTAAAGTAGCAAAATCCAGGCTGAAGAGTCACATTTTCACACTGTTTATGAGATCATGCGGTGCCATTTGTGCGGTGCCGTCGTTCTTCTCATCCATGCATCTCAATGCCACGGCCCAGCCATACTTACGATTATAAGAGCATGCTGAGACATTTTCCGCCATTTCCAATCATTTCAATGTCGTCCCAGCCATAGTTTATGACTCGACAATAACATCGATTTCAGCACCATGCCGCCATCACTACCAGACTCAACATAACAAGATCTTTTGCTGCAACCGGAAATTCCAATCCACTATCCACATCTACACTCGTCACCAGAGCTGATATAATTGCATCTGTCGCCAATTCCATTGACCATCATAAACCCACGGCGTTGATCCGCTTGCACTGCGATACACCATCACGTAGCATTTATGTTTTTTGTACAGGATTATGCGTTCCTTTTGAATTCGCTATCTTTTGTATCTCAATGCCTATTGTCTTGTTCAATTTGTAGACGATACCTCTGTATCTTGTAATGTTTGGTAATTAAGTTTTAATGTATGGATAACGCTCTGTTACGAGCAGATATTATTCAATTTGAGATGCTACCTTTATTGCTTGTTTCTTGTTTCAATGTATGAATTAGTAAAGCTCTATGGCGAGCAAGAATTTTTGTATTCGTTAAGTATAACAATATTAGTGTAGAGATTTTTGTATATATAGGCTTGTAAGTGAAAAATAGAATTAGAATACATCCGACCGTAACCCCGGCTTGTTCTCACTTTTTTTCAATTTTCAGCAAAATTTTTATCCTATGCGATATTTAGTGGCGTTGCGCCCGAATATCACCATACAATCTATCACACTAAGGGTGTTGCACTCTAGTGTACAATAGGTTTTATTAAGAGTACGGTTCAGCGAACAAAATACATCAGGCCAAAAGAGGCCTGATTCAACACACACTTTTTAGGAAAGCAGCAGGTCTTGTTAGCGCCTTAATCGATGTAGGTAGTTCATCGAACAATCGCAATAAGACCACTGTAAAAAAATTCCAATAGGCTGTGGTACAGAATTTGAATACAGATAACATATTAAATAATTTCCCCTAAGGAATATTAAATACAAATTAAGATTACCAAATTTCAAAAAGAAAATGTTTAATACTTTAAAACAATACAAGTGGCATACAGAAAGAGTCTTCAGGCCGCTGAATAAAGGAAAACTAGGAAATCTAAATAAAGGAAAGCTGTCTGACTAACTTTCAATAAATTCTGTGGACTAATTTCTGCAAGACCAACAGTGATTGTATATTATTTTTTAACCGTCTCCCTAACATGCAATTTCGTATTGTAACTTAGAATGGGAAATATGTACCATAATAAATTATCCTCCAACCGTTACGAAAAAAATAAATGTAATGTTGGGCTCCACGAAGTCCTAACATTCCTTCCACATTCGTGGCGGTTTCAAGTGTGCATGAAGTGTGTTACTGTGGGGGTTCTATATACCACATGGAGAACCAACCCACATCTCCAACCAATTTTGACCGCTAATAGCGCGTCACCATAACCCCAATCCGTAATCCATGCGCAAAGATGCAAAGAACACACCCCAATATGCAACAGCATCCGTCCCCAAATCTGCAATTGCACACATCCCCAAACTTACAAAGAATCCATTTCCCAAGCTGTAATAAATGCATATTCAAATTTACAACGGAATGCTAATCATCTCCCCCAACTACACCAAACCGCACACATTTTTCCAAAAAACCGCTTCGGTTAAACTCTTATCTAAATTATGTTCCTTGCTTGCAACCAAGCGATTCTAATTTCCCCCGAAAATCATTCCGCCTCATTTCCCGCTTAAACTACTTTCTCGCTTGTAACCAAGCAACATTTAGTTCCCCCGAAAATCATGTCGGCTCCCATCCTACCCAAAACCAATTCTCCTTACTGGCAAGCCACCAGCACGATGCGTTGCATTTCCACGGAACAACCATCGCAACGACCAAGACCCACATTCCTTTGTCTAACCGACAGCCCATGCCCATACTTGGTCGTGTTTCCCAACCAATTTCCTCGTATACATAGCTCCAGAGGAATTTAAGCCAGCCTGTGCGGCAGCGATTCTCCGGAACTAAACTCCCAATGCAAGCATAGCAACCCTTTTCAAAGTTCCGAGTAAGTGGCAGTGAGGTTATTTAGCTATGACTCCACTGCCACGACGCGATGAACGTTTTTCTCGCTCGTAATGAGTCAGTCGAGTTTCTACATCAGGAGAGTCCGCACGCGGAAGTCAAGGTCGTGGTTTGATAGGTCTGTTGTTTTGCGTTAACGTTGACATCTACTAAATAAGTAAGCCTGTGGAGGTTCTCTATACCACATGGAGAACCAACCCACAATGCCAACCAATCTTGACCGCTAACAGCGTGCCACCTTACCCTAACCTGTAACCCAACTCCCCATTCAAAATCCGCAATAGCATACATTCCTAACTTCGCAATAACCACACTCCAAAACCCGCAACAGAATACAATTCAACAGAATTTATTCTAAATCATCCCCGCATTCATTTTCCCAAAATTGCTTCGGTCAATTCTTTACTGAATTCATATTCCCTCCTTGCGACCAAGCAATCTTAATTTCCCCGGAAATTCATAAGCCATAATAAAATGCATATTCCAACCTACAATAGAATACCAATCATCTCCCTCAATTACATCACCCCACATACATTTTCCCAAAATACTTCGGTCAATTCTCTACTTCAGTTATATTCTTTCCTTGCGACCAGCAATCTTAATTTCCCCGGAATTCATATGCTGTAATGAAACGCGTATTCAAATCCATAACGGAACATTAACCATCACCACCAACTATACCGAGCCGCATACGTTTCCCCGAAATTACTTCGGCTAATATCTTATCTAAACGATATTCCTTGCTTGCACCCAAGCAATTCCAACTTCCCCCGAAAATTCATGCCCATACATGCCCATACTTGCTCGTTCTCAAAGCCAATTTCCCGGTACACACAACCAACGAATCCAACTCAACTTATACGGCGAGGATTCGGCGGAACTGAATTCCTATGCAAGCATAGCAATTCTACTCGAAATTCCTCGTAATTGGCAGCGAGTCTATTTTTGCTATGACTCAACCGCCACGACGCGATGAATGGATTCTTTCCATTCATAAGTCAGTCGAGATTCATCCACCGTTGCGTCTACAACACGAAAGTGGAGATCCAACCGCCACCAGAGCCACACCGCCGCCTGTAAGCATTTTGTTCAGCTTCAATTCCTCCATTTCGATCCACTCAGTCGGTGTTGACGTAGTGCATTTCGGGAGTCGGTCATCAGAACCTGACGTGCGTTTTGGCCACCTTATGTTTGGCAATCCTCGCGTATCAAACAGCCTTTTGCAATATAGCGCGGAGCAACTCGGGCAACTGTTAGGAGCATGCGGATTTACTCAACCACCAGATGCCGAAAGTCGCGAAGTGTCTCGATGTGCTATTTCCGAAAGTCCTCATTCATTGTTGACTGAATTTAATTTGCAAAATTTCGCCTTGGGAATCAAACCGAGACCGAGTTCTCTCGGAACCGTGATTAATTAAGTATAAAATCCTCTTTTAAAATAACAGCAGGCGAGTAATGAAGGGTAGCAGAGTCGGATTTAACTAAAGAAACTACGATTGTAAATAAACCAGTTTCAACACTTTATATGCAACAATAAATTTGTGATCAGCGAGGCATCACCAGAAAACAAACTGGCTTTTTCTTTCAACGATTTGTGTTCATTCTTTCCTCTCTTTTGGACAAAAGGATTTGATATAATTTAAACGTGACTTGGACGAATAAGCATATTATTTTGAAGATGGTAGATCCTGTGAAGTTAACAAAGTTGCGATGTTCGGTGGTCAACTACACCTCCACGCGAATAGGTGGAATATATAGCTGGCGCGACTACCCAATAACCCCACAAACCTAGAAATTTAATGCTGTAACCTTCCTTCACTGGTGTTAACGTAATAGATTGAAAAGTGAAAGAGTAACAATGTTCGGTAATTTTTTTTTTTTGAGAAATGTTATACTCTAACCGAAGATACATAAAATTAAAAAAAAATTAAAAGCCTTGGGACAATATTATGTGTTACAAAAGAAGATAATTATTATACAAACCGGCTATTATAAAAATAATTAACAATAAAAAAAACAATTTGCAACAAATCAAATCACAGTGTTTTTTTTTTTTTGTTTTTCTCGTACAACGGCTCGGTGCGGAACTCACTTTTTATTTATTCAGTGAACTATCGCGGTTGTGAACAATAGCAGACGGTGGAATCTTAGTGGACCCGTGCCCGTGCTGGCACCAGGCTAAGATACATATCCCACATTACTATTCTGTAACAGTCGATGTAACGTTCAATTCATAGATACGATGATGAATTGCTGTGTCCTGATGCTCAGCCATCTATCGCCCAAAGTAGCCATACACTCGAAGGTATGAACCAGGTGAAGACGAATTTTCTTGATCAACCTAGTATTTTTTAATTTCAGCGCGATCTTTAAAACTGTAAACTTGGTAGGATGCTGACACAAAAAAAATCGAGTAATGTTCTAATTTGTTGAACGTCAGTTTTTGTAAAACTAAATATGTCTACAATTTTAAACCATCGCTTTACCGTGTATAATTTTACGGTTCAATTTATCAATGCAGCAACTTCACAAAAGTAAGAAAAAGTTAACAACTTTTGATGTTTCAACTCGTTCTCACTTAACATTGTGTACCCTAGTGTGAACACACTTTATATAACGCTTATCACGGTTAGGGGTAATACTGCAGTAATTAAACCATAATACAATTACGAATACGGTTATTACCATATTTCACTAACTACTTCACACACTCGGAATAATATAATGTAAATGCGTATAAATCTCGTTCCACATTACCTTACAATTCAGAAAAAGACTATGTAATAAACCTGCCCCTAATTGCCGAGTAAACCCCAAAATTCGTAATCGTTATTTGTAATTATGGAAAGTTCAAGAGTTGCAAGTTTTTTTTTATGATGTAATTGCACAAGTGTGGTAATTATGTGGCTGTTAACACAACATTTTTTCGGAAGCTGGTTTCAGCACTAACCACATGATAAGTACTAAGAACAGCTTCAGCTGAGTCACTATATAATTAAAACAAAACAACAAATTAGCAATCTTATTGTGTGCACTTCAAAACCATGAGATAACCAAAAGTATTTCAAAAGTGTTTTGTACATTTCATCCGCCAAAAAAATATTGGCTTAATAACACCACATCGCAAAGCTATTTAATTGTATGTTCAATAGCAGAGCGATTGAACTGAAAGGGTTGTACATTATATCGGAATTTATTATGATACCATATCTGTATAAACAAAGGCAAAGCTAATGACGCCTCATTAAGAAAACAACTTAAATGTAGTAATTACAGGCAGCATCGGACATTAAAAGAACGACGAAATGTATAAAATGCATTAAAACGATGAAATGTATAAATGGCATTAATAGAACGGTAGAATGTACAAATAACATCCTTTAGTAAAAGCAAGTCTTTTGCAGAACCTAGACATCAAGAAGAGTTGGACAACCAAGGAAACAAAGATAATTCGCAGGCGTTCATACAATTGAATGGACAAATTATGACGCTCACAAAGGCACGGTGCGAGAAGTAGTCAAGACCATTAAATGACAAAGAAAAACTTAATCATGCAAGCATCTAAACCGGTTAATACAATGAAGAAATATCGCTTCTCGGCCTTATGGGTAAGATCAAAGTGTAAAAACTTCAATCGAGCAATTTCGCAAACCGAGCACAATTTTAAAAAGATCATCCATCGATACCATTCCAGAGTCAAGTGATACTAACATTTGTTCCACAATCGTCCCAAAAGGAATAAAAAAAGCTGATTATCCCAAGGATGACGAAACTCCTAAAAATGAGTAAAGTCCACAACAAAAAGAGAACATCGCTACAATAATAACCAAAACTGGAGAGAAAACATACAGTGGCCGGAAAAGTTATAGACTTGTAGGGGTTTTCCTTCCAAACCCCTTTTTTCTCCAACACCACTCCTAAAAAACATTAAGCCCACGGCAAAGCTTATCACCTTGCCGTGGCATTGGAAATTCACCCCCGAGGCGTACATCATTTCCTAAAAAAACATTAAGCCCACGGCAAAGCTTATCACCTTACCGTGGCATCGAAAATTCACCCCCGAGGCGTACATCATTTCCTAAAAAACATTAAGTCCACGGCAAAGCTTATCACCTTGCCGTGGCATCGAGAATTCACCCCCGAGGCGTATATTATCTCCTAAATAAAAAGCATAAGTCCACGGCAAAATCATCACATTGCCGTGGCATTTGAAATCCTATCTTTAGGCATACGTTCTGCCAGGGCAGCTTGTTTCCATAGCCTTATGCTATGGAAACAACATCAACAAAGAGTCCCTTGTTGACTCGTTCTATTTGTTTGCCCATGGCACTTCTTGCGTGCGGCTATTTGGTCCCATTGATTTGCTACCGCCGACAAGGTTTCTGCTGACGCAAACCAAACATGTCCCTGATTACCAGCAATCGCTGGCTTCCAATTATCGGTCCCCACGTTCAGAGACCGCAATCAAGCAACGATCAAGATGCAGCCAGAAAATGTTTACTTTCAACATCTGGCAATGGCTGCACCCTATGTTCGTTGCAATGTTTAATCATCGGCAACCGAAATGATGATTTATGGCCTCCCATTAGGATGACCAAATCTTCGGTTTGGGTCTTTCGCACCCCAGATGCTAGTGTTGACATTCTTGGAAAATGCACTAGCGATGTTGCCCTCCGTCCACGGTCGCCGGACGATCGTATGCAAAGCATACGCACACATGTATAATGTATGCCTATCTCTCCCGGTCCAATCACGATTAACTACCTCGAGTTAATCGTGTAACTCCGCCTCTTTTTCAGTTTCTTTGAGGTTCCCTTTTCTTGGATGATTTCCAATTAGTCAGATTTTACCACCAAGGAGTAGAGTCGAAGGAGTCGTGAGGTCGCGTACGAGCTTGCACAAGTATCGCTTAAGTTAATTATAAAGGGATCACTCAATTAAAACAGTTTTCAGTGGTTTTCGTCATTTAATAGTGCCTAATGTGAGCCGGTGATGTATAATAAGAAAAATATCGAAAATAAGTGGAAAAACATTGTCATGTGAATATACGTAAACATCTAAAAGGAGTGAATCTGAATTTTTGCAATAAAGAAAACTTTATTTAAAACAATACGTTCGTAAATTTTATTTATTTTCCACTTTCGGATAACCTTGTGCGGTTTCTGTTTTTTTTTTCCTTGGAGAACTATCAGTGGTATATTAGTAAATCCCGCGTCCGTGTCGACGCACCACTAATAGAAACAACCACAGACTCACTAGTTTCGTGACGAAATATTGTCAACCGACACCAAATCAGGCAAAAACCCGTCAATGAGTTAATTGCCTTTTTACCAGGAATAGTACTTAATTTTCTGCGAACACCCAAATTTCGCCCGTGAAAAAGTATAAATTCAAGACATTTATATTGTAATTTTTTGTATAATAATTTATTTAATATGGAATACTTTGTTCGTTATTTCTTATAATAGTGTGACGCATATGACAATCAGTACTAGAATATTCGAGAAAGTCCGAAACAAAGTACTAGAATATTATAGAAAGTACTGGAAAACGGGAGACTATGAACAGTAGAACATTCAAGGCTATGGAACGGACGGAAACGAAACGCTGAATCAGAATGAGGAAACGGTATAAATACGTCGTGTGGCGACTCTAACAGATACACACACAATTCACAAGCAAAATCGTGAAGAGCACCGAACGAAAAAGCGAATAAGAAAATACATCAGAGCCGTATACCTTAGCGATAACATAACAATTCACATCAGTGGAGTATAGTCTAGCTGTGGGGGTTTCTCTATTCTACATGAGAAACAACCCACAACCCCAATCCCAATTCCTACCGTTGGCTATTTCACCTGCAATACATAATTTCCCCAAGGACACATAGCTAAACTCATTATCCTATGCAGATAATGCATAATTGAGTTTAGCTACTATCTTCGCCATACGGCAACACTATTGCTCTAACCATGGGATTTCCAACGGAAATACCATTCGTATTGGTTAGCAACAACAAGTCGAAGCAAACGACGCCGTCCCATCATAGCGAAGCCGCAGGGGAATTTATCAAAATATCTAATTAGTTGTCATGATGAATTACCCTAGCCAATTTGGCATCACTTCGGCTTTTCATCAGATTACCCATTCGCTTGGGATCAATGATCTCTTTTTGCAGGTGAATAACATCAGCTAGGTTTTCCTCTCTCTCGTATTTCTGTCTTTCTATAGTGCGATGGCCTAAGAGATCATCAGTAGGTCAGTAGACCAGTCGCATACGCGGCACTGATGCACACACTAAGCCAGATCAACCCTAGGTTATTGTGCTTTCCCTCTTGATTTCTCCATCCTTGCCACGCCCATCGACGTCGAACGAATACACAAGTACGTTTCTACCTCGATGAGTGTGGTGAGTTGGGGAATGCACAAGAGAGCACGATTACCATTGGCGGATCGATGTGTAAAAGCAGAAATCACAATGTCCACCCTAATTCAGTTTAGTCACATCTCCATCACCAGGGCGAGGGTCGCGTCGCGTAGCGAATCCTTTCGCCTCTATACAGCGGCACGCGACTCTCACTCAACCTTATCCAACTCCACGTGCTCCTCTGCGAACTTTTTGCTTCATACACAGACACGTCTCAACTCTTCTCAATCCTCTAAATTCCCGGTTTCTCTTTACACTTCTGCACCACAATGCCCACCTCACGAGGCGGTACAGCCCAGCAGGCGCAAGGGTGACCGCAATCCCCCGCTTTCCACGACGCTTCCAGCGACGAATTGCCACCCCACACACAAAGCGTAAAGCTCCTTCCGTTCGATGAGGAGGATCCAGAGCTTTGGTTCGCCACAGCCGACCTTTTTTTCCGGTTCGCCAACATCCACGATGAAGAACATCGTGCTGTAGAATTGCTGCGGGTGCTGGATGGGACACAGCGAATGCATATTGCGCACGCGATCAGGTCACCGGGCCCTGATCCCTACAGCAACATGCGGGAGAGTCTCCTTAACGCTTTGGACCAACCCACCAGCATCAAACTACAGCGATTGGCGAACGAGAATAATTTTTCAGGTATTAGACCATCTCTTTTCCTGACCCATTTACGCTCTATAGCGGGGACCAGGATCTCGGATGATCTAATTAGGCCACATTTTCTGAGGAGTTTACCTCAACATGCCCGCTCGGCATTAATGGCCCAACCTAACCGGAGTTTAGGCTATATGTCTAAGGTGGCCGACGCAATTATGGAACCTTGGACCCACAATCTGAAACATTTCCATATCAAGACGCGGCGGTTAACTAACACGTCACACTGCCTACACGGCAACCACGGCACACATCACCTTCCTTAGCTGCACCATGGACTGCTCCAGAGGCATCATCCTCGCAGCTACCCTCCTCATCCTCCAGAAGGCACGCCCCCATTTGCACAACCTGTCTTCAACAGCGAACCCACAACCGCGGGCCCAGCGAGTTTTCCTCAGACAGCTCCCCTGCGCCCGCCACTATATTCGACCTTCTAGCGTTGCAGGCCTTACTCCGCCGCGAATTAAACCAAATCCGCGCGGAGGTTCGAAGCGACCGTCGAAACGCACATACCCAACGGGTAGGTCGACGTTTGCCCCCTCAAAATACCACACCTGTGGATCAAACCGCGAGGGGCCACGGCGCTCGTCGCTTATATCAGGTGACTGCACGCATCATGTGCAGTTTTTGCCATAAATTAGGCCACCTATACGACGAGTATCGGAAAAGGCCAAACACACCTTTCTGCCGGGAGTGCTGGCAGTATGGCCACAACATTGTAGAATGTCGCGCGTGATGCACCACACTACCACAGAACAAATCACCGTTCCAGCAGAGGGAGTCCCAGAATAGAACACATCCGGGACCACACCAACCCTCTGCTTCCAACACTCCAGCAACATCAAACCCCCAAGTGTATAGCATTCGGAGTTGCTGCGAGTTGTGTGGCCGTTCAGGTCACACCGCGAACATATGCAAAGACAGGGTAAAAAGGGGGAAAACACGCAATTCCCCGGTGACTACAACACCAACACAAACGCGCAAGGCGAAGACTGTACGTCAACGCCAGCCTCCACAAAACCGCACTCCTACCAAGGGCGGCAAACAACTCTCCATACCGACGTATGAACGAAAAATGCCGACTCTAGACTCAGTTCTTCTCCATCCCGCACACGCCACCCCGTCGCTGCGGAGAAAAATTAACACTGGGCGTGAAGCTCCCCCATCCCGCACACGCAACTTCGTCACTGCGGATACAAGCGAGGTACCGATAGGCCACGACCTACTCGGATGTCATATCTGTTGGTCCATGCAAACAACAACAGGCCAGTGGACCGCACCGCAATCCCTTTGTCCCCGTCGGCAACACACGCGGTACCAACCAGGTCCACTTCCATTACGGACCCAAGCCCAGCCACGACACAGGAACGCGTCTACACGACAGAGCCAAGCCTTACCACCACGACTACTGGGTTAATCCAAACCAGCCATACTCGAAACACACGACTCTCCTTCCGATACTTCACCTAACGCTCCTTCAACTATTCTACTCCTTCCGTCCTACCATTATTTCGTGACTACGTCACTGCCGGGGGAGTACTGTGGGGTTTCTCTATTCTACATGAGAAACAACCCACAACCCCAATCCCAATTCCTACCATCGGCTATTTCACCTGCAATACATAATTTCCCCAAGGACGCATAGCTAAACTCATTATCCTATGCAGATAATGCATAATTGAGTTTAGCTACTATCTTCGTCATACGGCAACACTATTGCTCTAACCATGGGATTTCCAACGGAAATACCATTCGTATTGGTTAGCAACAACAAGTCGAAGCAAACGACGCCGCCCCATCATAGCGAAACCGCAGGGGAATTTATCAAAATATCTAATTAGTTGTCATGATGAATCACCCTAGCCAATTTGGCGTCACTTTGGCTTTTCATCAGATCACCCATTCGGTTGGGATCAATGATCTCTTTTTGTAGGTGAATAATATCAGCTAAGTTTTCCTTTTATTCGTATTTCTGTCATTCCATGGTTCAATGTGCTCCGACTACACCATAGCCGTACCACTGGGTCAGTAGGTCGTGTCAGTAGCTGCATCTGATACCCACACACACAACCAAAGCTACCCCGAGATCACAGCACACAATGTTTCTGTTGTCTCATTCTCAATGCCCGTCAATTACCCTATTAACAAAAGTTACTCACACTTTGATGGGCGTGAGGTTGAGAGAGCAGAGGCGTGGTCTCTTTTGGTTGTCCTGTGTGCGGAATGAAATATGAATTTCACCCCTAAGTAGAGTCAGTCACATCTCAATCGTTAAAGCGTACAGACGCGCTGCCGCTAATAACTCACTCATCAATCACTGCCATAGGAGGTCACGCCACTCAGGCCTAATATTAACTTCACCTATTTGTAATCGTGTCATTTTTCATTCACCGCTGCATGTGTCGGATTTCAAACGCGGAGTCAAGTAAAGTCTGTTCTAATTATTGCGGTCGTTCAATAGAATAAAGCCAGTGTCACATCTTGTACAGGAATTATACGAAAAATTAATAATTAATAATCAAGAACAAATTAAAAACTATAACCACAAACAATCTCAGTGCGTTAATTATTTCATCTCCTCTCTTGGGTTACCTGGTGGTGGCAATTTTCGTATCAGATGTTGGGGACAAAGTGAATACGTTCCATACGTTGGCAACACAACTTTCAACCCCCACAGAGTTTAAAAATCAAATTCTAAAATCGGCCAGTAGCCTGATGGGTAACGCTTAGGTTCAATTTTTGGTGATTCAAACTGTCATAGCGTCAGTTCGAATCACACGTTCTTCTTCACTATTATTTCAAACGCTATAGTCGCACACAGATCATGGAGATAAGTAAAAGTAAGAAGTAAGCAGTCAAAGACGCGATAAGCACGGAAGCGATGTCAAGAAATCGTTATGTGTACGGTAAAAGTAACGGTTGTTATTAACGGACTAATAAAGTGTTACAATAATTCAAAATCGATTTAGCGGCTCTTATTTATTAAAAATAATTAATCCAGCTCCTAAGCTCGCTACAATTGGTGTCAGAAGCGGGATTAATTATTGGTGAAGTGAATAAGTCTGTGAAAGTGTGTTGTGACGATGTCAGATCGACATTTGGAGGATCTTCGCGTTCCTGAGTTGAAGAAGGAACTTGAGGAGCGGAATCTGGATAGCAGAGGACAGAAGCAAATTCTGCAACAGCGTCTGCAAGCAGCAATGGAGGAAGAGGGTATTGATGTCGACACATATGTTTTTACGATTGGGCCAGACTGTCCGGATGGAGAAGAAACAGCGAGTCAAGATGGTGCCAATGTGATGGAGAAGAGTTCGCCACAGTTGAACATTTCGGAGATGTTCAGGATGATGATGATAAAATTGGAGGCGCAAGCTGCAGATGGTAATGCAAAGTTGGATGCCCAAAATTCAAAATTCGACGCACAAGCTGCAGATCTGAATGCAAAATTGGATGCCTAAACGCAGTGGATGAAATGTAATTTTCAACACTTTAAGGAAGAAATTCAGTCAAAAACTCGAAACGAAGTAGAAAATCAACCGTCAACCTTCGATTGAACGGGACCCTTCTCCGTATTTATACGTCAGTTTGACGCCGCGGCCAATTATAATAAGTGGTCGGATGAGCAAAAGTTAACATCACTAATCTCGTCACTCCGCGGGGCGGCTGCAGAATTGCTACAAACCATACCAGCAGAGAGTAGTTAGTATACCCGCCTGTCACCCGGGAGACCGGGGTTCGTTTCCCCGTCGGGGAGCCCCTGGCGCAAGACTAATGACCTTGCCCAGACAAAATAAATCATTATGGAAAATTTAACAAGCCTCAGGACTTGCTAAATAAGGCCAAGACCGGTTCCCGGTTGTAGTGCCGATGATGATGATACCAGCAGAGAAGCAAACAGATTTCCAAGCGGTAAGAGACGGCCTTGAAGCTAGGTATGGAGACAACCACATGCAGCAGGTCTACCACATGCAACTGCGGAGCCGAACCCAGAAACCTGGAGAAAATCTTCAACAGTTGCAGGCAGAAATTGAGCGATTGGCAAACTTGTCTTATTCAAATATGTGTGTGTCAAACAAGCGCTGAACACACGCGTAGGAACACGATGGTGTCTCCTGGCCAAAAAAATGTGTGTGTGAAACAAGCGCTGAACACACGCGTCAGGAACACGACGGGGTTTCCTGGCGTTTGAATGTTGATTGTTGTAGTTCTGAAACCAATTGGATTTAAACTTAAAAGGGAAACGAATACCTGACGTTGAGGTGCAGCAATTTTAGAAAGAATCCTTCTCCCGAAAACAACAGTGAAAAGTGTTGGTTCATTGTTGTTAAAAATGAGCTTTATTCACTTGATGGGGTCGATTTCATCGGATAACATTGATTTGAACTGTTTCGTTCGAAGGTTAATGAAGAAGAGAAAAAATGAAAGAATGTGACATAACAAAACAACAAAAACGGTTGTCATTTTGACAACCAGCAGAATTAACTTTAAAATGTCAGCTGATTGCTGACATTGTTTAGGGCGGTGCCACAGGTAGCATTTAATTGCGAATTTGACGGTTGTGTCAAGGGCGAATCCGCAACAAAATATGACTAAGGAATTTCTGAACGAGGTAGCAATGGATGCATTTATATATGCACTCCAAGATCGGGACTTGCAACAGGCCGTTCGTTTGGCGGGAAAGAAGACGACTAATGAAATACTGGCGTTCGCATTGGCATATGAATCTGCTAAACTGGCTACCAGGAGTACATATAGACTTCGAGAAACGTCCGTCCAGGAATGTTCCTGCCAAAGAATCGAGCGTGTACAACGGAGAACCCCGAGACCTGATATGAAGTGTTGGACATGTGGCGAAGTCGGCCACATCGCTGTTGACTGTAGGAAACGTCGACGAATGAATGAAACATCAGTGAGAATTGTTGTTCATGCGCTAATCATAAGACGAGACTATCAATGGACCAACCTGAGGCCAATAGCTCGGGAAACTTGTAAGGGCAGACTTTACGGGGCAAAAGTCGCCTGGCGGAATGTGCAGCCCCAGCATCATAACTGTATCACAACTCCAACGGAATAACCAAAGTTTGGTTATAACTACGATTGTTAATGCAAGGACAACAACTGTGACAATCGACACTGGAGCAACGAGATCCATAATTCGGCCGGATGTCGTCGGCAAAATAACCCTTAATAAAAATAGAAGATACGCTTTGAAGACTGCCACAGGAGAATGTTCTACTGTCTACAGAGAAGTGGATTGCATAATAGTGCTGGGCAATATTTCCATCTCCCACCAATTTTTGGTTGCCGATATTACGGACGAATGAATTTTTGGAATGGATTTCATGAACGAGCAGCAAGTTGTGCTAGATCTTGGAGGTTGCTATTACACTGCAGGACGAACAATTGCGAAGTCTGAAATGTTATGTGCGTGAGGAGGATGACATCCCAGCCCGTTCAGACTCGGTAATTTGGAACAGTCTCGAGAGTGATCCCGGTGACAATCGATTTTACATCACTGAAGCTGTACAAAATCAGCGTAAGGCGAACATCCTTGTTGGAAAAGCCCTTATCGATGCGAAGGAGCACATCGTACCTGTCAGAGTACTAAATGCGTCCAAGGAGCCGCTCGCAATAAGAAAAGGAGAGGTAATCGCAGAATATGCACCCGTATCAATGATAAGCTCAATTCAGACAAGGGGAGAGGACCATTCAATTCAACAACCCTCTGGTGCATCCTCTATGGTTAATAGGCCGATGCCCCAGAAAATCGGATTAACAGACGGAGAAAAGACAAGCGTTAAATCACTCCTGAACGATTTTTCTGATATTTTTGTGACAGGAAATGATAAATTTGGACCCACCGGTTTAGTTAAACATCGCATTGACACGGATGAGTCAAGATCTATAAGGCAGCCACCTCGTCGACTACCGTTGGCCAAACAATCAAGTAGGCAACATGATTCGAGAGATGGAAGAGCAAGGAGTCATCGAAAAATCATCGAGCCCATGGGCTTCGCCGGTAGTGCTCGTCAAGAAGAAGGATGGGACAACTAGATTTTGTGTCGACTACCACCGGTTCAACGACGTTAAACTAGATACCCTTTCAACATTGGACCTAAAAAGCGGTTACTGGGAAGTGGAAGTGAAGGAGAAGGACAAGGAGAAGACAGCGTTTACTACCGGAAACGGAGTTTATCAATTCAACGTGATGCCTTTTGGATTGTGTAATGCTCCAGCAACGTTTGTACGATTAATGGAAAGTGTTCTACGGGGACTTACATGGAAGATGTGTCTTGTGTACTTGGACGATATCATCGTTGTCGGAAGGAATTTACGAGAACACATCAATAATCTGCGCTCCGTCTTCGAACGACTAAGATAGGCCAACTTAAAGCTCAATTCGAAGAAATGTGAACTCTTCCAAAGGAGAGTAAAATTCCTGGGACACATCGTTTCATCTGCAGGAGTTCAAATGGATCCTGATAAGATAGCAGCCGTCCGAGAGTGGCCTACTTCAGAAGACAAGCAATAGTTGAGAAGCTTTATGGGATTAGCCACATATTACCGACGGTTTGTTAAAGGTTTCGCCACTGTGGCTAAAACCCTACACGAACTAACGGGTAAAGACAAGAAATTCAATTGGACAGAAAAGTGTGAGGCAGCATTCAACACATTGAAGGCCGAGTTATGTAAGACTCCAACATTGGCATTCCCAAGTTCGGATCACCCATTTATATTGGATACTGATGGAAGTAACACAGGAATCGGAGCAGTGTTGTCACAGGAAGTCGATGGTAAAGAGAGAGTTGTCGCATATTATAGTCGAGTTCTATCTAAGCCAGAGGGAAACTACTGGGCAACAAGAAAGGAACTGCTGGCTGTCGTAGAAGCCGTTAAGAATTTCCATAAGTACCTCTACGGACGTCGCTTCCACAATCGGACGGATCATGCCGCCCTGACATGGTTGTTAAATTTTAAGAATTCGGAAGAACAAATAGCTCGATGGATCGAACGACTTCAAACGTACGATTTCCAAATTTCCCACCGTCAAGGGAAGGTGCATAATAACGCTGATGCTCTATCAAGAAGACCATGTAAGCCAGATTGTAAACATTGTCATAGAGCGGAAGAGAAAGAAGAGGCGTACGACCTGCGAAATGTACAAGTAGAAGTACTAGATGGGTGGACGAGTGATGCTATACGCGCAGGTCCACTTAGGATGAAGATATGTCGCTAATACTGGAACACAAAGAAAAGAACGAGCGGCCAACTTGGAACAATATTTCCCACAAGAGTGGAACATTTAAGGCATATTGGGCACAATGGAATTCCTTACTGGTGGAAGATGGAATTCTAAAGCGTAAATGGGAAGCCGCGTCCGGAAAATCCCATCGAATGCAGATTCTAGTCCCACCATCAAAAGTGAAGGATGTACTAACAGAGATGCACGACGGAGCCTCCGGTGGACATCTGGGAGTTAACAAGACACTTTCAAAATTACGATCTCGATTCTACTGGCTTCACATGAGAGATGACGTCGAGTCTTGGTGTAGGAAGTGTACCTCTTGCACTGCGACCAAAGGATCAACAGCAAAACTAAGTTTTTTAATAAAAACTAATAGAACTACAAAAATTGAACAATGAGGACATTGTAGCTTTAAGCAGGGGGGGAGTTAACACCCCTAAAATATAAGATAGCTAACATTCCTGAAAGCTTAAGATAGGTAACAATCAAAACATAAAACACAGATACTTCAAAATCTGTTCAATGTAATGTCATTCCCAAAACACGAACAAAAGAAAACGTAAACCACTGTATTTTAATAATAGAAACACAGGTACTTCAAAACCTGTTTTGCCTAATAGATTTAAGATATTAATAGATTCGAAAAATATAAATAGAGTTAAGTTCGAAATGTAAGACAAGAGGTTCAAAGGTTCACAATAAATTAGGCAACTTTAACGAGCCAATAGTTGTCTTTAACTCAACCAACAGTGCATACTTCGACGACACACGTGATAATAGTCACGGCTTCATCACCCCAAATACCCTACAGAACCTAATTAAATCTCGAAACCCCAAGAAGTCACCCGGTATCGACAATATGTCCTACCACTCGTTTCGAAGCGTATTCTTTATAAAGCTCTCCATTCTGATCAACCATGCTTACAACATGGGATATTTTCCCCAAGCTTGGAAGCATGCTGTTGTCTGCCCAATAGCAAAAGTTGGGAAACCAATTTATCACCCCTCAAGCTATCGTCCTATTTCACTCCTCACCTGCATCAGCAAAATATATGAACAGTTCATATACGAGAAGCTAAATAAATTTATCAGTGTCAGGAACCTAATACCTGACTTCCAATTTGGATTTAGAAGAGCGCACAGCACCACTATGGCTCTCAACATATTTCAAAACCACGTTTGCGTGCGCCTCTTTAATAAGGAACCCACCATTGCGGTGAGCTTGGACATTGAAAAGGCTTTTGACACAACCTGGATCGAAGGTCTCGTTTTTAAATTACTGAATACTGGCCTCAGTAAAACGCTGTGTAGTATCATCTACCAGTTCGTTTTCAACAGAACCTTCCAAGTTCGAGTGAATGGAAAGCTTTCCCGAACTTTCAACGCCGCTGCAGGCGTACCACAGGGCTCCATTCTAGGCCGCATCTTATTTAATATCTACACCTCAGATATTCCTCGCCCTGTGGATGGTAGAGTAAACCAGATTTGCTATGCGGATGACGTCCTAGTGTACACGTCATCTAAAAGCCCTAAACTCGCAACAAACCGACTCAACCGTCATCTGGACGAACTGTATCAGTATTACAGTCGATGGAAAATTCGACTTAACCCATCTAAAGCAGTAGCTATAATTCTGAGTAGTAAACACTCCCAACCTACTTCTCGATATTAACAGAATATCCGAATAGAAATGGGAGGTACCACGATTAGACCACAGGACAGGATGAAATATCTTGGGGTCACTTATATCCCAAAAATGAATTTCATCAAACATGTGACCCACATTCTCCAAAGAGAGAAGCAACTGCACAACATCTTGAAGTGGAGCAACAAAGTTGACACCAAAGTTAAGCTTCTCTGCTATAAGCAGCTAATCCGATCTGGAATATCGAAGCCTTTCCCATATGGTCCTGCATATCTTCGGACATACCAAAAAAGACCTACCGGTTTTGTATGATTTCTTTCCCACCATCCCTCTATAAAAGTAGTTAGAGAACACCTGGACTAACACTGTCCACACTATCCTTGGATACCCCCACTTTTTTCTTTTCTTTTCAGATATCGCGAGACCGAGCCCAACATCCTCACGGATGTGGGTGATTCTGGTTATCCCAAGATGACCAGAAGTCAGAGACAAGATGAAGGACACATCTGTCCTTGTCTCGCTAAAGTCGGCCCTCTCGCCGCCATTTTTTTTTTTTTTTTTTTAAATAAAATTAGAATGCATCCGGCCGTAACCCCGGACGTAGTCTCACTTTTTCAATTTTCAGCACCTTTTTATCCTATGCGATATTTAGTGGCGTTGCGCCCGAATATTCAGGATTAGTATTAGATATTTAGTGGCGTTGCCCCCGAATATCACCATACACAATATCACACTAAGGGTGTTGCACCCTAGTGTACAATAGGGTTGATTAAGAGTTCGGTTCAGCGAACAAAATCCATCAGGTCAAAAGAGCCCTGAATCAACAAACGCATATGACAATCAGTACTAGAGTGTTCGAGAAAGTCCGAAACAAAGTACTAGAATATTCTATAAAGTACTGGAAAACTGGAGACTATGAACAATAGAACATTCAAGGCTAGGGAACGGACGGAAACGAAACACCGAATCAGAATGTGAGGAAACGGTATAAATACGTCGCATACAGATCATGGAGACAAATAAAAAAATAAGAAGTAAGAAGTAAGCAGAGTCAAAGACTTATCGTAGGAAGAAGTAAGAAGTAAGAAGTGAGAAGTAAGCAGTGAGAAAGCGATAAGTACGGAAGCGATAAGTCAAGAAATCGTCAAGTGTACGGTAAAAGTAACGGTAAGTAAAGGATCACCTCACGGATGTGGGTGATCCTGGTTATCGCAAGATGACCAGAAGTGAGAGACAAGATGAAGGACACATCTGCCCTTGTCTCGCTAAAGTCGGCCCTCTCGCCTCCCTTTTTTTTTTTTTTTTTTTTTTTTTTTTTTTTTGTAAGACAAGAGATTCTGTCTGACTACGGGCTCGAATACACGAGCTGCTCAGAGGAGGAAAATAATAAAAGGAAACATAGTTTCTAAATAAACAAAGACAAAGGTCTTTTCGTTTGAAAATATTTTCTCCAGGAACAGCACAAAATAACTCACGCAGATCTAGTAGGAAGAAGTAAGAAGTAAGAAGTGAGAAGTAAGCAGTGAGAAAGCGATAAGTACGGAAGCGATAAGTCAAGAAATCGTTAAATGTACGGTTGTTAAAAAGTAACGGTTGTTATTAACGGCCTAATAAAGTGTTATATTAATTCAAAATCGACTTAACGGCGCTTATTTATTAAAAATAATTAATCCAGCGAACCCTAAGCTCGCTACACTATGTTGTACCATAAATGAAATGGTAGTGAAACAGATATTTTTTGTAGTCAGAGTGTTTGGTTTAAATGGTTTTGGAAAACTATAAACAGGGGATGCAAAGCACTACTAACATATAACCAGTTTCTCCACAATGTTACCCTCAGACTGAAAGACCGCGTAAAAATGTCTCTGCCTGTGATTTTGCGAATAAAATATTATTTTATAATCACCCGCCTTGGATTACTTTACTGCTTTATTATTACTATTTGTTTTTCATGACATTAATTATCACGATATAATGACTTACATGCTCCTGACACAATTCGTTGGATCAACCTTTTTAATTCTCACTTAATATTACAAAATGCACTTAAGGATCGTAGTTTGTGTTTATTAAATATTTATATAAATGAACATGAAAATGTTGACCACTTCTATAATTAACGTATCCAACGTAAAAGTTATTGTTATAGTCCGTTCCAGCCAGTTAAAAATATTTAACAATGAAGCCAAATAACCGAAAGTGTCTATAGACTCGTGACCAAGTTCATTGCCGTTCGATAACAAAAAAACCAAAAAATAAATTTCAAGGTTCAAATTATAAATTTACATAATGAATAATAAATGCAAAAATACCGATCAATACGAAAATAAAATTAAGCGCGTCTTTTAAACGTTATACTATACCAGACGCACAACCGGTCGCGCTCAAAATATGCAGAAGAACTTGATGTTTGATCAAGTTGAAGGCAAACCAAGTCTCCAACGAACACACGAAGGTATATATATTCCCAGCAGACTGTAATTATGGCACAACACCTAAATGACATTGACTGTAATAATTACATGAGCGAGCTTCGGTCATTTCATTCAACAGAAGTTGGTGCGATGTAAGCATTAAGAAAGCCAGCACTTCTAATTTTGATTAAGCAATAGTGCTTAATCAAAATTAGAAGGTTTTGCAAGGGCAAACAGTAATTAATTAACTGGTGGACAGTTTTTAATTTGAAGGGTTAATCAAATTACACCAAGTATAACTTTAATTTCCCTATTGTAGGTTTCTGATATATGATTGCGCATTCGTTTCTCTATTTTTATTTTGAAGTAAATTATACACAAATAAATGTACGAGTATATGTATGCTAGAGGGCTGCACCCCCTGTATGACTCGCTTACGATTCGCATTCGTTTCACCGTTTTAGTTAAGAGTAAAGTATACATATATAAATATATGTGTATACTAGAGAGCTGCACCCTCTGCTAGAGCTCGCTGACAATTATTTGGTCCCTCCTTTTTTCTATATGTTTGACCTGGAGATTATAATTTGTTAAGGCAAATGTGGTCTAAGTTTACTTACATGCCCGGTTCACTCCGTTTTTACTTATCCGGCAGTGGGTACGGACTAAACTCACAAACATATTCCTGTTTTCCCCAGGAATCGCCTCTCAACATTTATTCCCGAGCAGGGTCGACGTATCCCGTCTTCTGCATAATGTATCATTTGCCGATGAATTCCTATCTGTTGTTTGAGCTTAACATTAGCCTTCTTATTTGGATACCATATACACGCGCTGGAACCTGGAGGCTACCGGAACTACTACTGGAATCGATTAAGATGTGTTTCACGTTTTGTGCACATCTTTTGCCAGATCAGCAGTATAGGTCTTAGTTGTGTTTTGATCTGTGCAGATATTCCGAAGCACCTATAACGTTTGCGACGATAGTGAAGAGCGTGTGATTTTAATCGCCGCTTTTTCAATTAGAATGTCTTGTTAGGCGTTTGATTGATTGATTGAATAACGCATTTATTGTACAATAATTTAACAAATGTTGACTTAGGACTAAAATGCTAAATCCTATTTTACAATCTTTTCTTATTCTTAAAATAATTTACTGACCCTACACGAGCACTCTAAATTACACGATACAATTTTGTGTAATGCCTTTCGGCGTACAATAATATTTTTATATTATTATATTTTTATATATTTTCTATTACCCGAATATTTTAGAAGACGAAGTTCTCTCTGTATGTTTTTTTTTTTTTTTTTTTTTTTTATAAATAATATAAGGTAAAAAAGCTTATAAAAAAAATTAATAACAAAAAAATAAAAAATGTTAACATAAAGAAATTTTAAAACGAAAAGGAATCTAAATGAACAATGGAAATGGAAAGGAAGAATAAATAAATATGAAAAGGGAAGTGAGGAAAGGGGAAGGGAAGGCGTAGCGTCTGAAGATGTTACTATATTTGGGGATATTAAATCCTTTCTTCATTGTCAATCCACCACCAGTTGGGATGGGATCGGTCATTTATAGATTTATCTCGATCGCCTATTGCCATGCTAAATCGCAAGTGAACTGCAGCATTTGATATATCACTGTTATAAAGAATCCGTTTGTCCCTGGCACCACGAAAAGCGTGGTAAATAATAGGGACTCCGTGCTTGTTTTGGATAAGACCTTTTCTATCCAATAGAGGGAACGCTTCTGGTGGGATAAACCCATTTTGGAATGTATTCTCCAGGTATGTCATTGGGGTAGTATGCTCCCGAGATAAGATTATTTTCGCTGCACATTGCCCTTGCAGTGTGACCACGAATAATTTTGATAATGAAATTGTCTATCCTATTCAGTCCTGATTTGTCATACAGTGTCTTATTAGGATAGAATTTCCTGTATTGAGACTCAGGTGTTCTATGTAACCCGAGGCAGGAACGCAAGCACTGCCTCTCGAACATGCGAAACTTTTCCATGTAGGATGGGGAAACGTTGAACCATACCGGGCAACCATACACTAATATTGGACGAATAAATGCTGAATAGGAAATTATTTTAACTTTGTGATCTAGGAGACTATTTCGAAACAGACTTCTTGTCATTGCATATGCACTTTTAGCTGCGGAGAGGGCAGCTGCTATGTGCTTATCAAAGTATAGGTATTGGTCCATCCAAATACCAAGGTACCTGACAACAGTTTTCATTTGCAGCGGAAGATTATAGCTTCCTACAATGGAAAAGTTTTTCCAATTATGCCTTGTATCTCTTGAAGCTGTAGAATGAGGTGTTCTGAAAAGGATGGTTTCTGTTTTTTGGGAGTTAATTTTCAATTTCCAATCGTCACAAAAGCGTTTGATTTTATTGAAGTCGTCTTGACGAAGTCTGTTAATGGCATCGATATTTTTTTCTGATCTGTACACTACAATATCGTCGGCGTATGCAATAGCATGATTAAGAGACCCAACTAGATCACTAGTATAAATATTGAAGAGAATGGGAGAATTCACGGCTCCCTGCTGTAAGCCGTTTTTAATATGGAAAGTTTTATTGGAGATTTTGTCCCCGCATTTTACCACAAATTGCTTATCCACTATCATATCGTAAATGATGTATAACAGATATTCGGGCAAACCTAGATTTGATAGCTTATATACAAGTCCTTCTAACCATACGGTATCGAAGGCCTTTTCAAAGTCAACCAAACATACGCCTGTGCATTGTCGTTTTGCCTTGTTCCACTGTATATCGGAAACAAATTTTGTAGCTGCATGAACTGTGTCGTGCCCCGCTCTAAAGCCAAACTGGTTGTTCGGAATAATGTCGTTTTCATCACACCAGTTTATCAATGCCCTATTTATGATTTTCTCGAATATTTTGCTAATATTTGGAAGCAGACTAATCGAGCGAAGGTTAGCGGGATTGCTCCTGTCCTTGCCCTTTTTGGGGATGGGATGGACTACTGCTATTTTCCAACGTCTTGGAAAGTATGCATTATTTAGAGCGTTATTGAACAAGGTAGTGTAAATTTTCACCGCTTCCGGAGGCAGATGTTTAAGAACTGTATTCGGAATACCATCTGTTCCAGAGGATTTCTTGTTTTTAATGGATCTTAGGATGTCCATGAGTTCATTCTTATTCACAAATATATTTGTGTGAAAATTTCTAAGCGGCGCATCCGCTCTATTGTTTTCACTGAAGGTGGTGAAACTTTTGTTTTCGGAATGCCAACTTTGCCGTTCATTGTGCAGCGAAATATGGTTTTGGATAGCTCTGTTTTCGATATCGAGGTTAGAATGAATGGATTCATTCACTTTGTGTACTGCCTCGAAACAGGCGCCAATGGAGTTCGCTTTCTCTTGCGGATCCTCGACTACTATTAGTTCTTCGTTGGAGTTGATGTGTTCCGGAGTGAGTCCTGCGTTCAGCAATATTTGACAATTCTCGGGAGTCTTCGGGACTCGAAGGCAGGGAATGTCATTATGATCTATTCTTCTAAATACTTTATTTATTTGCGGAAACATATTCCCACCACTGGTTTTAATGGAGAGAATTTTACGTTTCCATTCTTCATTAATTACTGATCTGTAGTTGTCACGGATCAGCTTTTGAACGTTTTTAATCAATGACTTAATTGTCTTTATTTCTTGGCCATAAGGATCGCTGAACTGTCTGTAGAGCAGTTTGAGCTGGGAGAGCAGAGCGCTTTTTTGTCTATAGAGGGCGTCAATAGTTGAGTTTCTATATCTATTAAAATTCTCCTCCATGTGCGCCGCTTTTGGAATGGAACGGTGCATTGTTTTGATGACAATGTTGTCCATCGTTGAGAGATAATGATCTATTTCCTCATTTCGAAGGTTTCTATTAGTTGGAGGGTCTATGCCATTAGAGCATAGTTCTCTTTTTATTATGCGATCAAAGCGCGACCAGTGTGCTTTTCGGAAAACGAACGAATGTATCTGGTCGTACTGCTCAAGTATTGCATGTTCGTTTGGAACATGTAAAACGGCGCCGAGGCCGTAATGGTCACTATCATACCCGATTGTGCGAAGGCAATTTCGAGTATTTAGGTCCGTGCCTAATAATTGTAGTCTGTCGTCAATCATAAGTAAGTCCAAAAAGGAGTTTCCTCTTGGATAAGATGGTGTAGTTGTAGCGTACAATTCTAGTTTATATTCTGTTGCATTTGTTTGCCACCAGTTGAACAGTGCATTACCTCTTGTGTTCGGCGTGATATCACCCCAAGCACTGTGTTTGGAGTTGAAATCTCCCGCCAGAACAAAATAATTGTTTTCCGAGTCTAACTTGAGATTACGAAAAAGGTTATCCATTTCGCTGATAAATTGCGAACACTGAGGAGCTTCAGGTGCATACACGGATACCACGTATAGATGCCTTTGACTTTTCAAAGGTATATCTACAATGCAAGCTTCCAGCAGCTGAAATTTGTGTACAGCTGTGCTGTAAACGACCTTGTGGTGAAGGCCTTTCTGAATTAAGATAGCAACTCCACCCCCTTGTGTGGCGTGTGGACGATCTCGTCTAATGACTTTATAGTTTTTGTAGCCCAATTTGTGCCTCTGGTTTAGCTTGGTTTCGCTAGCTAGAAACACATCGGGGCATTCGGCTTCAAGCAGGTTACCTAGATTATCCCTTCTTGCCACGTGGATTAGTGAATTCACATTCACAGCAATAATTTTTAGTGTTAAATTAGTTGGATAGTTCATTGTGGTATGTTGGGTTGTCTGAGAACAAGGACGAATAAATAATATCTATTCGGGCCGCTTGTTCAGTCAGTTTTTTTTCAAATCCAGTAATCTGTCCTTGTATGGCTAACAGGATTGCTCTTATATCTGAATTTGCCTCCGGAGCGGGCGCTTTTATGACGTTGCGTGAAAGTTCCGCCGCCGTTGTATTAATTGGATTACTAGCCATTTGAGAAAATGATATGCTAGGTGCGGAAGGTTTTGTGATATTACTTCCCTGTGCCGCGAAGTTTGAGTTTAATGGACTACCGGCAATTTGAGCGAATGATACACTAGGTGCAACGAAGTTATTATAAGAACGAACCTTCATTCGTTTCTCTTCTTCAAGTTGTTTTTTTTTAAATTCCAACTTGGCTTTTAGTTGTTGGAATTTCGGACAACCTCTAAAGTTGGCCGGGTGACCTGTATTTTTGCACAGGACGCAAGATAGTTTGCTTCTATCCTGAACCTGTTCTTTACCTAAGGGGCATTCTCCTACGGTATGATTGTTTTGGCACTTTACACATCTAAATTCCATACAACAGTTAGATGCAACGTGGGCGAATCGTTGGCACCGCATGCACTGCAACACACGGTCAGCCTTCCGTATTTTTTCCCAAATTATTGTTTGGTGGAAAATATTTAATATTCCTAAGTGCATCGACTTTGCTGTTGGGACTTAAGGAGACAATGAAGAACGGCAACTTGCGGTTGCGACTTCGGGAGAGAGAAGTGGAGAATGGCTTCACATCAATGAATTTTAAACTGTCATTTTCGACAGTTTGTAGTTCTGAGAGGAGTTCTTCCGAGGAAAAAGAAGGATCAACTCCTTTAAGTAACATGGAGATAGTTTTCTCCGATTTAGGTGTGTACGTGAAGTACTCACTACTTGCTTCCCTTAGAGCAGATTTAATTTTATGATAATCATCTAAACTATCACATAAAAAACTTATTTTATTATTATTTAAATTCTTCGTTTTAAAATTTCTACATGTTAACTTACCCAATTTAATTAGGTCCTTAGCTTCCATAAAACTGACTATGATGGGAGGCACTTTTTCCTTCTTACTGGCTGCTGCTTGTTGTTTTTCCAGCAGTTGTTGCTGCTGCTGTTGCTGTTGCTTCTGCTGCTGTCATTGTTTCTCCTCTTGCTGTTGAATATTGCTTTCCGATAAGGCTTCTTTGATTTGTCGATCCAAATCGTTCTTCTTTTTGGGGAGCTCCTCTTTCTTTTTGTATAGCTCCGCAATAAATTCAGCACGTTCGGCATCTTTGTCACTCATTTCAGTATTGCTGGTTTTGTGGTCTTCAGTTGCCAGTTCTTTAAATTTATTCCCTTCTCCGGAATAATGTGGCTTGTCAGTAGTGGTCATTCCTTCTCTGCGAGTTTTTTCTTTGTTGGTTGGGTTAGCTTTATGCCGTTTGGCACGGAGGTTTGGCTGGGCTTTGGGCCTCCTCTTTGAAATTACTTTTAGCATTACTTTTCTTTTTTCCATTATTTGTTTCGACCGTTAATTTAATTGTTTTATTTGTGAAGCAGCATGCAGAGAACATCTGCTTTCACACGCATACACATTAACACACGCACAGTTTTTTATTGGCCGTTCGGTATATACACAGCGGTAGACACGTCGGCACACACGTGTACGCGACAATATTGTAAATTGTGTGGACGACCGGCGAACGAATGTTTTCAACGAGAGTTTTAGACAAGCACTTGGCGCATTGTCGTTTTATTCAAGTTACACCCTATTTTTGGGTTTAATTAATATTTATTTTATCTTTTACGCGCACCTTGCACAACACTTTGGCTACGAGTTCAATGACGGTCTTGTTAGGCGTTGGAGTATACGAAAATCGACCTTGTGGTCTCATCGTCTCCGCTTTGATATTTGGTATTATTTCGTAGATCCACCTTTCTATGACAACTGAGTCCCTTTTCTGTTATACATTGGGTAAACCTCCGCCCCCGGATAGATTGGTCTAATGTCTTTTTCAAAAATCCAATCATATAGTGACGAATTTACGAACATTAAGCACGCCATCTAGTGCGAGATAGACGACAGCGTAACACGAGGGTCGATCTTGAAGAATAAATGTAATTAACACGTGTAAAATAATAAGTGTAAATAAGTATTATGTTGCGGATTGGCAATTGAATGTGCTGGAATGTACTGGAGAAATCTAGTACATTCGCAGTGTATACCAGTTGCGCAGCAGCTGGCACCAGCTGGCCGATTGTCACCATCGATGAGGTCATAGCGTCCCTTTTTGAATTGGCAGTTATGCCCAATGAGTCAGTCTGCAATCAACCTTCGCGGCGTTCACACCGCCAAACGGAATAGTAAACTATTCCCAGTCGTTCCCATCCGCAAAATACCATTCATTGTGCATAATAGCGTTCCTTAAGCAATAAAGAACAACTTGACATTACAATAGAGAACAACGTGTTATTATTAATTGGTTCCAGTTCAATTGGTGACGTGCTCTTCTACATTGACCGCTCTCTCTCCTTTGCGACAGCCATTGTTCGTTGTGACCGTCCATCGGCGGCCAACCGCAAACGCGTACCACTTCAACCCAACGATTATTATTATTATTATTTATTACACTGCAAGTAAATTACATGGTAACTTAAGTCTAAAAACACTAGCGACTAAGGCTTTCACCTAGTAATATAAATATTAAATATTATTTACATTAGATTTTGTAGCTTAACTAAGGTTAGTAGTTTGTAGAGCTTATCGATATTAGATGATGATGGTTCGGATATGATGTTGATGATGTTGGCGTACAAGGTATTTTACCCCTGCACATTCAAATAGTATGTGTTTGGAGGATAGGCTGGAGTTGGATGTACAGATGTGGCAGGTAGGGGGATTACTCCTGTTGATGAGATGTTGGTTGGTGATAAATGTGTGCCCAAGGCGCAGCCGGAGGAAGGACCTGATTTTATGTTTTGGGGCTGTTGGTGGATATGTGATGGGTTCTTTTCTGGGGTTAACTACTGCATACGCATGCCTGTACTCTCCCCAGACCTTTTGTTCTAAATTATGGAGCTCACTATTTAAGTATCTATGTAAGTCCGTGCTGTTTTCAACGAAAAAAATTATTAGGGGTTCCTTGATGGCCAGTTTTGCAGCAGCATCAGCTGCCTGCTATCCCACTATGGCTTTGCACCCAGAGAAGCTTTATTTTGTTTTGTTTATAGAATAAACTTTGCTGGATCAAGTGAATGATTCGGTTTCAATTGTTTGGATTCCTTATTGCTTGGATGGTTGATAGGCTGTCTGTACAAATAAGTGTCTTGTTCTTTTTTACTAACTTAATTGCTTCCAGTACAGCGGTTGCTTCGGACGAAAATATGGAACAGAATTCGGGTATAAGTCCCCTTCTGATTACTATTTTTGCGCTGTTGACTATCGCAAATGCCGTCCTCTGTTTTGGATCCGTCGGTGAAAAGTAGTTTCCACTGGCGGTGTTGGTTTTTGATATGTTGATAATGTTGTTGGTATTCTAGGTGGTTTGTTCTATTTTTCGGGAGTAGGCTTAAATCGGTGTTGAATATCTTAGGTGATAATAACCATGGGGGTGAATCGTCCTTGCCTTTTGTGGTTTAATGTCTATTCGTAATTGGTCCGCAAGTAATATTGCCTATCCTAGGGCCGACAAGTACCTTTGAGTTTAGTGCGGGCAGAACCCTCATTTATTAGGCTTAATCCAAGCATAAATTAATACAATACCTTACAGACTAACTTACACTCTAAACTAGTAATTCAGAAATAATTTAAAAAAAAAAAAAAGAAAAAAAGAAAAAAATTAGGAAAATCAGGAAGGAGAAGAGGACTGTGAAGTGGGGGGGGGGGGGGGTAGGGGGCAGGGGAAGGGCGAGTGTATGTGGGGGTGGCAAATGTGGCATTAGATAATCGTTAATATGGCAAAAGTTCTAAAAAAAAAAGAACCTAACAGACCATCTTAACTCAAGAGTAAGAATTATTATATTATTTACTGGCCTGTAGGAACCCGGAAGTTCATGACCTCATCGACTCGGCTCCACCATTGTTCCCTGTCCTGTGCGCTCTCCTCCCACGTTCGATCAACCCATCCGATCTCCTCGAGGTCCAATCTAACATTGTCCTCCCATCTCCGTCGCGGCCGTCCTGTCGGTCGCTTCCCCGTTAGTTTACCGTCAAGAATTCTATGCACGATCCTATCAAAAGTAAGAATAAAAAAGAAAAACCAGGAGGCGGAAATGCCTGGTCGATTGGTACGTGGCGGGGGGGGGGGGGGGGGGGGGGGGGGTAGGGGACAAGGAAAGAGCAAGTGTATGTGGGGGGGCTAATACGGCTTTTGTGAGACGGGTTTAGGACGGGTTACTTCTGAGACGTCGTTTAAGGGCAGGAGGGGAGCGTTGAAATCGAAGGAGGTGGGGAAAGAGTTGGCATGTCGTAGCATACGCGAGATGGGCTCGTTATTGCCGTAAGAAGTGTGATGAGCGGGCACATAAAACAGGCGAGGGTCCCGCATATTACGGAGGTTTGTATGCAGTGATAAACTGGAGAGCAAGCTTGGGCAATCGATTGAGCCTAACAGAAGGCGATGGACATAGATGTGTCGGCATGGATTCTGCGCTCCTCAAGTGTGTTAACATTGATTAGAAGAAGCCGGCCTATGTATGGTGGAAGGATGAGTGGGTTTTCCCACTTTATTCCACGGAGGGCAAAGCGCAAGAACCGACGTTGAACGCCCTCGTTCCTACGAATGTGAGACAGTTGATATGGGGACCAGACCTGACTAGCGTATTGAAGTAGTGGCCGGACAACAGTTGTGTAGAGTGATCGGGTGACGTAGGAGTTTAGGAATTCCTTCGACCAACGTTTTACAAAGCCAAGGGCGGCGTTGGCCTTGAGGATTATGTCATCGATATGTGCGGTAAATCTAAGTTCCTTGTCGCATAGGACGCCCAGGTCGCGAATCGATTCAACCGACGTCATCGGTTGGTCTAGCAAGAGATAGAAACGAGCCAGGGTGGGGGAGCGTTTCCGAGAGAAGGTGATTGTGACATTTGGCGATATTCAGTTCTAGGCAGTTGTTTTGGCACCAGATCAAAAAGCTGCAAAGATCCGATTGGAGAAGAGCGGATTGTCTTGACAATTTTGGTATCATCCACGTAAAGCGAGATGCGGGAGTGGTTGATGCACGAGCCTATGTCATTTATAGTTATGATAAATAGTAGGGGGCCAAGATGACTGCCCTGTGGGACACCTGAGGTTGGAAAAAGGATCGGAGAGTGTGGATCTAAATCGCACGCGGCAGGTTCGATAATTGAGATAGAATGAGATCCACTTAATCAATAGGGGTTCAAAACCAAGGGAGGAGAATTTGAAGTGAATGAGGTTATGGGAGATTTTGTCGAAGGCCTTACTAAAGTCGATAGTGACTACATCGACCTCATCGCCGTTTTCTAGGGCAAGGAGTGTGTGGGATGTGAATTCGACAAGGTTGGTAGTAGTAGACCTGCCGGAGAGGAAGCCGTGCTGGTTAGGAGAGATGATGGGAGTGCAGCGAAAACATAACGCTTCATATAGAAGGCCTTCGAACATTTTAGGAATGTGCAAAAGCTTATCAATGGGACGATAATTGGATATATCGTTTTTTGGCCCGTTTTTATGTATGGGGGTTATATAGGAGGATTTTCAAATGTCGGAGAATAGACCTTGTACAAGGGATAGACTGAAGATTAAAGCGAGCGGGAGAGAGAGGAGCATTTTTTTAAGAAAACAGCAGGGAGTCCATCTGGGGCCGGGACTGAAATCGTCTTTCAGTGGTTCAAGTTTTTCTATTACTTGGTGTTGTTGAATGTGTAGAGGGATGAGAGCCGGGGGCCGTTTCATCCCAAGGATGTGTTTAATATCCTCCAGTATGGGAGTCTCCGGTGTGACGGTAAATTTGACAACTAGCTTGGCTGAATGGTACTTCATTCGGGTTTCAATCGTCGGAAGTCCACTTTCTGCTAGAATGTTTGTTATTGGTGTGGTTCTGAATGCACCTGCTGCGTGATAGGGAGATTTTACTAGTTGTAGGTTAGTTTTGCTGCATTTCCCGTATATTGGTAGGCCGTAATCTATTTTCGATAATATAATTGCTTTGGTGATGTTTATTAGTGTATTAGTATGAACAAAACTCTTTTTTGATCCTAAGTATTTAATGATATTTAACCTTAGATCTAAGTTTTTCTTAAGAGCTAGACATTGACTTTTGAAGTTGTATTTACTGTCAAATTGTAGGCCTAGAATTTTTAGTGTTAACAATTTATTACAACTGTGTTTTTTACATATATGTAATATTTCGGTTTTCTTGTTTGAGATTTTGGCTCCGGAATAATGACCCAACATTCTAATATCTGAGAGGATATTTTCAAAAGTTTGACTGATAAATTCTAAATTGTTGACATTACTGAATACAATGAGATCACCTGCGTAGATACAATATTTTACAACTTTATATTTTGCCAGTATAATACTTAGATCTTCAAACGCTATTTTAAATAAAACTACTGAGAGTGGTGATCCTTGGGGGATACCGGTTTCTAGATTGTGTACCCCTGAACAAACTCCGTTGGATTTTACCCTGAATTTCCTAATAGACAGGAAAGATCTGATAAAATTGAACATATTACCTCCTATTTCCCATTTTTGAAGTTTGTTCAGTATGACGTGGGGGCCCATGCGGTCGAAATCTATTGTTAGAATGGACGTATGCTTTTTGCAGGAAGGTGCAGAAGTAATATAGTTATCATGGTGAAGGAGGGCGTCCATTGTACCTCGACTTTTTTTGAATCGAACTTGCTTCATACTTATAAGGGTATATTTCTCTAAATACCAGTTGAGCCTTTGTGCGATAATTTTTTCTAACAATTTGCCTAAGCAGGGGAGGAGGGAAATATGGCGCTAGCTATTGATTGTGTCGGTTTCCCCATTGGACTTTAAAATAGGTATGACCGTGGATGTTTTCCATGTTTGTGGTATGATGCCTGATTTATAAATGTGGTTAAATAGATCTAGTAGACGCTGTTTCATGATCGGAGGGCTGTTTTTGACCATAGCATAATCTATTCTGTCGAAGCCGGGGTTTTTCCTTTTCAGAGTGCAGACTGGATTCAAATTCTATTCCCGAACTTTCTAAGGGATTGAGATAGGAATTCCCTGGGGTGGTTACCCGCATTGGATGTTCCTGCATTTATTTTTTTGCTGCGTGGAAGTTTGGATGAAAATTAAACTTTGTATTTCCCCAGGATTCGGCTAGATGTTCGGCTATTTTTTGAGGACATGTAAGTATGTTAGTGCTGGTATTAATGCCAGGGGGATTATAATTGCCTGTGAGCGTTTTTATATCAGACTATATCTTTTTTGGGGTGGAATTGGGCGTTAATTTTGCCGTGAAGGGTTGAAATGATTTGGCCTTTTCAATTTTGGCAGTTCTCCGAAACTGGGCGTTAAGACTTTTATAAGTTATTAGATGCTGGTCCGTTGGATGTTTCTTGAAGATTTTCCAAGCTGATTGTTTTTGGGTCCGTAATCTTGCCAGTTCGGTATTCCACCATGGGACAACGGTTTTATGGAACGTTCTTGTTGTCTGTGGAATGGACATGTTGGCGGCCGCTCGAGTCATTTTTGTGATAATACCTGCTTCTTGGTTAATATTTGGTTTTGTGCTATGGGAGTTAAGGAATTGTGTGGTTAATGTTTGAAATTTATCCCAATTGGCTCGGTCAGATTGGAACTTGGGTAAAAGTTTGACTTTTTTCTTCCTATTGTTGTCGAAGGATATAGTAATAATTATTGGGAAGTGGTCGCTGCCATGCAAATTGTCTAATATCTCCCACCTGATGTTGGGGGAAAATTGGGCCGATATTAAGGAAAAATCAACATTAGTGAAAGTCTTGTGGGTGGAGAAGTGAGTCGGGTTGCCCGTGTTCAATATTGAAAGATGGGATTGCAATAGAAAGTTTTCAATAATTTTGCCTTTTTTGTTTGTTGCTTGTGAATATTGTGATCCAGGCATTGAAGTCTCCCATTGAAAGGATAGGAGTATGGATGTTGCTAACCATCTTATTCAAGTCCTCTAGATTGAATGACTGGTTTGGGGGAATGTAGGTCGAGATGACAGTTATTTTCATGTTCCCTGTTAATTCGATTGCGGTAACCGAGAAAGGCGAGTCAATTTTTATATGCCGATGGTTAATCGACCGATGTACCAGTATGCCAGACCCTTGTTTGGCGCGATTGTTCGCTTTAATATTTTGGAAGTAGGCGGCGTATGCCTTAGGTACCTGAGGTACTGAGGAGTGTGGGAGGTGGGTTTCTTGTAAGGCTATTTTTGATGGTTTGAAATCGTTAATCAGTACCTGCAGTTCCTGATAATTATTATGGAACCCATTAAGGTATTGGAGTATTAGGAAGTCATTGGGATTTTTATTTAAACCTGTTGTCGCATTGTTTTCGCGGGAGTTACTGTGGAGGTGTTTAAATTTCTGACTCCGTGTACCCGAGTCCGCACCACTCAATACTCCGAACAATTCGGAATGACTTGAGCGAGCGGTATCTCGGGCCACGGACTCGGAGCGTTGCTGAGAGTTTTTTGAGTTACATAAACTCATGGTCGGGTAGCGGGAAATTTGAGATCTCATTTAATTGGGATTTTTTTGTTAGTGTGGGAATGGTTTTGTTTGTATGCGCTTGCGTTTTTTTGGGAGAGGCAATTGGTTCTTTGGACATTACTGCGTTTGTTTGATGGGGGAGTGAGGGGTATTTTTTTCTTTTTTCTATTTCTTTTAGAGCGGAGTAAGATGTAGAAGGAATTATATTCATTTCTTTGTAGGAAGTTCCATGTTTTGCTTCCTTTGTTGATTGTTGTTGGGTAGTGGATAGGGATTTAGAGACGACCGTTGTTTTCCTTAATTGTTCGGAGTAAAGGCTGTTGGTATTTGTTTGAGTGCAAGATGTGCGTTCCCTGTAGATGCGTTTAGCATCAGCGAGGGTGGTTTTGTTTTGTATTTGAATCTCAATTATCTTTTGGGATTCAATGTACCTGGGACAGGTAGGGGAGGATGCCGGGTATTTCCCTTGGCAATTTGCACACATTATTCGTGTGCACTCAGTTTCAGGATGTGGAGAGAGATTACATGTGTTGCATGTAGTTGTGCGTTTGCACTATTTAGTGGTGTGCCCGAGTAGTTGGCACTGTCGACAGCGCATTGGTCTCGGAATGTATTCCTTGACCTTGGTATTATACCATCCAATTTCTATTGCCGTTGGCGCTTGGAAACTGTCAAAGGACATTATCATCAGTCATGAAGGTTTTCGTTCTTCGTTGTGGGATTTGGTGAATTTGTACACATGCACGACTCCTTGGGATTTTAGTTCCGATACAATATCGGTTTCAGGGACGTTGATAAGGTAGGGGGCATAAACAATTCCCTTTGAAAGGTTTAATTTCGGATGGAGTCTGATGTTGACTGGGCAGATCGTGTCAAACCGTTTTGACTGAATAAATCTCTCAGCTATTTCGTGATCCTTAACTAGAATCAATAAAGAGCTGTCTCTGAGGAGGGTAATTTTATCGTATTGTGTACTGATAGAGACAATTACTCTTTTTAGTAGGAATATATTAACCGAGGCGAGTGGCCTTGATGCGTCCGTTGAGGAAATTTGAACGAAACGGGGATTCTTAACGGCAGTTTTTGTTGGAAGAGCGGGGAAATTGAAAGACAATGGGCTTCCAACTTGTCTTTTCTTTTTTGTTGGCAGGTTGATTATGGGCATTGAGCGTGAGGATTCTCCCAGTTCCTCAAACCTGTTGCCGAAATTTTGGTTTGGTCCTACCTGCGATCTTCTGGTATTTTGTACTCGAAGTGGGAATATTTTGTTTCTGTTTGTTTATTGTTATTTTATGCTGCGAGATGTTTAACACTAGGCAGTTAGGAAAATCGGGAAATAGTGGTAAATACTGCACACGCGAATTTGCGTTCTTCTGTACCTTCTCCTACGAAGGTTAGGCGACGACTGAGTAAATAAGTAAATCATTAAAGTAAGGAGAACGAACTTTTGGAATTTGATTTGGATTATTTCGCAATCCAGAGATCGGACCTAGGAAGCAGCTAGACGTGAAATTAAAGATCCGTAACAACTGGTGTCAGAAGTAGGATTGCTGAATAATCATAAATCATGGTGAGGTTTGCTGACCTGAGAATACCCCACTTAAGGGAAGAATTGGAGTCTCGAGGACTGCTGGTGACAGGGAATAAGGCAGATCTACAAGCATGATTGCGTAAAGCAATGGAGAATGAGGGCATCGACGTTGATAGACACGAGTTCTGTCATGATGCTTCAGGAGCTTCATCTAAAGTCGAAGAGCAGTTGGTAGAGCCGCAGCCAGTTCCAGCATTCGACATGAATGTGCTTTTAGCAGCAATGGCGCAACTGTCCTCACGCATGGAGGAGCAGCTGGCACAACAGTCCTCACGTATGGAGAACCAGCTGGCACAACACACTTCACAACTGCTGGAAAAAGTATCACGCATCGAAGGGAATTCCGTCGGACTGCAGGCGAAGCTTTCATCTTTCATTAAACAAAGTTACACAAAATTACAAAAAATTAGAATCCGAGATATTGATGTTGGATGGCCATATCCGAGAGATGCAGTTCAGTGGAGCAGGTACACCTGTTTGTACAACGAAATTGAATGCACCAACGTTTGACGGAACTGTACCGTTTAACGTTTTTAAACTGCAGTTCGAGACCACCGCGCGAACCAAACACTGGTCTACGGCGGACAAAGTATCAGCTTTGGTTGTATCATTGAAGGGCTCTGCCGCCGGAGTCTTGCAAACAGTTCCGGAAATTGAACGTGGAAACTATGATGCGGTAATGGCAGCGATTGAACGGCGATATGGCAGCGACCATAGGAAACAAATGTTCCAAATGGAGCTCATGAATCGTTACCAGAAAGCTAAGGCGCCGTTACAAGAATATTCAACGGAGATAGAGCGGCTCGCGCATTTGGCCAATGCAGACGTACCAGCAGAAGTAACCGAATTACTCATAATTCAACCGTTTATGAATGGAATACGGGATGCGGACACCAAGCGCGCAGTCTACTCCATGCCAAAGAAGACGTTTGCCGAAACAGTGTTATTTGCTCTTAAACAGGAAACAGCAAGCCTTCTGAGCAAACAGACGCACAAAGTCCATCGGTTGGAAGTCGAGCCAAAAGAATCTCTGGAGAAAACCATGAGGGATGTCATCCAGGCTATCTCTCAAATAATGCCAACCCCACACCAAGGCTCTGGAGCAAAGTGTTACAGCTGTGGAAAAACAGGACACTTCGCACGAAATTGTAATGCGTCTCGTAGGAAAAACGAAAACACGCCGGAAAGCAGCGCTGATACTTGCTTACGCAGATGACATCGACATCATCGGTAGATCCGATCCGGCTATACAGGACTACTTCACCCAGATCGAGTAGGCGGCACAAAAACTGGGACCTAGCATTAGTCAAACTATCAGGGTAGTGGAGCTCGAGGTTGAAGTACTGAAATTCTTTAACTGCCTTGAATAACTCCGTTCTGGGTCGCGTTTCCACTTTTGGTTGGTTGGGGATCTGTACTGGGCAAGACTCAAACGCCCGTTTCATCCAGAGAAGAGTCCGGCTCTGGAGGAACAATCCACAAGCATCGTTGACCGGCCAGTGCCGGAAAATACAGTACGCTAAAGGCGCGATTGGCAACGATAGGACCGTGCGTAGAGTTCGTGACGGTTGACCAACGGGAAAGAGGCCGACAGGACGGCCGCGACGGAGATGGGAGGACAATGTTAGGTTTGACCTTGAGGAGATCGGATCAGATGGTCGTGCGTGGAAAAAGAGTGCACAGACAGGGAACGAGGGCGGAGTCGAGTCGGTGAAGTCGTGAACTTCCGGGTTCCTACAGGCCAATAAATAAGAAATAATAAAATCATAAGTCCCGAAGGCTCTTCTATTGACTTTGCAAATAACAGCACAGGCACGGTCCGGCATAAGGCACCCGAAAGGGAAACCGTTCCAAGGGGACTAGTGGAGGTCCAGAGCTCGGTCGGCGATCCGCCGAAGACCATACTCACACATAGATGTAACTTTGTGCACCACAAGGCCGCTCACAAAATATAATTGGGCTCCCAACAGAAATACGGGAGAAGGTAATTTTGATGCCAAACCATCAACGTGGAGTTGCACCCTACCAAGGAATATTCCTTCATTCCTTTGGAAAACCGGGACATCTAACTCCTCAAGAATGTCAATCGATAGTGGAAATATGTGAGGAGTTTAACGACATTTTCCACCTCGAAAACGACTACCTGATATATACCATTGCAATTTTCCATGAAATACCTTTAGTACAGTACCAAGCGCCTATTAACCAAAGGATATCCTGTGGCGGTTCCGCCCAACCTCACTGTCTACTTACCCGAAGAACCCCCGTAACTACAACCCAACCTTCATAGTTTTCTGCTAATGCAATTGTATTAGCACCTGTAAATGCTTCATGCAACTAATTTATCAAATGTATTTATCTAAAAGCTCCTGGAAAAGAATTCTTACCTTCATTCATTTATTCGAATCCAAAATTCCCTATAAGAATTCTATTCCAAACATCGTAAATCCCAAGCCCAATTCGGCACCTTCGGTGGCCAGGTAAATCCCAATCACCAGCATACCTGAAACATTTCCCTTGTCAAGGGCAATTAATGCTTTCCACGCATTATCTAGGAATTCCTGTAAAGAATTTCTCCCACAAGGGCATTCATGCATGCATCAATGCATCTCTGCATTAGCGACCTAAAACCGAATTCTCGTTTAATGTAAATGCTCACACTAGAATACGACCATTGAGTTGCCTTAGATGCCATATACAATTGGCATAGATGTTATACAAACCGTCATTGTGTAACCATCTAATTTGCTTCGCAATGACTTGCAGCTATTGATAGAGCTGCAAGCACTTTACCCCGCAATGCTCCTTTGTTTGGATCTCCAAACAATCATCAACTCCGCGCATAGACGTCGGATTGAATTCAATAGCATTGTTTGGGAACAACAGGCGTTGAACGCAACTTCCCCCAACAATGTAGTTTGGTGGGCTGTGGGGATGATGCCAGGAACAATGCTGTCTCCTGGCGTGCACTGATGTTGGCCGCTGTCTAAAACAATTGGCAATTGAAAACCATGAAAGAGAAAATGATTACCTCTATTCGTTGCGTGATGATAATCCTGAAAATCCAATCCGCCAATCAGTTTCCGAAGAAGCACGATTTCAGCAATGACAGCAGACGATTTCCACAAAGTTTGTTTACTTTGTCACCTTGACAACCAGAAATATAATAATGTCAGCTAGTTGCTGACATTGTTGCGTTCACTGCGAATTCGCTGGATGCATCCAGTGAATCCGCAACATTCCGCCCGGCACTGTCCGCGGGTCCTGGCGAACTGGCAGGGCAGACCAAGTGCTTCCCGTGCTCATTCGCATACTGCATCTGGTGCTTCACTGCGATGCGCGCTGGTTGATTGGGACTCTGTCGGTCCCTGGATACTGGGGAGCGCCGCCCGCCAAGCGAGGCCTTGCGCTCTCCTTGGTTTATTGTCATAGCTGCTTTTGTTAGCGGTCGGTTTCGATGATTCTCATCCTTGACCGTAACTTTGCCACCCGGTATGGAGTGGTGTCATGAAGCCTTTGTGTGCGCAGGCTTCTGGCTCGTCAATTGCCCGTTGTTCATGTGGCAGTTAAACGGGCGAGGGGCATGTTCGATGATTTGTCCAGGAGGGAGATCTGTGGTAGTTGGCAGCATGTACAGGTTTTTGGTCGTCTTATGTGAGCTGTCATCCGCGGGGATATGCTCGACCAGGTCCTCTGGGTCGGAGTTGTAAAGTCGCAACCCCCGAGGACCGATCAATTGGTGGTTTGCCCCACAGATCATGAATGGCGGTTGTCTCCGTGGGGGCTCTGGCGCTGGTCCATGCATCAGGACGTGGGTCGGGTCGATCTCTGGGCAGGCGGCACTTCGGCCAGCGGCCTGTTGATGCTCACTCTCTGGAAAAGGATGCGGTTCCTTTACCGCTGACTTTGTGGTGACTGATCGCAGCTGCATTCGCCAATCATTGGCGAAGCCGTTTGTTCCAGGGGATGGAGGCCCAGGACCTTGGACTCTATTGACGCGGAGGCCTGGAGAGACTCGCCCGCCCTGAATTGGTCATGGATGTAGCAACGTTGAGTTTGATGTGGCTTCTTCCATGGCACCGCCCGCGGGTCCTGGCGGAAAGACAGTGTTGTATTCCAGAATACTACCCTCCTTATTCGCTTTAACACTAACTCATGTCCTTTCAATCACAACCCTTAAAACTACATCCTCACATATCTAACATTCTCAGTTAATACAATTCATAAATAAACAGACACAATATTCTATATCCAGTCACTTACAGCACATTTCATAAATAAACAGTCACTATATTCTATATCCAGTCACTTACAGCACATTTCATAAATATGCCCCTTTTCATAACAAGTACATTTTTCATTTCAAAACATGGCCACTTTGATTTTCGTTCAAAGTTTATTCAAAATTCTAAGTCAAAGAGACTTCTAGATTGTTTTGTTCAGTTTATACGCCACAGTCAGTTAGAACAAAATGTTCTATATAAACAAGTAAATTTATATGAAAAAATTAGAAAGAAGAGAGCTCAGCTTGAGATAGCTGAGTTCGATAAAATAAAATATTTAAATAAAATAAAACAAATAAAAAAAAAATAAAAGAGATCTTTTATTTAATAAATTATTAAATAAATATAATAACCTCCACGCTCTTCCCTCGAAAGAGGAAGCACGTCGTTGGAGCCGTAACAACAGGTACGAACCCAGTGCCCCAGAGTAAAGTACCGCCTCTCCTTAATGACTGAGAGGCGTGCTTGTTGACCGGGATGTGGTTGATCCCTGAATGTTGGGGAACGCTGCCCGCCAAGCGGGGCATTGCTATCTTGATGCGTGTATACGCTGTTCTTGTTCGGTGCGCATTGTTCCGGGTGGACCAGTTCCTCTGGGTTGGAGGTGTAAATTCGCAACCTACGAGGAACGGCCATGTGTTCCTGCGTTGGTCCGAACATCGGGACATGGGCCGATTTGATCGGTGAACAGGCGGCACCCTGGTCGGCGGGCTGCTGATTCATACTCACTGGGGGTGTGTGCGGTTCACGTCTATAGGCTGTCGGACTGAGGACCGCTGATGTCACAGGGGACTGTCGTTGGGCATCATTGCCTTGGTCGACGTCGCTTGCCTTAATGGGGGGGACTGGGTCGAGCGCGAACGAAGCCTCGAGCAGTGTCGGTAGGTGGTCATCAGTGCCTTGCTCAGCGGGTTTCTCTGCAGCAGGCTCTTTTCCTGGGATGGGTGCCTCAGAACTGTTGGCATCCGTCGTCGCTGGTGCTGGTGCACTGGCAGCTGCTGGTGCCTTCTTACTGAAATCAGCCATCTTGTGTGGTGTCGCTTTAGCGGTGATGGATGCAGCTGCAGTTGTCACTTCTTTCACTGCCTCTTGAACCTCCTTGGTGTCCTTGGAGGCGTTAGTTTTGGGGTTTGGAACAGTTTTCTTCTCAACTATTCCTCCTTTGGCTGTCTGGCTTTCGGCAGCACCTGCCTTGGCTGGCTTTTCGGTTTCTGTTGTCCGTATTGTGTAATCCACAATAATCAAAAGAATGGTTTCAATAAAGTAAAGATTTTAATAGCATAAACCCAACCCGCATTATTGAGATATCGTTTACATTCCTTGGAGGAGGATTTTCAGGATTATCATCACTCAACGAATATAGGTAATCATTTTCTCTTACACAGTTTTCAATTGCCAATTGTTTTAGGCAACGGCCAAAATCATTGCAGGCCAGGAGACTGCATTGTTCGTCGCATCATCCCCACGGCCCACCAAACTACATTGTTGGTGGAAGTTGCGTTCAACGCCTGTTGTTCGCAAATATTTTTGGTCCTTCGAGCCGGATCCAGTCTGTGGATCCAATTCACTGCTGCCAGCTCTCAGCATACGCAAAGAAGCATTTTGCACAGCCTCCAGCCAATAGCAATGAATTGCACGTAACAATAAAGAGCATCTCACCAACGTCAGCATTGCTTTTTAAATAACACTCTCGGGTACTAATTAATTTTCTGCTGCACAGTCAATTGGGAGATTGGTGTCTATCCGTGAAAGTGCAACGAAATAGTAACTGATGACCGCGTTAATTAATGTTTTAGTATCCATCCGGACGAGTGGTTCAGAACAAAACGTTTCCACGACGACATTCCTCGGTCGGCGGAAAAGTCACATTAACTGCGATATTTATAGCGATAACGGACCATCCCGGCAATAAGAAGATTTCGATTGTGGATCTATACCGCCGCCACGTTTACGAAGCAACAGCCGTGCAGTCCGCCACCCGGTACGTGGCCACTTCCAGGGATCCATCTGTGGATCAAACCGATGTCCAACAAGCGGCCCCAGCGCAGCTACATTATAACCACACCACGACCAAGTTCGCAGCGCAATTACCTGATCAACGAGCTGTCCAGTGCATCTACTTACAACCGCCCAGGCTCTCAGTTAGGTATCGGCTACCACCGCCCAGTTCGCGGTGCACCTCCAGATCCAGACGTAAGGAACCGCCACCAAGTTCGCGGCATACTCAAGGGCCGACCGACGTGAAGGTCGCGGGACACACCAGAGTCCAGACACGAAGACCCACCGTTATCAACTTCGTAATAACAGTTAGCTCAAAACCAAGGGCGCAGAGCAATGTCAGCGAAGTCAAACATGACAGCTACATTGGCGGAACAAATCATCAACGCCCAGTTCGCCGCCCAGGAACGGATGTCGGGTGCATTCCTCAATCTGGAAAAGAGAGGTCCGCCAACGTTGTTCGCGGTAGACATACGCCAACACAATCTCCAGATCACATGGGAAGACATCCGACTGAAGCACGAGGACATAAAACTCCTGGCCACTCCAGAGATGACTAGCGACCACCGCTACTTCGTGGACAGATTCATTAATCAGGCCGAGGAGATATATCTGGAGGAGGTCACAAAGTTTATTGAGGCAAGGAACACCCACACCGCCGACCCTCCGACCGCATCCAAGACTGCGACGGGCACCCTCATTCAACCATCAAGTTGTTTGCCGCCATTGATGTCACAACCTTCATGGTGTCCAGGAACTCCGTATGCGTATACCACCTGGCCACCCACCCGGATTACCATCACGAACGATGCCCCGCACAACCAGAAATATAATAATGTTAGCTAGTTGCTGACATTGTTGCGTTCACTGCGAATTCGCAATATCAATTAAATAGCAAATATATTCGATTAAAGGAAATCTTTCTTGTGACCCCGGTCCGAATATAATAGTGTATAACGTAAAAAACAAAGTTAAACATTAATCAATAAACGATTAAGACAATATATTAAGCCGTGCGTTTTGATTCCAACCAACAATAAAAACATTCGATATAATAATACAATAACCGTGTGTCTTACTTCTTGTGTTGGTGTTTCCGTTGCTTTGCGTAGTCGGTTTGTGACGGAGTTTTGCTGTTACTTACGGAATTAATTGTTTGTGAGGGCGAAGTAGAACCCTGCGCCCATGCCGGAGCCACGACTTCGCCCGCCACATTGGTGACCCGCTAGTGAATTTGATCAAACGCAACCTTCCGATCAAGAACATTTAACATTCAATTCACTCTTAAAAAACTATCACATGACACAAGTGTTAAATCATTAAGAAAAACAATTAAGAACAATAGATAGCAGCAGGTGACCAGTGCTAATTTTCTTTTAAAAAAAACATTAAACGGACAAGACCTGAAAAACTCCCCATATCCACAACTCAACTCCCACTGTCTCCCGCTAATGCGATTGCATTGGTTCCTGAAAATATTTCATAATAATAATTTAGGACATTAATGCATACAAGCATTACAAAGAATTCCTAAAAAGAATTGCGTCTACAAGGGCATTCATACATTACCAAGCATCTCTGCATTAGCGACGCAAAAACCGAATTTTCAATTAGTGTAGATATTCACACTATAATTCAATCCAGCCGTCGCCATAGATGCCATGCATAATTGACGCAGATGGTATACAAAACCGTCATTGTGTACCCATCTAAATTGCTTTCCGAAGACTTGCAGCTATGGATTCAATTGCAAGCACTTCTCGCGGAAATATTGCTTTGTTTGAATTTGCAAACAATCACCGCCGCCAAGTTTCGCCGTCAGATCGGATTCAATAGCATAAACATATGCAAAACAAAAGAATCCGTTTCTCCCAGCCGGCAGAGAGACGATATGCGATCTCTATTGTATGAATTAGCGCAATCCCTTTTCATTTTCATTTTTTAAACATTTTTTTATTTTCTTTTTATCTTCTTAATTTCTAAATTACATGCTAAACAAAAAATGCTTAAATTCTTGCTTAATTATATTATATTATAACTTACTGGTCCTACGCAGACGCTCTAAGCTAAACATTACTTAACTATTGTATAATTTGCCTTTCGGCGAGAAAATTTTGCTTGCGGGTGTACTTATAATTATTTAAATGACAGAAAAATTTTGAAAACTTTGTGTCGACATTTTTTTTGTTTTTTTTTTCTTAAAATTTAACCGTTTTTTTTTTTTTGACATAATTTTATTTAAAAAACTTAACTTAACTTAACTTAAATCTTATACTACCCTAATTCTAGAAAAGCTTAGTCTATGTAAGCTGACTGATAATACTGTTATTCTTTACCGACTTTGGTATCCAGGTCTTTATATGCCAGTCAACCACCAGAACTGTTGACGCAGTCTAATACTATCGTCCCGGTCTCTGTGGGAGATAGCCCTACTAAAGCGCAGGAGCTCTTCTTCGGTGCGCGTTACTTCCCGGTCGTAGCACAATCGCCCGTCTACGGATGATCTACTTACATGATAGATCAGCGGAATTCCGGATCTATCCTGTATAAGCCCTTTCATGTCCAAGTCAAGGAACGCCTCTGGTGGAACAAAGCCGTTGCGACGCACGCTCTCATAGTACAGAGTGTTTGGATAATAGGCCCCGAAAATTAGGTCATTGGACGAGCTTATTGCTCTCGCAATATGTCCTCTGATTAATTTAATTATAAAATTATCCACCCTATTTATGTACGCTTCATTATATAAAGTCTCATTTGAATAATACTTTTTATATTCCGATTCCGGTTTCCGATATAATCTGAGACAACTTCTGAGATACTTCCTTTCGAACACCCGAATCTTTTCCATCAAATTTGGACCTATGTTAAACCATACTGGACAACCATATATGAGCATTGGCCTGATTAGCGTCATGTAGCATATGACTTTTACCCTGCTGTCAAGTTGGCTACTGTGAAATAGCCTCCTTGTCATAGCAAACGTTTTTCTAGCCTTGACCAAAGCCGCCTCTACATGTCTGTTGAAATACAGATATTGGTCTAGCCAGATGGCCAGGTATTTAACTAAACTCTTGGTTTCCAGTTTATCTCCATGCGGTCCCACGGTAACTAGCTTTCGCCAGTTTTTCCTTGTGTCGTACGTGGCTTTATATAATGGAGTTCTAAATAGGATGGCTTCACATTTCTGGAAGTTGATCTTAAGTTTAAAGTCATCGCACTAGCGCTGCACGTTGTTGAAGTCTCGCTGTATTAAACTATTTATGATCTCAACTTTCGGAGCTGTTCTGTAAATTCGTCTGCGTACGCAAAAGCCTGCGGAAGTGCATCTAATAAGTCGCTAATGTAAATGTTAAAAAGAATCGGAGAGAGTACCGCGCCCTGTTGCAAGCCATTCTTGATATTATACGTTTTATTAGAGGTCACATTACCACTTTTGACCACGAACCTCCTGTCCTTTAACATATCGTAAAGTACGTATAGTAAAGGCTTATGTATGCCATGTCTGACCAACTTGTAATACAACCCTTCGATCCAGACGGTATCAAAGGCTTTTTCCAAGTCGATCAGACAGGCACCTGTGCATTGGTTCCTACATTTATTCCATTGTATGTACGAGACCAGTTTAGCTGCGGCATGTGTGGTTTCATGACCCGCCTTAAAGCTAAACTGGTTATTTGGAATAATGCTGTTGTCGTCTACCCATTTTACCAGAGCCTTGTTAATAGTCTTTTCAAATACTTTACTGATGCTTGGGAGTAAATTTATCGAAAGCATGTTCATTGGATTTGTACAGTCTTTGCCCTTTTTTGGGATGGCCTGGATGATAGCCGTTTTCCAACGCGCGGGATAATATGCATTATTCAACGCGTTGTTAAACAGGACCGTGTATATGTCTATTGCCTTTGGGGGCAGGTTCTTGAGTACGATGTTAGGTACTCCATCTATTCCCACTGACTTTTTGCTTCTTAATGAGTCGAAGATACTCTGGATTCCTTCCCTTGTGATTAAAAGGCTATTAGCCTCACTATTGGCATTAATGTCAATTGACAGATTATCGTCACTGAATTCGGTAAAATCCGGATTCTCCGATTGCCAAAGTGAAATTTCATTTCGAAGGTGCAGGTGATTCAGTAGAATTCTGTCCTCCAGTTCGTGATTTCGGTGAATGCTTTCATTCACCTTGTACATTTCCCGAAAGACAGCTCCCACATCGTTCACCTTTTCCAAAGGATCTTCGATCACGAAGAGCTCACTATTGAGGATAGCGTTCTCTGTATCTATGCCAATGTTGGTTAGCAGCTGCTTGTTTACCTCAGTACGTGGGATTTGGAGACACTGAATCTCATTTTGATTATCTCTCCTGAATATTTTATTTATTTGTGGGAACATATTCGGGTTATTAGTTTTTATAGCTCGAATTCTGTTGTTCCAATACAAATTTGTTGCTAATCTATAATTAGCTTTAAGTAATTGTTGGAGGTTTTTTAATCGGGATTTCAGTGATATTATCTCTTGGTCTTGTCTGTCAGTAAACTGTCTGTGTAGTTGTTTTAATTTCGATAGCAGTCTGCTCTTTTTCTTGTGGAGTGCGTTTATTGTTGCGTTTCTGTACATGTTAATGTGATCTGTAACTGTTGTTTTGGGGATTATTTTGTCCATTGTTCGTTTTACGGTTTCGTCCATTTGTTGAATGTATTTGTCGATTTCGTCATTTGTCAGGTTTCTGTTTACTGGCAGATTAAAATCATTCGAACAAAGTTCTCTTGTTAATGATCTGGTGAACCACGGCCATCGCATTGCCCGTAGTTATAGGGTTGCGGGATCACGAATTCCTCCAGATCTGCGAGCTCGTTCGGAAGCTCTATTACTGCCGTGAGTGCACAGTGGTCACTGTCGTATTCAATTGTCCGTAAACAGTTTGTGTTTCGTCTATTGGTGTTAAGTAATCTCTGTCGTGAGTCGATTAGCAAGATATCTAAGAACGATCTACCTCTGGGGAACTATGGAAATTCCGTAGCTAGCAGGTCAGTTCTATATTCAATATGAAACTGATCTAACCAACCAGCCAACTGATTTCCTCTGGCATTAGATATATAATTTCCCCAATTTCTATGCTTGGCGTTCATATCTCCCTCGCAATCCCCTTTAGCATCTAATGAGTGGCTGCTATTTAGACAGCTGACCCTCATTGCCGAAAGATGCCGTAGGTCGTTTCACCATTGTTCTTTTTTTTCCTCGTTTCAGGCAAAGCGCATCGATGAACACGGTGATGTGTACGAACACACACATACACCACCGCGTCACTGAGATCGCTTTCCATTGGTCACTGGTCAAAGGAAATTTCATTTCCTTTTCGCCACACCATCAAACTCACCCCAAACGAGGATTGAATCACTGAGTCCTTTATCATCCGCAGGCCAGCACGGTCATGCCACATCCCGCACTCCGTCATTGCGGAGTCGCGTAAAACGGTAACCAATCCAGAGTCGAGTTTCGTTACACACCGCGATACAAATTAAGTCCATGCGCGTGTGTCCGTCTCCGTGCTAATTAAAGCCTTTCTTCGACACAAGTCTTCCGTTAAATGTGCTTCCTTCAGAACGGTAACCAATCCTTAAACAGTGTCGTAAACTTAGCAACGTGAATAACAATACATTAAAATAATAATTACTCATTAATCATGAACAGGAAACTCGCAAGACCCGGTGTTACTTAAGAACAATAGTAAAGGAAACAATAAAAGAAATAATAAAGAACCTTCCCTACAATAGACTCCAACAGTGCTTTTTTATTTACTTCTTGTGGACGGTGTGCTGTGGAGTTGTACTTGTTTTGTTTTTCCGGTGGACAGTGTACGGTGTAACATTTAGAGCAAGTTGTGGGGACATTTAGAGCAAGTTGTGGCATCATCAACAATCGCAACAACTTCATTCACACCAACGGCAGATATTCCTTTTTTTATATATTTTCTGGTTTATCCTTAATAATGAACTATGTAAGCAATACTAGCCAATATTTAAAAAAATTTCAAAAAAGCGATTAATAATAAATAAATTAAAGTATGAAAAGAAAAAAATAATCAAAAAGACATTTAGATAATATAAAATATCTACTCTCTTAGGAGATAAATTTTACTTCAGGTTGCATACGCTTCTTTCGAATCAGAATATACAATATAGTGTTTATTAATAAACCGCGCAGCATAAGTTCGCAAAATCATTTCGCTATCATTCAGTCAATTTCATATTTATACTGAAATTTTAGACCAAATTACAAAAGAAAATACCTGAACGTAAATATAAAAAGAGAGAGAAATAACTAATAATTCTATACAATTGACCTAAGTACACCTGCACGGTCCATAGGATATACACAACTTTAAAATATAAAAGTGACGTAAAGAAGAAGAAGAGTGATAAACAATGTATAGACACAACGTAAAATGAAAACTCCTTAACGTAATATGTTTAACAATATAAAATACGATTAATATTAGGATTCGACTAAATTTACAACGTAATTCATTTTTAGAAGAACGAAATGCCTTGATGGGCTAAATGAAAACGTTTTCTTTTTTGTTTTAGGTTTTAATCAAATATGAATCCTCAACAAAGTAAATGGTAACCAAAGCGAAACACCTTAAGGTATTCACAAACATATTTTAACTCAAATGCTTTTAATAAGACGTAATAAAATAAGACAAACAAATTGAACAAAGAATAAAGCTACCAATGCATTGAGAATAATCGTTTCTGAAATAAATGAATAAGAAACGCAATTTCCTATCCCTTCTTAGCACCTTTTGTAACAACATAATTTAAAAAAGTAAATATAAAAATAAAGTAACATTGTTTAAATTAAGAATGATTCACAAGAGGCAACAAGATAACATATATTTTTTTATTTTCCTTTTGTTTTGTTGTTCTCCCCAAATTTCTGTTTTTCTGTCGCTTAATTTGGTAATTTAGTATTAAACAGTTATACTTATCTAGAAGCAACAAAATTTACTTAACCCCAGTTGTTGTCCATTTCCTGCCTTTTATTGTTTTTAAGCGTGTTAATATATTGTCAGTCAAAACAAACAAAATAAAAACAAAATAAGTATTAAAACTACATTATTAAAAAAACTAGTAAACAATTCAATTCAATTTTTATTAGGTAGATAATATGGTACATTTATATTTTCCAATGAGTATTTAAGAGTCTTAGGGCAGCAATTCCTTTACAACTATAATCTTAAATCTATAAAATGACAATAGCACAATTTTAATGAATAATAAATAATAAATTAAGGGAAAACTACAAGAAAAAAAAATTATTTGAATCTTAAGACTAATATTGCACAGGTTTCCGGTTATTTTATGTAATAATGTCCTCGATATAATTTTCATAGACAGGGTACATATGTATTGATTTAGGATAACGCAAGACGGGAAACGAGAACATTGTCAGAAAAAGAACAATTGACGAAGAAGTTTCGATTGAATTTGTCAATAAAGAACTCTACCGGTTTAACGTTAGCGTTTTCATGTACTTCATGTGTCGAATAATGCGATGGCAAATTCAGCAACATTTTCAATATTGTAACGCTGTTTATGAGATCAAGCGGCGCCATTTGTGCGGTGCCGTCGTTCTTCTCATCCATGCATTTCAATGCCGCGACCCAGCCATACTTACGATTGTTGTATTCCAGAATACTACCCTTATTAAATTTAACACTGAATCTCCTAACACATCCTTAAAAACTTTACTTAACATATATTACATTCTCACTTAATACATACCATTCATAAACATACACAATATTACCAGTTACAGCACACTTAATAACCTGCACCTTTTTATTTATTCAAAACATAGCAACTTGGATTTTCGTCCAAATTGATTGATGTGAAAAGTCACACGAGAAAAAATAGATATAGAAAAAAATCAGTTTGAGTTTGGAGTTCGAAGTCAGTAGTTGAAATTAATATAGAATAAAATATGCAAAATATAAAAGAGTGAATAAAGAGAATAAATAAAAAGAAAAACAAATTACAATTACTCAATAAAGAAGACGGACGGAAAGCCCTATATAAATAGGATATAAATTAAATTCGAAGTCTGAGATTGATAAATGGTCCCCGCTCTTCCCTCAACCGAGGAAGCACGGCGCCGGACGTCAACACGATTATAAGAGCATGCTGAGCCATTTTCCGCCATTTCCAATCATTTGAATGTCGTCCCAGCCATAGTTTATGACTGGACAATAATATCGATTTCAGCACCATGTCGCCATCACTACCAGACTCAACATAACAAGATCTTTTGCTGCAACCGGAAATTCCAATCCACTATCCACATATACACTCGTCACCAGAGCTGATATAATTGCATCTGTCGCCAATTCCATTGACCGTCATAAACCCACGGCGTTGATCCGCTTGCACTGCGATACACCATCATGTAGCATTTATGTTTTCTTGTACAGGAATATGCGTTCCTTTTGAATTCGGTATCTTTTGTATCTCCTGGCGCAAGACTAATGACCTTGCCCGGAAAAAACAAATCATTATGGAAAATTTAACAAGCCTCAGGACTTGCTAAATAAGGCCAAGACCGGTTCCCGGTTGTAGTGCCGATGATGATGATGATGATGATCTTTTGTATCTCAATGCCTATTGTCTTGTTCAATTTGTAGATGATACCTCTGTACCTTGTAATGTTTGGTAATTAAGTTTTAATGTATGGATAACGCTCTGCTACGAGCAGATATTATTCAATTTGAGATGCTACCTTTTTTCTTGTTTCAATGTATGCGTTAGTAATGCTCTATGGCGAGCAAGAATTTTTTGTATTCATTAAGTATAACAATATTAGTGTAGAGAATTTTGTATGTATAGGCTTGTAAGTGAAAAATAAAATTAGAACATCGCCACACATACTGATCATACTTCAAGACTGATCGCTGAGGAACATACCCAAGACATCGCACTCCCAAAAGTGATCTATACACATCATACTGATACTCAATGTTAATTAGCTTTAACAATTTTAATAAAGGAAGTCCCAAAATTTAAATTAACATAATATCTAAAAAAAAAAGAAAAAAAAAATAACCTTGAGACTACGTTTCTCCCCCTTTTGTTTTCATTTGTTGGTTTTTGTTTCTTTTTCGTTTGCTGGTTTTTGTTTCTTTTTCGTTCGTTGGTTTTGTTTCTTTTTCGTTTGTTGATTTCTGTTTCTCTTTCGTTTGTTGATTTTTGTTTGTTGGTTTCGTTTGTTCCCCCCTTTCTCTCCTTGTTTCCGCGCGCTTCTTCTCTTTTGTCGTTTATCTGTTCACATGTTTTGTGGCAGATAAAACATGGACACCTGCTCTTCCCGTGGTATGCCGGATCAGGGCTTGATGGCTCTCATAAAGAGACTGAAGGAGGACCTCGAGGCCCTCAGGGTTGAGAACGCGGTCCTAAAAAATAGATTGTCGCGACTGGAGGCTGGCCCATCCACGTCCCAATTCGGTGCCGGTACAGAAGCTACTGATTCAGAATCAGACCTCGACCCGGAGTTAGAGATTGTCACCGACAACTCTGACGACTCAATGGACGACGGTCAGTCGCGTACCCCCACCCCAAATTCATCTAGGGCACCAACGCGAAAAACGCCGCTCCCAACAACAAGCTGTGAGGGAGGTCGCTCCAATAAGCGCGCCGCTACCGGCTGCCCGCCAACACCACCCCTATCATCATCATCACCTCTCCCCAAAAAGTTGCCGAACCCCCGATAACCCAAAACTATCCGAAAATCGTGCCTCCGCAGGAGCCCTGCCCTCCGAGGCCAACCCCGGTGGTTAATGCAAAACCAAAGGCCACTTGTGTTCCCAACAGTGTTCAGCCAGAGGGCGGGGTCCGCCCACCTGTTTCTAGGGAGAAGCAGCAACCCGGGGTCTTTGCACGAGACCTCAATTTAAAAAATTTCGTCGGTGACATGAACCGACTAGGGAACTCCAACTTCAAGGCAAAGACCTTAAGTCCATCCCTTAACAAAATCATAGCCTACGATAGGGAAACCTATCGCAAGGTTAACGACAACCTTAAGGCCAAGGAGGTGAACTATTACACCTTCACTCCGGCTGACGAAAAGTTGAGGACAATCCTCTTAAAACGAGTCGCTGCCTCTTGGGAAAAGGACGACATCGTAACTGCTCTTGAGACAACATTTCCCAACGTCAAATTCATTGGCGTCAAAAAATTCTCTCACCCACAACGGTTTGTGAACATCAGACCGCAAAAGTACAGCAAGCTGAACATATGGCAGCTTCACATTGCCCCAGGAACCGACATAGATTCTATAATACGGACAAAGTCGCGCCCAATCCTGCATCAGCAAGTTGTCTTCGAGGTATTTCACAACAGAGAAATGCCCCAATGCCGACGTTGCCAACGTTTCGGGCATGCATCCCGAAACTGCAACATGAGTCGCCGTTGCGTTCGTTGCGGAAAATCCCACGATATTGGCAAGTGTGAACTAGCGCTAGCAAAATACGACCCCGCAACAAACGTGCAGGATTTAATAACACTGCCAACCTGCTGCAACTGCGGCAACAAAGGACATCCGACTAGCTACAGGAATTGTCCTAAATATAAAAAGATTATTCAAAGATCCAAGGAGACTCGAGCTAAGTAACCAGCCAAGTCAGACTTTGGAAGACAGGCCACACAGAACCTCATCCAAAATGGATTTACATTTGCCGACATGCTTAGGGGACTGCAGGCAAAGAACATAAAAACTCTCCCAACTCCTCCCCCTCAAAAACATATTCAAGTCCCTAAGCGACCCTCGGTAAAGGCAAACTCAAGCGACGGCGCAAAAGCCTCCGAGGAGGCAATCTTCAATGCTCGAGAAACTACTTAGTTTCTCCCGCTTGATTGAAGATATTCGACCCCGATATGAGAAACTATCAACCGAGGCTGAGAGGGAGGCACTCCTTTTCACTGCATATGCAAGACATACCCTCCACAATGGATTCCAAAATTAAAGTTATCCTCATAAATGTCAACTCCCTCGTTTCGCTTTCCAAGCGTATGATAGTCTCTGACTTCATAAAGGAAAACCGGGCGGACGTGGTACTTGTAATCGAAACTAGGTTGCATCCATGTCACCGCACCGTATTCCCAAACTTCTCCACGATTCGAAGAGATCGAACCCTCACTGGCGGTACCACCATCAACGGAGGTGGCGCTTGTATACTGGTTAATAGCGGACTTCGCCATGAAGCTATTGACCTCCCACACCTAGAGTCCATAGAGGTGTCTGGAGTTGAATTGCATATGGCTAATAATGGTAGAATGAATATATATTCCGTATACCAGTCGCATAAAACCAATAATGGCCCCATTAATCCCGAAGATATCGGCAAACTAATAAGGACCTCGGGGCATACACACTTCATCATAGGCGGCGATTTTAACTCCAGACATCCTCACTGGAACAACTCTGTCTCTTGCCCAAATGGCACAAAACTGTACCAATGGTACACCGCAAACATGTATGCCCTCAACTTCGAAATAGTTGCACCTACGGTTGGTACTCGAGGTAACTCAATTCTGGACATATTTATTGTGTCCAAAGACTTACTTCCACAAATCACTCCTCCTCAAGTTTCGCGGGTGTATCTGAGCACAACGCTGTGACCATACTCATTCGCGGCTATCGAGCATCCCGGGCTCAAATCAGATACATACCCGATTATGGGCGCACAAATTGGGACAACTTCAATATTACATTGAACGATAAACTCCACCAACTCTCTCTTCCCACTGACAGGAACCTAACGACGGTTGAGATAAACAACGCTGCAAAACGACTTCACGAGATCCTAGTTGAAACCTCGGAGACTCATGTCCCGAAGTACAAACTTGAAAAGACCTATCAGATTCCCCAGGACGACATCACTCTTCGTCTCATCCGGGAGCGTAAAAAGCTCTGCAGAATGAGATATCGTCACCGCTTTACGCAAAGGGAACCATTATTGCGATCCAATATTCACAATATTGGTACACTGATAAAACAGAGAATCCAAAACAATCGTACCCGACAATTGGAAGACAAACTGAAGGGTATTCAGATGGACTAGAACGTTTATAAAAATGTTAAAAAGATATGTGGCACTTCCCGCATCACTGGCCCAATAATGCACAATGGTGTTGTTGTCAATAACGACACCAATAAAGCAAATATCATCGGAGAGACCTTCGAAAACAATCACAAACTCACTCTCCAAGATGGCGACCCGGATACTAATGCAACCATTAGTTCAGAGGTCCACAGTAAGTTGGACGACTTCAACAAGCCAATTGTTGTCTTTAACCCAACTAACAGTGCATACTTCGATGACACACGTGATAATGGTCACGGTTTCATCACACCAAATACCCTACAGAGCCTGGTTAAATCTCGACACCCTAAGAAGTCACCCGGTATCGACAACATGTCATACCACTCGTTGCGAAGGCTTTCTGCCTTATTCTTTATAAAGCTCTCCATTCTGTTCAACCATGCTTACAACATGGGGTACTTTCCCCAAGCTTGAAGGCACGCTATTATTTGTCCAATAGCAAAAGTTGGGAAACCAACGTATCACCCCTCAAGCTTTCGCCCTATCTCGCTTCTCACTTGCATCAGCAAAATATATGAAAAATTCATATACAAGAAACTAAATAATTTTGTCAGTACCAGGCACTTAATACCTGATTTCCAATTCGGATTTCGATGAGCGCACAGCACCACTATGGCTCTCAATTTATTTCAAAACCACGTCTGCGTGCGACTCTTTAATAAGGAACCCACAGTTGCGGTAAGCCTAGACATTGAAAAAGCTTTTGATACGACTTGGATCGAAGGTCTCGCTTTTAAATTATTGAATACTGGCCTCAGTAGAACGCTATGTAGTATCATCTACCAGTTCGTTCGAAACAGAACCGTCCAAGTTAGAGTGAATGGAAAGCTTTCCCGATATTCCCCGCCCTGTGGACGGGAGAGTAAACCAGATATGCTATGCGGATGACGTCCTGGTGTACACGTCAACCAAAGGCCCTAACCTCACAACAAATCGACTCAACCGTCACTTGGACGAACTGTATCAGTATTACAGTCGATGGAAAATCCGACTTAATCCATCCAAAGCAGTAGCCATAATTTTGAGTAGTAAACACTCCCATCCTGCTTCTCGATATTCACAGAACATTCGAATAAAAATAGGAGATACTACGGTTAGACCACAGGACAAGATGAAATATCTTGGGGTCACTTATACCCCAAAAATGAATTTCATCAAACATGTGACCCACATTCTCCAAAGGGGCATCGGTCGGTCTAAGCAACTGCACACCATCTTGAAATGGAGGAACAAAGTTGACACCAAAGTTAAGCTTCTCTGCTATAAGCAGCTAATCCGATCTGGAATATCGTACGCCTTTCCCATATGGTCCTGCATATCTTCGGCTCAAATGGAAAGACTTCGGGTTTTCGAAAGGAAACTCCTCAGAAGATGCACCAACCATTCTAGAAGGCCTGACGGTCGTCATTATCCCAACTCTCACCTATACGAAGGCGCCTCCATTACCCCTATCGACGAGTACTTGCTTCAATTAGCATATAAGTACCTCGAAAACACTCAGAACAGCGAGAACCTACTTGTACGGGACTCCTGCGTTCTTGACCCTTCTCTCTCTCGATCTCTTCGGATCAAACCCCCACAATTTCTTCTTCAGTACAAAACTGAAGAAAGCACCCTACCCAACAACATTCCCCTCTATAATAGAGGATTCCTGGACCCATCCCATAGGGTCTACTATTAACAAACCACACGCACGAACGCACAGTACAAGACAGCACAAACACAAACATACACACCGACCAAAGAGCAGATTATCAGACGCCAAAGACGTGATCTGCGTTTATTACCGCACCCAAGACCTATCGGTCTTGTATGATTTCTTTCCCACCATCCCTCTACACAAGTAGTTAGAGAACACCTGGACTAACACTGTCCACACTATCCTTGGATATCCCCCCTTTTTTCTTTTCTTTTCAGAGATCGGGAGACCGAGCCCAACATCCTCACGGATGTGGGTGATTCTGGTTATCGCAAGATGACCAGAAGTCAGAGACAAGATGAAGGACACATCTGTCCTTGTCTCGCTAAGGTCGGCCGTCTCGCCAACAATTTTTTTTTTTTTTTTAATAAAATTAGAATGCATCCGACCGTAACCCCGGACGTAGTCTCACTTTTTCAATTTTCAGCACCTTTTTATCCTATGCGATATTTAGTGGCGTTGCGCCCGAATATTCAGGATTAGTATTAGATATTTAGTGGCATTGCGCCCGAATATCACCATACAAAATATCACACTAAGGGTGTTGCACCCTAGTGTACAATAGGGTTGATTAAGAGTTCGGTTCAGCGAACAAAATACATCAGGTCAAAAGAGGCATGAATCAACAAACGCATATGACAATCAGTACTAGAATGTTCGAGAAAGTCCGAAACAAAGTACTAGAATATTCTATAAAGTACTGGAAAATTGGAGACTATGAACAATAGAACATTCAAGGCTAGGGAACGGACGGAAACGAAACACCGAATCCGAATGTGAGGAAACGGTATAAATACGTTGCATACAGATCATGGAGACAAGTAAAAAAATAAGAAGTAAGAAGTAAGCAGAGTCAAAGACGCGATAAGTAAGCGATAAGTCAAGAAATCGTCAAGTGTACGGTAAAAGTAACGGTTGTTATTAACGGACAAATAAAGTGTTACATTAATTCAAAATCGATTTAACGGTTCTTATTTATTTTAAATAATTAATCCAGCGAACCCTAAGCTCGCTACAATATTTTATTTTGACACCTTTGCAATTTTATTTTGTGTGTGCGAGCACAATTACACCATACAGGGGCGCCGTACAGGAGTATAGCTTGAAAAATGGTTTTAAAAATTATAATTTTATTTTCGATGCTAAGCTTTGACTTTCTACACACTAATGGATACATAACTCTTACGACTTTGTTTATTTTGTCAATTGTGGTAGTGATGTGTTTTTGAAAGATAAGTTTTTTATCTAGAATAATACCTAGATATCTACAGTCTTCGGACCAATCAATATCAACTGCACACATACTGAGTTTAGTGCCATTTGGTAGGTAGCAGAGTTTCCTACATCTCGAAAACCAGACAGCTTGTGTTTTATTACCATTTATTATTATTTTCCAGTTCCAGAAATATACTGCTAGTTTATCAAGAGCTGCTTGCAAAGAGTTGTACACGTTAGTGAATAAGACACCCGAAGAGCAAATGGCCGTATCAACGGCAAACATAGCTACCTGAATGTTTTCACCTAGACATGGTTAATCTGCGACAAACAATGTGAATAATATGGGACCAAGGACCGAGCCTTGGGGTACACCATAGTGGATTTGGTGAGTAGAGGATTTGTCGGTTCCTATACTCACAACATATTTTCTCAAACGAAGAAAGCTCTGGATAATTTTGATAAGCGGTATTGGCAGCTTAAGTTTTAGTAGCTTATAAATCAAAGCATCGTGCCATACCGTATCAAAGGCTTTTTCGATGTCTAGAATAACCAGTCCCGTTGACTCCTTGTCGATGAATTTACTAGCTATGTGGTTTTTAATGAGCAAGACTTGGTGGATTGTGATGTGCCCACTACGGAAACCGAACTGAAAGTTTGGTAAGATGTTATTCGCTTCCACAAAACAATCTTTTCCTTAATGATTTTTCTAAGAGCTTAGTCAGACAGGTAAGTAGACTAATACGTCTGTAGGTTTCGGGGCTGTTCTTCGATTTGCCGGGTTTCGGGATAGGTATTACTTTTGCTGTTTTCCAACAGTCCGGAAAATAACGGTTCGTAAGACAAGCATTGAAAATGAACGTTAACTAGTTACTTGCAGCAGGTGGAAGTGCTTTGATTAATTTGTTGTTAATATTATCGAGACCCGCAGCCTTTTTTGATTTCGATTCTTTTATTAATTCTTTAACTTTGCTAATATTAGTTGCGTAAGTACTTTCAGCTGGTGTTTGAGAAAGTACATGAATAATGTTAGCAACTTCAGCCTGAGTATACGCGTCGCTTAGATGCATAGATATGGAGTGGTTCTTACTAAAGGTGTTAGCAAGTAGGTTGGATTTCTCCACTGAACAAATAAACAACTTGTCGTGATCTTTCAACGGCGGAATACTTGACCCTCTCTTTTTCATAATTTTTGATATTTTCCAGAACGGTTTGCTTGCTTTGTCAAGAGAGGAAAGCTGTTTATTCCAACACTTGTTCCTATATGCTGAGATTTTTTTTATAATGATATTATTTAAGACATTTTCTTCTTTCAGAGTTTCGTAGCCTAATCAGATGTAAGATGTTTTCAGGAAGCGGTGCCTTATCAACTGGAGCAGTGGAACATTTAAGTATCGCAAGGTCGGCCGCTCTATTGATAACAGAAACAAAATAGTTACATAGGATATCAATGTGCTCGATGCAGGTTATAGAATTTATGCTGGTATCACCTAGAACCAAGTTCGTGTTGTTTATGATTTATAACAATTCCAGTTGGCGGCGGAATAGTTGTGGTATAAGCTGGTACGATTTACAGCTACTGTAGTATTCATTGTGAGGCTGATCGGAAGGAGGTCTGAACTTAACGCATTTAGAGTTAATGGTACTGTGTAGTAATTTGGAATATTAGTGATATATAGATCGAGAGTTCTTGTTAGCACTCGCTGGGATATAGATGGGGAGAAGTGGATAAAGTATGGAAAAACTTGGGCTGCATTCAGCAACATCTAGTAAAATGTTACCCCAGCAGTTTGTCCTAAGACAATTCCACGACTGATGTCTGCAGTTTAGATCACCACCAATAATTACCTTGTTTCGAGTGTTGACTCTATACAATTTTTGCAGATCCCGCTTAAAGTAAGTAGATTCCTCAATATTTCCATTTCCTCCAGGGAAATAGACCGAAAAAATACTTACTTTGGAGTTATCACTTAATGTTACATCTATACTAATTTCCTCAATTAATTTAAGGTGCAATGAAGGGCGCAAGGTATGTTCTATACATTTTTTCACAACAATGGCGACACCTCCACCACTAGCATGTACCCTGTCGAGGCGATAACATATGTAATTTTGATGAGAGAAAGAAATGTCTTGTTTGAGCCAGGTTTCTGAAACAAGTGCAATATCAATATTAAAATTTATCAAGAAACTAAAAAATTCATGCTGTTTGTTTTTGTTGCTTCTCGCATTCCAAGTTATGATGTTAAGAGAGTTTCTTAACATGATTTTTCCGAGTATATATACTTAATAGCTAATGAGGTAGTGACGTTGAATTGGTCAGCTTTAGTTTGACAAGCACTAAGCTTGGTTACAACTTCATTAAGAAGAGAGTTTATCTCGCTAAATGAGAACAAGTTATCATTAGTTATAGTTTCGCACGGATTTTTCTTCGTGTGTGTCGTATTGTGGCGGTTCAGGCAGAACCCCACCGATTAATCCTCCACCTCAGAACCACTACACCTAAAAAAAATAATAATTTAGCAAAAGCCACATTTGACGGGGTACACAGGTGTAACCAAAGGCGCATACGTTTAACCTGTAAAAAAAAGCCACGTTAACAGGTGCGTACTTCAAAACAATTCGACGGTCGCCTTTTCCAGTTCCCCTTGCAAGTTAATTGCAATCCTTTTCGAGGCTGGCAAACTCACCACCATATAACATGCAGGCAACATCAACAAAATACAAAAAGCATAGCATCAATTTCAACGGGCAACGTAGCGCATGACAGCTGCAAGACTCCCCAATGAAAACAACATGCAGCGATCCGACAACTCAGAATCGCCAACGAACATATCGTTCTGTTGCACAAGCTTGCGACACATCACAGGAATTACCAAGCAGGCGAACCAAGCCATGCGAGATACAACGCATGCCCATAAAAGGACACATCAAGTCGCGCGAATGGGCTATACGGGCGACCGCTCGTAATCAAATACGTATCCATGGTCGAATCACACACATAGCGCCCACCACTGTGTATATAATGAGCAAAGTACACACTGGCAAGGGTACGGTGCGGCAACCAACATTGATGCCGGACTCTGCGATGGCATACCAACTGGCAGCTTCATGGTGTGTCGCCCCGTGCGATGACTTACACAGCCCAAGGCAACGGAGCGATCATATCCTTGGCTGTGTGAGACATGTACAGGAAGAGAAATGATCTCCGCTTGAACTGGCCTGCGGAGAAATGGCTGTGGATGTGTTGGTGTGTGCCAAATCAACCCTTAAGGTACAAGTGCACACCCAGCGAAGCGAGAGTCAGTTGGCTAGTGATTACCACAGTGTACGCAGAGAATACATACTGTTTGTATCAGGCCTCTTTTGACCTGATGTATATAGCCTATTAAGGCACCTAACTTTGAAAGCCCTACTGTACACTAGGGTGCAACACCCTTAGTGTGATAATTTTTGGTCGATGTTCGGGCGCAACGCCACTAAACATCTAAAAAAAGTGTGTTTTGAAAATTCGGGCGCAACGCCACTGAATATTTCAAAGTAGAAACCTGAAAGAGAGAAATGAGAACCACTCGATGTTACTGTCGGATGTATTCTAATTTTATTTTTCACTTACAAGCCTATATATACAAAAATCTATACACTAATATTGTTATACTTAACGGATACAAAATTTCTTGCTCGCCATAGAGCATTACTAATACATACATTGAAACAAGAAACAAGTAATAAAGGTAGCATCTCAAATTGAATAATATCTGCCCGTAACAGAGCGTTATCCATACATTAAAACTTAATTACCAAACATTACAAGGTACTGAGGTATCATCTACAAATTGAACGAGACAATAGGCATTGAGATACGAAAGATACCGAATTCAAAAGGAACGCATATTCCTGTACAAAAAACCTAAATGCTACATGATGGTGTATCGCAGTGCAAGCGGATCAACGCCGTGGGTTTATGACGGTCAATGGAATTGGCGACGGATGCAATTATATCAGCTCTGGTAATGAGTGTATATGTGGATAGTGGATTGGAATTTCCGGTTGCAGCAAAAGATCTTGTTATGTTGAGTCTGGTAGTGATGGCGGCATGGTGCTAAAATCTATGTTATTGTCCAGTCATAAACTATGGCTGGGACGACATTCAAATGATTGGAAATGGCGGAAAATGGCTCAGCATGCTCTTATAATCGTAAGTATGGCTGGGCCGTGGCATTGAGATGCATGGATGAGACGAACGACGGCACCGCACAAATGGCGCCGCATGATCTCATAAACATACTCCCCCCGTTGAATAACAATTCAACCCTGAAGCATGACTGGTGGGCCGAAGATCCTGATCGTTGACCATTCGGCGTCGTTTGTAAGGGGAATCCTCGTGATTGGGTGATTCATCCGTTGTAGATGCTGGGCGAGAGAAGTCGCTGGTGTTGTCGCATTCGATTGGCAGTGGTGCTAGGCGGTGAATGGGTCTCCTTACCACTCCGGAAGATGTTCGCACGTCCACTACTCGAATTAGGCCGTCATCCCCTGGGTGTGTGCCAAGTACTCGGCCGAGCTTCCAACGCAAGGGTGGGGTATTATCTTCCTGGATGATGACCATTGTCCCTGTGTTAATGTTGTGGACTCGCTGCTTCCACTTACTTCTGTCCTGTAGTTGGTGTAAATATTCCACATGCCATCGTCTCCAAAATTGGTGTTTCAACTGTGTGACCAATTTCCAGCGTGTGGGTAATTTCACGTTTAGCGGAACAGCGTGAGCATCCACATGTGCGGTCAGAGGCTCTCCAATGAGAAAATGCCCCGGGGTGAGTGCTCTCTCAGTTGATTACGCGCTCCTACAAAATTAGTAGCGTTGTCACAATATAGGTGAGAGCAGTTTCCACGTCTAGATGAAAAGCGCTTGAGAGCGCCGATGAACCCTTCTGCTGAAAGGTCCGTTACCAACTCCAGATGGACCGCCTTTGTCGCAAAGCAGCAGAACAGAGCTATGTAGCTCTTTTGGGGTTGCTTACCCCTGATGTGAAAGTGGGTCTGGAACGGTCCACAAAAATCGACTCCTGCGTTTGAGAATGGACGAGCGGGTTGTACTCGAGTGACGGGTAGGTTCCCCATGATCTGTGTCAATAATTTTGGGCGGGTTTTTGCGCAAAATACACAGTGCTGGACGATGGTGCGTGTGAGGTTCTTTCCCTTGGTTGGCCAATAATTTTGCCGCGTCGCTGCGAGTAAGCCTTGTGGGCCGATATGCCTATGTTCCACGTGCAATTCTCGTATGATGATTGTTGTGATGGCGTGCGTATGCGGTAGAATAATGGGGTGCTTGGAATCATAGGATATGTTAGATGATCCAAGTCGCCCGCCTACTCTCAGCAATCCGTCAGAGTCGAGGAATGGGTTCATGGCACTGAGGGGGCTTGATCGAGCTGGCTCGCCGTGCTGGTGGATGTGTTTCATTTCCCCTTCCAATTCCTTCCTCTGTATTGCGCGCAGGATCTTAACCCGAGCGTTGGCAAGTTCCGTTGGTTGTAAAGACCCGAAGACACGGCTTCGTCGGTGGGTCGGGGTTCCAAAACGCAACATGTATGCCACTATACGTTGAAGTCGCTGGAACGAGTTCCTATGGTTGATGCGGTCGATCGTCTGATCCTCTGCTTCAATTGACAAAGCGACTGTGGCCGTACGTTTGCGCTCCACGTCGCAGTCATTCTTCCTGATATATGCGGGTGGCCAATGTTTCTCGTCCCCATGTAGGAAGAATGGGCCGTGGAACCAGATAGCACATGCACTTAGTTAATCCGGATCCACCCCCCTTGATAGCGGATCGGCTGGGTTGTCCTTTGATCTTACATGCCGCCATTGTGCAGGTACACTATGTTGGTGTATGGTAGCTATCCGATTGGCTACGAATGTTTGGAACTCAGCCGCTGTTGAATGGATCCATGCTAACACGATCTCTGAGTCTGTCCACATATAGGTCGGAATGTTGCCTTGTCGCAGGTGCCGTTGCACCTTTCCACACAGGGTGGCCGCCAACTCTGCCGCACAGAGTTCCAGGCGAGGAATGGTCACTCGCTTAGGTGGAGGTGGGGCCAACCTCGTTTTTGAGCATAATAGATGAACGTGAATTAGTCCATCCGATCCCGTTGATCGTAAGTATACGGCAGCTCCGTACGCCTTCTCGCTAGCGTCTGCAAACACATGTAATTGAGGATCCTTGGTAATTGCTCCACCGCACACATGTCGTCGAACCTTTAGACTCTCGATCGTCTTAAGATTCTCGCGGAATTGAACCCACCTGGTTTGAAATTCCATTGGGAGTGCTGCATCCCAATCTTGTTGTAATCCCCACAACTCTTGGAGGAATCTCTTGGCGATGACTGTTACTGGCGCTATCAGTCCTAGTGGGTCGAATATTCGAGCAATGTCGGAGGCTACGGTGCGTTTTGATGAACGTATTCTGGGTGGCAGGTTAGCTCGGACTCCAAATTCGTCTACTTTTGGGAGCCATATTAACCCTAATGTTTTGATGGTGGTATCTTCATTATTGCTAAAGTCCAGTTCGACTTCCTGGTCTGTGGTTGGAATATGTTCCAGGAGTTTTGGATGATTCGCACACCACTTTCGCAATTTAAAGCCTCCTTGGCTCAATAGCGCCGTCAATTCCTTTTGCATCACACCTGTTGTGATCAGGCTGTTGGAGCCAGTCATGACATCGTCCACGTAGAAGTTGTTTTTGATAGCTTCTGCTGCATGTGGGAACTGTGGTGAGGCCTCCTCACCTAACTGACGTAGGCACTTGATGGCCAGGTATGGTGCTGAAGTCGTGCCATAAGTTACCGTATTGAGCTGGTAACATTTCAATGGTTGCTCGCGATTAGCTCGCCACCAAATCAGTTGGTATTGCTTATCAGCGGGCCTGATGCTGATCTGCCGATACATCTTCTCGATGTCTGCTGTGAACACGTATCGTGGGAGTCTAAATCGGAGCAGCACGGCAAACAAGTCCTCCTGTAAAGCTGGTCCGGGATGCAAAATGTCGTTCAACGACGTATTAGTGGTTGCCTTTGCCGATGCATCAAATACCACTCGTAATCGTGTAGTGGTGCTGTCTGGCTTCAACACGTGATGATGGGGAATGTAATAATGCGGCGACGGAATCTTCATCGCATCTACTGGTTCCATATGTCCCAACTCGAGGTATTCCTTCATAAAGGTCCTATATTGGTCATAGATCTCAGAGTTCCTTTCCAAACGTCGTTCTAGGGACAGGAACCGATTGCGTGCTAGTTCCTTGGAATCTCCTAGCGTTTGTGGGTCGCTGGCAAATGGTAGCCCAACAGTAAAGCGGCCCACGGAATCTCTGATGCGATGCTGGCGAAATAATGTCTCACATTGTTGTTCTTTAAGTGAGAGTCGTCGTTCCTGACCGTCCGCCGGATTATCCAGTTCCCAAAATTGTTGGATGGCCCTTTTGATGCCTTCCTCGTCGTCGGTAGTACACACCCCACAAGTTGATGCTGCCACTGGATGTTGATGGGTTGGTCCGGCGACAATCCAACCGAGGCGGGTATTCTGGAGCACCGGAAGTGTTGGTCCTAGTTTAATTTGACCAACGGATAACAATGAGAAGAAGTGCTCGGCTCCCAGCAAGACATCGATCCTGCCTGGGTGTTGGAAGTTCGGATCTGCTAGCTGCACATTCCTTGGGAGTTTCCAAGCCGAAATGTCGATTTCCTGACTTGGCTGTGGCGAACTGATTGTGCTGATGACATACGCTTCGAGTCGAGTGGAGAACTTCGTTGTGGTGGCAGTGAGCTCCATATTCACGCGTCGCTGGGATCTTTGGGGTACGTCCCCGATGCCGTGTATCGTCAAATTCGTCGATTTTGTGACTAATGCTAGTCTCTTGATGACTCGTTCACTGATGAGGTTGACTTGTGACCCTGAGTCCAAAATGGCGCGGCATTCGATTGTTCGGCCATTGCTGCTTGTCAGCTTTACCCGAGCTGTACCGAGGAGTGTTAGTGTCTTGACGGATGAGCTCACTGTCGATGCTCCCAAAGACACCGATTGTGTTTGGTCCTTGAGCTGAGGTTGGGGACTCGACTCCGAGGTCGGAGCTCGTTGTGTATTGTTTGGAGGATGCAGCAACGTGTTGTGCTTTTGATTGCACTCCTTGCATCTAGTTTTTACACATCTGTCTGCAAAATGTCCCTTCTGGAGACAATTACGACATAACCTTGCATTGCGCACGATGTCCATCTTCTTTTCCGTTGCCAGTTGTTGGAATTGCTGACATTGATAGAGGGCATGTGCCTTTCCACAGGCAGCACACTGTTGTTCCTTCTTGAATGTGGCCTGGGATACTGAAGACGTCAAAGTTGTTCGGGATTTGTGGTCATCCTTCTTATGATCCTTGGACCCGATTGCTTCCAGAGATTGGAAACGCACTTCCAGAAATGCCAACAGCTCCTTGATGGATGGGATCTCTTTCGGTTTTGCCAGGCCTTGCTCGAACAGGGAATGGGTGTTGCGGTCCAATTTTTGCAACAATATGTTCCCTAAGAGAGCATCCCAACTGCTGGTGTCGACGTTGAGGTTCTTCAAACCTAGAAGACATTCCTGCGTAGTGTCATGCAGGGCCTTTATGTGCGCGCAATTCGACCCAGTCGTTGACTGTGATGGCTGGGACAAGAGTTTATTAATAAGTGAACCAACCAGTAGTCGATGGTTCTCAAAGCGATTCTGCAGCATCTGCCATGCCGCATCATACTGGTCGTTTGATGTGGTAAAATGTCGGACCAATCTTTCGGCTTCTCCGGTCAGATTGGTTTTCAAATACCACATCTTTTGGCAATTACTTAATGGCTGCTTGTGCACCATTTCTCCGAACAGATCGGCAAACTGTCTCCACGTTGAATAATCCCCATCAAATTTTGGGATGGTGATCTTCGGCAATTGGCTGCTTGGTACCGAGGGGATCTGTCTCTGTTGTTGTTGGCTCGTCTCCTGTTGGGAGCTGCGCAAACTGACCAATGAGAACTCGACTTGTTCTTCTAGCTCTTGATGGGTGAGGCTATCGTATCCTATCGTCTCAGGATCGTCGACCAGCTCTCCAATCCGTAGATGTAACTCTTCTAGATCTGCCCAGAGCCTTGTGATGGTCGAGAATTGGAGTTCCTGATGGAAGCTCATTTGCGCTGTTCCTCTCATTGTTCGCGCTCTGTCAAGCGTCCGAATGAGCGTCTCCTTCTTCAGCTTGTATCGTCGGATACTTCTAATGGCCTCCTGGGCAGTGCTGTCGTCCTCCCTATCCTGGCCGTCTGTTTGTGGGCTGCACACCGAGTCATTTGCACCTTCGGACTGCCGTTTTATTGGCGCCGTCGCCATCAATTGTTGGTACATCGATTGTACCTGTTCGAATGTATTAAGGCGGATATAGTCGTGATCCTCCTTAATACCCTCGATAATCTCTAAATGATTATCGTTGAATTGCGTCCATGCCGTCCTGGCTTTATTCATTAACGCGTCGGTCCATTTCTTGCCACTGGCTGCCTGGAGCTTGGTCAGCTCGCGTTGTAAGGCCTTTTGCCTGGCTAGGACCTTGGTTATTTCACGGGCGTCCATGCTCCGTTCCACTACCTTCTTTTCTGCTGAAAAGACGTGGTACTGTTAAGTGGGTATGTTCGCAAACACGTCCACAGATGTCTTCTACCTCGTTGGTAGTTTGTTGTGGCGAATGTGGATCGCTTACGGACGCGCTGTTCTTCAATGGGTGTGCTTCGCAAACACTCCCACGGATGTCGTCTACTGGCGGTAGTTGACTAGGCTGTCGATAGCCTAGGATGCGTATTTCGTGAATAGTCTTCACTGATATTGCTCCTTACCTCCGGTGAAGGGGCAGCAACCAATGTGAAACTATCACGTCCACGGATGTCCTCTACCTTGATGGTAGTTTGCCTTGGCGAATGTTGATCGCCCAAGGATATGCGTTCTGTGACTAGTCTTCACTGATATTGCTCCTTACCTCCGGTGAGGGGGCAGCAACCAATGTGAAACTATCACGTCGGGGTCACCAAATGTTTGTATCAGGCCTCTTTTGACCTGATGTATATAGCCTATTAAGGCACCTAACTTTGAAAGCCCTACTGTACACTAGGGTGCAACACCCTTAGTGTGATAATTTTTGGTCGATGTTCGGGCGCAACGCCACTAAACATCTAAAAAAAGTGTGTTTTGAAAATTCGGGCGCAACGCCACTGAATATTTCAAAGTAGAAACCTGAAAGAGAGAAATGAGAACCACTCGATGTTACTGTCGGATGTATTCTAATTTTATTTTTCACTTACAAGCCTATATATACAAAAATCTATACACTAATATTGTTATACTTAACGGATACAAAATTTCTTGCTCGCCATAGAGCATTACTAATACATACATTGAAACAAGAAACAAGTAATAAAGGTAGCATCTCAAATTGAATAATATCTGCCCGTAACAGAGCGTTATCCATACATTAAAACTTAATTACCAAACATTACAAGGTACTGAGGTATCATCTACAAATTGAACGAGACAATAGGCATTGAGATACGAAAGATACCGAATTCAAAAGGAACGCATATTCCTGTACAAAAAACCTAAATGCTACATGATGGTGTATCGCAGTGCAAGCGGATCAACGCCGTGGGTTTATGACGGTCAATGGAATTGGCGACGGATGCAATTATATCAGCTCTGGTAATGAGTGTATATGTGGATAGTGGATTGGAATTTCCGGTTGCAGCAAAAGATCTTGTTATGTTGAGTCTGGTAGTGATGGCGGCATGGTGCTAAAATCTATGTTATTGTCCAGTCATAAACTATGGCTGGGACGACATTCAAATGATTGGAAATGGCGGAAAATGGCTCAGCATGCTCTTATAATCGTAAGTATGGCTGGGCCGTGGCATTGAGATGCATGGATGAGACGAACGACGGCACCGCACAAATGGCGCCGCATGATCTCATAAACACATACCTCTGTTCCAAATTAAATAAATCTATTAAATCAGTGCTACAGCCATTATTAATTTTTGAACCCTTTCTGTTTAAATTGTTTTAAATAAACGTTACAACAGTGTACACAGAGAATACATGCCTCTGTTCCAAATTAAATAAATCTATTAATTCAGTGCTACAGCCATTATCGATTTTTTAACCTTTTCTGTTTAAATTGTTTTAAATAAACGTACGACAATGTACACAGAGAATACATACCTCTGTTCCAAATTAAATAAATCTATTAAGTCAGCGCTACAGCCATTATACATTTTTGAACCTTTTCTGTTTAAATTGTTTTAAATAAAAGTTACAACAATGTACACCAGGAATTAAAATACTATGTTCAACATAAAATAAGTTTTATTTAATAATTAAAAATACCTATGTTCAACATAAAATAAGTTTTATTTAAGAATTAAAAATACCTATGTTCGGCATAAAATAAGTTTTATTTAAGAATTAAAAATACCTATGTTCGACATAAAATAAGTTTTGTTTAAGAATTAAAAATACCTTTTGTACAATATTAAAATAGTTGTTAATAAAATAAAAGAACAAAGACATTAGACGAAGGTGACCCGATGGTTTTTCCTTGATCAACAAGACACCAGTGAACAAAGCTTAACCACAATTCGACGAACGGTTACGGAGTTTGGACGTCTTGGTGAACCTGTGTCGCGCCGGCACCTACTAAGACGATAAAACCACATAGTATCACTGTTGAAAGGTTGCTGGGTTTGATGGAGGCCAGAAGCCCAAGTGGATGAAGGAGGTGAAGGTTGACGCACAGATCAGGGTAGTGGAGGAAAATTATCAATGGATAATTGGTCGGACAGTGGCTGCTGTTTGTCACTCGGAGGCTGTAGGAACGTTGTATTTCCTGTACCATGTCCACGTGGGGATAATTTGCGGCGAATGTCTATGTACTGCTTTCGGCTTATGCATTCTGCATCGATGGATTTATGTGGCCCACTGTAATTTGCACACTTGATGACCTCATTCGTTTTGCCGTCGGATGTTTTGTGGTTTCCAGAACAGATTGCACAGAAGCTATTTATGTGACAATGCATCGAGCCGTGGCCGTAAAGCTGGCAATTATGACATAGTGTGACCTTGTGGGGGTTCTCTATGTCACATGGAGAACCAACCCACAATCCCAACCTAATTTCGACCGCTACTAGTGCGTCAGCTCTACCCCAATTCCTTCCACCAGCTATTTTACCTGAAAATCATGTTTCCCAAAAGGAGGCATAGCTAAATTCATTATTCTATGCAGATGATGCATAATTGAATTTAGCTATCTTTTCGCCATACGGCAACTCCATTTCGCTAACCCATGAGATTTCCACCGGAAATCGCATCATGCCGGTTAGCAACGGCATAGTCTGATCAAACGACGCGGTTGCATAATCATGCAATCGCTGGGGAAATTATTAAACTATTTAATTTAGTTCCCATGATCAGATTTCCCTAGCCAAATCGGCGTCCTACTCACTTTCTCCAGACACTACATTCGCTGGGGATCAATGATCTCTTTTCGCAGGTGAATAGCACCAGCTAAATTTTCCTCTCCTTCTCAATTTTACCTTACCACAGTTCAATGCACTCTGGGGTCACCACATTCACCGAATTAGGTCAATGGGTTATCCTCAAAGCTGCATTGATTCATGCACCCACAACCAAACCCACCCCGAGACCATAGTACTTTGTGTTTCTGCTCTCTCATTCTCCCACGGCTACTCCATTACCCTAACCCATGAGATTTCAACTGGACATCGCATTTCATGTCAGTTAGCAACGGCAAAGTCTGGGCAAGCGATGCTGTTCCATCATCGTAAAACCGCTGGGGAAATTATCGAATTATTTAATTTGGTTCTCACGATTATAATTCCCAAGCTATTGCAGCGTCCCTTTGACTTCCCCCAGACACTCTATTCGTTAGGGATCAATGATCTCTTTAGTCAGGTGAATAGCAACAATCAATTCTCATCTCATTTCATTTTTCCGTTTTCATAGTTCATTGCTCTCTGAGATCACCACAGTCACCGAACTAGGTCACTCGGTCAGCCTCAGATTTGCGTTGATGGATGCACGCAAAAGCCAAACCAACCCTAGGTCATTGTGCTCTCCCTTTTGATTTCTGCATTCTTCCTATGCCCAGCGACGGCCGAATGAACGCACAAGTGTTTAATCACCTCGATGGGCCCGGAAATTCAATGAATGCTTGAGCGAGCACGACGATGATTGGTTGATCGTCGTGCAAATCCAAAATGACTATTACCATCCCTGATTGGGATCAGTCACGATTCAGCCACCAAAGTGCGCACACGAACATCGAGTCGATTCTTACTTTCCGCTGTTTACACACCCGTCACTGAGTCGTACATTAATCACAGTAAAGAGCACTGTGCGCGAAGATATAGTAGTTTATAATATGAAATCAACATTGTGCCTAAAGAAATAACTTAAGGAATAATTAAGTTTTGATGATGTCATGCGTTTTATTCGGAATTCAAGTGTCGAAAATCTAGAAAAACAAATATAAATATATGTATACAAAACGACAAAAATCTATATAAACTCAAGAGATATCAAATTATTAAATCTTAAATTTCCTATGCTATAGTCGTTAATGTCCAAAGTCAATAAGTAAAATAAAACCAAAAAAACATAGTTATGAAAATTAGTTAAATAAAGAAAACGTTAACAATAAAACTACCCCCGTGTGTTTTTGATTGAGTACTCTTCGTTGGTGAACAATTTTCGTCGGAACATCGTTGGTGGGTGATAGTGAACCTGTATCATACGTTGACATCCTTACTTCGAACCCCCACAACCTTACCTGGATGCTGTTTTTTGAAGTCCCATCGAACGATGTTTTTGAACAATGTGGAGAAGTTACGTTTGAGTTCATTTAGTTTTATAGTACCGCGTTGGATGTAAACAATGTACAGGTAGTGTTTGTACAAGGCTTTTGTTGTTGAATTTATGGTGATGGTTTTAACATATAAGCACTTAATGCCGAGTGCAATTAGTTCGTTTTTCACTATATCGTTGCTAATCAAGTCTAATCCGGATAGCACTACCTTTAATGGACGATTTTTCTTACGCGAGTGGGTACAAAACTCACATTTTAACCGTAAGAGTTCAGTTCTAATTTTGTTATATATGTCCATTGTTGGGGAACATATTTTTTGCCCAAGCGATATGTTTTTAATTAAGTAGTTGACTATTTTAATGTTACTCAAAATATTACGCACTTTAGCACTAGTTGATTTTACCACCACAATGGGCGGAACGCTTTCTTTAGTAACTTCTACGCACTGATCGACGTTGGTCGAATCCATTTCAGGTTAGTCCTCCATCAGACTTTGAAGTGGTTGGAAAAAGTTGGTGTTTGGACGCATTTTGGATTTCTCTAGCACTTTATTATTCACTTTTGTAAGTTTATCGGGAAGAGTTTGGCCTCCAATACCGGGGTCGTAACGCAACCGTTTACGCTTAATTTTGTTTAACACACATGGCCCAGGGGCCATAACTTAAAGGATTTCGCACTTGATCAAGTTATGTGTTTGCGGTAGCGAGGCAAAGAAAACAAGATAATGGCTTGTGATAATTATTGTGAAAATAACAAGTTGTCAGTTTGAAAGACAGCCAGGTACTGAAAAATAGTAAACATTGTAAACAAGATACATAAAACAAAATGGCAATAGAAATATCTCAACAAATTTTAAGCATACCTTAAGATAAATACCGTCAAACATCGCATTTCAAGCGTTACCATATTTAATATCCAGGTCATTCTAGAAAGTATAAAGCTTAAGATAATTTATAAATAAACAAAAAACCAACCACCGAGGCTTCACTAACGAAAGAAAATATTAAGATCGCTAGCAAACGCGTTTCTCATTATGGTATTAATATAAACATTTTACGAAAAAGCTTCATTTTCGTTTTCTTTTTGTGTTGTTAAAAAACGTATGCACGTACTATCTTAGATTCAATATATATATATATAAACGTGTATAAATATTTGTATCTGCAATGCAATTTTTACGGCCTTCTTTCTTAAAATAATATAGTCGGAATAATCAACTCCCAAACTACAGGAAGTCAAAATATAATAAATAAATTATCCCTACAATGTTAAAACATAAAGAGCCGCAGCTAGAGACAACTGACGGAACAAAGTCAATTATTTATAAAGTGAAGCCACAAACAGCACGTGATAGAGACTAAATATAATAACTATTGTAAACCCCTGCTGGGTACAGATCACCACACGACTCGGCTCACTTACACTCAACTCGGGCTCCGCCTTAGGCTTCCTTCAACCCCACTCGACATTACGCGACTCCTTTCGACCTCGCTCGACTCTTTATCGACGTCCTTCGACTCGATTTTCCCACAACACTCGACTCCACACGTTCTTCTCAACATATTGGCATACAATGCCCTCTATTTCAACCCTTTCTATTTCGGCTCTTTCCCAAATTTGGCGCACATGCCCGCCAAGCGCAGTCTTCATGCGACTCCGTCCTTCTTTCACAACCTAGGCTCCTCACTGAACCTCAGCTACTGCGCCTAGCAAAACTATCAGTAGGACGCCCAGTCCCAACTTCACGCGACCCCGCTCGCCAAAACGAGTTCAGTCGAGGTCGCAGCTACCATTTATCGAGCTCCGTGGTCGACACCGGTGTCGATATACTGGTCCCCCTTCGATCGGTAAGCCGCCCAACTGAGTGCCCGGCCTCTCCACCAATCCCAGCGGCAAACAATTCGCCATACAAACGTATGGCCAAAAGACACCGACTCTGGATTCGGTCTCCTCAATTTTATCCACTGACACTTCGTTGTACGATGTCGGTGAGTCACAACAGGTCCCATATCCTGGGACTTCGTCATATGATGTCAGCGAGCCCCTACTGTGATTTGACCTATTAGATAGGTACAACCCGTTGACAGATACCGCCAACAACAGGTTAATATCCACAGTGCCTTGATCTGCCTCTTCCCGCACGCGCCACTTCGCCACTGCGGACGCGAGCAGATTACCGATAGGTTCCGACCTATCGGACGATAAACCTGTTGGTCCAAGCGACCCACAACAGGCCAGTGGACCACGCCGCAAACCCCCTTGCCCCTGTGGCATCAACGCAGTAGCATCCGCGTCCAAATGATTATCGACCCAGGCCCATATCAAGACCCAGGATCTAGTCATCACGACAGTTGCCCTAACTTACCCATAGCGCCTCCCGAAGTACGCAGGGCCATTTTGAATTCCAAGCGTCCAACCTCTCCGTCCAGCACCGCACCTATCATTCGAGCGTCACTTCAGCCCTACCTTTTTTTCGTGACTATGTCACGGGGGGGGGCTACTGTGACGGTTCCGCCAACCCCACTGTCTACTTACCCGAAGAGCCCCCGTAACTACAACCCAACCTTCATAGTTTTCTGCTAATGCAATTGTATTAGCACCTGTAAATGCTTCATGCAACTAATTTATCAAATGTATTTAGCTAAAAGCTCCTGGAAGAGAATTCTTACCTTCATTTATTTCTTCGAATCCAAAATTCCCTATAAGAATTCTGTTCCAAACATCATAAATCCCAAGCCCAATGCGGCACCTTCGGTTGCCAGGTAAATCCCAATCACCAGCATACCTGAAACATTTAATGCTTTCAACGCAGTATCTAGGAATTCCTGTAAAGAATTTCTCCCACAAGGGCATTCATGCATGCATCAATGCATCTCTGCATTAGCGACCTAGAACCGAATTCTTGTTTAATGTAAATACTCGCACTAGAATACGACCCTTGAGTTGCCTTAGATGCCATATACAATTGGCATAGATGTTATACAAACCGTCATTGTGTAACCATCTAATTTGCTTCGCAATGACTTGCAGCTATTGATAGAGCTGCAAGCACTTTACCCCGCAATGCTCCTTTGTTTGGATCTCCAAACAATCATCAACTCCGGCATAGCCGCCGGATTGAGTTCAATAGCATCAACAAATGCAAATAAAGAATACGTTCCCTTACAACGACCAAAGATGTACAAATTGTATGATGTATCCCAAATGCATTTCACACCTAATGAGTGGCAGCTTATTTATTTAGCCGACCCTCATTACAGGACGATGCCTTAGGTGGCTTCTCCCTTTGTTCTTTTTCCCTCGGTTCAGGTTTCGTTTATCCTTTGCTCAAATGCATCGATTAACACTGCGATCTGTACGATAATCCATACATGCATACACCATGATCTTCACGTTTTTCTTGTGGTAAGTAAAAATATATCCTTAGCGGAGAGGATATCCACCACCACCGAATCGAGGGTGAATCAAGAGCCAGATTCCAACCCTCGATTGAGTCTCATTTCATCCACTGACCGCGCCGGTCGGGTTTTCTCCCGCTCCCCGTAGCCCTGCGGGGACGCGAACGCGTATCGAGTCGTATCAATTAAATAGCAAATATATTCGATTGAAGGAAATCTTTCTTGTGACCTCGGTCCGAATACAATAGTGTATAACGTAAAAAAAAGTTAAACATTAATCAATAAACGATTAAGACAATTTATTAAGCCGTGCGTTTTGATTCCAACCAACAATAAAAACATTCGATATAATAAAACAATAACCGTGTGTCTTACTTCTTGTGTTTGTGTTTCCGCTGCTTTACGTAATCGGTTTGTGGCGGAGTTTTGCTGTTTCTGTGAGAACTATGCATCTTAGTGTTCGGTGGAACTTACGGAATTACTTGTTTGTGAGGGCGAAGTAGAACCCTGCGCCCATGCCGGTGTCACGACTTCGCCCGCCACAATCCCATCGGCCAGAATGCAAGAAACAGGTGATATACGAGCAGGTCCGGGAAATGAGAGAGAATGATATCATTCAATCCAGCAAAGGTCCGTGGAACTCACCTCTACTGGCAGTTCCTAAGAAAGTGGGCCCCGATAGAAAAGCCCGATGGAGAGTTGTGGTCGACTTCAGGCAATTGAACGAAAAAACCATCAGCAATGCGTACCCTCCCCTCAAATAGAGGACATATTGGACCAACTCGGTCACCCACGCTATTTTTCCACGCTCGATTTAGCCAGCGGCTACCACCAAGTCTTAGTAGATTATAAGGACCGAGGTAAGACAGATTTCAGCACAAATTACGGGCTTTATGAATTCAGACGTATGCTGTTATTGAACCAAAAAAAGGAAAAAACCGAAATCGCGACGCCGCTTTCTCCAGCGACGTCCCAACAGCTTTCGCCTGTAGCGGACTGTATTTTCCGGCACTGGCCGGCCAACGATGCTTTTGTAATTTGAGGGATTGTACCTCCAGAGCCGGACTCTTCTCTGGATGAAACGGGCGTTTGAGTCTTGCCCAGTACAGATCCCCAACCTGTAGTGCTCCAAAAAGCCCTACCACCTTTTTCCCCCATTCCTAATCCAAAATCCCAGCAATAATACGCTAAAACGTATAAACCCATCAAAACCCACAATAACTCAAACATGATCCAAAATTCGCAATAAACGAATCAAAATATTCGTTTATCGCTTTGCATTTGCCCCCACGGCTTAATTTAATCAAAAAAACTTAATCTAAAATCAAATATTCGTTTATAGCTTTGCATTTGCCCCACGGCATAATCTCAATTCAAAATCCAGAAATACACATCAATCTGGTAATTTCCCTAAAAAATTAAACAAACCAAATCCATGGCAAATCACACCAGATGTTCGAATTTGCCACAAGCAAACAATACTCAAATACTATTTCAAATCCTCATATGCTATATAAATAGATTGATGAAGATTCAGAAAACTGAATCTTATCTAAAACAAACATTGATCATCGCACGAAATGTATCGAAAATCGAGATTGTTGCACGAAAATGTAATAAAATCATATTCAAAAAGGAAACTAGACGACTTTTCATTTCCACGGATATCTAAATATTACCTGGCCCCCACGGAAGACCAAGTGAAGACATCAGGACGAAGGCCGAATCAAAGGACGTTGCTCTTCCCTTTGAACTCAGAGGAAGCACGGCAACGACCCCTTTTATAGGACAAATTTTCAGGAGCGGTCAAATTTTGAGAGATCGCCTTGTCCTTTTAAGGAGCAGGAGACACGCTTCCTGGAAATAAAAACCCCTACAAGAAACACAACAATCCGATCAAAAGTGGAAACGCGACCCAGAAAGCCCTGTGAGTAGGGCGTTAGAATATACTCACAACTAGGTCGGCTTGTCGTAAGAGGCGACTAAAGGCCGAGTGGTAGCCGCGTCCCAACGCCCTGTGCGCTCGGTGAAATACCATCCCATCAAGCTTTGGGCTCCGTGAAATGGTCGGGAGAAATCCCTGGCCATCTTTCGGAGCTTGGCTGATGGACCGGCTCGAGAAAAGGTTGGTTAGGTGGTAGTCGATCCCAAGGTGAGATACCACCCCGTCACGCTGTACATTCCGCGATATCGCCGAGAGAAATCTTCGACGGCGTTTCGGATGTGTGGCTGATGGCCCGGACTGACACGGAGATAAGGCGTGACGGTACCTTCTGATATAAAGAATTCCGGAGATAAATTAGTCACCCATTCGGATCTCCGGGGGACTATGTCAGGGGGATCATGATAAATAATGGAACTTTGAGAGGTTCGTCATCCCATAACTGGACTCGCTTTCGAGGCTATGCCCACGCTCGACTGGTGACGGCATTTTGTAACATCAGGGGCATCGGTTTCACCAATACCAATGTAAACGCCGTCCACCAATTCATTCGCTCGTCGTTCGTCAAGCGACAAACATCGTAAGACGGTGAGCAGCTCTAAAACAAAGAATATCGAGTGCGTGTGTGCGTGAATTCGTGAATAAACTGTGTTTTTCGCAGTTCGGCCGGCGTGGCACGGCGAAAAAAGAAAAAAAAAAAAAAAAAAAAAACGAGTGTGTGTGTGTTTCGAAAACAAAATGGGCAAGACGAAGAGCGTCGAATTAAAAATGGCACACTCATGTGTAGTTGCTAATTCAAAAACAATTAAAAAAATAATCAAAAGGAAGAACGAAGTATCAATTATAGATGACAGCCCAGTGGCAAATAAAGTCCGCTCAAACCTGTCAATGGAACGACAAAAATCAAATGTGATGAAAAAAACCGTCACAGAAGAAAATGTACCTGCCAAGGATACTTGTTACTCAGGAGCAGGGAACAAATTTAAGGAATTGGAGATACTGGAGTCAAACATTCCAGAAGGAGACGATGACCTAAACAGCCTAATTGCTGATCTCATCAAAAAACGCGAAGAACTTTCCAAACAAGTACGAGCAGCCCTGGAAGAGCGAAACAAAAGACGGAATGAAACCGAAGCAAAAGTGAGCAAAAAACAAATCACCAGCGGCAGCATCAACATTCGCTACAAATAACCGAAACAATGGACGATCAACAACAGAATCAGAAACAACTGCAGCAGACAAAAACAGCCAAGGACGAGCAACAACAGCAACCAAAAAACGAAAAAATACCTCCAATTGTCATCAGTTACATTGAAGCGAAAGATTTAATGAAGTTGGGTGAGTTGACTTGTAAAGATTTTAAAACAAAAAGAATTAGTGCTGAAAAAACTAGAATTTTGTGCGACGACCTAGAAGGTTACAATAAAGTAAAGTCTGCTTTGGGAGGGCAAAAACCGAGTACTACACGTACACCCCAAAATCATAAAAATCAATTTCCATACTCTTAAAAGGAGTTGATCCTTCGTTCTCCCCAGAGGAGATACTCGAGGAATTAAAAACGGTTGAAACAGCTAGTTTAAAATTTACAGGTGTAAAACCGTTTTCAACTGCGAATTCTAGAAAGTGCAACCGCAAATTGCCTTTCTACATTGTATCTCTAAGTCCTAATAGTAAAGTTGATGCGCTTAGACATAACAAATGTTTGAAATTCAGATGCGTAAAATGCCTCGCCGATCATAACATGGGCGAATGTCCGCTGGGAAAGGAACAGCTTCCGGATAGGGAAACACTGTCATGTGTACTATGTAAAAATACAGGACACACGGCAAATTTTAGAGGTTGTCCCAAATTTCAACGGGGGTGGGGTTGCAGTTTTAATTAAAAAAGGTCTTTATCATAAGGTAATTTATAGTACAGAAGTACACAAATTTCAGGTGCTGGAAGCTTGCATAATAGATATTCCGTTGAGAAGTCAAAAGCACCTGTATGTGGTCTCCATTTATGCCCCTCAAGCTACCCAGTGTAAGCAATTTATCAATGAAATTGATATGCTATTTCGACACCGGAAATTAGATTCGGAAAACAACTATTTCCTAATAGCGGGTGATTTCAACGCCAAGCATAGTGCTTGGGGTAACTTAACCACGAACACAAGAGGCAATGCTTTATATGATTGGTGGCAAATGAATGCTATCGAGCGCAGATTAGAACTGTACGCCACAAGTACACCGTCTTATCCTAAAGGAAATTCATTTCTGGATTTACTTATGATAGACGATCGAATAAACTTGCCAGGCACAGATCCAACTACGCGAAACTGTCTTCGCACAATCGATTACGATAGCGATCACTACGGATTTGGAGCCATAATTGAAGTCCCAAATGAACAATATCGAAAGCTCACTGGTCACGCTTTGATCGATTAATAAAAAAAGAACTTCGTAACAGTGCCATAGACCCTCCGACTATTAAAAACCTCCATAACAACGATATCGATCATTACTTAACAACATTGGACGATATTATTACCAATGCAATGAATCGTTCTATACCTAAAGTTCCCCATACCGACGGTTATACTAATAAGTACAGGACATCAGCAATTGACGCTTTGTATAAGCAAAAGAGCATTATGCTCTCAAAGCTGAAAAGAGTTTATAGACAGTTCAGCGACCCAAATAGTCAGGAAATAAGAACACTTAAGTCCCTAATCAAAAATCTCCAAAAATTGATTCGTGACAATTACCGTTCAAGAATAAATGAAGAGTGGAAGAACAAAATACAAGCCATTCAAGCTAGCGGATCGAATATGTTCCCACAATAAAACTTTTCGAAAGAAAGATCACAATGACATTCCATATTTGCGAGTCCCACGGACTCCTGAGAATTGTAAAGCAATGCTGAACTCAGGACTCAATCTGGAGCATATCAACTCCAACGAAGAAGTAATATTAGTCGAAGACCCGCAAGACAAAGTGAACTCAATTGGTGCATGTTTCGAAGCAGTATACAGAGTGAACGAATCCACTCACTCCAATACGATCTTCGAAAACAACGCATTCCAGACCTACAGCTCACTGAGAAATCAACTTAGTACCTGGAGGAACCAAAACCGTAGTTTTACCACATTCAGTGAAAATAACAGAGCGGACTCCCCCAGGAGTAATCAGAATATGAATATGTTTGTGAGTAAGGATGAACTTACGAACATCCTTAAGTCAATCAAAAGCAAAAAGTCTTCTGGGATAGATAGCATCCCAAATGTAGTTTTGAAACATTTGCCTCCTGAAGCAGTAAAAATCTACACTACGCTATTCAACAACGCCTTAAATAAGGCATACTATCCAACCCACTGGAAAACTGCAATAGTCCACCCCATCCCTAAAAAGGGCAAATACAGGACCAATCCAACCAACCTTCGCGCGATTAGCTTGCTGCCAAATATCAGCAAGGTTTTCGAGAAGATCATAAACAAAGCACTGATGAACTGGTGTGATGAAAATGAAATCATCCCCAACAACCAGTTTGGGTTTAAAGCGGGACATAGTACGGTGCATGCCGCGTCAAAGCTTGTTTCCGACATACAATGGAACAAGACAAAGCGCCAATGCACAGGTGCCTGCTTAGTTGACTTTGAAAAGGCTTTCGACACCGTGTGGTTACAAAATTACAAACGGTTTACAACAAGGGGCGGTGAATTCTCCCATTCTGTTTAATATTTACACCAGTGATTTAGTGGGTACGCTTAACAATGCCATTGCATACGCAGACGACATTGTGGTATACAGAACAGGTGAGAAAATAGATGTCATCAATAGACTTCTCCGACGACTTCAATAAAATAAAACGTTTTTGTAATGACTGGAAACTAAAAATTAATTTCCACAAAACCGAGACTATCCTTTTCAGAACACCTCTCTCCAGGGCCTCTCAGGATACAAAGTACAATTGGAAAAACTTCTCTATCGTAGGGAATAATAATCTCCCACTACAAGTGAAAACTGTAGTCAGATATCTCGGTATTTGGCTTGATCAGTATTTATACTTTGACAAGCATGTAGCAGTCACTCTCTCTGCAGCAAGAAACGCATTTGTTGCCACAAGAAGTCTATTCCGAAGCAGCATTCTCAATCCAAAAGTTAAAATAATTTCATATTCGGCATTCATCCGACCAGTCTTGGTCTATGGCTGTTCAATATAATACAATATATCCCCATTCTACATGGAAAAGATTCGCGTGTTCGAGAGACAGTGTTTGCGTTCCTGCCTCGGACTTAATAGAACACCAGAGTCACGATACCAGAAATTTTACCCTAATAAAACCCTGTATGATAAATCAGGACTAACTAGGATAGACAACTTCATTATAAAAATTATTCGTGGCCACATTGCAAGGGCAATGTGCAGTGTGAATAATCTTATCGCGGGAGCATATTATCCGAACGATATGTATCTGGAGAGTACCCTCCAGAACGGGTTCATTCCCCCAGAGGCGTTCCTCTTCTTGTACGGAAAAGGTCTAATCCAAGATGAGGGTGGAATACCTATTATATACCACGCTTTCCGTGGTGCTAGGGATAAAGGAATTGTCGACAATAGTGATATCTCTAATAGGCCAGACCGACTTCGATTCAGTATGGTGATCAGCGAAAGAGATAAATCAATAAAAGACCGAACCAACCCCAACTGGTGGTGGCTCCAAAACGAAGAAAGGACGTCACGTCCTCAGATATAATATTCAGCTCTGGCGCAGCTTCCTCCCTTCCTTTTCCTTTGCCCTCCTTCCCGTTAACTTCTGTTATTTTATCTTTTTTGTTTTCATTAAGCACTTATTATTTTGTTTTTAAAATGTTTGCATCCTCAAAAAAAAAAAAAAAAATTCTATTTTTTTTTTTGTCATAATGCCTCGAAAAGAAGAAGAGGTAGACCTCTAAGATAATAGTTTATTTTTTTTATAATGTATGTGTATTATATTAAGAATAAATAAAAGAAAATGTAAGCTGAAAGGCATAAATTAAGCGTATAATATTGTATAATTTAGAGTGCTTGTGAGGAGCCAGTAAATTACATTATGTAGTAAAATTATTAAGACAGGTTTAGCATTTAGACTAAAATTGTAAAACATAAAAAAGACTTTGCGAATAAATGCGTCTGCAAACAAACAAACAGCCGTCCACCAATATTCGCAAACAACGAAACCTGATATCGTTGCCCTAACTGAGACCCAGGTCGATTCGTCAACTGATTCGACATATCTTCGTTGCTCAGGATACGACTTACATTCGAGATTCCGTTTTAAAGGCGGAGTATGCGTCTTCGCGCGGTCCAATCGAACATCTTTCACATACCGTCAACTGGATACAGATCAACCACCCAACTTCTGAAATGGTTGTCTTTGGCGATTTTAATGTGCACAATTCCGGCTGATTGTTACATTCCGACAGAACCGACCAGGCTGGGAGGCTTGCGGAGATGTTTGCTGTAAGCCGCAACTTGACTCAACTCGTGGCGGAGCCAACGCGAGTGCCGGATGCCCGAGGTAGGTGATTATGCGAACACCCTGGATCTGTTTTTGACACCTGAACCGAGTATTTATACCGTAGAGGTTTTTGCGCCACTGGGAAACTCAGATCACTGCTTGGTATCTGTCGCGCAAGCACTTGCATATCAAGCGAATAACCGGCCTAGGCAGCTTCGCCATGCATGAAGGTATGGAGCTACTAACTGGAACGATTTGCGAGATTTCTTCGCATACTTTCCATGGTCCGAGGTGTGCTTCGAAAACTCCGATGTTAACGCTTGCGCGGAGTTGGCATCAGAGATTATTCTTCTGTGGATGGAGATGTATATTCCACATTCCATCAAACGAAGTTCGTCTTGGTTTGACAAAAAATGCGAGCTGATTACAGCGGAACAAAATAGAGCTTTTAAGCAATGGCGCTCCAAACCCACCGATGTTGACAGAACGAATTTTGTTAGAATCAGAAACGCGTGCAACCAGGCGATTGATACCGCGAAGAAGGCTCACAACGACAGAGTGATCAGTAAACTCGTTCGGAGTTCGGTGCCCAACTGGTTCGCGCTCCTTCTGGTCGATGGCAAAAGCTGTCAGCGGTAACTTCACATCCTCCTCTTTCCCTCCCTTGGTGACAGACTGTGGGATGTTAGTCACGAATCCAAAGGATAAAGCTAATGTGTTCGCGAATTTATATTCCGCCAATTCAAACCTCGGTCCCGGCCTTTTGGAGTCACCCGCGATCTCGCCGGTACAGGCTTTCATGTGGAACGTGAGATTTCGTCCGCGCACTATTCAACGCATTCTGCGTGAACTGGATTGTAGGAAGGCAACCGGCCCGGACGGAATACCAGCAATAGTCCTTAAGAACTGTGCTCCAGAACTATCGCCGGTTCTCGGCAGACTCTTCCGCTTATCTTATGCACGGAGGACTTTTCCTGCCTGCTGGAAAATCGCTCGAGTTCAGCCAATCCCAAAGACGGGAAAAAAGTGTCTCCCACAAAATTACCGTCCGCTAGCATTACTGTCAATTTTATCTAAGGTAATGGAAAAAGTCATCAATACAGAGTTGGTTAAGTATTTGGAGTGCAACGGACTTCTGAATGATCGTCAATATGGATTCCGTGGCAGGCGGTCCACGGGAGACCTTTTGACATTTATAACCGATATATGGACATCTGCGATTGAACGGCATGGTGAGTCAAGGGCCGTCGCATTGGATATCTCCAAGGCCTTTGACCCTGGCACGGGGCATTGCTGAGCAAACTTCGTTCATATGGCCTTTCCCAACAGCTTTGCGACTGGACGAAGAACTTCCTCGAGAATCGATCGGTCCCGGTTTTTGTTGACGGCCAGTGTTCGGATATGTATCCTGTTAATTCGGGAGTGTCCCAGGGTTCTATTTTGGCTCCAACCTTGTTCTTGCTTCACATAAATGATTTGTTGGAGACAACGGATAACAAGGTGTTCAGTTTTGCGGATGATAGTACGCTTGTTTCCTCCATTTCGAGTGACCAGACGATTAGTGCTCCTCAATAGTATACTGGTTAGTATACCCGCCTGTCACGCGGGAAACCGGGGTTTTATTCCCCGTCAGGGAGCCTCTAGCGCAAGACTAATGACCTTGTCCGGAAAAAACAAACCATTATGGAAAATTTAACAAGCCTCAGGACTTGCTAAATAAGGCCAAGACCGGTTCCAGGTTGTAGTGCCGATGATGATGAGACGATTAGTGCATCTGCGTCGCTTCAGCTGAGATGTAGACAGATTGACTCTCTGAATCAGGATCTAGGTAGGGTCCTGCAGTGGGGAAGGGCCAATCTCGTCGACTACAATGCAGCGAAGACACAATATACAACATTCACAAAGAAAAGTGGATTATCGGTTCCACAACTGATGATGGATGGCCGGGCCCTCGAGGCTGGGGAAAGTTTGAAATTGCTTGGCACCACGGTCTGTGGGAATGTATCGTGGCATAAACACAATTCGAGCATCGCCAGGTACGCCTCAGGAAAACTGAGTTATCTTTTTAGAGCCAAGAAATATTTTACTCCGGCCCAACTTCTTCTTCTATATAAATCCCAAATTAGACCCACGCTCGAATATTGCTCCCATGTTTGGAGCTCTGCTCCTACATATACTCTGGACATACTTGAGAGCATACAGAGACGAGCGATCTGCCTGATCGGGGACACGGCGCTGACGTCGGGACTACAGGCGCGTAGCCGACCTCTGCCTGTTTTACAAATATTATCACGGGTACTGTTCTTCGGAGATTCTTGGTATTGTTCCACGCAATTCGGCTTATATGCGCTCCGCAAGACAACCCGAGGGATCGCACCCATTTGTGGTTCATCTCCCGACGGCGCGAACATCCCTGCATCAGAACTCGTTCCGTTACAGAGTGGGGAAGCTGTGGAACGCCCTTCCCACGCGAGTGTTCCCGGAGCATTACAACCTGCAATTGTTCAAAAAGAACTGCAACAGTTATTTGATTACATATCGGGGCGCCCACTCGGCGCTGTAGGTTCGCCTCTCTCGAGAGGTCTAATAAAAAAAAAAAAAAAGTTGATTTCCCTATTTGTTAAATTCTGATTAACGATGAAATCTGTATATTTATTTCGTTATTATTTCCTAACGTTTTTATTTTCTTATTTAAGTTGATGTGTCTCCGCATCTGGTCTTGACAAGACCTGTTGGGTAGGAGTTCCTGTAACGACTCCTGCTGCTTCTTTTTTTTTAAACTGTATTTATTAACCGTAATTTTAATTTGTACATTTAAGTGATACGACTTAAAATTAATTTGGTAACAACTATTTACATGTTATTATTATTTTTCCGGCCGACACTAAGAACAGCTTGCACTTTGTTGCGATTTTATTTCGGTCGGGTTGGGGTTGCCCGACCCGACTACAGAGAGTTTTCCGACTTCTACCATTTTGCTTTCTGTCGACACTCTGCCACCGTGTGGTTGTGTCGACCGCAAAATTTACATCGGTTGTTACCCTTATTTTTTGCGACGTCGTTTTGTTCTGTGCTAGCAGGGCTAGAATGGCTTCGGGCTGTCTTGCGTCTACGGTGTTTTGGTCAGTTCATCTTGCGTTTGGAGCCCGTGTCGCTCGTTTTTCCGGGGCCCATTGTTTTAGTGTTTGTCGTGACCTCCTTCCATTGGTTGTTGACTGTGCAGGTCTGTGAGGTATTGTGGCGACTTTCAGTGCTGGCCCTTTGAGTGCTTGTCCAGGTTGGAGTTGTTTGGGAATTCCTGGTTTTTCCCCATTTACACTGTATCTGCACCCTTCCCAAGTGTGAGCCTTTCGCCCACAAAAATCATCGAATACTATACACCTTATTGTTCGATGTCACTGTTTCTTTGGAAGCACATGGTTGGACTGGTCGTAGATTTATCCTATTCTGAGACTCCCACTCTTTTTATTCGGCCTATATTGTTTCCGGGTCCGAAGGTTCGGGATTGTGTGGATGTGGTTATGCATCTGGGGACGGCAATCCCCAATGTCATGCCCATTTTCCCTGCAATCCCCACAGAACGGTGTGTTATGTCTTCTTAAACACTCTTCGTATAGGTGTCCCCTCTTGTTGCAAGAACTGCACGTCGTGCGTGCAACTAACGGATGTTACTGACGAGTGTCTTGGACCTGGCCTGATTGTTGTTGTGATTAATATAACCACTGGCCTGTTGAGGTAATACTCCAGGTCCTATGGATGTAGAGCCGCTACTGGTTGTAACGTGTGTGGTGATGTGGATGACTTGGACGGGAATTTCACCAGTCGGGGGCGTCTTATAGATTGTGGTTGATCTGTAAAAGCCGGAGCAGTGGCGACCGACCTTCAACAAATCTTCCCAGTTGTCTGAGACGCGTTATTCACAGGCAGTTATTGCCTATTAAACGAATCCTGTGCGTTTAGTGGCTGCTCCTCGTAAGTTTAATTTTGTTCTACTGGTTTCATGTTGAAGTGCGCTGAAGTATCAGCCGGACTGATAAAAGAATGAGGAGTATTCACAGAGAGGTAGGGTCTGTAAGAAGTTTCCTGTGACTTCTGGGGTAGACTTCTCTGTGTCAGTTTCAGTTAGATTTCTCTACTCTTAAATTGAGTTGGTATGGTTCATTTCCGGTGCGGTTCCCAGTGTTGAATTGTGACTTGGGTTGAACACCGCCTTGTTGTTAGAAGGTATTTGGTAGTTTTCAACCCTCGTCGAGTTCCCCAAACCGAAGAAGTCTCGTTTCCTTAACATCTCCTTTTGGGTTCTTTCTATTAGGAAGAGTCTCGTAATGTTGTTTACGAGAGGCTCATCCCCTAAAGCTAATAGATTATGTCGGAAATGATCCTGCCTAACTCCGACTAATAGTACGGACTGGCCAACCTCTAAATCTGGATGGCGAATGTGGCACTACCTGCCTGACCGTAAGAGCACGTCGCCGCCTCCTTGTAGAACACCACAACCAGTTTCAGACTAGAAACAAAATGTGTGCTGTCTCTGCATGGAGCTATCGCATTCTGGAGAGTTGTGAATACAAATCTTCATACGACCGTTTGGCCAAAAACGCGCTCCGGAGCCGCTGCTCAAACTCTAGGAAAGATACTGGGGTTGCTTCACTGATCAACCGGTAAGCTTCTCCACCTAACAGTGTGGGAAATCACCGCAGGAAAGTCTGTTCTTCCTCTTAAGAGAAACCGCTTAAGGTCCTTTTGGAAATGTGTATAATTGTAGTTCAACAGCTGCGGTTGGATCGTTTTGTCCCTTAAACATCGGCACCGTTCTATGCACTACGTCCGAAACTTTGTCTACTCCCAACATGGTGTTTGTGGAAACAGAAGAAGACGTATTACTTTCTTATTTGGTATCTGGTGTATCTGCCGAAGATTCGGGTTCCTCGGACGAAATTTCTGGGGAATATGGGGTCGGTCTCGTGTTCATTGAGAGCAACACACAAGGAGAGATTGGATGTGTTACGGTCCTCGAGTCCATGTCCTCGCCTAAAACCCACTAATTCCCTTTCGCAAAGATCCCCTCTCTGCCTGTAAAGGGAAGACAAATCATCAAGTAGCTAATTTGCATAAACTACTTTGTGCAAATTCTACTTGGCAGAAAAATAATAAAAAACAGCGTTGACGCCGAATAAAAACTAAACGTCAACGGCGAAAACAAAAATAAAATCACTCCAATATGGACCTGAATAACCAGCTAACACCCGAATATAAACTTATAATTTGAAATAGAGGGCTTACTAAACAATAGTGACAGAGGAATTATCAACAACAAACAGTAAGCTTAACAGGGGACCGCAATGCTCAACGCCCCCTGCAACCTGCCAGCAGCAGCTACAGTGACCGCTCCACGGTCCTTTACTTACCATTGCAACATATTTAATTATATTACTTTAATACAATATATTGAGTGTGATTAACTAAATTGTGTAAAATAACTATATATATTTTGGCGCAGCCGGTGACCACCAGCTGAGATTTGTGTCGGATCCGTCGGGGATACAAATCCAATAGTGGGAAGAGCACAGAGGCTCTTACGCACCTACGCCAACTAGCGGAACTAGCGGCTAGGATACCAAGAAATAAAAAGCTGTATAACACAAAAATAATAAAAAAATAAATAAACAAACATTTTGTTTCTCCTCTTCCCCTTTTTTCTTTCAATTTGCAGGAGAGAAGACGAAATCGACGTTGGATGGAAAAATTATAAAATATTATACCCAAATATTTTCCGTTGTTTTTCGTGTTTATTCCAGGTTTTTCTGACCGTTTAAAAGCTATGGGAAAGATCCAAAAGTATGGAAACAGGCAGATGGAAAATCGAAACACCACATGTGAAACGTTGCTTCTACAACATGAAAAGAAGTCAGTATTGCATCGAATTGTGACTGGTGATGAAAAATGGACTTATTTTAAAAATCCTAAACGCAAAAAATCATGGGTACATCCAGGAGAAGCGTCAACAATGACTGCAAAGCCTGATCGGTTCGGAAAAAAGACAATGCTCTGTGTTTGGTGGGACCAGAAGGGGGTGGTGTATCATGAACTTCTAAAACCTGGCTAAACTGTGATGCGCAACGCTACCGACAACAAATGATCAATTTGAACCATGTATTGATCGCAGAACGACGAGAATGGGCCACAAAACACGGAAAGGTAATTTTGTTGCATGATAATGCTCAGAGTTATACAGCAAAACCCGTCAAAGAAACAATAAAAGCTCTCGGCTGGGAAGTGTTACCCCACCCGCCGTATTCGCCAGACTTGGCTCCTTCCAACTACCATTTGTTTTCATCGATGCGACATGCATTGGCTGAGCAGCATTTCAATTCCGAAAATTTGGGTCTCCGAATGGTTTGCCTCAAAAGACGGCCGGTTTTATTGGCGTGGTATCCACAAATTGCCAGAAAGGTGGTCGAAATGTATAGAAAGCAATGGCCAATACTTCGAATAAAATGTTTTTTACTTTCCCAAAAAAAACTTTTTTACTTTAAAAAAAAAAAAAGCTCACTTCATATCGGTACAACTGGTAGAAGGGAAATACCAACGAGGGTAAACACATACACATACAACATTTTGTAGGCGACACAACCACACGGTGACAATGTGTGGGAGAAGTCGGAAAACTACCGGAGCTCGGGTCGGAATCCCCCAACCCGACCGGACTAAAGCCACCAATTAATGAATTCTGTCCTCAACTCCAACCACCGAAAATTCCAATTGTCGAGCTCCCATTAGACATCGGCGGTAGAAGTACTACACGTCCAATAGTGGACACAGGTGCAGAGATCAGCCTTATTAAGCTGAAGGCACTTCAATATGGAACCACATTGGACACCAAAAAAGCAACTACCCTCCAAACGCTTTTTGGCAAAGCAAAGTCTAGGGGCTATAGTAAGGAGATATTCAAATTACCCCAACAAATCTCCTGCAGTTTTCAGGTGATAGACTCCCTACCGGGATTATCAGCAGATGGGTTGTTAGGGAACGACATCCTGTCTAGGAACTGTAAATTTAATGGACCCGGAACTGTTTGGTTTTTTTCTCCCAAACAAAATTAAATCCGGTAAGCTTTTCCATTGAATTTACAAAAGACAGGAAGCGGATGCCTAGACATAAGGCAACCAGTTGGGAAACCGTACCAAGGGGATCCAAAGAGGTCCAGACCGCGGTCGGAAGTATACCGGATACCCTACCCAAACAGGGGAAAGGCGGCGAAAACTTGTCAGACTCCAAGTACCCTAACCCCATATTGATATCTGACAAACCGAAGAAAGCAAACGAAAAAGAAGCAGTGGTGGAACAATCACTGCCAAAGCCTTCGGAGGTAGAAATTTTTCTGAACAGACCCGCGATAATACCGGCACGTTCACGAAAAATGTTTAGACTTCCCATAGAAATCCGGGAAGAGGTAGTGCTAGTACCTAAAGCAGTACAATCAGGGATTTTCATATCCAATTGTATTGTAGGGAAAGCGAAGAGTGCCCAAGTAGAGGCACTCAATATCGCAAGCGTTCAGCACAAATTACGGGCATTATGAGTTCAAACGTATGCCATTTGGTCTGAAGGGAGCACCAGCTACGTTTCAGAGACTCATGAACCATGTCCTAACCGGGTTGCAAGGTATCGAATACTTTATTTATCTGGACGCCGTTGTCATATATGGGAAAAACCTAGAACACCATAATGGCAAACTCCGGAAAGTATTCGACCAAATGAGATACCACAACCTCAAGCTACAACCGGAGAAATGCAAGTTCCTACAAAAGGAAATAGTATATCTGGGACATGTTTGTTCCGCAAAAGGGACAATGCCAAATCCCGATACGACAGCTAGTGTCAGGGATTTCTCCATTCCCAAGACGGTAAATCACGTCCAATCGTTTATAGGCTTGGCGAACTATTACCGAGAATTTGTTCCAAATTTTTCGAAGATAGTACGCCCCTTAACAAATTTGTTAAGGAAGGACGTTAAATTCACCTGGTCGGACAAATGCCATGCATTTGATAACATAAAGGAGTTATTGGTCTCGCCGTCACAACTAATCCACCCAGATTTTCATCATCATCATCGGCACTACAACCGGGATCCGGTCTTGGCCTTATTTAACAAATCTCTCCACCGGTCCCGATTTCGAGCCGATGTCATCCAGTTTAGCACTCCCAGGCTCTGGGCGTCCCGGTCTACGCCATCCCTCCATCGCAGACAAGGTCTGCCGCGCTGTCTCCTTCCATACATCCTGCCACAAAGGACATTCCGGGCAGGGTCCTCTTCGCTCATTCGAGCTAGGTGTCCCGCCCATCGGAGTCTACCGAGCTTGATTTTTCTTACAATATGAGCTTCAAGGTAGATTGCGTACAACTCATGGTTGTAGCGTCTCCGGAATCGTCCTCCCTCACATACGGGGCCAACAATTCTCCTTAAGACCTTTCTCTCGAACGCGGCCAAGAGTTCAGAGTGCTTTTTATTAAGCACCCAGGTCTCGGATCCATACATGAGTACTGGTAAGACCATGGTCTTGTACAGTAGTAGCTTGGATATTCTGGATAAATTTCGGGATTTAAAGAGCCTTGATAGACCATAGTAGGCTTTGTTGTATTTAATCAGCCGTTCGCGTATTTCTTCTACCATATTGTTATCGGCTGACACTATTGACCCAAGGTAGTTAAAGGATTGCACTACTTCAAATTCGTGCTCCACTACCCTGATAGTTTGACCAACGTTAGGTCTTCTCTTCGCAGAAGTTGCCACCATGTACTTGGTTTTTCCCTCATTAATGCGCAGTCCCAGTTTTTGTGCCGCCTGCTCGATCTGGGTGAAGGATTCCTGTACCGCCGATTCGGTTCTACCGATGATGTCGATGTCATCTGCGTAGGCAAGTATCTGGCTGGACTTGGTGACAATAGTCCCTCTAGTTGTAACGCCAGAGTCACGGATTGCTTTCTCCAACGCCAGGTTGAAGAGGAGGCAGGCCAGACCGTCCCCTTGTCGGAGTCCATTATAGATGTTTATTGGTTTGGAGAGCGATCCCGCTAGTTTTACTTGACTAGTTACGTTGGTCATGGTCAACCTACAAAGTCGTATCAATTTATTTGGAATGCCGAATTATCTCATGGCATTATATAGTTCTACCCTGGCTATGCTGTCGTAGGCGGCCTTGAAGTCTATAAATAGATGATATAGTGGAATCTTAAATTCCAGACATTTTTCCATCGCCTGCCTAAGGGTGAATATCTGATCAATTGCTGATTTGCCTGGGATGAAGCCACACTGATATTGACCAATGATGGCTTTAGCGTATGGGGATATCCGGTCTTGTAGGATAGTGGAGAGTATCTTATAGGCGGTACTCAGCAATGTTATACCCCTATAGTTGCTGCACAGTGTGATATCTCCCTTCTTATGTATGGGGCAAATTATACCACGACGCCAATCTTCCAGCATCTCCTCTTGCTCCCATACGTGCACCACGATCTCGTGAATTGCGTGATGTAACGCTGTCCCTCCTTGTTTGATCAGCTCAGCTGGTATGCCATCAGCTCCAGGGGCTTTATTTGATTTTAGCTGTCTAATTGCTTTTAGTGTTTCCTCAATGCTTGGTGGCGGCAGCATTTGGTCCTGGTCTTGCATTGGTGGAGCCTCCAATTCTTCTGTGAGCTGACCATTTAGCAATTCATTAAAATGCACTTCCCATCGCTCCAGAATGCCTTCAGGATCGGTGATCAGATTACCCTCTTTATCCTTGCAGTAAGTGCAGCGTGGTGTGTACCGCGTCATACTGCGGATTATTTGGTAGAACTTCCGCGCCTGGTGCGGACCTTGCTCTCTACTTTTCTCTATTTCACAGACAAGATTTTTTTCCCAGGCACTTTTCTTTTGTCTGTGAAGTCTTTTTTCAGTTCTTCTGAGCTCTTTGTATTTCTCCCCGCGTACCCGCGTCCTATGAGACTGCTGCATTGCCCGGTATGCAGCATTCTTACGTTCAGTCGCTAGTTTGCACTCATCATCAAACCAGTCGTTCCGATCTCTACGACTACTGCCTAAGATGGAGTTGGCAGTACTAATGACAGTATTCCTAAGGCGTGTCCATTTCTCTTCTACGCCCGGCATTCTGGCCCCAGGACTTACTCTCCCTCCGTCGAGCTCTTCGAGGGCGAGTCCTAACGCATGACCAAAGGTGTTGCTGGTGTTCTCATTGCGTAAGGCAGCCGTGTTGATTCGAACCTGATCCGCGGATGCAATACGTCTCCGTAAGGCAATCCGCGCTCGGAAAACTGTACCAACAAGATAGTGATCCGAGTCGACGTTGGCACCTCGGTACGTTCGTACCGTCATCAGGCTCGAAGAGTGGCGGCGATCTATCAACACGTGGTCAATTTGGTTGCGAGTGGCTCCATCAGGTGATACCCAGGTGGCTTTGTGGATATCTTTTCGCGGAAACCTGGTACTCGCAACGACCAAGTTCTTTGATGCTGCCAGTTCGATGACTCGTAGTCCATTGTCATTAGTATTGGGAACCTGCGTAGTGCCTGAAAACCGGCTCCCGACCTATTTTCGCATTCAAATCACCAAGAACGATTTTCACATCGTATTTTGGGCAGGCATTGAGGGCCCATTCGACGTTCTCGTATAATTGTTCTTTTTCGTCGTCAGGGGACTCCTGTGTAGGTCCGTGAACGTTTATGAGGCTTATGTTCTTAATCTTGCCTCGCACACGAAGAGTGAATAGCCTTTCGTCTATTGCATTAAAGCCTATAATCCCAGGCTTCAGGTTTTGGCTGACTGGAAAGCTTACCCCGAGCACATGGTGTTTTGCATGGCAGCTGTTTCTTTGAATAACACCATTACCCATTCATCTTATTTGTTGTAATGCTGTTATGTCAGCCTTATATTCGGACAGGGCATAGGCTAGTTGCTGTGTAGCTCGAGCTCTGTATAGTGAGCGTATGTTCCATGAAAAAATCCTTAAATCGTTTAGCCGTTTTCGTTTCCGTGGTCGTCGTCGTGTATCCGGTCCATATCCGAGGCTTGTTAAATTTGCCATAATAATTCATTTTTACGGGCCTGGTTATTAGCCTTGCGCCAACCTTTCTCAGGATGTCGCTGCATGCATTGGTTCACTACTTGGCGGGTGTCAAAGTAGCTATCCAGGGGTGTCACGTCGAGACTGCATGTCAACTTGGATTGAACAGGGACAAGGATCGTCCTGGCCTTCGCCGGGTTGAATGCAAAGACTTCGCCCTGTATGTTCCCCCCAGAATGTACATTATGTTACATTTATTGAAACAATACATGTTTACAAACCCAGAACTTCGATGCAGAATAAATAAATTCAAACTCGGCGTTCGCGTTGTTTTTGCATGCAAACGTTTATTAATTGATAGAAGTAACATATTAGTTTACCACATGATTCGGAAATTTATCTTTACCTAAGTTAAAATCCAAAATACAAAATGTTCAATACCAAATACAGCACATTATCAGCAGTATGATGTTACAAATATTATTTTATGCTTAAGTCTATTTACTAGTTTATTTTGTCGTGTTTTTTCACTTAAAGTTAACCAAAGTATTTGTACTTGTAGAATTGTACTCTGTTTTCCTTTTTTTTTCTTCACTTATCTTATATAGGCCTTACATGACTAGTATATTTTATGGCAAAAAGCATCATAATTTCATGCACGCTCAAAACTCGATGTTCGAGTTTTCAACGCATATATATTAAGATGAAAAATGTAGTTGTATTTATACACCTACATTGTACATACAAATTTATTTTATTTATACGAAAAAAGTACATTGTCTTTTGTGTCTTGCATAATATAAAATAAATGTGTTCTTATTTTTAAGTTTATTTTTATAATTAATTTGTTTTTTTTTTCTTTGTCAAACAATTTCTAACACATCAATGCATATTTTTTTCCGCAGTTCAAATAAGATGTTACCTTCATAAGGTAAATAAAAAAAAAAAACTTAAGTATTTTGATATAATTTTTGGATGAGTGTTTTTCGAAACAATTTCGAAAATGTGCTTGTTTTTATTTTCTTGGAATTACCACAGTCTTACAAATTGTTTACTTTCAAATTTAGATCTCACAAAATGCTTCTAAGGATAATATAAATATTTATGTAAACTTTATCTATTTAATACTAATATATGTTATACAATAATAAATTCTTAAACGATAATTTTCTTTTTAATTCTATTGGAAATATTTATGTAATTCTTATAGAGAATCATAACCCTATTTTCGAACTGTTGTACATTTTCAAAAGTTAAATCACATTATAAAAACAAGCATTTTAAATCGGAAGTTTTTTAAAATTCCCTGAGAAGCTAACCTGTGATTCGAGCTTAGATGAAATGAATAAAAATAGATATTATGATTTTCCAAAAGTATTGTTCTTTGTACTTTGTACAGTATTGAGTAATGGGAATGGGAATGGATAATCAAAGAAACTTATGGCCGACAGAGAAAAAGTATGAACACTGGTAAAAAAGTATGACAATTTGTTTGTTTTTGTTTTGAGTTTTTGTTTTTATAAATTAACAGTTGACTTTACTTCATTTGTAATGAAATTATTGTAAGATTATTATATCTGGCTTAGTCCCATAATTTGATTTGTATTATTTTCAATCTTAAAACTGTCGGTACGGAGAAAATATTTACCAGGAAGATTATTTGCATATGTTTTCAATAATATTCCACATACAATCGTCATTATGAGGCTTGTATGACACATACGTTCTCATATATCTGGGACTTTATTAATCGCAGTCCTACATTCTCTTATTAAGAGAAAAATATTTCGCATTCTTAAATATTAAAACTCACATCTACACAAATATAATATTATGTTATTTTGAATGACATGTCTAGAATTTTATTTTCGAAACATGTGGATTATGTTATATAATTGAGTGATAATAAAAGAAAATTATTAACTACTTATGAACGAGATGGTCTCACGTGCATGCGGAATAAGAGATGGGCATTTAGGAAAAGAAAAAAAACTTGGCTCAACAACTTTTAAAGATTATTATAATTTTGAATAATTTATAATTTACTTTGCAAAAGATTAATATTTCCTATACTACCTTAATGTGCTATTAAACTCATAATAATACGATTGGATTTTATTATAAAAGTTTTATTTATTAAACGCTTCATACAATATTATAAGATTTGTACTTTATTTTACGATGTATAGGTTTGTTAAGTTTGTATTCTTAGGACACTCTTATACCGCTCGTGTTTATTGCGTATAATTCTAAAAATTACGCGTTACTCTTATTTTAAGCGATTATTTTATTATGGAATAAATTTGTTTTTATAAGTTTTATTCATTATATTTGTTGTAACTTTCTTGAAGTCATGCATTATTTTGTGTACTAAATACTATATTTACTTATTATCATTTTACTATTATTATTTTATTATTATTACGTTATTTATTACTTTATTTATTACTTTATTTATTACTTTATTTTTTATTACTTTATTTATTATTAATTTATTTATTATTGATTTATTTATTATTGATTTATTAATTATTGATTTATTAATTATTGATTTATTAATTATTGATTTATTAATTATGGATTTATTAATTATTGATTTATTCATTATTAATTTATTTATTATTAATTTAGTACGTTGGTTAAAGTACGTTGGTTAAAGTACGTTGGTTAAAGTACGTTGGTTAAAGTACGTTGGTTACAGTACGTTGGTTACAGTACGTTGGTTACAGTACGTTGGTTACAGTACGTTGGGTTACAGTACGTTGGTGAAAGGATGGTAGTAAAATATTAGAAAGTAAGAATGTGTCGTGGTAAGAGTAATGTGATATCAGTAATGTGAGACCAATAATGTGTCGGTAATGTGATATCAATTATGTGATATCGATAATGTGTCGGTGGTTAGTGAAAGTACGTTGGTTAAAGTGCGTTGGTTAAAGTACGTTGGTTACAGTACGTTGGTTACAGTACGTTGGTTACAGTACGTTGGTTACAGTACGTTGGGTTACAGTACGTTGGTGAAAGGATGGTAGTAAAATATTAGAAAGTAAGAATGTGTCGTGGTAAGAGTAATGTGATATCAGTAATGTGAGACCAATAATGTGTCGGTAATGTGATATCAATTATGTGATATCGATAATGTGTCGGTGGTTAGTGAAAGTACGTTGGTTAAAGCACGTTGGTTACAGTACGTTGGTTACAGTACGTTGGTTACAGTACGTTGGTTACAGTACCTTGGTTACAGTACCTTGGTTACAGTACCTTGGTTACAGTACCTTGGTTACAGTACCTTGGTTACAGTACCTTGGTTACAGTACGTTGGTTACAATACGTTGGTTACAGTACGTTGGTTACAGTACCTTGGTTACAGTACCTTGGTTACAGTGCCTTGGTTATAGTACGTTGGTTATAGTACCTTGGTTACAGTACCTTGGTCACAGTACGTTGGTCACAGTACGTTGGTTACAGTACGTTGGTTACAGTACGTTGGTTACAGTACGTTGGTTACAGTACGTTGGTTACAGTACGTTGGTTACAGTACGTTGGTTACAATACGTTGGTTACAATACGTTGGTTACAATACGTTGGTTACAGTACGTTGGTTACAGTACGTTGGTTACAGTACGTTGGTTACAGTACGTTGGTTACAGTACGTTGGTGAAAGTATGTTGGTGAAAGTATGTTGGTGAAAGTATGTTGGTGAAAGTATGTTGGTGAAAGTATGTTGGTGGAAGTATGTTGGTGGAAGTATGTTGGTGGAAGTATGTTGGTGAAAGTATGTTGGTGAAAGTATGTTGGTGAAAGTATGTTGGTGAAAGTATATTGGTGAAAGTATATTGGTGAAAGTATATTGGTGAAAGTATGTTGGTGAAAGTATGTTGGTGAAAGTATGTTGGTGAAAGTATGTTGGTGAAAGTATGTTGATGAAAGTATGTTGATGAAAGTATGTTGGTGAAGGGACTGTAGTTAAAGATTAGAAAGTAAGAATGCGCCGTGGTAAGAGTAATGCAAGAGTAATGTGATATCAGTAATGTGATATCAGTAATGTGATATCAATAATGTGAAATCAGTAATATGATATCGATAATGTATCAGTAATGTGATATCGATAATGTATCAGTAATGTGATATCGATAATGTATCACTAATGTGATATCGATAATGTATCACTAATGTGATATCGATAATGTATCGGTAATGTGATATCGATAATGTATCACTAATGTGATATCGATAATGTATCACTAATGTGATATCGATAATGTATCGGTAATGTGAAATTGATGTGATATCGATAATGCGAGATCGATAATGTGATAGCGGCAATGTATCGGTAATGTGATAGCGGTAATGTATCATGTATATATAGTCGTGTTGAAATAGTCACGTTGAAATAGTCGTGTTGAAATAGTCGTGTTGTAATAGAGTCGTGTTGTAATAGAGTCGTGTTGTAATAGAGTCGTGTTGTAATAGAGTCGTGTTGTAATAGAGTCGTGTTGTAATAGAGTCGTGTTGTAATAGAGTCGTGTTGTAATAGAGTCGTGTTTAAATAGAGTCGTGTTTAAATAGAGTCGTGTTGTAATAGAGTCGTGTTTAAATAGAGTCCTGTTTGAATAGAGTCCTGTTTAAATAGAGTCCTGTTTAAATAGAGTCCTGTTTAAATAGAGTCCTGTTTAAATAGAGTCCTGTTTAAATAGAGTCCTGTTTAAATAGAGTCCTGTTTAAATAGAGTCCTGTTTAAATAGAGTCCTGTTTAAATAGAGTCCTGTTTAAATAGAGTCCTGTTTAAATAGAGTCCTGTTTAAATAGAGTCCTGTTTAAATAGAGTCGTGTTGTAATAGAGTCGTGTTGTAATAGAGTCGTGTTGTAATAGAGTCGTGTTGAAATAGAGTCGTGTTGAAATAGAGTCGTGTTGAAATAGAGTCGTGTTGAAATAGAGTCGTGTTGAAATAGAGTCGTGTTGAAATAGAGTCGTGTTGAAATAGAGTCGCGTTGAAATAGAGTCGTGTTGAAATAGAGTCGTGTTGAAATAGAGTCGTGTTGTAATAGAGTCGTGTTGTAATAGAGTCGTGTTTAAATAGAGTCGTGTTTAAATAGAGTCGTGTTAAAATAGAGTCGTGTTAAAATAGAGTCGTGTTGTAATAGAGTCGTGTTGTAATAGAGTCGTGTTGAAATAGAGTCGTGTTGAAATAGAGTCGTGTTGAAATAGAGTCGTGTTGAAATAGTCGTGTTGAAATAGTCGTGTTGAAATAGAGTCGTGTTGAAATAGAGTCGTGGTGAAACAGTAGCGCGGTAGGTGGCGGACGGGTAAAATGGGGAATGGGTAAAATGGCGAATAGGTAGTGGGAGAGGAACGTAGTAGAAAGAAAAGTGTTGTTGAAAAAGAAATGTGTTGGAAATGTGGAGTAATTATTGTGGTGGAATTGACGAGTGAAATGTGAATAAATAGATGTGAAGTAGGAATGTCATCCTTGACTAATTTTGGTGAAAAAATAGATCCATATGTTCCCCATATATTTAAGTCTAGGCAGGATAGAATATGAGTATCTTTATTGTGTAATGTTTAGCATATTTTGCTGTATTTTAAAGAAGAAATTGTTACCGTGTTACATAAAAAGATCAACGTTCCATATTGAACACAGTTAGTGACTTATTTGCTCAAAAATAGGGTTATGTTGCAATTATCAATTCACTGCAATAAAGCAATGAATAAAAACAAGCGATGATAAACGTGCTCATTATAGGACATTAAACGATGTAATACACATTGCTTAGAGAAAAGACAAACCAACAAAAAATGCTAGAGGCCGATTAAGCGTAAGGGTTAACGCTATATACTTGGGTGAAATTGAAAGAAGTTATGTACCGTTGATATAAATCATTAAATGATTAACTGGAGAGTATTGATCACAAGACTAAAGGTTCCAATTAACCAAAAATGTATAGAATTAATGAATAGAGTAAGCGAACATTACAACCTCTGTATCCTTCTTTGTCGTCTCAGGAGTGTGGAATTAACCAATTTACAATATTTGGCACATTCAACTTCCAATTCAATGCAGAGCTCTTAAAGGAAAATAACTTTACCGGAAACGGACTAAAACTGTTTTGTAAAATCAAACTTATGACTGAATTGACAAAAAAATTGCAAATTGGAGAAAATAAATCCATCTAGATAACTGAAGCAAGTTAACCATCATCATCGTCGGCTCTATAAGCAGGATCCGGACTTGGCCTATTTTGGCAAGTCTCGCCACCGGTATCCGGTCCTTATCCGAGACTTGTCAAATTATCCATAATAATTTGTTTTTCCGGGCAAGGTTGTTAGCCTTGCGCCAACCTTTCTCAGGATGTCGCTGCATGTATTGGTTCACTACTTGGCTGATACCAAAATAGTTATCCAGGGGTGTCACGTGGAGAAGCAAGTTAATACTTATCTCAATAAATCTTCAGTATTTTATTACTATAAAAATTAGTAATAACTACAAAAGCATAGAGCTTAGCGATCATTTCAAGGGTTCAATGGTTTTCAATCTAGTAAGACATTCCAATACTTTCGTCTTTTTCATTTGTTCTATCGACGCTCTTTTGTTATATCTAAGTAGTCAGATGATATATAAAAAAAATCGCCGGGGTATCTTTTGGACGGGTAATAGAAATACTAGAATGATCTCTCATTAAATTGTCATAAAAGTATGAGGAAATTAGGTAAAGAGATCAGGGAGGATAGCAAGAAGAATGCGATTATATCATTGACAGGGCTACATCGAAAACCTATTTGTAAAAGAACAAAAATATCTGCAAAACTAATATATGCAGGCTCTTTTCTGTACGTCTTGATATAAGTAAGATTTCACGTACAATTACTAGAAGTGATGACTGTTCTTTCACAAACCAGTTTGAAACTTTTTTTTGTTTTAGGAAATAATACTACAAAACGTTTGACCTGCAATATGATTATGCGCGAATACTTACTACTAAAATATAACATTGCGCACTGCAGTCCGAAAACAGTCTTGCCTTTTTTGGAAACGAAATTTATTATATAAAAATACCTGTCTGAATACATACATGTCTAAAATGACACAATCATGTAACAATATATAACAGATCTCTATAAGAAAAGCGTTTGACGAGAGTCAAGCCTATTTCAACTGAAAACACACAGGGAACTTATTGACCGACACCAAAATATATTTATATTATAAAGTTCCTATTCATATTATCGTATTTAACAAAAGTAATACATATTCATATTATCGTATTTAACAAAAAAAAAAAAATAACAAAAGTTTTTTATTAATGATTTTATTATAGCGTTGTTGCAAAAAATTATATTTTTGTAGATTTCTTGAACGACTTCCAGTTCGGATCACATTGCTTCATTGATTTATTACCAAAAAGTTTTATTTTACCGTATGCAGATATATATCGACCATAGCCATATCTTCTAGAATTTACCTTATGATCGGAGTATAAGATTCTTTTGATATTTTATTATAAGTGTTATGTTTTAAGGAATGTTAGATGATTTGCATCTTACCCCGAGGTAGATGGACGACGAAAATATTCAGGGGTGATTAAAGTAACCGCATTTCATTAAATGTTATCCCATTAAAGTTATATTCCTTAAGATATAAGATTATGAAAACTGACGAATTTAATTCTATATTTATTTATGAAACGTGTTCTACGGCAGACGTTTAATATGTGCAATCATTGTCACTAAAGTGTGATCTGAAGTTATTGCTAATATACCATCTTATGCATAATATTTTGTTATGTTGTTTATTTTTTAATACATACATTTCGTATGTGTATTATAATTATGTATCTCTTAGTTATAGTTTATTATAAAAATATTTATACAATATATAACAAATTTCATTAATTGTTTAGCGTCATTTAGTTTTTAATGTCATTGATTTTTTTTTCATGGCATTCATTTTTTTTTCATGGCATTCATTTTTTTTAATGGCATTTTTTTTAATGGCATTATTTTTAATGTCATTATTTTTAATGTCATTATTTTTAATGTCATTATTTTTAATGTCATTATTTTTAATGTCATTATTTTTAATGTCATTATTTTTAATGTCATTATTTTTAATGTCGTTATTTTTAATGTCGTTATTTTTAATGTCGTTATTTTTAATGTCGTTATTTTTAATGTCGTTATTTTTATTATCGCTAATTTTTTTAACGCCGTTAATTTTTTTAACGCCGTTAATTTTTTTAACGCCATTAATTTTTTTAACGCCATTAATTTTTTTAATTATTTGTTTGTTTTAATGTTATTTTTTTTATTATTTATTTTGCTTATTGTTGTTTATTTTTTTTTATTTATTTTTTATTGTTATTTTTTTTATTATTTTAATTTTATTGTTATTTTTTTTATTATTTAATTTTATTGGTATTTTTTTTATTATTTATTTTTATTGTTACTTTTTTTATTATTTATTTTTATTGTTATTTATTTTATTATTTTTAAATTTTCAAAGTTATTTATTTTTAACGTCATTTATTTATGTATTATGAGAGTATTTATTAATTTTTTAAATGTTATCTAAATATGATGTTATATGAATGTTATCTATATATTATGTTACTATATATATTTAGTTATAATAGAGTATGACATAAAATTATGACTCATTGGCTTATGCAATTGAATTAAACACATTTCATACATGCTAATGTAATTTTGCAATCGCCAGTGAACGACCTCAAACACTAGTATTTTATATTAACGAAACTGTTAGTAATTTAAAAACTTTATAGAACAAGGTTTAGGTATACATAAAGCAAATACACATCCTTATATTATAGTGAACACATTTGCACGGTGGGTCTAAGCGATAATAATACCCGATTCGTTACTAATTTGTAAATAATCTCTTACGATGTCTAAATATACTTTTTGTATAATTGTTGTAAATGCCAATTTATAATCAACTATATGAATAGAGGGATTTCTAATAATGACAACCTAGCGAAGTTGGAAATCCTATGACATCCAATGACAGAAAAGCCCCATTGCATTCTCATTTTTTTTCCTTAAAACTAATTTGAATAACTTTTTAACTCAAATAGGCTGGAATTTTCTCGCCAACTGCGCCAATTACCAAACGTTTGCATGCAAAATGGCCAAGTTTTTTTTTATAAAATAAAAATTTGCGTAGATATTTTTAAAACTGAATTAGCCAAGTAGATCCTCTGATGAACGAATAGGGAAGTGTTATGTTAAAATAAAATTTATAACAAGCAACTTTAGAGCATTTGAGACAAAAAGCAAGCAGATGTGAAAAGAATTGGATATCTTTATTTTAAATAAACAATAATAAACTGATGAAAGAAATGACAAGAGGCAAAGATCTGATTATGATGCTTTAAGAAAGTATATACTAGAAAAGTAATTGAAGTAAGGTATTTGAGGATCATATAGCATTGATAAAAGGAATTGAGACCCTCTCGTTCACTGTTAATTTCATTTCCCCAAAAAAGTGTTGTTCGATTAGATATCGCAATATTTTTTAAACTAAGTTCTAAATGTTATTTTTGAAAGTAATAAAATGTTTAATATGAAAATTGTGAATAATAATGAAACAAAGATGAATTATAATGGTTTACACAAGGAATAAAGTTCAAATTAAGTGGTGACAATATTACTAGCCATATTCTCATTTGGTTTTGTCGTCTATTTTTCTTTGAAGCATTTTCTTGGTTTTTTGCTTTCCTTTTTTTTTTTTTTTTTTTTCTTGTTGCAGGAAAAACTATGAAAATATTTTACTTACAATTATTCTGCATAAAACTAGTATATTAAATATTCTTTACCATTTGTTTTTTGCGTTTTTAAATCAAATTTATCGTCTTATTTCTTTTTAATATATTTAATATAATCGCATTTTTTATATGAAATGTAAATGATTTCATTAGTTTAGGTAAAAAATGAAAATACTCATTTCGAATTGCAATTTTTGTTTTACGTTTTCACGTACCAAATCAATTTTCTTATAGATATGAGTTATAAAATATAAAATTATTTAACAAAATAAAAGTATAATAAAAATTATTAAAATAAAATTTGAAAATTATTTTCTCATATGTAAACTAAATAATCCTGTATTTCAAATGATTTTTGTGTTTATCATATTACAATATGATTGTATAATTTTTTTTTAAAACAAACTTTGTGAAATTTTTAAAAAATTAAAGCAAGTTTTATTTAATAAACTCGCAAAACAGTACTACTTTTATATTCTCTCGGAATAATTTCGTTATGTTAATAAACTTTAAAATTAATATTACGTCTTTGTTTTATGTTTTTTTATAGAATTGTTATACTTTCTATTGTACTTTACTTTTTAAAAATAAAACTTTATAGAATTGTTATAGTTTCTATTGTACTTTACTTTTTAAAAATAAAACTGGGTAAAATGAAATTGAAACAAATTATTTAATAAACTTGCAAATCAAATACTAGTTTTTTTTGAATCGAAATAATAATAATAAAAAATTAATCAAAGCAGATTTTTTTTTTAAACAAAACCAATATTATTTCTTTGTTTTATGTTTCTTTTATAAAAATTGTTATTCCTGTGGTTTTGTAATTTTCGTTTTAATTTTGTTTCCGTAATATTAAAAAATTCAAACTTTATTGTACCTTCGAAATGTTGTACATGACAATTTTATTGTGTGAAAATACTGAAAGAAACTTGTGAACCTAGAAATAAAAGTTTTTAATTTCCAAATATGGCATTTACAATTTGGACTTTCACAATAAAATTTGTTATATGGTTTTGTAAAACAAAACATTTGGAAGTTACTTATTGCGAATAAAGCTTATAGTTAATAATTATTTAAAGAAATATAAATTTTATTTTGGTTTATACTTTATAACTTAACTTATTCGGCTCATTAACCAGAGATCGGTTTCGGCTCGGTTTTAAGTAAAGTTTTAACAGCCCAGCTAGCAGATTTAAGTTTTGCACAACTGTTTTGAAATTTGATTTATGTAAACTGCATCTTTTGTAAATTAGAGCAAAAGTAAGCCATACGGCCACAAATCTTAGAATACGGGAATGATAATATAAAAACTGATTAAATCCAAATATCTTTTTTATGGCGTAGTGATTTTTTCAAATCGAATTTATATATACTTTTTGTATTGATTAAAATATGGTAAAAAATAATAAACTTATAGATATAAAATATTATATAATTGTTCATTCAGACCACAATGACTATAGTACATAATTCTCAATTCATCATAAAAAAAGTTTTATTATTAATACATAGAGGATTGTTGATATATAAAGCAAACTCTTACAAATTACTACAAAATACGGAACTATTAAAATGCAGTACGTTTTTTAAATCTTAATTTGTATCGGAACTTTGATAAGTCTGTATTTTGTTTGTGCGACAACTGTATGCACGTTATTGTTAAACTTAATGATAAATTAGTGTATTGGATTTAAAACGTGAGTTATTTTCCTTTAAAGACTTACAATACATAAAGTTCGAATATATTTGATAGGTAGATAACGGTTCATAAGAAATACATAATAACGAATACACGAATAAAACGAAAGTAAATATGAAATGTCAGAGAAACGGCTTTATTTATATCTATTTAACTAAGCTTGTAGTTCCCTAATACTAAAGCGAAAAGAGTTGTTTCAAAAATTTAATGTATATTACAGATGATCGACAAAATTAAAGCGGGATATGTTTTAGGATAATTAATTTAATATCTGTTGAACTCATTCTTTTAAATATTATCAAAATGCTCTTGTAATACGAATTTCCTGCACTACTTATACAATGTTAGCTTATTAATTCAAATTATCCCTAAAGTTAATCATAAATTAGGATAACACCATATAATACAATAATATGAATCGTGAATAAAATTAATAAAAACATAATAAAATTGAATCATAAAAATTAGAAAAAATCAGAAAAAATTAGCTACACCTAAGATTAACCATCAATATGTTCCCCTTATAGTTTCACATTCGCAATAGATATTTGTATAGATCGCGATAAAAATGAACGATTTGACTTCCGCGACGACTTCATTTAATCTATGTTAACTTAAGGTAATAATTTTCAAAACAAGGTAGTAAATCCTATTATTATATTATCATAAATATTCAATACTTTTGGATTAAAATACTATATTGGGTTAATTGGGTGATTTCAGTAAGACAATGGACTTCCAAATACCAAAGCCGTATTTTGAAGATCCATAAAAATTTAAAATAAAAATGTTTGCCTTATATGTGGTCCATTGGATATTATACTTATATGTTTAGTCATTCGAAAAAAATAACTCACGTTTCCAGTCTAAAATAAATTTACTAAGGTAAAATTTTATATTTTAAAAATAAGTCAAATAGAACTATCAAAACAAATGTCGCACAACGCCTACATCACAAGAAAAATACAAAAAATTAAAACGTTTTACAAAAAAATATCTAACGTATACGTTGAATCAAAAAATAAAAAATATAGAAGTCTGAATTGTAAATAGTTGTGGTTCTGAAAATATATGCTACACAAGATGTCCATACATTGTTCATTTATATAAGCATAAATGCCTGATACAATATATAATTGTAACGATTCCTTATATTACAGGAACTATTCTACCGTTTCAAAAAAAAAAAAAAGAAATGAACATAATATTTTGCTAAAAATCAAAAATACCATATTGCTTTACCACTCAACACAACACATCTAACAATAAAAAGGTACTATCGTAAATGTATACATATATGTATATACAATCGTATAAATATTTTGTATAAATACTTGTAAATGAACACATTAATTCCATAATTGCTTCCAGTGTAAATTTGTACTACAGTTAACCGCCTGAGACAAATTAGTTCTTCCCGTCTACTGTTTTCAATATTTTCGAGTTAAATATTTAAAATTTGACTCAAATCATTTACTCTTAAATGAATATTATTAATATATTCAATATGAGTTTCCATTCCTATTTCGAATTTTGTTTAAGCTTCTGTTTCAGTTACTTTTGTTTTTCTGTATAATTCTTTCAAATCTAATTTGATTGTTTTTTTTTTTTCGAGCACCTTTTTTCTGTTTTTTTGTTATGGTGCTTTTGAAACGTGTTTGTTTTAACAATCAGTCTTAAAGTGTAAGTCTATTGATTCGTATGTTATTCGAAAAAAATCTGTAATTATTTTCACATATCTTGTAGATTAATCTTCTTAAAAATTCTCGGAATCTCGTTTTTTTTAAACTTGATCTTTGTATTCAAGAGTATTTTGGTTTTGTAGTTATCGTTGTTTTTACTCTATTAAGTGTTCTTGTTGGAGAAGTCCGGGGGCATTCAAAAAAAAAATTTCGTTGTGATATTAGGTAAGACGATCAAAGTGGTTTAGTAGGCGTAAACAAAGAGCTTGTTAGGACTAGATCCTTCTTTGGTATCCGGAGAGAGTTCAATAAGGAACACAATACGACCGTCTGGCATAATAGCGACGTCGCATGTACGATCCTTTTCATCCAAAGTGTATGGCATTTGGGGATTAACAGATGGACGGATCTCAATCTAAAAGTTGCAATATTTAAATCAAACTCAAAAATACAAAACAAAATATATTACTTACATCCCATAAATAATCCATATACGGAGTGAAGACCATGACACGTTGATTTTTAGAATCGGCTACAACTATGCGACCATCGTCGTCACAGCACAAACCCGATGGACGATTAAACTCTTGGGGACCACAACCTTCTTGGCCCTTTGAAGATATTATCTAAAATAAGAGCAAAAGAAAAAATATCGCATTTGTATTTTACTTATATAATTGGTTCAGTGTAAATTAAATAGTGAGTGAGGCATTTATTACAGAAGGCAACGATTGTGGTTCCAGGCGGCCTGGATGTGTCGTCCGGAACGTCCTCGACCAACGTGCTCAACACTCTGTACGACTCTCTAACCACCTTGGTATACAAACCTCAATTCTATAGAATGCCTTAATCCCTACTAAACAAAACCCATACTGTAACAATGTGGCGCAAGGCTAATAATCTTGCCCGTAAAAATAAATTATGGAAAATTTAACAAGCCTTGAGACTTGCTAAATAAGGCCAAGACCGGATCCCGGTTGTAGTGCCGATGATGATGATACTGTAACAATCCCCATACTGTAACATTCCACATACTATAAACAATCCGCATGCTATAACAATCCTCATAATACAACAATCCCCACACTATAACGATGGCTCTGTGAGGAGGACGTTAGAATATACTCACAGCTAGGCCGGCTGGTCGTAAGAGGCGACTTAAGGCCGAGTGGTAGGTGGGGTCCCAACGCCCTCTCGCCCGGTGAAATACCACCCATCAAGCTATAGGCCCCATGAAATGGTCTGGACAAATTTCCGCACATCTTACGGAACTTGGCTGATGGACCGGTTCGAGAAAAGGTTGGTTTAGGTGGCAGTCGGTCCCAAGGTGTGATTGTGGCGGTTCTGCCAAACCCCACGGTTCGCTTTCGTAAAAAACCCCCATAACTTTCACCCAGTCTGCATTAGCTTTCGCTAATGCAATAGCATTAGCATCTTAAATGCTTCACGCATTAAAGAGAACAAATTTGTAATCAATAAAGCCCCAGGAAAAGAGAATTCTTACCACTTTTTTTTTTTTTATTAGACTTCTCTCGGGAGAGGCGAACCTATAGCGCCGAGTGGGCGCCCCGAGTGCCATCTAATAACTGTTGCAGTTCTTTTTGAACAGTTGCAGGTTGTAACGCTCCGGGAACACTCGCGTGGGAAGGGAGTTCCACAACTTCCCCGCTCTGTAACGGAACGAGTTCTGATGCGGGGATGCTCGCGCCGTCGGGAGATGAACTACAAACAGGTGCGACCCGTCAGATTGTCTTGTGGAGCGCATATAAACCGAATTGCGTGGAACAATACCAAGAATCTCCGAAGAACAGCACCCGTGATAATATCTGTAAAACAGACAGAGGTCGGCTACGCGACTTCGATGTGATAGCGACTGTAGTCCCGACATCAGCGCAGAGTCCCCGATCAGGCGGATCGCTCGTCTCTGTATGCTCTCAAGTAGGTCGAGGGTATGTTTGGAGCTCGGCTCCTAAATATGAGAGCAATATTCGAGCGCGGGTCTAATTTGGGATTTATATAGAAGAAGTTGGGCCGGAGTAAAATATTTCTTGGCTCTAAAAAGATAGCTCACTTTTCCCGAGGCTGACCTGGCGATACTCGACACGTGTTTATGCCATGATACATTCCCACAGACCGCGACGCTTTCCCCAGCCTCGAGGGCCCGGTCATTCATCATCAGCTGTGGAACCGATGATGCAGTTTTCTTTGTGAATGTTGTATACTCGGTCTTCGTTGCATTGAAGTCGACAAGATTGGCCTTTCCCCACTGCAGGGCTTTATCCAGATCCCGATGGCTACATTTCCGCTGGTGTGACGTTGATGCACCAATCGGCCGATCACTCGAAAAGGAGGAAACAAGCGTACTATCATCCGCAAAACTGAACACCTTGTTATCCGTTGTCTCCAAATCATTTGTGCGAAGCAAGAACAGGGTTGGAGCCAAAATAGAACCCTGGGGCACCCAGCTCCTCGTCCAGTCGCAAACCTGTTGGGGAAGTCCATATGAACGAAGTTTGCTAGCAATGCCCCGTGCCAGACGCGGTAAAATGCCTTGGAGATATCTAATGCGACCGCCCTGGACTTGCCATGCCGTTCAATCGCAGATGTCCATATATCGGTTATAAATGTCAAAAGGTCTCCCGTGGACCGCCTGCCACGGAATCCGTATTGACGATCATTCAGAAGTCCGTTGCACTCCAAATACTTAACTAACTCAGTATTGATGACTTTTTCCATTACCTTGGGTAAAATAGACAGTAATGCTATCGGACGGTAATTTTGTGGGAGACACTTTTTTCCCGTCTTTGGGATTGGCTGAACTCGAGCGATTTTCCAGCACGCAGGAAAGGTCCTCCGTGCATAAGATAACCGGAAGAGTCTGCCAAGAACCGGCGATAGTTCTGGAGCACTGTTCTTAAGGACTATTGTTGGTATTCCGTCCGGGCCGGTTGCCTTCCTACAATCCAGTTCACGCAGAATGCGTTGAATAGTGCGCGGAAGAAATCTGACATCCCGCATCGAAGACTGTACCGGCGAGATCACAGGTGGCTCCAAAAGGCCAGGCTCGAGGTTTGAATTCGCGGCAAATAAATTCGCGAACACATTAGCTTTATCCTTTGGATTCGTGACTAACGTCCTGCTATCTGTCACAAACGGAGGGAAAGAGGAGGAAGCAAAGTTACTGCTGACAGCTTTTGCCATTGACCAGAAGGAGCGCGAACCAGTTGGGCACCGAAGGAGCCTATTGATCACCCTGTCGTTGTGAGCCTTCTTCGCGGTATCAATCGCCTGGTTGCACGCGTTTCTGATTCTAACAAAATTCGTTCTGTCAAGATCGGTGGGTTTGGAGCGCCATTGCTTAAAACCTCTATTTTTTGCCGCTGTAATCAGCTCGCATTTTTTGTCAAACCAAGACGAACTTCGTTTGATGGAATGTGGAATATACATCTCCATGCCCAGAAGAATAATCTCTGATGCCGACTCCGCGCAAGCGTTAACATCGGAGTTTTCGAAGCACACCTCGGACCATGGAAAGTATGAGAAGAAATCTCGCAAATCGTCCCAGTTAGTAGCTCCATACCTTCATACATGGCGAAGCTGCCTAGGCCGGTTATTCGCTTGATATGCAAGTGCTTGCGCGACAGATACCAAGCAGTGATCTGAGTTTCCCAGCGGCGCAAAAACCTCTACGGTAATAAATACTCGGTTCAGGTGTCAAAAACAGATCCAGGGTGTTCGCATAATCACCTACCTCGGGCATCCGGCACTCGCGTTGGCTCCCCCACGAGTTGAATCAAATTGGGGCTAACAGCGAACATCTCCACCAGCCTCCCAGTCTCGTCGGTTCTGTTAGAATGTACCAACCAGCCGGAGTTGTTTACATTAAAATCGCCAAGGACAACAATTTCAGTAGCTGGGTGGTTGATCTGTATCCAGTCGACGATATGTGAAAGATGTTCGAAAAATGTCACCGGTCGATCGTCATTTGGGGAGCGGTAAAGACGATAAAGAAATTTAACGGAATTCCTCAGCACGACCCTCAACCATAGGATGTCCATATTATTGGGTTCCAACGCCTCCATCCTCTGGCAAGACAGAGTGGTCTGCGCGAAGTTGCAGACTCCGCCCTTAAAACGGAATCTCGAATGTAAGTCGTATCCTGAGCAACGAAGATATGTCGAATCAGTTGACGAATCGACCTGGGTCCCAGTTAGGGCAACGATATCAGGTTTCGTTGTTTGCAAATAATGGTGGACGGCGTTTACATTGGCATTGGTGAAACTGATGCCCCTGATGTTATAAAATGCAGTCACCAGTCGAGCGTGGCCAGAGCCTCGAGAGCGAGCCCGGTTATGCGATGACGAGCCTCTCAAAGTTCCATTATTTATCATGATATCTGCATGATGTTCCCCCCGGAGCACACCTCGGACCATGGAAAGGATGCGAGGAAATCTCGCAAATCGTCCCAATTAGCGACCCCATACTTCCATACATGGCGAAGCTGCCTAGGCCGGTCATTCGCTTGACATGCATGCGGTCAACCACCCAGCTACTGAAATTGTTGTCCTTGGCGATTTTAATGTAAACAACTCCGGCTGGTTGGTACATTCTAACAGAACCGACGAGACTGGGAGGCTGGTGGAGATGCTCACTGTTAGCCCCAATTTGATTCAACTTCGAGGAAACTACGCGAGTGCCGGATGGTCGAGGGGATTATGCGAACACCTTGCGAAGAAGGCTTACAACAATAGAGTGACTAAAAAACTCCTTAAGTGCCCGACTGATTCGCGCACCTTCTTGTCAGTGACAAGGGCTGTGAGCTGTGACTTAGCTTCTTCGTCCTTTCCTCCATTAGTGACAGGCAGCGGGACACCAATCACAAATTCAAAGGATAAAGCAAATGTGTTCGCGAATTTATTTTCCGCGAATTCAAACCTCGATGCCGGTCTTTGGAGCCACCTGTCATCGCACCGGCACGGTATTCGATGTGGGATGTGAGGGTTCCGCCCGCGTACTAATCAACCCATTCTACTTGGACTGGACTGTAAAAAGGTAACCTGCTCGGATGGAATACCAGCATTAGTCCTTAAGAACTGTGCTCCAGAACTATCGCCTGTTCTTGCCAGGCTGCTCCGCTTATCTTATGCACGGAGGACATTTCCTACCTGCTGGAAGGTGGCTCGAGCTCAGCCAATCCCAAAAAAGTGTCTCCCACAAAATTGCAGGTCGATAGCATTACTGCTATGTTGTCTAAGGTGATGGAAAAGGTCACCAATGCAAAGATAATTAAGTATTTGGAGTGCAGCGGACTCCTAAAAGTTCGTCAATATGGATTTCGTGGCAGGCAGTCCACACGACACCGTTTGACCCTTATAACCAGTATATGGACATCTGCAATTGAGGGGCATGGTGAGTCAAGAGCGTTCGCATTGGATATCTCCAAGGCTTTTGACCGCATCTGGCACGAGGCATTGCTGAGCAAACTTCGTTCATGCGGACTTCCCCAGCACCTTTGCGACTGGACGACGGGCTTCCTCGAGAATCGATCGATATGGGTTGTTGTGGACGACGAGTGTTCGGGTCTGTATCCTGTTAATTCCGGAATGCGGCAAGGTTCTATTTTGGCTCCAACCTTGTTTTTGCTTCATATAAATTATTTGTTGGAGTTGACGGATAACAGGGTGTTCAGTTTCGGGGATGATAATATACGTGTTTCCTCTTTTTCGAGTGATCGGTCGATTAGTACATCAACGTCGCATCAGCTGAGATGTAACCAGATCTACTCTCTAAATTGTGATTTGAAAAGGTCCTGCAGTGGGAAAGGTCAGTCTCGTCGACCTTAATGCAACGAAGACAATATACAACGTTCACAATTAAGTGGATCATCGGTTCCACTGCTGATGATGAATGGTCAAGCCCTCAAATCTGGGAAAGGGATGAAATTGCTCGGCGTCGCGATTTGTGGGACTGTGTCGTGGCATAAACACGTGTCGAGCATCGCCAGGTTCGACTCTAGAAAACGGAGCCATCTTTTTAGAGCCAAGAAATATTTTACTCCGGCTAAACTTATTCTCCGCTGAGCTCCAAACATACCCTCGACCTACTTGAGAGCATACAGAGACGAGCGATCCACCTGATCGGGGACACGGCGCTGACATCAGGACTAGTCGCTATCACATCGAAGGCGCGTAGCCGACCTCTGTCTGTTTTACAGATATTATCACGGGTACTGTGTTCTTTGGAAATTCTTGGTATTGCTCCACGCAATTCGGCTAATATGAGCTCCACAAGACAATCCGACGGATCGCATCACTTTGCGGTTCATCACCCGACTGCGCAATCATCTCTGGATGAGAATTCGTTCCGTTTTGTACGTCGAAAGGCATAAGAAAAACAAAAGATTGATAAGGTATAATGTAGAGTGCTTACGAAGAGCCAGTAAGTTAATGTAAGAATGATATTTGGAAAATATAATTTAACATTCAGGCTTAAGTAAAATCATTGTTAATAAATGTAGTGATAAAACAAAAAAAAAAACTCGTTCCGTTACAGAGCGGGAAAGCTGTGTAATTCCCTCCCCGTGCGAGTTTTTCCGGAGCGTTACAACCTGCAGCAAGTCAAGTTCAAAATGATCAGTCGTTTGGTGCCACCTCGGGCCGCCGACTCGGCGCTATAGGTTCGCCTCTACCGTCAGAAGTATATTTAAAAAAAAAATCCCCATACTATAAAAAATCCTCATAGCATAAACATTCCTCATTGTATAAACATTCCTCATACTATAAACTTTCCTCATACTATAACAATCCTCATACTACGCAACTGCGAGGTAGACAATTTCGTCCTAAAAAGTATTCAAGTATTTGTTACCGGACTTAATCGAAACATTGAAATAAAATCAAGTAAATAAGATCGCACTTACCTCATTAACATCCGGATCAATCAAGTACAAGCAGTGATTATCAAAGTCGGAAACGATAATGTTGCCCTGTGGAGTGTAACAAATTCCCCGGGGAGCAACAACACTCTTTCCCGGCATATTCTCGAACACAAATTGACGGATGAATCGACCTTCTGAATCGAATTGTTGGATGCGATGATTACGCGAATCAGTGATAGCTATTTGTCGGCGTGAATTGACAGCAACATCCCACGGATATTGGAATTGGCCGTACTCCTTTCCAAAGGTACCGAATTTAGATAAAAATACTCCATTAGATGAGAATATTTGAACGCGATGATTATCTTTGTCGACTACAATAATACGATTGTCACAATCGGCACAAATACCAGCCGGCAAGTCGAACTCTCCATTGCCTGTGCCCTTCTGCCCAAACTTGAAGAGGAACATTCCGTCGGGGCCAAATACTTGGACGCGGTTATTCCGACGGTCAGAGACAAGTATGTTACCCAACTTATCGACACATATACCCCATGGACGACTGAGCTGTCCGTCTCCATGTCCTTCGGTGCCAAAGGATAGAGTCACAAAGTTTGAACAACGAACCTTGACTCGGTCCCAACTTCCTGCAATACATTGTGTAATTCTTGGTGCCCCAAATTGTAAAGCCCGCGGAGAAGATCGCATGAGGCTTAACTCCCATTCTAGTGCTGGATTTGGAGGAACCGATCTCGTTGGCATACGAAAAGTCAAGTCCCGCATCATAGGACGGCGTCCATTGATAACTTGGTGTATTGGCGGCATTTGGTACATAGGGTACATTTGGGGGAGTTGTTGCATTTGGAGATGTGGAAGAGTTTGAACGTTGACACCAGCATCACCGTGAATCATATTCGGGTGTGAAATTGCGGGGGTTATGTCACCTGGCAAAACGTTCTCATTAAAAATTACGATGGTTCCTTGTTTCCGGATTTCTGTCAATAACGCCATATTAGGTGGTGACAAGACGTACATCTCCACGCGGGGTTGTAAATCTTTAAACGTGCTCGCGAATTGTTCCATTTGACGTTGGGTATCTGTGATCGCCAGAGCGATGTCAACTGGATCCATCCCCTCGAACTGACCGTTGACCTTAGTAAGTATTTCCGTTATTTCAGCTAAGCCCGACACCATGGATTTAAGACCTGCCATCTGGTCGTACAAATGTGTGAGGCGTCTTTGACGGGCCTTCTCAACAAAATCGATCAGTGATCGTTCGCGGTCCTCAAGGGCCATGATGAATTGCCTGTAAGTCTTTCTAATGTTGTCAATCACTTCGGTGCAGTTACGCTCAAGAAGGCGTATCGATGACAAAGCCATATCAATGCTGGCCTTCACGTGCTTGGTTCCTGAGGTCGAGTCATTCATAGTTTTTTTAATTCTTTCGCGAATGTTCTCCATAAAACATTGAATAGAGATGTAGTCGTGTTCCTTGTGCTCGCGGAAGGTGCAACTTTGGCAAACAAGCTTCTGGCAATGTTCACAGACATAGCGAACGGATTCGCCATGCGTATCGCATTTGATATCATAGGTCGAAAACGTAACCGCCGGAGGGGGACTAGGAATCGTTCCGATCGGAGATGGAAGGGCCACCACGGAGTGCTTCGCGAACTTCGGGCTCTTGCGATGTTCTATTACGCAGTTATTGCACATGAATTCGTTGCAATCCATGCAGCGGCTGGATGCGTTGCTCTCGCATCCTGACACGCAGCCAATGCTAGAGCTGCTTGACGTGGACGATCGTGGGGTTCGTTTTGTTGGCATCGGCGGTGGGGACATGCACAAATTATTGATGTAAACCTCGGCCTGGTGGTCCGGTATGCTTCCCCTAAAATATAGGCAAGATGTAACATTTAAGATATAGTAGCGGTCAAACTTCTGAGACTTGAAGATACTTACCTCTGCATACGGGAGAGCTGTCCTTTGTCGTCAATATTGGGCAGGCCGTTCAGAATACCGGAGAAGAGATGATCGAATGAAGGCTGGTTGCAAGAATCCCCGCTGTTCACAGGAACATGACTAAAATAAGACTGGGGATAATACGTCGGGTTAATTATCTGTGGAACATTGGGGTGGTTTTTGGGGACTGGAGAATTAATGAAGATAATTCCGTTGTGAGGAATTACATTACTGGGGTTGCTGTTATAAAAATTCACAAAATCGTTAGGTTGGGTGGCGAAACCGCTACTGAAGCTAGCACTATGGTTAACGAGATGGTTGTTGTTATAGTTAGCACTATTGCTAGTGCTAGCCATGTCGGGGTTAAAAGCATGCTGATAATTGAAAGCGCTAGCGCCCTCGCTGCTGATATTATTGTGATCATCTGACATACTGCCAAGTATATGAATGTCATTGCTGTAAGGAATACTGATATTATTATTAACGAGACTATTATTTCTGCTAGTATTTGGACCATTGCTAGTGATGTTGCTGTTTATAAGGTCGGGGTAATAATAATTGGTGCTGAGGTTGTGGTCGCTACCAATACTGCCATTGCCGTTCGTTGTCGGTATCCCGTTGGCTATCGTGCTGTTAAAATGTAGAGGCATTCTGTGTTTATACATCGGTCAACAGAAATATCGGTATTTTTACTGAGAAGGGGGCGAACCTACGACCCGAATAGAGAATTCTTCGAATCAGAAAGCTCAAAAACTGGAATGCGAGATTTCAATTTAAGTTAAACACTTTTGGACAACATTTTACACAACTGTAACAATTAAAATACAAGATGAACTTCCGACGGATTACGAACAATTTACGACTGCCCTCAATGTTTAGCCGAAGTAGGTAAGACACACAGTCCTTAGCACTCCAAATATCCCGAAACATACAAGACGGTTCTTGAAAGAGCAGCATGAAGAGAACTAAGAACGAAGAGCAGCTTAAGAGCAAAAAACTGAACGAATCCAATCGAAATATTTGGTCGTGTTTATAATTAATTTTTTATCAATTCTAATGATCTGTTGCGTGCTTACAGGTGCTTATCGAGCTGATATGGCTTTTAGAAAAGTTTAACGAAACTATTGGGACTATGCTCTTTTTCAGGATCGGTTAAGTCAAAAATACGACTAGAAACATTGATTTTAATAACTACCTAATGAGTAATTTTCGCTAAGCTTATTATAGTTGATCATGGTTAAGTTATTCGATCTTCTCTGTAGAGTTGTAATAACACCTGTGTTGAACTTTCTATTCAGATATAATGGTATAGTACAAATTGATTCTAACCATTGTAAGATGGCCAAGGACATACCGACACAAATGGCCAAGGAGAAGAAAGATGACTTGGTAGTGGTCAGCTAACCATACATAGTTCTCGATAGCAACATAGGTTAGTGATGAAACCATACAAGCTATCATATGGATATGTCGAAGACACACCTTTCAAAGCACTGGAGACTACCAGACAGGCTTCATAAATGGCGTCAACTCTTATAACTGTTATACTCGGCCTAACTGGATATTGATTGAATATCACACCATGTTAGAAAACTTCGCGATAGATACAAGGAGGTAGAGAGTTCTTCGCCATAGCCGGTATCCCAGTAGGAGCAGCAAGCATTCCAATATAAGGGAACACACGCTATTGGACACATTTCTATTAGAAACCGGCATAGCATACGCTGACGTGCTCGTGGTCTGCGAACCATAAAAAGCTCTCGATAGCATGGATAAGAGATGAAAATCAGACAAGCAGTTAAATGGATATTCAGCCGACACATCTTTCAAGGTGTCGGAGACCAGCAGAGAGGCTTCATAAGGGCTAAATAAATGGAGTCGACTTTCATAGCTGTTGTGCTCGGCCTAGCTGGACATTATTTGAATGTCGGGTCATGTTAGAAAACCTTATAGTAAATGTAAGAGGCAGAGAGTCCGTTGTCATAGCCGGTGACTTCAATGTATGGGCGACCGAATGGGCCAGCAAGCATACCAATATAAGGTGTAGGGTTTTAGTTATTTACTTTCTTTAAACCACTCACCGTTTTAGTAAAACGCTGTTTTATTTTTATTTAAACTATGCTTCCTTTATTGTTATATGGTATGTCACCCTTATTAATTCACATTTTTTAGTCAGTTGCACCGCCATCGTTTACATAGGGATTATTTAAAAGAGTACACTTCTTTATGTTTTGTATTGTCAAATCAATTTACTTCACCATTTTTGGCACAAACTATTATGTTAGATATAGCAATAATAACACCGGAACGCTCCTGAAGTTGTTTAAACACGAAGTCATACTCTTAATCAAAAAAACTAAACATGTCACAACTAGAAACTAAGTCGATATCATAAATCACCCGACACACGATTCGCCAACTTCATCACGTTACTCGCTTCTTGCCAACCCTCAACCAAGAACTCTTGTGTCCGTTCTGGACTCGTCTCCTTGTCTCGATCCAAAATCTGTAGTCTCAACCAACGTTAGTGGTTTTCTCATTTTTTTCTTTTCTTTAGGATCGACATCTGGTTTCCTCCGGCAGATAAAAGGATATCTCCTTTTCACGCCTGATCCTTTTTTGGGTAAAGAAAAATCAATGGTGCTTTTATTGCGCCTGTTGTTTTCCTTATCCGAATGGGCCAGGATTTTTTCCGTGGGAAACCGATAAAGAGAACGTGCATTTTGCTTTATTCCTTGTTGTCTGTTTTAACTTAGTTTGGGCGCTGGTTGTTTTAATGGTTTTAGGTAACCATTTTTCTAAGGGGTCATAAAATCGCTGGCGCGCATTTTTATGATTCTTAGCGATTTCGTTTGAAAGACTGCATCTGGCCTGTACATTTGGCTCTTCGGGGGTTTTTGTGGTGAACCTTTGGTTCGATGATTTATGTGAGCAAATTGAACGTTTAGTTCAATTTGGTTGGGGATCTAATTGATTAGCGCAAATTGAATGTTTAGTTCGATTTGCTTGCTATCCATTTATGTGGGACCATTTGGTGTGTGGGGTAATGTTTTTGGGTTATGTAATGTCACATCCTTTAAGTGGATGTTTTTGGCGTGTGTCGCCGTTAGTGGTAGAGACTGGCTCCAAAGGGGTACGTTTTATGGGACGAGTGGTTGTGGCCGTAACAAAGTGGACACAAGCTATTGGAAACATTTGTGCTCTTAGAAATTGGCAAAGCATATACGAACAGGAAGAACACATAACCCAAAGCAGGAAGGGGAGGATGGCATTGTAGACCTCTCCCTCATCTCGAATCGACAGTTCAATGGTAGTTTAGTGAAAGGTACACTCACTGACCACCAGGTCATAATACTGGAATTACGCGGAGGGTGTGAACCAACACGCGACAACGAAATGCCACTTGGAAGGAGAACGCATTAAACGAAGGTTCCTTTGAAATAATGAGGACCTACAATACTACAACCGAACGAAACGCAGTGGAAGTTGTCCGCGAGTTAATAGAGGTGGTGTATACAGCGCGTGGCGATGCTACACAAGGTGTAACGATAGCAACAGATGGACTCAAACAATGTTACGAAGTTGAAGCACGAAAACCACAGTGCTTACAATCCCATCGTAAGGTGCAAATATCAAGATGAAGATCTGGCTTTCAAGAACACCTTGGCAACCTAAAAAAAGGCGCAACCTAAAAATTGTCATAAAGATAGTGTTGCGGATTCATTGGATGCAACCAGCGAATTCGCAAGTGAACGCAACCATAGCAACCAAATAACAAAGCTGACATATTCAATTTTGGTTGTCAAGAAAAATATGGATTTTAGCTGTTGGCGAAGACAGTCGCAACCATATTTCATCTGGATAATATAAAAGAATCGGGCTCCTCGATAGTATAGTGGTTAGTATACCCGCCTGTCACGTGGGAGACCGGGGTTCGATTCCCCGTCGGGGAGCCCCTGGCGCAAGACTAATGACCTTGCCCAGAAAAAATAAATCATTATGGAAAATTTAACAAGCCTCAGGACTTGCTAAATAAGGCCAAGACCGGTTCCCGGTTGTAGTGCCGATGATGATGATGAATATAAAAGAATCAGTAAATAAAAGTCACAATTATTAACAGTAAACCAACCACGTTTCATTAAGAAATCCTGGAGAAAGACTATTTCTTGGGATAGCGGCAGTTATTTAAAATAGGTATTCTTTCCTCTTTGCACTGCAGTAAATTGCGTTTGTTTCAGCACCACCAACATCAGCGCACGCCAGGAGACCACATTGCTTCAGCAGACATTCCTAGCGACCTCATTTAGAAAAAATGCGCGATATTCCGACGACATTCCCCGGTCGGCGGAAATCCAATTACGTGTTGTCCGCTCGATTGCCAACACAAACATTGTAGTTGCGTTCAACGCTTGTTGAACACACAGATAGCAAGGCAACATGTTTTAGAAACATATCTGCGGAAGCAGACATAGCCTTGAGGCACCGCTTACAGAATGGTCGTAGCAAAACTGAAGGGACATAAAGCTCCGCATATAACTTGTTCCCAACATACAGGTATCGCGCTCAACAGCAGACCACCTCTTTTCCCAGAAACCAGAACCGGAATTGAACGTTATCAAAAGTTCCGACACCGAGACCATCCTAGTAACGTCGCTAGAAGAAATGCAGAGCGCTTGCAGATGAATATACACTATTATTGATTTCTCATACGACATTGTGATCGTCACAATCATTAAACATAAACGAGGTAGAAATGATCATTAATGAGGCAATTTGATCCTTAAAGACTGGCTACAATCGGCCGGACTAGAACTAGCTGATCACATCCCTAAGGCAGACCTAATCACTGAATGCCAAAGCCCAGGCGTTCGGTAATCTCACCCCAACATTAAGGTATAGGCTCCGTGAAATGGTTGGGAAAACGTTGAACATCTTTCTCGCCGTTCCGGGCGAGAAGAGAAAATAGCATCTCAGGTAGCTGACTCAGCGCTTCTTGAAAGAAGTAATATAAAATATAATATATATAGTAATAATATAAAACTAGTCGAAAGCGTATAGGACATGCTAACTTCCAGATCGGAAATCAGACCATCTGATGAAAGGAAGCTGGGGAGTGCTTGGAAATTATGCTCGATAGTGTACCAAAATACTCGTATAAGGCTCACGTATAGTATGCAAGTAAAAAAAGACACTGGCGGTGGTCTGGTCCGATGGACCTGGATATAGTTAGAAAATCGAGTAGCCACATGAGTATTAGAGTATGCAGCGCCGGACTGGGTAGAAGCTCTACAAGTAAAAAAAGATATCACAGGGACTGGGAGATTCGTGGTATTGTTCCGCGCAACTCGGTTTATGTGCGCTCCACGAGACAATCCGACGAATCGCATCACTTTGCAGTTCATCACCCGACGGCGCGATCATCTCTGGATGAGAACTCGTTCCCTTCTCTACGTCGAAAGGCATAAGAAAAACAAAAGATTAATAATGTATAATTTAGAGTGCTTGCGAAGAGCCAGTAAGTTAATGTAAGAATGATATTTGGAAAATAGAATTTAAAATTTAATCTTAAGTAAAATCTGTAATTGAATTGATAATAAATGTGGAGATAACAAAAAAAAAACTCGTTCCGTTACAGAGTGGGAAAGCTGTGGAATTCCCTCCCCGAGCGAGCTTTTCCGGAGCGTTACCACCTGCAACTGGTCAAGAAGAACTGAAATGGTTTTTTGGTGGCATCTCGGGATACCGACTCGATGTTATAGGTTCACCTCCCGCGAGAAAAGTGTAATAACAAATAAAAAATAAACTGGGGATTTCAGAACGCGCGAAACCATTAAGATGGAAAAGTCTTGCTGTGTCCACTTCAACGCCATCTACACTCAGCTCATTTTTGAATTAAAAAAAAAGTTTTTTCAATCGCAAGAAATCTAGTAAATAATGTATAGTTAGTTTAATAAAATATTTATCTGTATAAAAAGTAATAATAAACGTCGATTGTTGTTTTTTTTTTTGCGAATCTCCCCTTAGCCATGTGATTTATAACAGTTTCATGAGGAATCGGAATAAAAAACCCGGCTATCATAGTCCGATAGAACGGTTGACTGAAAGTTGCTGTTTGACCACGTTCGTTTTCGAATTACAACGATCCAATTGGCGCAAGACTAATGACCTTTCCCGGAAAAACAAATTATCATGGAAAATTTAACAAGCCTCAGGACTTGCTAAATAAGGCCAAGACCGGTTCCCGGTTGTAGAGCCGATGATGATGATGAATGGCCATTTCAGAATACACAATAAAAAGTAATGTTTTGCCCTGGAAGTAAATAAATACTTTGAAGTTTTCTGGCGCCATAGAACCGGCAGTCTTTGTTAAAACTTATCGAACAAAGCCGATTTCTGCCATTCGGGTGACGAAATTCACATATGCCAAGCGACGTGCTTCATCCGTTGACAAGTCTGAGTCAATTGAATTTTATACGAGAATACCTTCACATTAACACGAATTATTTATGCTCTAAAATTGTTTGTCTGAAGTCTAACTGCATAGAACGTCAAGATGATAGAGGAGAAGTCTCAATACTGCTCTGTACGGCTGTAATATTTACATCGTTCAGGCTCGGAAGTATTTGGACGCACGGGATTCGAAAAAATACCAGACAAAAAAAGTGTCCCGGGTAAACATTCTATAATGTCTTTTGATTGGGTATTTTTCGGTTAATTTTTTTTTTACTTCATGCACGTTAACTTTTCACAATTGAGAAGTTATTCTGAATGCACAGTTGAACGATTTCAGCACAACCGCTTTGCGTATACTGATCCACAACAAAAATATTCTAAAACTAAAGTTTCAAACACGTACTCTATGACGAGTATCAAACAAAAGAAGTCAAAGTTACAGTGTTATCGGATGCGCTCACCTAAATTGGGCCATCCTTTATATATTTGCATCGGTTTTATTTTAAACTCAGTTGCATTACCAAGCCTGAATAGTCTCAATTATTGGGCGGGGTGATACCAACCGATACCATTGTGGCGTTTTTAACAGACACACACAAAACATGAAGAGCAACACCGAACGAAAATCGATTAAGAAAAAAGCATCAGCCATATACCAAGCAATAACATAGAATTTCCACATCAGTTGAGTGTACTTGAGTTTACAACTTCAATTTGTACGCGCGGCACTGCTCCGATGGGTTGAGCATTAGTTCAATGATTAGTGATTCTATCGTCAGCTCGATTCATACGTTCTTCATTGTCGTCGCAAACGCTATACCATCCGTTTGAAGTGAACCATTATTATGTCAACCAAATGTATTTAGCTATAAAACCCCAATAGCATTTATTTATTTAGCTATATAACCCCAATAGCGTTTGTTCAAATTTGCGACAATCGCCGAACGAGCACTATGTTATCGATCGCTCTAAATCTTGAAGCAGCCTTTTCATTTGATTTCATATTCGAGTAAAATAAACAACACAATGAAAATGGAAAAACTTTCCTTAATTTACACCTCCGATATTATACGCATATAAAAATTCAAAAATAAATGAACGAACCTGTAGCAGTGACAAGCGGGTACTGCTACCCCTCCCCGTAACTCAAGTATAGAATACTAAATCAAAATGATGGTATTGCAATGAAAAGCACAAGGCTAGCTTCTATACTTTCGCCTTCGCTAAATGATTACACTGTTTGTAATCGGCTTTCATTCAAGATTGGGATATTTTTTTTCGGTAGCAAAGGAAAAATGTTAATAAATAGCAGCACTTATGTCCAAGGTTACAGAAATATTTAGGGATGCAACACTGAAGTACATATAAATTGTAGTTTCCAGCGCTATATTGTATACAACTATATAGAAGCCTTACCCTTGCGAAATAGATACGCACTGTAGATTTAAGAGCCGCTCCTGAACTTGTATATGAGGATATTGCGCAGTTGGCAATAACAGCTTTCCAAAAAATACGAGTAAGATCATTAAAATAATTAAAGCTAATTAACTTTATTGTTAATATTATTAATAAGCTAATTAATGTTATTGAGTCCAGTCTAATGAAAATCATATCTGAAATTTACGTACACAAATAAAATAAACTGTTGCATATATCTATTCTAGATTATGGAATGAAAGCATTCAAAGAGTCTAAAACTAAAGGGGATTATTATTACCCTAAGTCTTCAAAAATCGTTCTCAAATTTATGACATAAAACCCTTCCTCACCAATCAGTAAAGTTCGCCTTAAGTCCATTGATTATAAAAAACAAATGGGGCTCATGTTGCAAAATCAAATCAATTCATATAATTAAAAATGTAGCTGTCACAAAAATCGCAATATAACGCTTCGTAAATCATTAAAACCATTGGGTGTTCCTAAGCCCATGATTGCAATATTCCATATTATTCGCGTAATCTGTCGTTAAGGGTTGGATATTTAACGACTGTTCTGAAGTCTGCTATCTGGAGTGGCAACCAAAGAATCATTTAGATATAAATAGAAGAACTAGACAGAAATACTGCAATTTCAAAAAGGTCAATCACCTTTGAAAAACTCCCTCTTCAGTGACGAAATAAATAAACCATTTACCTAGGTATTCACAAATCCCCACCAGACAACCCCATTCGAAACATTTCTTCGCGACCCCCTTATATGAAATGCGTCTTCCAATGCATAATTCTTACCTCTTAAGAATAAAGGAAAAGTTCATCCTCTTGCCTGGTTTTCCGTGTGTTGCCATACGCACAGGAGTAAGGAAAATATTTGAGAAGAATACTAACTACAATTCCCTCTAGAAAAGCACGTATACAATAAAGGAGGAAAAGTGCGTCCTGCGTAAATGCGCATTGACATGGTAAAAAGTATGTATTCTCTCCCTTTTCTTTCTTGTGTTTTATTTGTTTTCGTCCTATTTTCATCATTGGGATATTTTACGAACAATTACAACAACGATGCTACTATCTGTACCACACACGGCGGGACTGTGTGCGGAGAAGATTTATATCTCGTGCTTTAAAGTCTTCAGTTTAATGTTCTACATTATTTCAATGAACTAGTATTAACATTTTAGTTTGTGCTTTTTCTTCGTCGCAACATTCCAAAAGATTCTTTAGTCATTGCTTCCATAACTCCAACTTTTCTTAGATTTTTAAAATACATTTTGTTATAAAAATAATCTTTCACCTACTGCAGAAATAGGATGTTACCGTTTTTTTAAACGTCATACAAGTATTATAGTATATAGATGGCAAATGAAAAGTTTTACCTAGGATTTGAGTACATAAAAGCAGGAGTAACACTATGACCCCAAGGAAACCAATGAACTTTGAACATAGAGTTGTCAGTAAGAACATGACGAACATTCACTAATATTCTTAACGTCTGAACTAATATTGCCCAAACAAACTATCCAACAAGATTTCCGCTAAATTGATGGCTTAGGGTGACACCGTTGTAAATGGCAAATGCTTGAGCTTTTTCTCGATCTCCAGTAACGCCGCCGTAAGTACATCGGTTGTATCAGCTTCACAGATCGCGATCTTTCTATGATCATCACGTTACCCAGCCTCCATTGTACTATCGCCCTACCAGCCCATGTAAGTTAAGCGTGAGTCATTATAAATCATTAAGATTCCATTATTCCTCCGAAACTTAGCAAATTCTGATGTACAAAGAGCGAAGAATGGAAGAAAATGTGATCGACGTACAATTATCGACGCCAGTGACTAAGAAACCAAACAAATTATTCTCGATGTAGTATAATCTCTTAGGTCTCACGTTTTTCAAGGTCCCTTCTCTATCATAAAACAAACATTGCTCGTATGACACACGATCAAACTAAACAAAATTCGAGGGTGGGTTGAAAAGTTTCCGACCGAACAAAGATACAAGACATTTTTCCTTAAAATTTATTTTTATTTTTCTAGATAGTCTCCTTGTAGCTCTACACACTTCTCCCAGCGATGCTCCCATCTCTCTAGCCCGTTCAAATAATACTCGGCGTTTTTCTCTGCAAAATAACTGTTCACGAAGGTGATTGCTTCCTCACTTGGGGAAAATATCCGAGCGCAATTTTTAGATTAGGGAACAAAAAGAGGTCGCGTAAGGCTAGATCTGGTGAGTAAGGCGGATGGTCAAGCAGTTCAAACCGTAATTTGTGGATTTTCGCGATAGCAATCAGTGAGGTGTGATACGGCGCGTTAACTTGGTTAAACAGAATTTTCTCCTTCTGCAAATGTGCCCTGTGGGGGGCGAAGTAATGGCTATTAAAGCTAATTCAATTTATATATTAGATTTCTTTTTAAATTTATGTTTGGTGGCTCGGAAGGAGCTCACCGAAGGAGGAAATGATACTTTGGAAAGTAAGAAAATAATATTAATAAACAAAAGGGAAAAAGGTTTCCGGCGCTAGCTCCATGGCTGCTGTTCGGTGATGCTAGACGCTGTTTATTGGTGGTGTGTTGTTGAGATGGCGTTGGGGCGATGCTTGCCCGTTCAATGTCTTTAATTTTATTACTTTTCACTGTCACTGGAAAGTTGTTCGGAGACTGCCACTGTTTCTGGGTTACCGGATTGTCATCGATGTTTACAGGTATTGCGTGTTCACGTTTTTAAAACGAAACGTCGGGGTCACCACTGTGGGGGGGCGAAGTCATGGCGCCGGCATGGGCGCAGGGTTCAAATCAGGAGAGAAAATTTCTCACTATGGGGTAACCAGCAAGAGAATCTTGCTGGCTAAATTCCAGTGGTGTGAGTGTATGTTCGTGTAGATCACTGTTTGCTCACACAACGAGGTCATGAGAAACATAATTAAACGTCGACCCGAAATTTGGACAACGGGATCGTATAGATCATTGTTTAAGATGTGCGTTGCAGCTATACAAATAGACCGCAATGCATCGGGGAAATGGTGCTAATGCATTTGGGATACTTCAAACATGTTCTGCGTCGAGCTCATCCTCGACAAGAACAGCAAACATAAAGCACCAATGTCAGCCGGTGTTGCAAAATCGCGTACACGAAATCAACGCAAAAAATCCAGATGAAAATCAATCAAAAAACAATTCATCGTACAAAATAAAACACATAAGTTAAGTTAACGCTTGGATCGTCTTTATGAGATCCTTGTAATTTATTTAACCGACCAAAACCAGTTGAAAAACAAAATCCGTGACTCTTGAACAAACAAAAACTGTCAAAAAAGGTACCGAAAGCACCGTATGAAAATCTTTGTTAACCTTAAAAAGACTGTACAAAACAGTAACAACAAAATTATTCATTAACCGTTGACTTCAACGATTCCAGCAACGGGATCTGCGATCAGCCAGGTGAATCTTCTCCATAGCTTGAGAGAGCACTTCGAATGCATTCAGTGGCGTGACCGAGTTTCGAATACAACTTCCAGTTGCATACCCTGGGGTGCTTGATTCATTGATGTGCTTGTTTTCGAAGTCTGTGATTTTTCAGACCGCCAACGAGTTCGTTGGATGTTATAAATTCACAACTTCCAAGCTGATTAGCCCTTATGTTTGTTGCTGTACTGCAACAAAAAAAAATTGGATTGAAGAATTCGGTTTAAGTGGCTATTGCGCTGTTTGTTTGAAGCTGCGTCAACAAGCTGCTTGGAGTTGCTTTAAGTCGTTAGACAAATAAGTCGCCAAGCAATGTGCATGAAAAGACAATTGTTGTTGCACATGCGAGGCTGGGAATAGCCGACGCGAAGATAACATTCCCTGATTTATGGTATGTATGTACAAGAATTCTTTCAGGAATTTTGGATGTGCATTGAATGCACGAAAGGTTAGAATTCTTTTACAGGAACATGGAACAAAACTTTAATGAAGGAAATGTGAAGGAGATTTTGCAGGTAACTACGCATTTGTCAAGGCAGTTTGGATTTGAAATTGTGGGTGGTTCTTGCGTAAAGATAAAGAACCCTCACAAGCAGTTTTTCCGCAATTTTTGCCTTCAGTTGGTCAAGTAATAATGCGTAATATCCTCCAGTTATGGTTTTTCCTTTTTGAAGATACTCGATTAAGATAACTCCATGACTATACCAAAAACAGTCGCCATCACTTTCCCAACCGGAAAAAGTGTTTCCTTTTTTTTGGAGCCGATCCCCCCTTTGCAGTCCACTGTTTTGACTGTATTTTTATTTCGGGCGTATAATGGTGTATCCAATTTTCATCGATAGTAATTAATCGGCGCCAAAACTCGGATTTATTGCGCCTAAACTGCGTCAACAAACCGTTGGAAATGTTCATTCAAACACGTTTTTGGTCTAACGTGAGCACACACGGCACCCAAGGCGCAGACAGCTTTCTCATGCCTAAATCTTGATTTAATATGTGAGAAACACGTTCTTTGGACATGTTCATAGCCTCTGTTATCTATCTCATTTCAATTCGGCGGTCGTCTAGTACGATTTGGTGAACTTTAGCGATGTTATCGTCATCTGTTGCAGTTTTTGGACCTCCCGAAGGTTCATCATCTCCCAAGCTCTCACGGCCACGTTTGAATTCACCTGCCCAAAATTGCACTGTGGTAAATGATGGTGCAGAATCCCCACAGAGTCCAACTCATCTTTGATATGCGTAGCCGTATTGCCTTTCAAAAACAAAAATTTAATGGATAGCTCGATGACACTCACACCGACTCACTCAAGCGACTGTCAAAGAAAAACGTTTGGTGAGTAACTGTCAAAAGATGCACAACTACATTCACCAGATTTTATTGACGAGTGCTATGTTCACGTTGAGATCGGATACTTTTCAGCCCACCCTCGTAATTTAGTCATTTAAAATTTGTTCGTGTTAATTATACAATATAACAAAAGTAGTAGCGATATAACCCATTTAGAGCTTAATCTTCGAATTAATTCCAGTTTCCGCGACTCAAGATTAAATAGTACATTCTTTTGATTAATAAATGATTTTATAGAATTTTTAGATTCACATGTAGCGCAATCTGTTAGACAGCTACCAACTTAAATAATCGTCAATACTGCAGTTGCAAATGTAGATTAATCACCGACTTTCAGTCGCTAACATAGCCAATTTACATAATCACCAACACCGCCAACTTGGATACTCACCAACCTGGATACTCACCAACCTGGATACTCACCAACTTGGATACTCACCAACTTGGATACTCACCAACTTGGATACTCACCAACTTGGATACTCACCAACTTGGATACTCACCAACTTGGATACTCACCAACTTGGATACTCACCAACTTGGATACTCACCAACTTGGATACTCACCAACTTGGATACTCACCAACTTGGATAGTCACCAACTTGGATAGTCACCAACTTGGATAGTCACCAACTTGGATAGTCACCAACTTGGATAGTCACCAACTTGGATAGTCACCAACTTGGATATTCACCAACTTGGATATTCACCAACTTGGATATTCACCAACTTGGATATTCACCAACTTGGATATTCACCAACTTGGATATTCACCAACTTGGATATTCACCAACCTGGATATTCACCAACCTGGATATTCACCAACCTGGATATTCACCAACTTGGATATTCACCAACCTGGATATTCACCAACCTGGATATTCACCAACCTGGATAGTCACCAACCTGGATATTCACCAACCTGGATACTCACCAACCTGGATACTCACCAACCTGGATACTCACCAACCTGGATACTCACCAACTTGGATACTCACCAACCTGGATACTCACCAACCTGGATACTCACCAACTTGGATACTCACCAACTTGGATACTCACCAACTTGGATACTCACCAACTTGGATACTCACCAACTTGGATACTCACCAACTTGGATAGTCACCAACGTGGATAGTCACCAACTTGGATAGTCACCAACTTGGATAGTCACCAACTTGGATAGTCACCAACTTGGATAGTCACCAACTTGGATAGTCACCAACTTGGATAGTCACCAACTTGGATAGTCACCAACTTGGATAGTCACCAACTTGGATAGTCACCAACTTGGATAGTCACCAACTTGGATAGTCACCAACTTGGATAGTCACCAACTTGGATAGTCACCAACTTGGATAGTCACCAACTTGGATAGTCACCAACTTGGATAGTCACCAACTTGGATAGTCACCAACTTGGATAGTCACCAACTTGGATAGTCACCAACTTGGATAGTCACCAACTTGGATAGTCACCAACTTGGATAGTCACCAACTTGGATAGTCACCAACTTGGATAGTCACCAACTTGGATAGTCACCAACTTGGATAGTCACCAACTTGGATAGTCACCAACTTGGATAGTCACCAACTTGGATAGTCACCAACACCAATTTATAGTCGGACAACTTAAGAAAGTGGTAAAAATTGCAAATGAAAACAAGAATAAGCTGAAACCGAAAAGTATGTCTATGTACAAGGTTACATGAATTATAAGTCATTACAACGATTGATGGTGGATTTTTATAACTTATAACGCGATTTTTAATAGTATGACCTTATCTCGTACCAAACACTCATTTATACAGACATTTTTGGCCATTTCTTGAACAAAGAACCAACAGATCAATGATGTTTACATTCCAAAACCAAACTTGTTTTCATTGCAAAGCTGCTTATGTTAGACAATTTTTAATTTTACTCAAACGGAACTTGCAGACGGGTTTTGGAATATTTACAAAATGTAAAACAATTCTCAATCTTGCTCAAAACATTAAATTTTTAACGATTAATAACCTTGAAAACGGTTTTATTATTTTTTCTCATACAGAGGTCGTAGACAATTTTTAGTCTTTTAGAATATTTAAGTCATTCCTTGAATGCAAATTTATTCTGTTTAACACAAATATTTCGCGTTATAAAACGACTTGCAGCGATAATTCTGAACTTTCCAAAGAGAACTTGACTTTAGTGATTCATAGAATGTCCAATCGCTTGTTCAAACAACGGTATTTATATATTTTTATGATTCTCGTAAGAATTATTCGTCAGAAACAGAGTTTAAGGACATCTGTAATCAAATGGTAAAAAAAAAAACTAGTGGATGCGTTTGCCAAACAAACAGGTAGATTTTCAAAAACATTTCAAATCAGAATTAGTGCGTGATGAATGAAAAAATACAATAACTGATGTATTCGCAAAAAATCTTGTTTTGGATAACTATTATACAGCGCACAAAAGGGAATTTTGAAGAATTGAGTTACCTTACGTACCAACAGTAGGAGCGACTATTTCAAAGCTGAGGACATCAGGGATTTCGGTGTACCGTTGGTACAATTTTGTGCCATTTGGGCAATAGACAGTTGTTCCAGTGGGGATGTCTGGAGTTAAAATCGCCGCCTATGATGAAGGGTATATACCCCGAAGACCTTATTCATTTGCAGACATCTTCGGAATTAATTGGGCCGTAAATAGTTTTACGCGACTGGTATACGGAGTATATATTCATTCTACCATTATTAGCCAGATGCAATTCCACCACGGAGACCTCTTTGGACTCGAAATGTGAGAGGTCGTGGCGAAGTCCGCTACTAAATAGTATACAGGGGACACCTCCGTCGATGGTGGGATCCCCATTGAGGGTTCGATCTCTTCGACTCATGGGGATTACGGGGCGATGACATGGATGCAACCTAGTTTCGGTTACAAGAACCACCTCCGCCCGGTTATCCTTTATGAAGTCAAAGACTATCACATGCTTTGATAGCGAAACAAGGTAGTTGATATTTATAAGGAGCACTTTAATTTTGGGACCCATTTTGGAGGGTATGTCTTACATATGCCGTGAGAAGGAGTGCATCCCTCTCAGCCTCAGTTGTTAGTTTTTCATATCGGGGTCGAATATCCTCAATCAAGCGGGAGTGACTAAGTTGTTTCTCGAACATTGAGCATTGCCCCCTTGGAGGCTTTTGTACCCCCGCTTGAATTTGTGACGTAGGGATGTCCTGTATAGCTAACTGACCATAACCCACGCCAACCTACCTCGTTAACCATCCATCCCTATATTCCCCAATTCACATCACATATTTTACTTATTATAATATCAACTGCAACAGTTATTTGATGGCATCTCGGGGCGCCCACTCGACGCTATAAGTTCGCCTCTCCCGAGAGAAGTCTAATTAAAAAAAAAAAAAAAAAAAAAAAAATTGGGGAGGTGGGAGCGAACATACAGGGCAAAGTCTCTGATTTCAACCCGGCGAAGACCAGGATGATGCATGTCCCTGTTCAATCCAAGTTGACATGCAGTCTCCACGTGACACCCCTGGATATCTACCTTGGCACCCGCCAAGTAGTGAACCAATGCACGCAGTGACATCCTGAGAAAGGTTGGCGCAAGGCTAATAACCACGCCCGTAAAAATGAATTATTATGGCAAATTTAACAAGCCTCGGATATGGACCGGATAAACGACGACCACGGAAACGAAAATGGGTAAATGATTTAAGGATTTTTTCATGGAACGTCCGCTCACTATACAGAGCTCGAGCTGCACAGCAGCTAGCCGATGCCCTGTCCGAATATAAGGCTGACATAACAGCATTACAAGAAATAAGATGGACGGGGAGTGGTGTTATTCGAGGAAACGAGTATGACATTTATTACAGCTGTCATGCAAAACACCATGTGCTCGGGGTAGGCTTTCTAGTCAGCTAAAAACTGAAGCCTGCCATCATCGGATTTAATGCAATGAACCCAAGGCTATGCACTCCTGGCGTACGAAGCAAGTTCAAGAACATAAGCCTCATAAACGTTCACGGACCTACAGAGGAGTCCCCTGACGACGAAAAAGAAGAATACTATGAGAACGTCGAACGGGCCCTCAATGCCTGCCCAAGATACGATGTGAAAATCGTTCTTGGGGATTTGAATGCAAAAATAGGTCGGGAGCCGGTTTTCAGGCACTACACAGGTTCCCATAGTTTGCATGAGAACACTAATGACAATGGACTGCGAGTCATCGAACTGGAAGCATCGAAAAACTTGGTCGTTGCAAGTACCAGTTTTCCGCGTACAGATATCCACAAAGCCAGCTGGGTATCACCTGATGGAGCCACCCGCACTCAAATTGACCACGTGTTGGTAGATCGCCGCCACTCCTCGAGCCCGATGACGATACGAACGTATCGAGGTGCCAACGTCGATAAGACAGTGTTGGTACAGTTTTCCGAGCGCGGATTGCCTTACGAAGACGTATTGCATCCACGGAACAGGTTCGAATCAACACGGCTGCCTTACGCAATGAGAATGGCAGCAACACCTTTGGTCATGCGTTAAGACTCGCCCTCGAAGAGCTCGACGGAGAGAGAGTAAGTCCTGGGGCCAGAATGCCGGGCGTAGAAGAGAAATAGACGCGCCTTAGGAATGCTGTCATTAGTACTGCCAACTCCATCTTAGGCAGTAGTCGTAGAGATCGGAGCGACTGGTTTCATGATGAGTGCAAACAAGCGACGTAAGAATGCTGCATACCGGGCAATGCAGCAGTCTCATAGGACGCGGGTACACGAGGAGAAATACAGAGAGATCAGAAGATCTGAAAAAAGGCTTCACAGACAAAAGAAAAGTGCCTGGGGAAAAAATCTTGTCTGTGAAATGGAGAAACGTAGAGAGCGAGGTCCGCACCAGGCGCGGAAGTTCTACCAAATAATCCACAGTATAACGCGGTACACACAACGCTGCCCTTACTGTAAGGATAAAGAGGGTGATCTGATCACCGATCCCGAAGGAATTCTGGAGCGATGGGAAGTGCACTTCAATGAATTGCTAAATGGTCAGCTCACAGAAGAATTGGAGGCTCCACCAATGCAAGATCTAGATCAAATGCTGCCGCCGCCAAGCATTGAGGAAACATTAAAAGCCATAAGACAGCACAAATCAAATAAAGCCCCCAGATGGCATACCAGCTGGGATGATCAAACAAGGAGGGACATCGTTACATCACACAATTCATGAGATTGTGGTGCACGTATGGGAGCAAGAGGAGATGCCGGAAGATTGGCCTCGCGGAATAATTTGCCCCATATATAAGAAGGTAGATATCACACTGTGCAGCAACTATAGGGGTATAACATTGCTGAGTACCGCCTATAAGATACTCCACTATCCTACAAGATCAGATAGCCCCATACGCTAAGGTCATCATTGGTCAATATCAGTGTGGCTTCATCCCAGGCAAATTAGCGATTATTCAGATATTCACCCTTAGGCAGGCGATGGAAAAATGTCTGGGATTTAAGATTCCATTATATCATCTATTTATAGACTTTAGGGCCGCCTACGGCAGCATAGCCAGGGTAGAACTATATAATGCCATAAGAGAGTTCGGCATTCCAACCAAATTAATACGACTTTGTAGGTTGACCATGACCAACGTAACTAGTAAAAATAGCGGGATTGCTGTTCAAACCAATAAACATCTTTAATGGACTCCGACAAGGGGACGGTCTACCCTGCCTCCTCTTCAACCTGGCGCTGGAGAAAGCAATCCGTGACTCTCGCGTTACAACAAGAGGGACTATTGTCACCAAGTCCAGCCAGATACTTGCCTACGCAGATGACATCGACATCATCGGTAGAACCGAATCGGCGGTACAGGAATCCTTCACCCAGATCGAGCAGCGGCACAAAAACTGGGACTGCACATTAATGAGGGAAAAACTAAGTACATGGTGGCAACTTCTGCGAAGAGAAGACCTAACGTTGGTCAAACTACCGGGTTGTGGGGCACGAATTTGAAGTAGTGCAAGCCTTTGACTACCTTGGGTCAATAGTATCAGCCGATAACAATATGGAAGAAGAAATACACGAACGGCTGATCAAATCCAACAGAGCCTACTATGGTCTATCAAGGCTCTTTAAATCCCGAAATTTATCCAGAACGTCCAAGCTACTATTGTACAAGACCATGGTCTTACCAGTACTCATGTATGGGTCCGAGTCCTGGGTGCACAATAAAAGGCACTCTGAACTCTTGGCCACGTTCGAGAGGAAGGTCTTAAGGAGAATTGTTGGCCCCGTATATGAGGGAGGACGATTCCGGAGACGCTACAACCATGAGTTGTATGCAATCTACCTTGAAGCTAACGTTGTAAGAAAAATTAAGCTCGGTAGACTCCGGTGGGCGGGACACCTAGCTCGAATGAGCGAAGTGGGGCCTGCCCAGAAAATCCTTTGTGGCAGGATGTAGGGAAGGAGACAGCGGGGTAGACCTTGTCTGCGATGGAGGGATGGCGTAGACCAGGACGCCCAGAGCCTGGGAGTGCCAAACTGGATGACATCGGCTCGAAATCGTCAAATAAGACCAAGACCGAAACCCACTACAAGCCGATGATGATGAATAAAACGGAAAAAAGAGCATGGGCTGCTTTTATAAGGGTGTGTCATGGTCTTCTCGGAAAGAAAAAAGCTGATAATTTCTAACTAATCATTCAAGAACTTCTTTCTGCTTATAAAGCTTTGAAATGCATTATGTCTTTCAAAATTCATTTTTTGAACTCGCTATTAGATTTCTTCCCTGAAAATCTTGGTGCAGTATTAGAAGAATATGGTGAAGTGATTTAACCTGAACATATTGCACATATAAAGACGCTACAATGGAAAATTGTATGAAGGAATGCTTGCCGACCTTTATTGGTCAATTCGACGTGAAACTCCAATTGATCAAATTAAAAGCAGATGATTTTACTGTTTAAGCTATTGAACTTCATAACCGCATTGTAATTAAAATTACCATAATACCATTATAAGTAGTCGATTACAAGTTTCAAACAAAAATAACATTTTTTCAAAAAATATTGTTACTTTTTTTTTAATTTCGAAAAAAACAAATATAATAATAATAGCTATAGGAAGCGTTTGGAATATTTCAATGGCCTTTTCTCCAGCACAGGACAAATCTTGCTGTCTGTAGACCCTCACTTTCAGTGTCGGTTTTTTGACCATTGTATATATTTTCCACATATTGTATAAATATCCCGATTTGACTGCTATAGCTATAGGACTTCATAAGCTTTTTGTGATTATAATTACCAATATAACATAAGTATTCGATTACAACTAGTAAACACAATTACATAAAAATAATATGGGTTACTGTTTTTTATTAAATTTCGATTCAGGGGGTCCAAATATAATATTCTCATGCATAAAAATAATTAGAAAACAAATTTTTTGCAGGCCAGTAAATTTCCGGAACGGAATTTATCCTAAGTAATCAATAATGTTGTATATTTGATCATTTTCAGTAATTGTGGGTTTTTGGTAATTTCCTATGTTAAACTTTTAACTTTCTGAACCACAAAATGAATTTGCATTAAATTAACTTCCGAAACGGAATTTACGCTGAAAAATGTTGATCGTTTTCTGAATGGGTGGTGAGGGGGGCGGCAGTATTTTGAATGTAAACACCTAAAAATACTTCACTATAAATTGTATATATTTTGAACAACTTTCTGCAGAAATGCAATTTAGGCATCGCAGATTTTTTTATGTAAACAAACAACAAAGCGCTATGTGTTAAATGAATGAACATGAAAAACGAGCAATTGATTTTGATCATGGGTCATAACGCATTTTTAATAATTTCGCAAATCACAAAGTTTGCTGAATATGGATTTTCAATTATTTTTGAATCAGAATTTATGGTGAATAATGCGTTCTACATTCACGAGTTTTCCAGAATTTGTGGGTTTATTGTAGTCTTCCTGATCAGAATTTGTGTATTTTTAAAATTTGTCCGGACTCAAAATTTATTGAATTTGGGTTTTAATAATTTCTGAAAATTAACTATGTTGTATATTCGATCATTTGCTGAACCAGACATTGAGGTTTTTTGACTGTTTCCAGTTTATATTTTATGCATTTTTAATAATTTTCCGAACCTCAAAATTTGCTGAATTTGGATCTCCAACCAATACCAAGAAAACACTTATGCTTAGCAATTATGTTGTCTATTCGATCGTTTTCCAAACCATAAATTAGTTTTTTGATCGTCATCCAGATCAAAATTTGCGCATTTTTAATCATTTGACAAACCGCAAAACCTACTGAATCTGGACGATTAATAGTTTCCGAAACAAAATTTATGCTGAGTAAATATGTCGTATGAACCAGAAATTGTCGATTTTTGGTAAGTTTTCAGATAAAAATTTTTACATGTTTGTTAATTTGGCAAATTACAAAATTTGCTGAATTTGAACATTTAATAATATCCGAAACAGAATTTATGTTCAGTAATTATGTTGAATAATTGATTATTTTTTGAACAATAATAGATTTTTGATTACTTTGCGGAATAAATTTCCACAATTTTTTAAACAATTTTGCGGGCCACAAAGTTAGCTGAATATGGATATTCATTCATTTTCCAAAGGAGAATTTCTGCCCGATAATTAATAAGATGTTTAAAAGGTCTGCTCTGGAATCGAATTGCTACGTGTTAGTTTATACCAAGACCTATCGAATAGGTAGAATATCTGATTGAGAAATCAAGAGTTGCCGTGCCTGTTGATACTATAGCGTTTTTGATTGATAGTGAAGAACGTGTGATTCGAACTGACGCTATGACAGTTAGAATCACCAAAATTTGAACCAATGCGTAACACATCAGGCTACTGTCCGTGCTTAGAATTCGATTTTTAAACTCAAGTATATTTCACTGATGTGAATTGTTTTGTTATCGCTATGGTATACGGCTCTGATGTATTTTCTTATTCGATTTTCGTTCGTTGTTCTTCACTATTTGCATGTGTATTGTGTGTGGATCTGTTAGAGGCGCCACAATACATTATTAATGTTGTATACGTTCTGTATCGAAACGGAGAGAAACATTAGTTCTAAAAAGCGTCTTATTTTTATTCTTCTATTCAAAAGAATGGATTGAGCCGGATTTAAAAAAAGATGTCCTTAGCGTAATTTTTTGTCGGAATTAAAAAGGTCTGCCCTGGAATCGAATGGCGACATGTTAGTTTAGACCAAGACCTATCGAATAGGTAGAAGATCTGATTGAGAAATCAAGCATTGGTATTGGTACCTCAGAAATTATAAATTTTTTTATAATTACCTGGATCGAAATTTATGAATTTTCAATGATCTTGCAAGTATACCATATGCTCAAATCGAAAAATAAAACTTTTGTTGCTTTTTTGACCATTTACCAAACCAGAAATTGGGAGCGTACAGAGAAGACAATTCTTTTTGGATGGACAATTATGATGCATACCTGACCGTTTACCAACTGGGGGTGGGGCTTGCCCACTTTTTAAAAGAAGATTTGTGGATTTTCAATGTTTCGAAGCGGAGACACTTCAAAATTTCGACAATACAATTGATGTGTTTGGATCAGTCTACACACCCAAAAACGATGGGTTTTTTTTAAGAAATCCCAAAATCACAATGAACATGAATGAATTCATGTTTTTTATGAATTACCAACTTTTGGGAACTTTATTAACAAAAACTTCTCGGGAAATGGTAATGCTGTGTAGGTAAACCTCCACGATAGAATTTAATTTGTGTTCAAATCAAACTAAAAACTGCAGGTATTAGGATGTCTACGGATGCTCAATTTCTCGGTATGTATGTGGTTTTGATGATTTTCGAAACCAAAAACTCTGGGTAATGAGACGTTTTTTGTGGAATCTCAATAATTGCATGTATGTTTTTTTTATCATTTTCCAAACCCAAAAATTCGGGGTATTGAGATGTTTTTTGTGGAATCTCAATCGTTGTATTTGTTTTTGGTCATTTTCCAAACCCAAAAATTCGGGGTATTGAGATGTTTTTTGTGGAATGTCATTAATAGTATGTATGTGGTTTTGATTATTTTACAAACAAATTAACATTTTTTTTGTGGAATCTCAATAATTGTATGTGTGGGGGTTCTTTAAAGCTTACCTGAAGAACCACCCATAATTTCAGTTTAACTTAATATTCCCAAACCTGCAAATATTCCTCTCCAGGGCCATCATCATTTCCCTGCTTCGGACAACATCGAGTTTCCTCAAAAAGCATTTCGGTTCACATCCAAGGTGAACCATTAAGAATCTTATCGATTCACCATCACCAGCAATTTCCGTCCCACATGTACACAGTAATTTTCCTGCATGCACATGTCTAGCCAACCTTTTGCCCAACGATAAAAGCAATTGCAAGCAGCTTGCTTATCAATTACCACGATCCGTTTGTCCAACCGACAAACAATCACCGCATCCCGCGCATAGCCACCCAAACCGAATTCTTCAGCATAAACAAATGAAAACAAAGAATTCGGTTCTTCCCGCCGGCAATAGACACTATACACAATTCCCATTGTGTAAGATTTAAATCACCATTAGCACCCAATGCTTCCCTAATGAGATGCAGCTTGTTTACTCAGTTGCACTCTCATTCGCTCATGATGTCCTTGGTCCATTTTCCCTTTGTTTGAATTCCTTTCTACGCTCGCGGCACGAGTAAACAAAGCGATCTACACGATCAACACACACACACACTCGCTAGGATCTATGTACCAGAGATATTCTCCCATTGGTCACTGGTCAAAAGTAAAATTTCATTTCCTTTTCACCACACCACCAAACTCACCCCGAACTGAGAGTTGAATCAAAGTCGGAAGTCAGCCCTCGATGGGTCTTATTCCAACCATCGAGCAGTGCACGTCAAATCGCGATTCATCCCCCGTAACGTGCGTATGGGGGGTGCTCACACCCCAGAGTCAAAATTGAAACGCCGAGGAGAGCAGACGAATTCGAATCGTCTGATTCGATTCCCTGGACGTTAGTTAAAGTGGAGGTTGGAAATGTGTGCTGCTTACCCCTGGTTTCCCTTTTTGTGTGCATAATTATTTAGTCAGTGAATGTTCGTACCTTGTTTTAGAGTAAACACAAATGTTTTTACACAAAATAGAACCTATAGACAATAACCACAACACTTGGAATTGTGAGTGAAATATCAAGAACAGTATCGTGCACAATTATTTAGTCAGTCAATGGTCGTATCGCGTTTTAAGGTAAAGATAAATGTGAACAATAATTACAGCAAACATAGACAAGTAAACAAATGTAATAAAATATCACCGACAAATAGAATTGCTTCAACATTGTGAACATTGCGTACATGTACTAAGTCATTAGGATACACATAACCAATAAAAACAATAAAACGTAAACCAGTGTTTCACTTCTCCTTCTGGGAACAGTGTTCATCGGAACAATTGGGGATAGAAGCAAACCAGCGCCCGTGTTGGCACGCCTACTCGTACCACCACATATGTATTTGTTTTTGGTCATTTTTCAAACCAAAAACTCGGGGTATTGAGATGTTTTCTGTGGAATCTCAATAATTGTAAGTATGGTTTTTTATCATTTTCCAAACCAAAAACTCGGGGTATTGAGATGTTTTTTTTTTGGAATCTCAATAATTGTATCCATTTGATTTTGGTCATTTTCCAAACCAGAAGCTCTGGGTATACAGATGTGTTTTTGTGGAATCTCAATAATGTGTTTTTGATCATTTTACAAACCACGAACTCTGGGTATTGAGACGCTTTTTGTGGAATCTCAATAATTGTATCCATTTGATTTTGGTCATTTTCCAAACCAGAAGCTCTGGGTATACAGATGTGTTTTTGTGGAATCTCAATAATGTGTTTTTGATCATTTTACAAACCACGAACTCTGGGTATTGAGACGCTTTTTGTGGAATCTCAATAATTGTATCTATTTGTTTTTGATCATTTTACAAACCACAATCTCTGGGAATTGACATCGTTGTATGTGTTTTTGATCATTTTACAAACCACAAACTCTGGGAATTGACATCGTTGTATGTGTTTTTGATCATGTGCCAAACCAAAAACTTGAGGTATTGAGAGGTTTTTTGTGGAATCTCAATCGTTGTATTTGTTTTTGGTCATTTCTAAAACCTAAAACTCGGGGTATTGAGACGGTTTTTTGGAATCTCAATAATTGTATGTATGTGTTTTTGATCATTTTACAAACCACGAACTCTGGGTATTGAGACGGTTTTTGTGTAATCTCAATAATTGTATCCATTTGTTTTTGATTATTTTACAAACCTCAAACTCTGAGAATTAACATGTTTTTTGTGGAATCTCAATCGTTGTATGTGTTTTTGATCATTTACCAAACCAAAAACTTGGGGTATTGAGATGTTTTTTGTGGAATCTCAATCGTTGTATTTGTTTTTTGTCATTTTTAAAACCCAAAACTCGGGGTATTGAGACGGTTTTTTGGAATCTCAATAATTGTATCTATTTGTTTTTGGTCATGTTTCAAACCACAAACTCTGGGTAATGAGATGTTTTTATTTGGAATCTCAATAATTGTATGTATGTGTTTTTAATCATTTTTCAAACCAAAAAATTCGGGGTATTGAGATGATTTTTGGGGAATGTCAATAATTGTATCCATTTGTTTTCTGGTCATCTTCCAAACCAAAAGCTCTGGGTATTGATGTTTTTTTGTGGAATCTCAATAATTGTATGTATGTGGTTTTGATCACTTTACAAACTAAAAAGTCAGGGTATTGAGACGGTTTTAGTGGAATATTAATAATTGTATGTGTTTTTGGTCATTTTTCAAACCAAAAATTCGGGGTATTGAGATGTTTTTTGTGGAATCTCAATAATTTTCCGGCAAAGAGAAATCTCCACACTGATGGAATTTGTATTGATTTTTTTATCAGTTCCCAAAGAGAATCCAGGGTAATGGAAAGTTTTTTGTGGCAACTTAATCTCCCGGAAAAGAAGTTATGTTGCCTAGATAAATTTGCTTAACAATAAATGTTATTTTCAATTTTATTTTATAAGCAGTTTTGTATTCTGGTGAATTTTTAATAGTTTTCCGAGAGAAAATTGATGGTGAATAAGTATAATTCACAAACATGGTGATGGTGCACAACTATATTTCACAAACAAAAGAGCTTAGTATTTATGGTTATCTCCCTAATTGTTGGAATTCGGTTATTTCTGAAAATACAACTTATGGCATTTCAATAGTTTCTCTGATATGAATTTACGCTGCATAGTTAACCCAATCTTGAATTGTTGACCATATTTCAAACCAGACGTTGTAGATTGCGACAGATTTTCCAAAATGAAACTTAATTTGCAATAGTTCCCCATATCAGAGTTTGTTGGAATGGAAATCCTCAATTTAATTCAACAGTGTTGTATTTTCGATAATTTTCGAAGAAAATGTTTTTTTTCAAGTCAGAACTTGATAATTTTCGAAAACTGAAGCAAAGCTGATAAGGAAAATTGTACAAAGCAGGACGTCTTACATTGATTCTTTTATAAACCAAAAATTATGGGTTTAGGTAATTTTCCAAAACCGGAAACTTGATTTTCAATAATTTTTTGAATCCGTATTAGAACTTGTTTTATCTGTTCTGCATCATGTCTTGATAGAGACGTGTGTCCTTTAGTTCATTACGAAAACAAACCTGTGACTTGCTAATAGTTTTTCGAAACAAAACAGGTAAATTTCTCAAGAAAATCATTTAAAACGGAGTTGGATATTTTTGGGAAATTTTGTAAATTTTCTATTTGTGAATGAAGCTTTATACTCCCAATACTTCACAACGATACATTTGCTAATGTGCACAGAAAGAAAACCATTTTGAAATTGGAATTGAGATAACTAATGCTGTGATTGTGATATTTACATAATGCGAATTTGTTCTGGTGTTTTAAGTTCACCGAGAGATTAATGTTGTAACGAATTACCTGTATACAGAGGTGATTCCATCAGCTATATATCAAAAAGTTGACAGAATTTACAAAACTGGTTTGGCAAAGAATATCTTTATAGACAGCAAAAGTCAATATTGAGATAATTGTAACAATTTTCGAATTAATTTAATTTTGGTGTACATAACATTTTCCTAAATTACATTTTTACTTACGTTCAACATTTTAATTTGATCTGAAGTTCAGATTTGTATGTATCAATTAATCCACTGAGTTCTTTTCCTGTGTATGATGTTTTTTGTCAAAACTAAAATTCAATTGCGCAGAAGTTGTTTTCACTTTTCTTGAGTTAGTTTTCACTTTTATTTCTACTTTCGATTCAATGTTTTTCTCTTAACTGAAACGTTCTACGGATGAAATTTAATCGAGCACAAGGATTGGATGTTTTACCGGAAATGTCCTGACCTAGTTATTTGGGAAGCTTTTTTGTACACTTTTTCAACATTTGTCAAAAATAATTTTTAAAAAATTGCGACTGCCGTTTTGATGCATTTGCTTTCGAAAAATTATTTTTCACTTCACTTGTAGTCTGCAAAAAGTTAATATCTTAATTGGTAATGATTTCCTAAGGAAATTAACTAAAACTGAATATTCTAACGGTTTAACCGAAACTTTTGCAATGCAGATACTGGTGGTTTTGAGTCGCTTTTTAAACATTTGATGCAAAATTGAATGTCGAGAGGAGTGGAATTGTACATAGATATATTTTATATATCGAATGTGCCTATTCCAGGATGCACAGGAAAGGAGAGAGTGAGATGGAGTTACATTGAATGCACCTAATTAAATAATTTACACAAAACAACCGAAATCCCACCTTTCCAACGAAGTATGGCCATGACACTGAATAGATTTTCATCTGTCTCCCTTATTTTAGCCTAGAATTTCCCGAAAATCCCATCATGAGGAAACTACCTAAACAATACCAAAGCAACCATCCCTGGAACACTCGCGCACACAGGCTTGTTTCTAAACGACGATTTGTTGTTTTTTCATATTTTATTTTTTTGTTTTGTCGTTTTCCACTTTTCGTTTTCCTTTTTCCTTTTTCCTGTTTTGTTTTTGTTGTTCTTTTTTTGTCGGGAAACAGGGCCATAAATCTGTAGCATCGAATGCCTGCTGCAAGCCGGATGAAAACCAGCCTGTGCCTGTGTGGGATAATTTACACTCATACAAGAGCAAATGTGGAACGGTGGCAGGCAGTCGGTTAGTATATTGCCGGCAGACCTTTTTCGTTTTGGCTTATCTAGTGTTATGAGGAATTGAGAACTAGGGAAAAACCCATCTAATCCGGCTACCCTTATTTTGTGTGTAGTTCTTTAGCGGTGGGGATGTCCCCACCATATTCCATATGATTTTGTGATACAGCAGACGGATAGTAAATTTGCAGATTAATTTTTGATTGTAATCTCTCGAATACAGTGAATTCGGAAACTATGATTCTTCTTAATTGTTTGGCTATTTAAAATGACGAATGGTGCTTCAAAATAAAAATAGGTTATCAAATGATCCATCAAATTTGTACAGGCTTCAATCCAACCATATTTCGAGACTGGGCCAATATCATATCGATATCAAACCTCAACGAGGTATTTTTGTAAGCAAGTCAGTAGCAATCAAAATGGGTTGCCCTACCTTCGAAAATCTGTGTGCACATGTGGTAAATAATTCAGGAAAGATTATTACAAGTTTTTGAAGGTAAACTGATACAAGTATGATGCTTTAAAGAGTAACGAAACGTACACGGGGTAAATAATTTATCAATCTCAAAAACTTTGTTCTCCGGCGTCGAGATTTATGATTCCTGCAGCATGATGTATTATCGCAAATTAAGTATTCTTTTCTGTATGACTGTAATAACGTATGGAAACTTCCACAGATTACGAACAATCTACCACCGAGAACCACTAAAGCAGAATCGAAAAAATTACCAAAGCACTATAGCGGCAATCACAGCAGTTTAAGACATCATAGCATACACGGCTGGCTTTGATTCTAAGTTTTATAAGATCATGGCAAAAACTACAATCCAGTTTGGTTCCTTTAATTCAATTCAATTTCATGTCATATTCCAAAAAATAAACTAGATACATTTAGCGAATAGCGAACCTCACTGGCTTGAATGGTAGAATAGATTTTAAGCCATCAATTGCACAACCATAACCGCTCAAGCCAACGGAGTTGGCTATCCGCTAACTGTCCCTAGTTTCTCAGGTTGAGGTCATCTACGGCTTGTAGGTATCATATGAGACGGAACTCCACTTTACTTCGTGTTAAAATGGAGGGCTTTTCCTAGTAACCTATCACTGTATGTGACCTAGCCATTTTAGGCGCTGAACCACACCCTTCCATCTATAAAGTTCCCTGTTATACCAATCTTTCCGTTCTTTATAGTGGAAAACACGATCTCGTGTTACATAATTAAAGCTGACCAGGCATATCTTCAACTTGCATCCTTTCCCGAGGTGGTATGGGTTTCCTGTGTAGGACCATTTCAATGGAGCGGGAATTTCGCGTTGATTTGTGTAACATTCGCGGCTTGAGATGCAATTTCTCTTCTGTGTCTGCCCATGTTTCTAGCCAGAATCCAACTATCCTTGCACTTAGCGAAACCCAGGTAATTACTAATACAGATATTTCCGATTTTAATCTACCTGGATATAACTTAGTGCCACTGTTATTTCCACGTCGTGGTATAGCCACATACATACGAAATGGTATTGGTTATCAGCTTCTGTCACAATACGGGCTCTGTTCCAACCCAGAATTTAATTTCTCCTGGCTAAAACTACACGTTCGTAAGCATATCATGCATTACTGCTTTCTTTACAGAAGCCCAAACTTGGATAAAAATGCATCCTTTATCGAATTTGATGCTCTGTCTGCTTCTATCGTTACGATCTTGACCCTATATCCGCACACTGATATTGTTATTGCGGGTGATTTTAATGTGCATAACTCTCAGCGGCTTCGTCACTCCGGAACAACAACTCCCGAAGGTCAATAAGTCCAGCTTTTTGCTGATTCAAATAGTTTAACTCAACTTGTCAATGAGTCAACACTGGTACCACACATATATGGTCATATCGCCAACACACTGGACCTGTTTCTCACCTCGCACCCAAACAAACACACAATTGAAGTTTTTTCGCCCTTGGGCACTTCAGACCACTGTGTCGTGTCAGCTAAATTTCCTCTAACCAACAGTAACGTTAATGAGAAAGCTCCCAAAAGAACAGTATGGTTCTACGAGAAAGCCAACTGGGAAGGTCTGAACAACTTTTTTGGGAGGTTAAATTGCTCGTTGTTTTTCCTCCATAACGATGTTGACTCGGGAGCTCGACGCAGAACATGGATTTGCTGTTCCCATCTGCAACGATCGGAGTTGCGATCCCAGGTGGCGAAACATCACATTGACAGACACGATTCTACTTGGCATGCGGACCTTTATTCCACACAGAGTAAAGAGTGCCAAACCCAAGAGAAATATGTGGTTCGATTCGGGGTGCAGGGAAGCCATTAAGGCTAAAGAGTTGAGCTTCCGGTTGTATAAATCAAACAATACTGAGGAAAACCGGAAAAGATTTAACAGAGCTAGAAATGACTGTAATGCGTATATTCAACGCGCCAAGTTCTTGTATGACCATAGAGTGAGACAAAAAATACTACACTCTCCCACAGGTAGTAGCAACTTCTGGGCATTCGTGAAAAACATTGAAAACTCAGTCTCTTCATCCATTCCATCGCTTATAGTCGATGACAAACCAGTCAACACTGCAATAGAGAAGACGGATCTACTTGCTGCACATTTTGCAGCCAACTCAACGCTGCCTGATACCACATCAGTTCCACCTCAACTTGAGCATAAGCAGCACACCATGAGCCAGATTCGCTTCCGCACGCGTACTGTTGCCCGCGCACTCAAAGAGCTAAACGCACACAAATCCGCTGGTCCGGGTGGCATTCCCCCAATCCTCTTGAAGAGATGTTCCTCTTCACTCGCCAAACCACTGTGGAAACTCTTCCATTTATCTTATTCTACTGGTCGTTTCCCAAATAGATGGAAGTCAGCGAACATTCAGCCAATTCCCAAAAAGGGTGACAAATCATCCGTTTCTTCTTATCAACCCATAGCACTAACTTCTATTCTCTCCAAGGTAATGGAATCTCTTATCAACCGTCAACTTTCGAAATATCTGGAATCAACTGATCTCCTCAATGACCGCCAATATGGCTTTCGTAGCAACGGGTCCACAGGAGATCTGATGGCGTACCTTACCGAAAAGTGGAGCCATTCCATCTACTACCTCGGTGAAAGCAAGGTAGTCCCATTGGATATTTCAAAAGCCTTCGACAGAGTTTGTCATCCAGCTCTTTTGTCAAAATTGCATTCATATGGAGTGGACAATTCCCTGATCCAATGGATAAGAGACTATCTTTCTGGCCGTTCAATCCAAGTGGTTCTTGATGATGTCAAATCTGTCTCCCATCAATTTAATGCAGGTGTTCCCCAGGGTTCGGTACTCTCACCCACTCTCTTCCTCATCTTTATAAATCTCATAACCCAATTCACTCGTTTGCTGATGATAGCACGTTGAGTTTCTCATACTCATACGAACACTCCCGGCCAAACTCTTCGAACGTCAATACCAATCAGCAGATTATGTTTAATACACTGAATTCCGACTTCAACAAGATATATCAATGGGGATTATCTAACCGAGTAGAATTCAATGCCTTAAAAACTCAGTGCTGTCTCCTGTCGTCCAAGGTTAACCTCAAAGTAAATATACTGTCGATGAACGGCACTTCCTTCGACGAAGCCAAGGAACTATCAAACCTCGGCACTCGAATTAATTCGACTCTTAACTGGAATGATCACATATTTGAAGCTGCGAAAAGTGCAGCCAAATGTATGGGATTCCTTAAGAGATGCAAAAGATACTTCACTCCATTCAATCTGACCACTATTTACAAGGCGAATATTCGTCCAAAAATGGAGTTCAGCTCCCATATTTGGTCAGGCGCATACAGCACTACACGTGCTCGACAGGATGCAAAATTGAGCAGTGAAACTTATTGGGGACCCAGCCGTAAGTCGATCAATCCCGTCGTTAGAACATAAGCGCAACGTATCCTGCCAATCTCATTTCTATAGGTATTACCACGGTCGTTGCTCAACTGAACTTGCTGAGTGTGTTCCGCCCCTTCAGACATTTTCCCGCGATACCCGTCAATCTGTGAATGCGCATCAATTCACGTTAAAAGTGGACTTTAGGCGCACAAATAAACATAGAGAGTCATTCTATAGCCGAACCACACGAATGTGGAATGTTCTCCCTGATCATGCATTTCCTGGCAGTTGTGATGTCCAGACATTCAAGACCAATATACATCGACACCTCCTTTCCTTATCCACTTCCTCTCCATCCGCTCGCACTGTGTTCTGACATTTAAGGGTACTTCAAAATCCCCTTTTGTGCGCGCGATAATGTAAAAAAAAAATTAATTTTGTTGATATTCATCTTTCTGCGGAGGGCCTTAAATTGTTTGTTGCGATATTAACCGCGTAGACTTTCCGAAGCCTGTCTTTTCTCCATAAAGTCTTACAGCGATTTCTCTATCAACAAGTCGGATCGAAGTCGTTTCTCCATACGAATGGACGGGCCGAAGAATACAATAAATATCTGCAAAATATTGCGAAGTTTGTGCTTCCTTTGTTTTTTCCTTTCCCAATGGATCAAAAGTACACGGAGTGCATGCTGGCATAATTACGCCTAAATCCAAGATATGTGTCGTTATCGTATTGGTGCACATTTTCGACGTCTTTCTTTCCAATTCCATAATAATAGTATGCAACGGAAACAATGGTAGAGCTTAATACGTAACGATTCAATAACCTTCAACGCAGGCTCACTTGCACTTGTTTCAGGGTCTCTGCCACTCCTTAAGGATGTGTTCAAAGTCATCCTTGGAGAGCACATTCAAAAACCACTTCTAAACCCCCTTTGTTCTAGGAAAACGCAGACCCTTGGCTTGACCTGAAGTATACAAAAAAAAGTCATTCGAAGTTGGATTTTGAATACAACGTGTTCAAAGCCATCCTTTCAGAGTACGTTCAAAACCGGCCCTAAAACATTTACAATCACACTAGCACCTTTGAGCCCGTCTTGACCTGGGAATATGAAGGAAGACATTCAGAATCAGATCTGTGGCGGTTTCGCCAAACCCCACGGTTCACTTACCTGAAAAACCCCCATAACTTCCACCCAATCTCATAACTTCACTAATGCAATCGCATTAGCACCTTAAACGCTTCACGCATTAAAGAGATCAAATCTTCAATCTAAAAGTCCCTGGAAAAGAAAACTTACCTTTCGTGCATCTCTTCTCACACAATACCCTGTAAGATTTCTTTTCTACCTTTTCAGGAAACCCATAACCTATTCGGTACCTTCGGTTGCCAGGCAAATTCCAACTTTCCCACACCTGCACCGCAATCTCCACCCAGCATAAACATTTCCTACTACAAGGACATTAATGCTTTCAGCGCATTACATGAAAATTCCTGAAAGATTCTGTTCACACATCTAATGCATCATTAGAATTCGCTGGAAAATAATTCACAATCATACATGTATTATAAGTAGGAAAACTATTTCGGCACCATTGTTTGCCAAGCAATTTTGTTCCTCATGTGCAATCTTATCTTCCCACATGCGCGTACCTTGCGGACCCTTTGTCCAAGGGACAAAAGCAATACGCGCATCTAGCGTCTAGTGTCATAAAACCGAATTCCTACGCATGTAAATATGCATAATATCCATCCAATGATTTGTTTGCCCACTAACAAACAATCTCCAATTCCTTTCTCTGTCGCAACAAATTTCCCTGCATATACAAATGCAAGCAAGGGATTCGTTTTGGCCACCGACCTAAGATACGATATACAGTTCTCATTGTATAAAGTATTGTAATGCATTAGCACCTCTTTCGAATGGCTATTCGTATATTTACACAAGGGCATCACTCATCTAAGACTTTTATGTTGCCCTCGTCTCATCCTTTCTCTTACCACATTTCCTCGAAGTATCGTCGTCTATTTATTTAGACGCGATGCACTTCATAGACAATAATCTTCTCGATCTCTTTGTTCTTCCCGCCTGCCTGCTTTCTTTAGCCATTGCCTTCCCGCATGAGTAAACAACACAGATCTGAACGATCACACACATACCACCATGATCTCCATTACGCGATCTGGTTTCCTATTCCACCAAGAGAGACTTTACGTTTCTCTGGTGGTAAGTAAATACATATCCTTAGTGGAGAGGATATCTACCACCACACCACAAACTCACCCCAAACGAAGGTTGTATCGCTGAGTCTAATTCCATCCGCCGACCACCATGGTCGTTGCCGCTCCCGCTCTCCGTCGCGCGGCGGAGGAGCGTAGATATACACAGTCGAGTCGCAAAGTGTCTTGAGACGTTATTTTCAAAAGTCCTCATTCGTGTTAATTGAAATCGATTTGCGAAATTTTGCTTTGAAAATCAAACCAAAATTAAGTGCTCTTGGAAACGTAGTTTAAGTGAAGTATAAAAACACGAACATATAAAGATAATGACTAATATAACAAAATAAATGCATAAAAATACGTGGATACATCCAAACCAAATGAAAGTGTTAAGCAATAAAAATAAAACAATAAACTAAATCTGTGTTTAATTTTCCGACAGCGGTTCCTGTGTCCTGCGTTATTTTCTGTGTTGTCCGCTCCGATGTTTTAGTGGCGGATGTGAACAAACGTGGCGACGTTTTGTTCCTTTGCTTCGGCGGAATTGTTTAGTCCTCGTCGGTGGAACAATTGACGATGGAGATAGAAGTGAACCTAGTGCCCGTGTCTGGCACAATACTTCCTCCCCACAGATCTTGACTATAATGTGTACAAATTCATCCTTGAAGACGTATTCAAAGCCATACTTAGAGAGCGTCTTCAAAACCGCCCCTAATGTTTTTCAACTGCACATACATTAAAAACGCTGACTTTTGAGCTCTGTTTGAGCTGGGAATATGAAAGGAGACATTCAAAGCTAGATCTTGACTATACTCGTAATGTGTACATATCCGCCCTTGAAGACATATTCAAAGCTATACTTAGAGAGCGTTTTCAAAACCGCTTCTAATGTTTTACAACCGCACGCATTAAAAAATTGTTATTTTTGAGCTCTGTTTTGGCTTGGATTATGGAAGATGTCATTCAGAGCTAGATCGTGACTACAACTTGTTCAAAGCCACCCTTGCAGAGTACGTTCAAAACCGCCTCTAAAGCCTTTACAGTACACTTATACCAGGAAGGCGGTAACCGTTGAGCTCTGTTTTGACCTGGGAATATGAAAGAAGGCATTCAGAGCCAGATCTTGACTATAATATGTTCAAACCTATCTTGACTATAATGTGTTCAAATCCATTAGTGGAGCCGCACTTAGAGAATGTCTTCAAAATCGCCTTTAATCTTCTACAAGCGCACATGCATTAAAAAACGGCGACTTTCGAGCTCTGTTTTGGCTTGAATTAATGGAAGATGCCATTGAGCGCTAGATCGTGACTAGAATGTGTTCAAAGCCATTCTTGGAGAGTAGATATAAAACTGCTTCTAAAGCCTCTACAGTTATACTTGCGTTACGAAAACGGAAACGATGACCTTTAAGGTCTGTTTTTACCCGGGAATATGAAAGAAGGCATTCAAAGCTAAATCTTGACTATAATGTGTATAAATCTATTACTGGAGACGTATTTAAAGCTGCACTTAGAGAGCGTCTTGAAAACCGCCTCTAATCTTCTACAACCCCACATGCATTAAAAAACGGTGACATTCGAACTCCATTTTGGCTTGGGAATATGAAAGCAGGCATTCTGAGCTAGATCTTTACTATAATGTGTTCAAATCCATCCTTGAAGATCTATTCAAACCCATGCTTAAAGAGCGTCTTCAAACCCGTCTCTAATGTTTTGTAACCACATTTGCTTTACAGAAACAGTGATTTTTGAGCTCTGTTTCCGGCGTGGGGTTATGGAAGATGTCATTCAGAGATAGATCTTGACTGTAAGGTGTTCAAACCCATCCTTGGAGAGAACCTTCAAACCTTACTATTAAAGCCTATTTATTCTAGGAAAACGGTGACCTCTAAGCTTTGTTTTAGCCTGGTTCATTCGGAGTTGGTTTGCGAGTATAAAGTGGATGCAGCACCACAGGAATATTTTTTGGTTAAAAACACATTGACGACGTGTGTTAATGGCTAACTAGATCTGGTCGCTTTTTTGAGAGAGATGTGATCGTTCAGCAGCTGCTTCAACAGAATGATGTAATAAGTCGCAGTAACCGGAATAATCAAAGAAAGCCATCACCAGTACTTTTAGACCGGCACAATAAATCCAATTTTCATCGGCAATAATAATGTTTTTCCACCAGGAATCGCCTTCGTCTCGAACGCACTGTGATCGGACACACATCGACGCCATTTTGTTGTTGAAGCAGCGACAAGAGATGTGTGGGGGTTCTATAAAGTCTTCTTCAAGAACCACCCACTTCCTCAACTTAACCTGTCTTTTCCCTCACCCACAAGACACCATACCCACCTGCAATTTTGGGCAGCGTAAGCTCCCAGCAGCATTTTTCATACCTGAAAGGAAATATCTCCGACGGCATACATAATTCCAAACTTTTCTGGTTCATACTCCATGAACCAGTTTACATCTCATATCGGCTCACCATGTCATCGACTAACGATAAACAATCGCTGGTCAGCGTATTGCGAACACGGCTGCAACCGATAGTCCTTTCTACCATACATAATTCTATGTCTTACCTATCCCCTAAGGTTCGCTGAGTTGCGACCAATTTTCTAATCATTATTCAACCGAGCATTTGATTTAGGCATGAACATGATCATTTGTTTACCCACGTTCATGCCCCATGAAGTTCCATCATCTAACCCAAACAAATAACCCATAGCCACCGTCGGTGAGTTTTCTGTGGGCTTAACGTCCAGGAACAATTTTCCCTATTTTGCTATAGAGCCATTCGGCTAAAGCAAATAGATTCCCAATCTCTGGTCGAACTAACGTCACCAGCAGATATCGCCTACAACGGCATTTCCCCGGAATCTTAAGTAAATACAATGACGACCCTTTGCAACATAGCCACATCATGAACATTGTGCATCCCATCATTGGACCTGTGAAATTGCGTTTTATTTACTTTGAAGCAAAAACCTATTTTCATTCTCAAGCGTACATCATAAACGATCTATGGCCACATCGCCGCGGCCCCTGATGATCGTGCCTTGTTTGATCAGATGTCCGCTGGTCATTGTCTGCATTGCAGAGCATCGGACTGGCCTATACGGTATGTGAAAATTCTCCCATGCTCGATCACGATTGGCCGCTGCCAAGTTGATCGTTTTGCTCCCCCTTCATCGAGGCAATTCACCACCATTGAATCTGATGGATGTGAATTGCATCAGAGAGTCAGATTGCAACCCCCGTCGCGTACACATATGCTGAGGAGTCAAATTCTACCAGCCGAGCAGACTGATCGAGGTCATTGGGTTGTCGGAGTCGCAAGAATTCGATAAGTTGTGTGTTCGATTCGCGTGTAAATACACGTCCTGCGAGAATTCCGTACTTCGAAGTCCGTGTTCTTGTAAAAATCATAGCTGATCTGTGAACAATAATTGCTTAGTTAAATACCTGTCTGTGAACGAAAATTGTTAAATTCATTGCCTCCCGGTGAACGTTAATAGTAAAAGTGATTGCCGACCTGAGAACAACAATTGTAAAATTAATTGGAATATTGTGAAAATAAAAACGTTAACATTAAAGTTTCATCAGTTTGTTTTATTGGTGATCATTTGAATCCGCTGCTGTGATCCACATTTTCACGGCTGATTTCTTCCAGTGTCATTAAGTAGTGTTTTTACAGAACCCGCGTCCATGTCGACGCACAGTTAAAAATATTACCCACAGATGGATAATCCCACGGGACAAACACGAAATATGTGGAATCATGATCATGTAAAAGTACCTATTGGAGCATCAAGCAAAACAGTGAGCTGTTTTACTGTTAAACGCGGGTCAGAACGTATCATCGCAGTCCATGTGTTGATTGCTTCTTCCGCTAGAACGGTGACAGGTTTTCAGGAGCCTCCTTCCAATTCACATTAAATATATTCTTTTACATATCGTAAGATTGTTAAACACCATACCCAACTCTTAACAACTGTTGGTAGATGTTAACCCGGGTGCAAAACGAATAGTTTGTTCATGGTATCGTCGCTAAACGCTATATTTTTCCTTCTTTCGGGTGCATAACACAATATGGCCCCAATGGTACACATTCCCCCACAACGCTAGTAGTGCCAGTCTTTATTGAACGCCGCTTGCGTTAAGATCTATGTAACTCTCATCTGAATTGCTCTACAATTTAAAATATTTAAAAAAAAAAAACAAAAAACGAAAAACTACGAATTTCCGCATCTACTAAATAAGTCAAAAGACCACGATTTTATTGCTCGTATCTTTTTTTTAACTTTTATTTTATAACCCAAATAGGTCGAACTTGCAGTTTATGACAGTGATAGGTCATTTTTGAATCATATGACCGGAGAGTTTGAGAATATTTAATGTTATTTTTTACATTATTTATTATTACATTTATTGATTTCATGGGGAAGGTGATCCTATGAAGATCGAGAATAACTATTTCTTTTTTTGAAAGCGGCCTTCTTATATACATGATTTGCCCAGAAAATAATTTAATTTAAAAATAGGAAAAAAGGGTTTATCAAAAATATTGTTACAAATGTATCAAATTCTTCAAAATTGTTCCTATGTGCTTCGGCGCATTTTTTTCCGCCGACTCTGTCAAGCGCTGGACGCCCTCTGGAAGGCGTCAAAGAGACACATGAAAAACCCCCTATCACGGTGGCTTAGATTTCTTTTATGGCCCGTTAAAGGACTCCTTTCAACGATGTTTTAATTTTAAGGAAGAGATAAAAAAAGGCCGAAGCCAGGTCCGGACTGTTGGGTTGCCAATTTGTGTTTCGCCAGAAACAACATTCGTCGGGGAGCCGCTGGCGCAAGACTAATGACCTTGCCCGGAAAAAAACAAATCATTATGGAAAATTTAACAAGCCTCAGGACTTGCTAAATAAGGCCAAGACCGGTTCCCGGTTGTAGTACCAATGATGATGTTGAGAAACAACAATCACCTAGTCCTTTTGTTCATCAGTCAACATTTTTGGAACCAATTTTGCACACACCTTTCTGATGTTGAAATTATTGGTGACTATTTCGTGCACAATTTTTTTGGATGTTGAAAATGTCTGCAATCAATCATCCACTTATATAAATACAATCAACATTTTCAACGGTTGAGGCTGTTGGAGACTATCCAGAGTAGAGTTCTTCATCCACGTCGTCCCGACTGTCCTTATATACTTATATGAGTATATGCTTCCAGTAGGGCCACCCATGTCAGACAGGCTAGCGAGGAGTAACACACTCAGATCTACCACCCCTTATCTAGGGGGTTACGCGTCACCATGCCCATTGGATGGTTTGCAGCCAGGGCTATACCGTCTGTATTATAACGGCGCCTCTCTGACATTGGCTCAAATCAGAGCAGTAAGCAGACCTTACCATATCAAATATGGGCTAAGATACGGCGGACTATTTGAAACCCCAAGACTCGTGGGAACAAAAATGAATAATCAATATACAAAAGAAATCCCACGAAAAACCCGGTTGGCGTAGGTGTGGTGTGATGAGCCGACACTACTATAACGTTTGAAATAATAGTGAAGAAGAACGTGTGATTCGAACTGACGCTATGACAGTTTGAATCACCAAAAATTGAACCTAAGCGTTACCCATCAGGCTACTGGCCGATTTTAGAATTCGATTTTCAAACTCGACTATACTCCACTGATGTGAATTGTTATGTTATCGCTATGGTATATGGCTCTGATGTATTTTCTTATTCGATTTTCGTTCGGCGTTCTTCACTATTTTGCTTGTGAATTGTGTGTATCTGTTAGAGACGCCACACTACCATAAGGGAGCAAATCATCAAGAAAACACCGACCGACTCGCCGACACGAAGCTGTAGGGAAAAACGGAAAAAGGGAGATATACGCGTCAGCACGTGGAATGTCCGAACCAGGCGCGATACAGGCGGTAGAAGAGAACGCGAAACAATATAAAATGGGCATAGTCGTGCCTCAGGAAGTCCGACTCCCACATCAAGTAATCGAAACCCACTTGTTAACACTGGCGTGTGATGGTACTGAACCACATAATCTCGGAACCGGATTCATCATAAGCAAGAAGATTACGCCCCATGTAAAAGATGTGCAATTTATTAATGACCGAATGTCGGTGCTAAAAATACAGGGCCCATGGTACAATTATGTATATATAAACGTACACGCCCCAACAGAATCTGCGGACGAAGAAACGAAGGACACGTTCTACGAGACCCTCGAGGAAGTATTTGATTGGATCTCATCATTCAATGTTAAAATCCTCCTCGGAGACCTCAATGCGAAAATTGGAAAGGAAGATATCTTCCAACGAAATATAGGTAAAGAAAGCCTACACGGCATTTCAAATGATAATGGAATTCGAATTATCACGTTCGCAGTGTCCAAGAATCTGGTAGTGAAAAGCACGATGTTCAAACACAAGCAAATCCATAAAGCCACATGGATACCAACCGACGGCGTAACGCGTAACCAAATAGACCACTTCCTCATAGACAAAAGACACCACTCGAATATTCTTGACGTAAGATCATATAGAGGAGCAGATTGCGACTCCGATCATTTTCTAGTGGTGGGCAAAATCAGGAGTCGCCTCACAGCAATCCCGCATGGGCAGTCACGGGAGACGATCAAAAAGTTCGACATTGATAAACTAAAAGACCAGCCCAAAAAGGGCTGAATATCAAGACGAACTAACGAATAGATTTAGCATGCTAGAGAATGGGAGTAGTGAGGAAGAGGAAGCCAATAGTGTGGACAGTAAATGGACATCGATCAGACACAATCAAACAAACAGCCCAAAAGGTATTAGAATTTAAGATAACAATTAAGTCCAAACCTTGGTGTGACGATGAGTGCGGGGCGAAGGTCGAAGAACGTAAACGCCTCAGAGTGATCCACTTAGAAAGATATCATGAAGTCAACGCAGAAAGATACGCGACGATTCGGAGAGTGACAATGAGACTCTTTAAACGCAGAAAACGCGAATCGGAGAAGACTCGGATCGAAAACATCCTAGAAAATTCTAGAGCAAATAACATCAGAGATATGTATGCCGGCATAAATTCAATTAGAAATGGCTACCGAGGGAGAACCAAAATAATTTGAGACAAAAACGGCTGTCTGGTCACAGAAACAAACAATATCGTGACAAGATGGAAGCAGTACTTTGAAAACTTGCTCAATGTGCGCACCCATCAACCACAAATAAACGCACCAGACGTACATACGGCTGAGCCCCAGATCCCAGAGACCTCTTTCAACGAAGTTGTAGACGCAATAAATCGATTGAAAAACAACAAGGCTCCCGGAGTCAACAGCATACCGGCAGAGCTTGTGAACCATGGAGGGAAGGCAACCGCTCAAAAGATCTGTGGCGTTTCTAACAGATACACACACAATATGGAAGTAGTGAAGAACACAGAAACGAAATTCGAATAAGCAAAACATCAGAGCCGTATACCATAGCGATAACATAACAATTCCACATCGGTTGAGTGTACTTGAGTTTAGACATCGAATTCGTACACGCGGCAGTGGGCTGGTGTGTTAAGCATTGGTTACATTTTTAGTGATTCTAACCGTCATAGCATCAGTTCTAATCACATGTTCTTCACTATCGTCGCAAACGCTATAAACCCACCACATCATCAAAACAATATGCGATAAGGAAGTCATTCCGGAAGAATGGAAAACCTCAATAGTTGTCCCCATGTTCAAAAAAGGTGACAGATCTGACTACGAAAACTACAGAGGAATATCATTGCTCCCAACCACATACAAAATACTAACAAATGTCATACTGGCGAGAATCACACCATGCGCAGAAGAAATACTGGGAGACTACCAATGCGAATTCCGTAGGAACCGGTCAACAAATGACCAAATGTTCACAATAAGGCAACTACTGGAAAAGAAGTGGGAATACGGAGAGACGGTTCACCAACTGTTCGTTGACTTTATGGATAGAAAGGTATATGTGCCGTCGTTGGCACCGGTTCTACTCCTATCCCAAGAAGTTACCCCATGGGTTGTCATCAATGTGGGGGTAAAAGTTCCGCTTTCGGCTTTGCTATCACTGTAGCTGACGATCACCTTGTGGAATGCACCTGACGTGGATGCCATTCTAAAGTTCGAAACATCCTACTTCTATAAACGATCGCTGCCTCGAGACACACTGATTTTATTGGACATCTTGTCGATGGTCCTTTCTGCATGACTATAATCGCGACTATCGTAATGCAATGAAACAACACATCATTAATAAAGGCGGATCAATTAGCGAAGAAGCAGCAAAAGTATAAAGGTCAAGGAACTTCAACGGCGAGCAATGAACTTCCCGATTGGGTCAATCCCAAAACCAATCGAATGAGTTTTAAACTACTTTATTTATTTCATTCGGTACTATTACTAAAACACAAATCGGATAACTCAAGTCTGGGGTCAGGTTTGGTTGATTTAAACCATTGATGATGCACATAATCTATCGTCTTTAATTTCCGTTCTCGCGCACAATCGCCTTCAATAGTACTTTGTTCGGATCGACTTTTCGTTTATTGTATACAAAATTTTGGAACTGTCTTGGGAAGTTCTTAAACACAACCCTTTCGTTTGCGCGAGACAAATGAACAAAAGAAAATAATACACTGCGTAGACGTTATCGGACGCGCCACAACACTAGGCTCTTCACTCCATCGTCGACTCACGTTTTTCGTTTTACGTGGAGGCCCGACTTGCCTCCACGGAATCTGTTGGACGATTACAGATATCGAAAGATAATTTCATCTATTGTTTGTCCACACAAAGGGATGATTCTCCTTGTATCGGTCACAGCACAAGGGCGCGAGACACACACACGATGATCGCTTCTGCTGCTCATCGTGTGTGTCCACAAGTATGCGGACCGTGGGTTAACCGAATCCACAAGGTTGCAGCTGGTGCAAATATTTCGATATGGGGGTTGAGGTGTTTGCACGATCAGCGACTGCGTAAGGCATTTATGCCGATCGTGTACATGTTGGTGGCATCTCCACGTAGTCGAATTCTCGATGGTAATTTTCCATTTTGAGAACTCGACTTGCTTGGGCGGTCGGCCGGATGCCCTCATGTATTTGTCGGTCGGATGGCCGACCGATGTGGGCATGTATGCAAAGGGAAATATAAAATATTTCCTGCATGTGTGTGGCTGGCGCGTAGGGGTATATCTCATGGATATTGTTCTGCAATATTGGTTGCTAGATGATGCAACCAAATTGCTCTTACGTGTGGAGGCTGCCTGTTACATGATGGAAATCGAACCGAGACATGTTCAATGGATTGGTTCGGTTCATGTTGGTTGGGTGGTGATGCAACCAAATTGCCCATAAGGAACATGCCTGTTGGGTGCTGATGGATTTAGCATCCGCAAATATTGTGATTTATGCGTTTTAAGGCTTTATGGTTCAACAATAAACGGGTGAGTACTTGCTTTCCAGGTTTGTATGCCTTAGGTGGGAGTTTTTACATGGGGTAATGGGAAGATGATTGGTGACGTTCAAGGGAACCGCCACAACTTCAAAAAAGCCTACGACTCAGTCGCAAGACACAAACGAAGTCACACAAGTGCCCGCATATGCGGATGACATCGCCGTTCTGGGGGATAATCTAGAAACTGTAAGTAAAAACAGTGAAATCATAATGCAAGCGGCAGAGTGAGTCTAGAAATAAATGAAGACAAAACAAAATATATGATTACGGCGAGAGCAGGTGGACCTCAGGAAGCACATATAAATGTCAAAGGGCAAGGTATTTGAAAAAGTTAAAGAATTTAAATATCTGGGAACGATACTGACGGCCAGTAACGAAAAGTCGAAGGAGATTAACAAAAGACTGCATTCCGACAACGCTAGTTGGCACACAGTTAGTAAACTGCTGAAATCCAAACTGCTGTCACGTAACATGAAACACCGTCCTTATAGAACCATCATCATGCCGATTGCTCTATACGTTTGAAGTCTCACATAACGGGAAGAAAACAAATTCCGCGTATTCGAGAATAAAGTTTTAAGGGGTATCTTTGGCGGTAAATGTGAGGAGGAGGCAGAACAATGGAGGAAACTCTACAACCACGAATTGGAAGAGTTATAGCGCAAACCTACAATAGTGGGCGTAATCCGGTCGAGAAGATTAAGATGGGCCGGACATGTGGCGCAAGTGGGCAACGATAGGAGCGCAGAATTCTTGACGGTAGACCAATGGGAAAGAGACCGACAAGTCAGCCGCAACGGAGATGGGAGGACAATGTAAGGTTTGACCTTGAGGAGATCGGTTCAGATGGACAAGCGTGGAAGGAGAGTACACAGGACAGGTAACGATGGCGGGGTCGAGTCGGTGAGGTCATGAACTTACGGGTTCCTACAGGCCAATAAATGGAATGGAATGGAATCATGTACGATATCCTGTCATTTCAGACAGTGGGCATTTCACTTTTTTCGTGTTTTATATTTATTTTGCACACCAAATGGTAAATTTTTAAATATATCCCTTATGCCTATCCATTATACATTTAGCTATGCCATTCTTTTCAGCAATGTACGACCTAAGAATCACACAAAAGGAAAACAAAAATAAAAAAGAAAAACAAGAAAAAGAAATAAAAAAGGAGAAAGAAATAATTAAAAAAACAAATTCTTCTTATATAGATAAAAGAATAGTTGAAGATTGGAAATGCAGGGGAATACTTAACTACACAGAGCATTCCAAGTTTGTGTACTTCGACTGAAGAATGGTTTACTACATTTGTCTATCGTGTAGAATTTATTTCTGATGTGAATAATTTCGTACTCAAATTGAAGTTTTTCGCAGTAATTACGTTAAAAAATATTTGAAAGACCAGCCTTTCCATTGATGTTCAATTCATTGCCAATGGATGGGGCTTTCTATGGATAAGCGACCCATCCCAATTTTAAGAGCGACAAATTGCATTATTAACTGATTGAAGCTGATCTAAAGTTGTTTTACGAGTAGCAGACCAAAAATTCGCAACTTTAGAGTAAATATTGAGTCTATTAAAGTTGCACAATGCAGAACATTTTACACTCTATCGAGTGAAAAAGTGAAATTGTTTAATTATGCTTTATCTAAAAATGAAAACATTCTATTCCTTATATCTTATCGGCCAAGCATTAGGAAACACGCGCAGAAATTACCAATTACCAGATGTCTTATCAACTGGTCCACCATTCTTAGGTACTGCTGACGAAAGTGCATCAAAAGAGACGAACACATCTACATAAATACTGCTCCACAAAAAACCAGAGGGAAACTACATAACATACAATCGAATGGAATAGATGAAAAATGTGAAATACAATACATAAAATAAAGGTGAAGGCATAGAAAAGGAAGAATCACCGTCCTAAGATATATATCTTGAACGAACTGAATGTCTGAAGGTACAATAATCACATCTATGCAAGGAAAAGCCATCCCACGCAGTGGGCAAACACGCATATCGCATGTTATATGTGCTGAACATTTGCCCTGGCGAAGGATGCGAAATTTTAGCAAAAAACCTATTAGTGCCACAGTTGTCCACCCCTATTATGTGCAGTACATTTTCCAGTGAAGTATTTGGCCTACCGTCGATTGCAATGTGTTGGTTGGTAGGTCGAGTTATCAATGTTTTCTTTTCTATCCCGATGGGGAATACAGTATAGAGAAAAACTTTACATACACAGGGATACACAAGGATAATACCATGAACTTACAATTTTCGTTTCTGAAAACACAAAAACAAAACGTGTACTCTTAGAAAATCAAATGTGTTATAATGCATAGGACGAGGAAGATGCACAAAGTCAGGAAAAGGTCGCCAGGATACCAAAGTGGGAGAGAAGGAAAATAAGAAAGGATAAATTTGTAATTTGTATACGACTTAATTGTCTAGCTCGCATGTGATGCGTTGCAAGACCAATTAAACCATGTCCAACTGTTCAATAGTTCGGTTTATGGTTGTGCAGGAGATAAGAAAAAATGAAAACGTATTTTTGAATTCTTGTAGCACCGGCTAATCCAAGGACAATTTATTTCAAGGCCGACAACAATGCATGTGCAATGGTCGTAAAGGTATTAAGCAAAAAGTACCATTTGTGTCTGTTTCCTTTAGTTTGCAAAATTTGGATTGGAATTGTTTTGAGTATTCGTATTCTGGAAAAGATTTTTTTGTTACTTCGATTTCATCTTCAGGTACATGTTAACTACTTGGAACCGCATGGGTTTCCAGTATATTCCTCCCCTCATTTTTAGAGTCTGCAAAAAAATCGCCATTTACTACTATTTACTTCAGGAACTAGAACTTATTATGCTTTTCTCTCTTTCCTTATGAAGGACACCTGAAAAGGATCTATACTGAAAGTGATTTTGTTATAATATTATTCGTATTTATTTAAAAGCAGGAAATTTGCACATTTACTCCAAAGATGCTTTTTAAACTGCTCAAATGATTAGGAAAAACTATTAATCTTGAAGAGAATTCCATAATCTGCAAATAGATAAGTTTTTGTTTATTGAAGTCCTTAGTTTCTTTTTCGTATAAACAAAAGGGTCGCCTGTTTATTTGTTCACCTAGCCACCAACTTTTTTTTTTACACTAACGCGTGCATAAAACGGGAGCACAGTGAGAGCGGAAGGAGAGGAAATGGATAGAGAAAGGAGGTATTGATGTACATTGGTTTTAAATGCCTGGACATTACAACCACGAGGAAACACATGATCAGGTAGAGCATTCCATATTCGTGTGGTTCGGCTAAAGAATGACTCTCTATGTTTGTTTGTGCGCGTGAAGTTGACTTTCAACGTGACCTTGTGGCGGTGCTCGTGATGTATCGCTCGTGATCCTAACCAACTCCACACGACTCCAACTCAACACATTCAATTCTGGCTCCGCCTTAGACTTCCTTCCATGCCGACTCCACACAACTCCATACAGCCTTTTCGACTCTGTCGACTTCGCTCAACTTTACAGCGCCGTTTAACCCTTTACAGCACGCACCCTGCTCAACCTCTCTCGACTGCTTTTCGACTCAACATTACGCGACCCCGTTTAGACTCCATTTATACAGTCTCCCCAAAATATTGGCATACAACGGTCTCTATTCTAATCCCTTCCATTGGCCTTTTCTCATTATATTGGCGTGTAGCGTTCTACGAACGCACAATTCCGCGCAGGTAAGGTTCCTACATTCAAGGAACTTGTGGCGGTTCCGCCTGATCCCGCGGCTCGCCTTCCTGAAAAAACCCCATAATCACAACCCAGTCTGCATAAACTTTCGCCAATGCAATTCGCATTAGCATCTTAAATGCTTCACGCATCAAATAGATCCAATTATTATAACCCAAAAGTACCTGCAAAAGAATTCTTATATTTTCAAGCATTCCTTCGCTTACAAATCCCCTGTAAGAGTTCTTACTTTCCTTATCATAAATTATCCTGAAAAGAAAAACCCCGGTTCACATATCATGTAACCATTCCAGCCAGAGATAATTATCATGGCGTCGCCTATTCCCACCTCCATTCATGTATACGATAAATTTCTTTATGTATACATTGGCTGGCGACGTTTTTCTCCCAGCAATAAAATTCCCTGATTCGCACAATGTGCAACCCAAAGCAAATACGCATTCCGTGTCCCTAGGCATCAATTGAAATCCAAGCATAAACAATGCAAATAGGTATTCAATGCGTACCCTTACTAGCGATGCCATAAACACCATTTCCCAGTAACCTAGCTAAAACTAATTAGCACATTCCCGCATCACATCGTGGTCTCTTTGTTTAGCTGCTACGCACATGCATCCGACGATTTCGGTTTTATTTGCTTTACCGAAATCATATCCTAGGAATGCACTTTATGTCTTTCTTTGTCTAGGCACACATACCACCATGACCACGATGAGCGAGTGAGCTCTGAACGAGCAAGATATCGTTGAGTCGTATTACAACCAGCAAGGCGGTCGGGTCGCCTGCCATCCACCGTACCGGCGGCGGTACGGTGGGTTATCTATGAGTCCTTTTACATCCGCCGACAGCTATGGTCGTCGTATCTCTCCCGTCCCCGTTTCGCGCACGGGGACGTAGATATTATGAGTCGAGTAGAGTGATCGGGCTATTAATTAAAAAGTAATTCTGTTATACCAGTAGTGTACACTGTCGTATATTTACTTTTCTTGTGCATCCGTTCGTCGTCTGTATAATTTTATATGTAAACTATAAACTAATTAAGTGTAGCCCGATTAGTCTTAAATAAAAAGAACCTCTACAGAATAAACAAAAGTGTGTTTTATGTATTTACTTCTGCTGTTCGTTTTGTTGGTTGTTTATAAACATGGCGGCGTTTCGTTAATTCGTTGGGCGATTAACTCTTGCAGTCCTTTTGTTCGTGTATGATTGCGGCAGAACTTTTCTATAGCAATTTGTGAGGACGAAGTAGAACCCTGTGCCGTACGCCGGCGCAACGACTTCGCACCCCCACAGACTTACTTACCTGAGAACGTTGCACGCGCCCACAGACGCGTGTCCCAGGGTCTCACCATATGGCCTGCAACTCATGGCCAACGTTGAGCCCGACACCAAAAAGCAAGGAACTGAACGTCCCCAAAGCTTTCAATGTCAAGCTCAACAATCATAGTTCATCATACCTGAAACAAAGGTAAAACCATCCATTCATCCTGTTCCCAACAACACTTCCCAAAGATTGAAATGCATCGCATTCCAGCTCTGCACAATCGGCAATTTCAAATATCAGCACAAGGAATTGCTATCACCCAAAAAAATGAGCCCATAAACGGATGCACGGCGGATAGTCTACCACAAAGACCACCCAAACCCGCCGGGCAAACAAAGGCAGTGGCAACCTACTACGATAATGTAGATCGCTCATTCGCTACCAGATTCCTGGGAATCATAAGTATCTCAACAAGATATGCGAATATTTATGACGAGTAAAGCCAACAAAAGGCAATACCCCGGTCCCATGGCCACTCTGGAATTTCACACCATTATAAGGATCTAATGGATTTCGATTTTAACTACAAAGTGAAACAAGACCCACGGACTGTACGTCCAAACAAATCATCGAATACCTCCGGCCTGGGCGCCAGATGTTCTGTGCAAATAAACGGTCATTGAGATGAAATGCTATCACCACAACCGATGGTGATAAGGATGTATGATGATGAGCGAGTTTCTCCTTTCAGGAAAATAGGAAATTATCCCTGGGATAAAATAAGATGCTGTTAACAGAAATTTTCGGGAATTCTGTTGGCAGATCGAATAGGGAAATTTCCCCTGTACGGATACAGATACCAGTTTTGAATCGGGTTTTTTTTTTTGGCAGACAGTTAGTCTTTATCGAGGAGTCGACTTAGAGCATCCGTCCAGAGACGAGACTTTAGGGAACCCCATCGAGGAGGTATCGGCGATGCGAGAAACGAAAATTCGAGTAACGTGAGTCGTGAGTTGTGCGAGATTCGTGTGCAATAGAACGGAAATATAATCGTGTCGTTGAGAGAGTCGTTGTGCGAACAAAACATTACAAATTGTAATATTAAAATCCGTAATCTTTATAAGTAGTAAAATAAAACTCAAAATTAAACCAAAACATTTCGCAGTGTTTCATTTGTGTGATCGTCTTCGTGTTCCGGTTGTTTTAATTCCTTTTACTGCGAACGTTGTTCGGCGGAACACCGCAGTCATCAATACCCGACCTAAGGACAATCTACAAAGATCCGCCAAAGGCGCACATTTCCGCCAAACGCTGTTTTATGCGACTCTGTCTGCCTCTTCTCGACACCCTTCTTCCACGGCCCCGGCTCCTCACTGAACCACAGATACTGCGCGTAGCAAATTTAACCAGTAGGACGCCCGACTGCCAGGCCGGCTCCTTTCTACCCCACCAGCTACCCCGAGTGGCAATCATGTAGTAGGATCCCCGCCCTACCTCCTTACATAAACTTCAAGACCTTCGTCCTTAGGTGTCAGAACGTCTCCCAAATGTCTCAGCAACACCGGCCTGGGACCCCAACCGTAGAACACCTTACACAGGTGTCTCTACCCAACCCCACCCTGGAACACCTCTTACAGGTATTTCAGTCATTAGACCCCCCCCCCCCCCCCCCCGCCCCAACAAAGTTGGGCGTTGCTGGCAAACCCCTCGGTATACTTACCTAAAAACCCCCAATACCTCATCCCAAGACGCATAAGTTTTCGCCAATGCAATCGCATTAGGCACCTGAAAATGCTTCACGCATTAAAGAGATGAAATTTATGGTCTTTAAGTCCCTGTAAAGAAAACTTACCTTTCATGCATTCTCTACGCATACCAATTCTCTGTAAGATTTCTTTATTAGCTTATCAGGAATTCCAAACCAATTTCGGCATCTACGTTGCCAGACAAATTCCGGTAGACGAATTCCTGTAAACAAATGATTCGGTTTACATACAATGTAACCTTCATGACAGGGATCATAAATATTGTGCCGTCTATTTTCCCAGCCTCGATGTGTGTACAAAAAACTATCTACACACACATCGGCTGGCGACCCCTTATAGCCAGCGTTAAACAGTCCAACGCAGATGCAGGTAATTAGCACCATCTGCGTTGAGACTAATGCCTTACCAATGCACTAAGCGCAAACAAAACCCGCTGTCCTTCAGCAGGCATTCTGACGATACGCAAACGATTTAATCATCCTAGTATCCCAAATGCACCAACCATCTAATATTTACTCAGTTGAACTCCCAGGTCATAAATCTCTTTTATCCTACATAGTTCTGGGTCCGTTTCCCAGTAAACTTCTCACATAAACAAAGATCTCACGATCCTTTTCCCTTTCTTTGTGCTTCAGGTTCTTCATCATGGCTTTGATCTATGAAAAGAACCGACGTACACACACACTTGTGTATCGTGAAGATCTCCTCTATGAGATCGGTTTGGTTACTCCAAAGAGAGACTTTACGTCTCTCTTGGAATAGGAAAACGCACCCCTTAATTAAGAGAGCCAGTTTCATTGACCGAATTCCCTTGTTAGCGAATTAATATCCCTGAGTCGTTTTCCATCCACTGACCGCCATGGTCATGCGCGATCTCCCGCTCACCGGTGCGCACGGTGACGCGACTATAGTCGAGTGGTGGTTTGTCGAGTTCGGTTATTTGTTTACGGAGGATTTTATTAAAATACACATTTCATCGAGTGACAATAAGAAAATAAAGCTAAACAAAATGACACCAGTGAGTTTTATTTTTCAGTGAATTTCATCAGTGTTTTGCTCTCCTGTGTTCCAGTTTCCTTTCAGTGTTTGTCGAAACAATTAGTGACAGTCTGATGGAGGAGGAAGTGCACCAAGTACCCATGCTGGTGCAATACTTCCTCCCCACAAACTGATGCGCATTCTGAGATTGACGGGTATCGCGGGAAAATGTCTGAGGAGGCGGAACACATTCAGTAAGTTCTGTTGAGCAACGACCGTGGTAATACCTATAGAAGAGAGATAGGCATGATACGTTGCACCTATGTTCTAAAGACGGGATTAAATGACTTACGGCTGGATCTCGAATAAGTTTCACCCCTCATATTTGCATCCTATCGAGCACGTGTAGCGCAGTTTTTGATGCGCCTGGCCAAATATGGGAGTTGAACCCGAATGGACGAATATAAGCCTTGTAAATAGTTGCCAGGTTGGGTGGAGTGAAATATCTTTCGCATCTTTTAAGTAACCGCATGCATTTGGCCGATCTTTTCGCAGCTTCAAAAATGTGGTCACTCCAATTAAGAGTCGAATTAATTCGAGTGCCGAGGTTTGATAGTTCCTTGGCTTCGTCGAAGGAAGTGCCGTTCATCGACAGTATATTTACTTTTGGGGTTCACCTTGGACGACAGGAGACAGTACTGAGTTTTTAAGGCATTGAATTCTACTCGGTTAGATAATCCCCATTGATATATATTGTTGAGGTCGGAATTCAGTGTATTAAACATAATCTGCTGATTGGTATTGACGTTCGAAGAGTTTGGGCGGGAGTGTTCGTATGAGTATGAGAAACTCAACGTGCTATCATCAGCAAACGAGTGAATTGGGTTGTGAGTAATTGACAAGAGATTATTTATAAAGATCAGGAAGAGAGTGGGTGAGAGTACCGAACCCTGGGGAGCACCTGCAACAAAATGATGGGAGACAGATTTGACATCATCAAGAACCACTTGGATTGAACGGCCAGAAAGATAGTCTCTTATCCATTGGATCAGGGAATTGTCCACTCCATATGAATGTAATTTTGATAAAAGTGCTGGATGGAAAATTCTGTCTAAGGCTTTCGTGATATCCAGTGCAAAAACCCTGCTTTTTCCGAAGTAGTGGATGGAATGGCTCCACTTTTCGATAAAGTACTCCATCAAATCTCCTGTGGACCTGTTGCTACGAAAGCCATATTGGCGGTGATTGAGGAGGTCATTTGATTCCAGATATTTCGAAAGTTGATGGTTAATCAGAGATTCCATTACCTTCGAGAGAATAGAAGTTAATGCTATGGGTCGATAAGAAGAGAGGGATGATTTGTCTCCCTTTTTGGGAATTGGCTGAATGTTCACTGACTTCTATCTATTTGGGATTTGTTTGTTATCTTAACAACAGGAGCTATGACGAAATCAATAACAGGTCGGGAGGAAGAGGTTGTTGGTCTGGGACGAGTTGACGATATTGGAAGAGGGGGTGTAAAATTCAATATAATGTTAGGTACAGAAGATGCATTTTTTTGGAATGGAGCTGTGGAAATTGGTATACTTTCCTCCAGTTTTAAGAATGAAACGGGGGAAAGGGCTTGTTGAAGGGGCAAAACGTGATGGGGGACGAGTGGTTGGGTTTATATTAAGTGGGGGGGTAGTAAAGAGCGCGAAGACGGTCAAATTTACGGAAAGGGGTATCATTATATCTTGGATTAGATTCGGTTTTTATGGAATGAGTTATAATGGGATATGTTATAGTTCTGTTGGCCGCGCTCCCAGGCAGCGTGTCTCCTTGTTCTGAAAAGGATGAGGGATCTCTTTAGATCGCTCCTGATGGGACCCGTTGCGGTCGCCGCCGTGCTTCCTGAAACCTGGGGGAAGAGTAGCGACCGATCGTTGTCGATTGCTAGTGCCGCAAACTTCTTAGGGCAACAGTTAGCGGCTCTGCTGGCTTCCGTGGGCAAGTGATCCTCGGCGTCAGCCATACTCTCTAGATAGAAAAAGGGGCGAAAACCACAGCTCTACTCACCAGTCAAAAAATAAAGTTCCGATTTATTTAGGCGTACAGGGTCTTCTCTATTCTTTCAGTTGTTCTGAATTTTTCTATCTTGTTGGTCTCCTGCAGCACTTCCGGCAGGGACCATGTACATTAATCAACTGCCGCCCGGAGATAGCGATGCATTATCCTTTTAAATGGAAACAAATCGAGATTGGTATCTTGAAACAAACGTTTCAGGTGGAAATTCTCGGTTTCGATACATTGGGTGTTCAATGTTTGTTTAAGGATTTCGGTACATTGGGTGTGGTGTTCAATGTTTATTTAAGGATAAGAATTCAGTTTTATGAATTCTCATGAAACGATGGTGTATATGAAGATATGCATTGGAATTTGGGATTTGTTTGTTTATGGTAAATTGAACATCTGGTTCGATTTGCCATGGGTTTGGTTTCTTGAGTTTATGGGGGATTTTACCAGATTGAGATAATGTATTTCTGGATTTTGAATTTAGATTATGCCGTTGGGCAAATGCAAAGCGATAAACGAATATTTGATTCGTTTATTGCCAATTTTTGGATTTAGATTGATGTTTTATGTTAATCTGGGTTTAGGTATAGGATTATGGGATTTGGATGCATGTGTGGGGGGAAAAGGGTGGTAGGGCTTTTCAGAGCACTACAGATACACCGGAGGTTTAAAAAGGGGAGTGGGGGCGCTAGCTGATTAAGGAAGGAGAGTAGGATTGTCTACTTCTTTGGAATTGGTTATAGCGGGAACCTTTTTAGTAGGATCGTGGTGTATGCAATTGCAGCATGATAATGTCACCGTACCGACCTTCACCGAATTGGGAATTGAGTCGGGGGTTCTACGTTCTTACGCACATGGCAACCAATGTGCATCGATACATCTTTTTCACACCATCTCCTACCTTTTGCGCCAGTATTTTGTGTTGCCATTTAAAGGAATAACGATATTCTTTTTGGGGGCGAGTAATATAAAAACGATGTACTTCACTTTTGTGTTATAATGACGAAATTACATATCCTTACTCTGTGAGTCAGGACGCAGGTTGAGCAAAACACCACTGATTGATCACTGAGAATTGCTACGAAGCACGCTGTTCTTCATCAAAGTTCACCCAAATCGTACACCACAAGAGTAAAGTAAAACGCAGGAGCTTGTTGTTCCGTTTAATTTTTATTGTCTATATTAATTGAACATCCGCAGTACAACTTTATTAAACTTGTAACTCTAATGGTACAGCCACAAGAAAACAATATTAAACTGGTAACTCTACAGGACACTTGATTAAAATTTGTATATCGAAAGAACTCGCGGGAGACAACTATCTGGCGCGTCAAAAAAAACTCCACTCGTATTGGGCGTGTGTCCCCTTAAAGGAACGATATCTGACTCTTCGATGCAATCCACATCCGTCAGATTCAACGGTGGTGGCTCACGTCGTTGTAGGAGGGGCGAACTGGATCAACTTGGCAGCGGCCAATGGTGATCGAGAAAGGGGTTAAATGGGAGGATCTCCCAAATGCTACATAGGGACGCGTACAATGCCCCCTGTGCCTGCAATACAGACAACGATCGGCCGACACCTGATCAAACAAATGTACAAGCATCAGGGGCTGCAGGCAATGTGGTCATAAATCATCGATGATCCACGCCTGAGAACGAAGTAGGTTTTTGCTTCAAAGTAAACAAAAATGCTATTTCAAGGGTCAGCGATGAGATGCACGTCGTTCGTGGTCTGCCGATGTTTGCATGGGATAGTCATCGTAATTATTTATGAGTTCAAGGAAATGCCGTTGTAGGCGATACATACTTCGGTGACGGTAGTTCAACCGGAGATTTGAGTTATGTTTGTTTTAGCAGTATGGCTCTGGAGCACAAGGAGGAAAATTATTTTTGGACATTAAGTCAACAGAAACCTCACCAACGGTGGTAAAGGGTCAGGCTGGATGAATATATGGTTAGGTTAATGTGCTGGTACATGGATATGGTGGTGAGGGATTTGACCTGCAGATGTGTAAGCAAACGTCTCACCCAGGAGAACTATGGACCAGCGGTTAGTAAACAAAACAAGCGCAGTGAGGCACTATGTGTTTGCTTTGGTTTGCAGGAGGGTCATCATAGGGCATGACATGGGTAAGATTGCCTAAACAACTATCATATTCATGCCCAAATCCCATGATCGGTTGATACCCGATAGTAGGGAATTGTCGCAACTATCGCGGACCTAAGGGTATAGGCGCAATATACAATTGTGAACTGTAGAAAGAATGTCGGCTAAAGCTGTGTCAACAGATACGCTGGCCAGCGTGTATTTGTCGATTATAATTGCTGACAAGCCGATAGGGGGGTATTGAATGGTTCAAGTATTATGAACCAGAACAATTCGATAATATGCATGCCAGGTTTGGTTTCAGGTGGGAGATGATGCAGGGGAGCTTACGCTGCTCATTTGCAGGTATATAGAGAGACTTGCTTAGCAAGTGGGAGACAGGTGAAAGGGAATGGGTGGTTCTTGGGAAATAGCTTAAAGAACCCCCACAACTCCATCTTAGCTGGCAATGAATTTCTTTGAATTAGTACGTATTTTGAACACGAACAATAATTTTATCGTGTAGTTTTTCATTTATCTTGCGTCGAGTATTCTTACAGTTTCTGAAAAATAATTCCCAGAAGTAACATGCACGAAGAGTGAATTTGCCAATTAACAATCCAAGCAATGTAGCAAAATAAAATTCCAAGAAGTTGGGATAAAAATCAATCAATATAAGGCAATCTTGAGGTGCATTGTTTAGCTCTGATGTTTTTAATCTGACTTTGTACTCTACTCTTAGGGGATTTTCATGATATGCTTACCTTAATAAATCTTGATTAGACATTTAATAACTAATGCACCGGAAAACTAAATCTTCAGCAAACGACGTATACATGACTTAAATTCTTTACCCATTCACTCATTACTGCCATCTGACAAAAAAAACCGCCTTCGCCCATTCTAATACCACAATTAACATGATAAGGCTTTGAGTGAGACGATTATATAATGTAGATGTTAAAACATCTGTATTCAAAATATTGCAATTGTTGCACTGAATAGCAATCTGACGTCTAGTCAAACTTGGGATAGTATACATAAGTTTGCAAATTGAAAAAAAACCAAACGCCTTTGTCCAGATCAAGCCGGTGATATTGAACGAGAGTCATCACAATATCGGTAGTGAAGCCAAGTACCTAGGGTAGTCTCGACTGCAAACTGAAATGATGGCACCAGCAATAAAAATGCGCCGAATGGCATTATAGCGAGCATTGATTACTACCTGATGTTGAGCCGTTTTCGACGTATTGAAATTCATTTCCACAAAACATATCTGTGTTCTTGGAAAAATTGTATTCATCTCAAAATTACAAATGCTTCGATGGAAGCCTACTGAATTGTGGCATTCGTAAAATCTTTCGTGGCACCCAGGAAATGTCATTAAAAATTCATTAAAAGTAAAATAAAAAAAAGAAACAGTTTCCATTACTGAAAAATAAGGCAGATTACACCTTCCATCTGCACATTGCAAAAGAAATGGAGGGCAGTTCAGAGCAGCCGACTGTGCAAATCTGCCTTCTATTGACTGAAAAAGGATAATCTTATTTTCCATACAGCAGGCAAATGGAAAATTTCCAAAGCCATTTAAAAAATATAAAAGAACTCAGGCAAGCGAACGCATATCTTCATATTTTCGAAACAACTATTCCGAATAGTTCCATTGTGAAGGTTCTAATATCGTTTCAGCAACACGACTGCGTGTGTATGCGGTCAAAAATTGAACTCAGTATCTCAATACCAAGGCTGATTTCAATGGAAATGGTAGACGCAACTTGTGAGGAATTATTTGGGAATGCAGATGCATCTGGTAAAATTTTTTCTCTTTTGCTTGCCAATCTTTATCCGGTTTGAGGACGCTGCTTAGTCTGAAAACCAATCCATCTGCTATGTTTAGAAAACCTGAATTTCTTCCTTTTGATGGCAGCATGTGAAAGAGTGGTAAATTGCCCTTTCGAAAAAAAAGCAGATATCAGACAAAGCATGAGATGGACTAGAGACGGAAATCTGGAGATGAGTCAAGACAAATACTAACACTAACTAAATCTACATTATTTCTTGTTTAGAATACTTTTTTGTTCTTTCAATATTTTTTTGTTCTTGCAATGGGATATAATGTGGCCGATCAATTGTTGGACCGGTTTTCCGATAACCGACCGGTTTATATTTTCCGGATTTTTTGCGGATGTATTTTCCAAACATATGGTGGTTTTATTTTTAAATTCGTTTGTTTTTTTTTTTAATAGTAAAACGAGCCCGTCTGTTGATGAATAGATTATTGTCTTGTATTGATTCTGCAGCCATTGGAATTTTGTGGCTTTACAATACAAAGGGGTATTCAAAACTGGCCTTTAGGAATCGATCACATTTTATTAAAACTCCTGTAAGTTCTAAATACAATGACATAAACTAACAAATCTGCGTGAAGTATTTTAGGCTAGAAAACGACGTTAATTTTAACACAATTTCAGAACAGTTAAGGAGGAGTATGAAACTCCCTTCGATACGCGAACAAATTCATTGTTGTAAAAAAAAAAAGCCAATGACCATCAAGTTTAGGAAATAATTTCAATAATTCGTATGGGCTGAATAAATGGTATTCATTTAGTCCTACTACAAAAGTATACACCCTTCAACGGTAAGAAGTTACAGCAGCCCTACCACTGGAACGTCACTGGTTCAGCTATTGTGGTTAGCCCAAAAACAAATGTTTGATTCTGCCAAATTGTAGCATGGTATCATCATCATCGGCACTACAACCCGGGACCGGTCTTGGCCTTATTTACCAAGTCCTGGGGCTTGCTAAATTTTCCATAACGATTTTGTTTTTTTTTTTGTTTTTTTTTTTCGGGCAAGGTCATTAGTCTTGCGCCAGATAATAATAAATAGCCCCCCTAAACCCCCCCCCCCCCCCACCCACCCCACACCCCCTTAATTGATTACACAAATTCGCGTCTTTATCTCAAAATTACAACACATTCCAGACTAAAAACAACATTTTCCCACGCCTCAATAACACATTTGATTCTACATTCAAATTATAATTCAAAATATTTTTCCCAAACATAACACTATCCCAGAAGCGGTTCATAGTCAAATTTTCCATCGTACATTACATATACAGTCTATTCAAAGGGAATAGTCCTAATTCAAACGGAAAAGAGTACATACAAACTTGGTCCACCCTTTTCATCCCCAATCTCACAAATGTCGCAATTCTTACCTCAAAAGAATTAAAAAATTCTCTTAACGAGTACCATGAATAATTGCACACATATTTTTAGGTACAATGACCCTTCCCAGCAAATTTGCCGTTACCTTGTCATTATATATTTTCACACCTGACGATTCACTGGAAGGGGTTTCGGGCCAGCAGAGCCGAAACCAAATTCCAATGAATCAGTAAATAGTAAGATGGGGGTAAATTTATCTCCTAATATAAAAGGACGCGAATGAGCGTGTGTTTGAGAATTCGAATTGCGATGCTTGGTTTTACTTAAAATTGGTCGTGCCACAAGCTCGTTAAATTTTAGAAGCAATTAATGTTTAAATGTGAATAAGAGACAATTTTTATGTATGTTCGGAAAAAAAGAAGAGTAACGCACAGCTTTAGAAACGATTAATGTATAAATATGAATAATCATCATCATCGGCACTATAACCGGGATCCGGTTTTGGCCTTATTTAGCAAGTAAAATTTGATAGATTTTCCATAATAATTTGTTTTTCCGGGCAAGGTTATTTGTCTTGCGCCAAAATATGTATAATAGGCAATTTTTATGTAAAACGAAATCGGAAAAAAGAAAAGTAACGCAACATTTTAGAAACAATTAATGTGAATAGAAAATGTTTATGTAAAACGATTCCGGAGAAAAGAACAGAAACGAAAAGTTTTAGAAACAATTATTAAATAAATGGAATTATTGTGAAATAAATGAATGTGTTGTGTATTCCTGACAACCAAAAACTAATTCAAGTGTTTTGACGAACATCAATCGTCGGAAAGGTATTTTCATGAATGGCACAGAGAAGATTATTGCAGCATATCGGAGTCCAAGTTGATCAGTAGCATCGAATCTACAAAACGAAGCGAAAGACGATTTTCAGGTACGTTGAGGAAGCGGCGTTAACCCCTGAAGCACCCTAAACTTACAAGGAAACCCTACGACTTTGGAGAAACGGATTTTTATGATTTTTTGGCAAAAATGTAGTACACGATGTGAGTGTCATCATCATCATTGGCACTAGAACCGGGATCCGGTCTTGGCCTTATTTAGCAAGTCTCTCCACCGGTATCCGGTTCTTATCCGAGACTTGTTAAAATGTCCAATACAATTTGTTTTTCCGGGCAAGTTTATTAGCCTTGCGCCAATGTTTCTCAAGATGTCGCTGCATGCATTGGTTCACTACTTGTCGAGTGCCAAAGTAGCTATCCAGGGGTGTCACGTGGAGACTACATGTCAACTTGTATTGAACAGGGTCAAGGATCGTCCTGGCCTTCGCCGGGTTGAAAGCAGAGACTTTGCCCCGTATGTTCCCTATGTTCCCTATATAATCATTTCCTTTTTGTTTTTTTTTTTTTTTCTCTTAAACTCTCAACTTTCGTAGTAGCCAAAGAAAATCTTAGACGAAGCTCTTGGCTTACTTAAACAAATTTTGCCGCTTGTAAATAGCTCAACATCTGGCGCAAGACTAATGACCTTGCCCAGAAAAAATAAATCATTATGGAAAATTTAACAAGCCTTAGGACTTGCTAAATAAGGCCAAGACCGGTCCCCGGTTGTAGTGCCGATGATGATGATGAAATAGCTCAACATAGCTACCAGACTCAGATACATTCTACTAGCTTTGACATTTACAAGCCGATGGACTTTAGTAGACATGTTTTTGAAACGTCATTTCAGTACACTTTTCACCATCACTTCACACCCAAACAACTCGCCGAAATAGTTATGCTGCACTTTATTATCTATTTTCTATTTATTGGTCTATAGGAACCCGTAAGTTCATGGTCTCACCCACGCGGCTGTGCCATCGTTCCCTGTCCCGTGCGCTCTTCTTCCACGTTCGACCATCCGATCCGATCTCCTCGAGGTCCAACCTAACATTGTCCTCCCATCTCCATCGCGGCAGTTAACGCCCTTCCCCTTCATGAGACATATCACAAATACTCTAACATCTCGTCATGAGTCACTTTCCCATAAACATAATTTCAATCTCAAGAATTCATTTCGTCTTGAGTCATTACACTTGCCACAGAAATAATGATAAGAAAGAAATAGTCAAATCTCATTGATGGATGACTCAGAAACGATAAGATAAACGCATGGCTACCCTTATCAATCGAAACCATTATAGAGTAAGATTTTGTAAATACAGACAGTTTGTAAGAGAAACTCAGAATAAAACGAAGACATAGTCTTTAAACAAAAAAACCTTATGTTTTATTTTTCCTTCACCACGGACCGAGGAAAATAATTCGGTCGCCCTGTCGGTCTTTTTCCCGTTGGACTTCCGTCAAAAACTCTACGCACGGTGCTATCGTCGCCCATTCTCGTCACATGTCGGCCCATATTATTCTTCGGGACGTGATTACTCTCACTATTGTAGGTTTGCGGCATAGGTCTTCCAATTCGTGGTTGTGCAGTTTCCCCCATTGTCCCGCCTCCTCGTCATATTTACCGGCAAAGATACTCCTTAGAACCTTATTCTCAAATACGCGGAATTTGTTTTCTTCCGGTTTTATGAGAGCCCATGTTTCGCATCGGTAAAGAATAATCGGCATGATTACGGTTCTACATGGGTGGGCTGAAAAGTTTCCGACCTCGACGTGAAGATAGCAGCACTCGTCAAAAAAAAATAGTGAAGTCCTCTCTCCTGTAATTGAAAAACAAAAAGCCGTATAACAATAAATAATAAAATAAATAAAAACATTGGTTTCCTTTTCTCTTTTTCGTTTTCCAATTACAGGAGAGAGGACGAAATCAACGCTGGGAGGAAGGTTTATAAAAAAAAAATGTACCCAAATATTTTCCGTTGTTTTTAGTATTCTCTTTACAGGTTTTTATCTTCTTCTTTCTTTTCATTTATCTAGATTAGATCTTGTCCCTCATCGTTGGGTCGTTTTTTAGATTGATTCTTGCCCCTAATAGTTGGGTCGGTTGCTCCGCATTCGTGTCTTTTGTTCACTACGGTTAATAGCGAACCACGGTTAGAATAATCCGGGCAGCCCCTCCGTACGCAAAGATAAGAAACACGCGTAAATCTCACCCTTGATGCAAACCAGGAGCCACACAAGCAGGCTATCCGCAGGAATTAGAACGGAGGAAACCATCGCCGCTATGCTGGGTGCGGAAAAAATTGTGGACCTAGTCCAAGCTAATGTCTACAGTGGCCAGAAAGGGCCTAACGCAGCGAGGGAACTACATAGTTTCCTCGAAAGCTATCACAGGACGCTGGACTGCTTATCAGAGGAGGAGGAACAAATTTTCCTGAGGTGGTTGCCCATGAAATTAACTGGGAAAGCTTGCAGCATGTTCAAAGAACACCTCCCAAGGACTTTTAAGGAGTTTGAACAGCGACTCCGAAGCACGCTACTACCACACGCGTCATACGAAGAGTTACACTCGGAACTCTCGCGTATGTGACAATCCCGCGAAGAGGATGTCGCCGATTTCACCCACCGCAAAACGCAAGCAGTAACGACTGCAACGAAGCGGCAAAACTTAATTATGCGAGTGCAAATAGCATAAGGTTCATCTTCCAGACCGAAAGATTAGCAAAATCGGTTCTGATGGTAGGAATCAGGAACGACCAACTGAGGTATCAGATGCCTCTGTACAATCAGAAAAATACCCTTTAGATAGGATAATTACTAGGCTTCTCGAGTTAGAATAAACCGAGAATGAAATGAGAATAGAGAGTGGATGGTATGAAATACCAACGAGGTATTATGCCCAGTCACCTTCACCTGAAAGGAACGACACATACAATGCCCCCATCTCACCAAATAGGCAACCAATTCTAAGAAATAACCCATTTTCCTATTGGGGGGATGAACAAGATCCCCCAGAAGAAACAAATAGGGTTTTAGATAGAACCTACGGGGATAATCGACCAAACCCCAAGGAATCGAGGCAAAGGCAGAATAGGCCTCTAAACGATGCGTCTCGGGTAGTAGAGACACAGAATATGAACTCTAACACTAGATTCCCAGAACGATCACACCCCGTTACACGCCCACAACCTGAGAAAACCCCGTTTAGGTCGGAAACACCACCACACACTTCTAAAAGACCAACAGGGTCTAAACCAAAGAAGCCCGAGGTACCACGACACATTCAAAGAGGCGGAGCTGACTATCTTAGTGACTCCTCTAGTCAAGGTAGAGACAAGCGTACACCAAACACATAGGCTACACGCATGACTTGCAGCTTCTGCAATAGGAAAGGGCATGTATACGACGAATGCCATCGACGCCGAAACACTCCAAAGTGTGCAAAGTGTGATCGATATGGGCACGATGTCCAGGATTGTCGGACATTAAGTACACAAAGGAAGGCGGATAATCCCGATTCCACACCAAGATCACAGAACCAACAACAGTCACCCAGGAATACCCCAGATCAAAGGCAGGAACGAACATCCACTTCGAAACAAGCAACTGCATCGAACCGTAGAGTGTACAGCATTAGATGTTGTTGTGAGTTTTGTGGCCGAAAGGGTCACACGTGGGACGAGTGTCGTAGTAGTTGTGCATCTTTTGACAGTTACTCACCAAAATTTCAGCCATTCTGGACGTGTAGTTTTATTTGACAGTCGTTTGAGTGAGTCGGTGTGAGTGTTTTTGTGAAAATGGACAAAATTGAGTATCGAGCTGTCATTAAATTTTTGTTTTGGAAAGGCAATACGCTAACGCAAATCAAAGATGAGTTGGGCTCCGTGTATGGGGACTCTGCACCATCATTTACCACAGTGAAATTTTGGGCAGCTGGATTTAAACGTGGACGTGAGAACTTGGGAGACGATGAACGTTCGGGACGTCCAAAAACTGCAACAACTGACGATAACATCGCTAAAATTCACCAAATGGTACTAGACGATTGCCGAATTGAAGTGAGAGAGATAGCAAGGGCTATGAAAATGTCCAACGAACGTGTTTGTCACATATTCAATCAAGATTTAGGCATGAGAAAGGGGTCCGCGCGTTGGGTGCCGCGTTTGCTCACGTTAGACCAAAAACGTGTTCGAATGAACATTTCCAACCCTCTGTTGAGGCAGTTTAGGCGGAATAAATCCCAGTTTTGGCGCCGATTAATTACTGTCGATGACACTTGGATACACCATTATACGCCCGAAATAAAAATACAATCAAAACAGTGGACTGCAAAGGGAGAATCGGCTCCAAAAAAAGCAAAAACAGTTTTTTCGGCGGGGAAAGTGCTGGCGACTGTTTCCGGGGATCATCACCATCATCGGCACTACAACCGGGAACCGGTCTTGGCCTTATTTAGCAAGTCTCTCGAGCGGTCCCGATTTCGAGCCGAAATCATCCAGTTTGGCACTCCCAGGCCTTGGGCGTCCTCCATCGCAGTCTGCCGCGCTGTCTCCTTCCATACATGCTGCCACAAAGAACTTTCCGGACAGGCTCCTCTTCGCTCATTCGAGGTAGGCGTCCCACCCACCGGTGTCTTCGAACTTGATTTTTCTTACAACATTAGCTTCAAGGTAGAGCGCGTACAACTCATGGTTGTAGCGTCTCTGGAATTGTCCTCCTTCACATACGGGGTCAACAATTCTCCTTAAGACCTTTCTCTCGAACGCGGCTAAGAATTTAGAGTGGCTTTTATTGAGGACCTAGGTCTCAGATCCATACACGAGTACTGGTAAGACCATGGTCTTGTACAGTAGTAGCTTGGATGTTCTGGATAAATTTCGGGATTTAAAGAGCCTTGATAGACCATACTAGGCTTTGTTGGATTTGATCAGCCGTTCGCGTATTTCTTCTTCCATATTGTTATCAGCTGATACTATTGACCCAAGATAGTTAAAGGATTGCACTACTTCAAATTCGTGCTCCACTACCCTGATATTTTGACCAGCGTTAGGTCTTCTCTTCGCAGAAGTTGCCACCATGTACCTAGTTTTCCCCTCATTAATGTGCAGTCCCAGTTTTTGTGCCGCCTGCTCGATCTGGGTGAAGGAGTCCTGTACAGCCGATTCGGTTCTACCGATGATGTCGATGTCATCTGCATAGACAAGTATCTGGCAGGACTTGGTGACAATAGTCCCTCTAGTTGTAATTTCAGAATCGCGGATTGCTTTCTCCAACGCGAGGTTGACGAGGAAACAGGCCAGACCGGCCCCTTGTCGGAGTCCATTAAAGATGTTTTTGGTTTGGACAGCAATCCCGCTACTTTTACTTGACTAGTTATGTCGGTCATGGGCAACCTACAAAGTTAGGAACGCCGAACTCTCACATGGCATTATATAGTTCTACCCTGGCTATGCTGTCGTAGGCGGCCTTAAAGTCTATAAATAGATGATATAATGGAATCTTAAATTCCTGAAATTTTTGCATCGCCTAAGGATGAATATCTGATCAATCGCTGATTTGCCTGGGATGAAGCCACAATGATATTGACCAATGATGGCTTTACAGTATGGGGCTATGTTGCAGTTCCGCAACATATATATTATATCTTATACCAGTCGGAAAAAACATACCACACCGAGCGCCACCTATTGCTGAATAGACAACAGCAAAACGGTCTATTCATGTGACGTTTTCCATGGTACTGTTTTCACGCAGTGCTGGTTTTACTGTTTTTTTACACAGTATGTTTTGGAACGTTAAAGTCAAAAAATTGAAATTGTTTGCGGTGCCTTCAGCACCTGTGCTTGTATAATGTGGTTTTTAAAATTCGTGTAATAAAATTTAAAGCTGTGTATTCAATGTAAGTTTTTTCATTTCTGCCCATTGCGGCAGTAGTTTGTTGCTGTATTCATGGCGAGACATGATTGGATTTGCTGGGCTACTACACCAAATATATTTTGCTGTCTCGTCGAGGAGGAACACGACGCAGAATCACTCTTTTGCTGTTTCCCAGTTGGCGAACCATCGGCAACATCGGAGTTGCGGTTCCCAGCTGGCGAAACAGGCTATCCGATCTAGTAGCATAGACGAGAGTATCTTATAGACGATACTCAGATACCCTATAGTTTCTGCACAGTGTGATATCTCCCTTCATATGTATGGGGGAAATTATTCCACGACGCCAATCTTCCGGCATTTCCTCTTACTCCCATACGTGCACCACGATCTCATGAATTGCGTGATGTAACGCTGTCCCTCTTTGTTTGATCGGCTCAACTAGTATGCCATCAGCTCCGGGGGCTTTATTTGATTTGAGCTGTCTTATAGCTTTTAATGTTTCCTCAGTGCTTGGTGGCGGCAACATTTGATCTTGATCTTCCATTGGTGGAGCCTCCAACACTTTTGTGAGCTGACTATTTAGCAATTCATTGAAGTGAACTTCCCATCGCTCCAGAATGCCTTCAGGATAGGGGATCAGATTACTCTCTTTATCCTTGCAGTAAGTACAGAGTGGTGAGTACTGCGTCATACTGCGGATTATTTGGTAGAACTTACCGCCTGGCGCGGTCCTCGCTCTCTACTTTTCTCCATTTCACAGACTAGACTTTTTTCCCAGGCACTTTTCTTTTGTCTGTGGAGTCTTTTTTTCAAATCGTCTGAGCTGTTTGTATTTCTCCTCCTTTCTGACTGCTGCATTGCCCGCTATGCGGCACTCTTACGTTCAGTCGCTAGTTTGCACTCATCATCAAACTAGTCGCTCCGGTTTGTACGACTACTGCCTAAGATGGAGTTGGCAGTACTAATGACAGTATTCTTAGGGAGCGTCCATTTCTCTACTACGCCCGGCACTCTGGTTCCAGGACTTACTCTCCCTCCGTCGAGCCCTCCGAGGGCGAGTCTTAGCGCATGACCAAGGGTGTTACTGGTATTCTCATTGCATAAGGCAGCCGTGTTGATCCGAACCTGATCCGTGGATGCAATACGTCCCCGTAAGGCAATCCGCGCTCGGAAAACTGTACCAACAAGATAGTGATCCGAGTCGACGTTGGCACCTCGATACGTTCGTACCGTCATCAGGTTCGAGGAGTGGCGGCGATCTGTATACTGTATACTTTTATATTACGTATATTACATTGGGGCTTAATTTTTCTACTTTTAGTTCAACAAGGCGTAACCCGCAGCAATATTTAAGCCTTGAATTCATACCAGCGGAAAGTGGCCTCGACGCGATCCTCTTAATAATCTCTCGCATACAGCAAAAACACAAGAGCGATCTGAATTCAAGCGGGTAGCGACGTGGCACGAGACATCAGCGTCAACAACATCAAGATCATCATCAAAGTCAACATCTAGCAATGTTAAACCCGTATACAACAATGAATTCTGCTGAATCGAAGTACAACCGTTTAAGACGTTTGGTCCGCGAGGGTAATATCCAGAGAAGAAGGCCGTCAGAATATTTAGTGTACATGCTATCGCTGGCTTCTGAAACAGAGGTATTGTGGCAACTCCAACAGACACACAAATTCACAAGCAAAAATAGTGAAGAACACGAACGAAAAGATCGAATAAGAAAAATACATCAGAACCGTATACCAAGCGATAAAATAAAAATAATTCACATCAGTGGAATATGATCGAGTTTGGAAATCAAATTCCAAACACGGTCAGTAGTCTGATGCTTCACTGCTTCGCTTTTCAACCGTTTCATCGTGTGTTCAATTCATCTTCTTCACTATCCTTGCTTAACGCTATAGTATCTCATCAATTTCTCAGGATGTTGCTCCTAGAGTCGCTGCCAGAGGTGGCAAAAGCAGTCCTTGTTTGTCTCACGGATCTGTCAAATGGCAAACTGGCAAATCTTGCGGACAAGATTATCGACGTGCTGCAGAAGCCCCCAGTTTCACGGATCACATATTATCCGACAGGGAATGTCTTCACTGAAACGACAAGTAGCCGGTTACAACGTTTGATCTGTGAGGGGAACGTCCATGGACTGCAGCCGTCAACATACTTAGCGTACATGCGATCGCTGACGTCTGAAGTATATGCGCCTGATGTATTTCTTAAGACGTTGCTTCTAAACTCGCTGCCACTAACGGCAAGAGCAATCCTTGTTTGTTGCTCGGAACTGACAGTTGACGAATTGGCAAAACAGGCGGACGAGGTTGTCGCCATACTACAGGAATCCCCGGTACAAGAAGCCTTGCGATCCACAGGAGCTGGGATAGACATTTCTGGTTATCAGTATTCGACAGTGAATACTTCTCCTGTTGGCCTGTTCACACATTTAATCCGTAAGAACAACCACGGAATGAAGCCGTCGCACTACTTAGCGGACATGCATAACCTGCTGTCTGAAACAGAGGTGTCTGATGGCCTTCTCAAGAAGTTGCTCTTAGAGTCGCTACCTCAAATAGCAAGAGCAATCCTTGTTTGCCGCTTGGAAATGACAGCCAACGAACTGATGAAACAGGCGGACGAGATCATCGCCATACTGCATGAGACCCCGCTACAAGAAGCCCCACGGGCCGCAGAAACCAGAGTAGACAATTCTGGATATCAACAAACCTTAGATATGATCCAAACTAGGGTAGAAAAATTGGAGTTAAGGGATTCCCATCCACAGCAGACGAAGCGGTCGCGTTCCCGCTCGAAACGCAGTAGAACGCGCACGACACGCAGTAAGTCTTGCACCCTAGCCGATTCAATTCAAAACAGCTTTTGCTACTATCACCGCCGCTTCGGCATAAAAGCCAGAAATTGTAGGCTTCCCTGCTCTTTTTGATAGCATCCTCTGTATTAGCTACCGCAGCCGTCACAATTTGACGGATTATTTCGCGCCATCGACTCTTCATCACATTTTTAAGAATACGATTTCGTAAACAAAACGTGACACTTGCACATGTACTTCTTTGATTCATATAAAACCATATTTGTTTATTTGGGACGAATAAGTAAAAATAAATATACTTGCGTTTACTTTTATTCCAGCTCCTGTTTTAATTATATGCAAAGGGGTCTTCGCTCCTCCAACCATCGCTCAGTCCGCCTATACGCTAACACATTAATAAATAAAAATAAAAAACCGAGTAAAAATATTCTCACTACAGAGAGAGAGAGAAAGATTAATTTACCAACGTCAATAATACTCCATATTCTATATTATGTTACTTTGGTTAAACTGCAACACTTCGAGCCCACCACACTGATGAGGTAACACAATGCCCTCCGGAGACTACAACAGTAGCCGCGAATAGGCGTCTACATTATACATCCTACATTCATCCCATCCATGTCGATGGATTTAAAACACAGCCGTGCCATATCACTGCTTATGGTCGATATCTTCTTATTGTGGGAACGACTTTCCCCGGCATCATTTTAAGGTACCAGGGCAGGTCAATAAGTCCTTGGAAACGTCTACGATGGTTGTACGCCGAAAGACATAGGAGGAATAATAGTGTATAATTTAGAGTGCTTGTGAAGAGCCAGTAAGTTAATGTAACAGTAATATTTGTAAAATAGAAATTAACATTTAGTCTTAAGTAAAATATGTAATTGATTTGTTAAATAAATGTGGATATAAAACAAAAAAAAAAACATAAAACGTCTAGGATGGCGCTCGTAGCATCGCTAATGGCCTGTTTTTAGTAAACATCATTCCTCACTAGGTATCTGACAATTTTCAATTTGTTTCATATTTTAATTTTGCATGATAAATTGGGTATGAAAAAAAATATCTACGAGATGGGTGTCGCAGTTGTTCTCAGCTGAGAACTGTTGGAGTGGGTGCGTCGCAACCCAGATGAGTTTCTGCGCAAATTAGTAACTGTAGATGAATCATGGATACACCACAAAACTCCCGAGACGAAAGAACAATCAAAACAATGGATTGTTAAAGGCGAACGGGCTCCAAAGAAGGCAAAGACGGTGAAATCAATTGGATAGGTTATGGCTACTGTGTTTTGGGGTGCACGTAGTATTATCTACATTGACGATTTGGAAGAGGCACAGAAGATAACAGGACAGAATTATGCGTCATTATTAGGTCAGGTAAATGAGAAAACAAAAGAAAATCGTCCTTATTTTCTAAAGATTTATTGACCTGCCCTCGTATCGATTGCATTGCGTGGTTTTGGCAGTGCTTTTATCGCGGCGCGACAGCAGTGTAAAAATCGAATTATGTAAATTGTGATATAGAATTTGTGTACGATAGACTGGAGCTAAGAATTCAGGCGGTGCAAGGCAACCAGATTCTAAACATAGAACGCTAATCGCCATCTTAATAGTCGGGTTATTGTAACGAGGAGTCGACATCGTAGGATCTGCAACCGGAACAATACTGTAAGATGTATTTAATGTAGTGGTAGTGTGAGGGTTCTTTAACTTTACGCAAGAACCACCCACAATTTCAACCCCAAACTCCCTTGGCAAATTTGCAGTTACCTGCAAAAATCCCCTTCACCATGGACATTTCCTACATTAAGGTTTTATCCCAGGTCCGTGTAAAAGAATTCGCTAGCATTCATGCATCCAATGCATTATTGTAAATTTCTGAAAAGAATTCTTTACAAGCAAACCATTAAGAATCTTATTGATTTTCCTCGCCGGCAATTGCTGCCCTACATGTGCACAGTAATTTTCCGTACACGCACATTGGTCGGCGACCCTTTTGTCCAACGACAAAGCAACGACAAGCAGCTTGTTTGCTCAGCTGCAAGATACTCGACCCATGATCTGTTTGTCTAACTTACAAACAATCACCATTCTCGCGCTTTGCCGCCGAAAATCGAATTTTTCTGCATACACAACATGCAAACAAAAGAATCCGATTCCGTCCGCCGACAGAGATCCCATAAAAAAATGGCTACGTAAGTATCGCAATCTCTATTAGCACCTAATGAGTTGCAGCGTATTTGCTCAGCTACACCCCTCATTACACACGATGCCCTTGTCTCAATTTCGTTTTCCCATGACCTTCGTGCATGAGTAAAAAAATGTGATCTACACGATCACGCACACACACCACCAGAACCCATTCCGCGAGATCCTCTTACTGGTTACTTACCATAGAGAGACATTTTCTCTCTCTTCCACCAATCTCACCTCGAACTGAGCGTTGAATGCAAAGTCGGAATTCAACCATCGATGAGTTTTTACCAACCACCAGACGAGCCGGTCGAGTCGTCTGGTCATCCTCTGTAGGGTGTGCTTGGAGTGCACACCCTGGAGTGGAGTCGAAATTCAACCACCAAACGGTGCGGACATAGAGTCGAAATTCTACTAGAGGAGTGAGGTCGTGAGCTTTAAGTGTTTGAAATAAGTCTTGAGTCCCAAAATGTCATGATCTTTAAGTGTTTAAATAAGTGTGGTATTAGCGGTACAGTATCGCTATGTAGTGTTTGTTTAACAGCAGAGTTATTTTTTATACCTAGATTATCAAGAGTAATCTACTAAAAATCTTACTTTCCTATTGGTTTGCTGTTTAAGCGCAGCTCGCTACAAGTTCATGGCGAAAGCGCTGCAGTTATTGAATCGAAACAATTAAGTGTTTGATTGATTTATTCTTCAAAATGCTGGGGAATTTATACTCCCAATCAGTCACTCAATTATTTACAAATTTCATAAGTTACTCATACAAATTTTGCTTAACAAGCTATTCCTTTCTTAATTGAGAATTCGCTCATATAATTCTGCTTACTGTGCTACTTAATTTCCTATCACCAGCTTAGCGCATAGTGTAAAAACACTGACACGATTTGACCCAATTAATTTATGAATCATTTGATTCTTTGAAATCGTAACCGGAGCAATTCGTTTCTTTTACTCAATGAATGAATGAATCGACCTTGAATTATGGTCGGCAACGAATGCTGGTTACTTGAGTCTTGCTAATTGTGACAAGGGCAAATTGATTTACTTGATACTATTCTTCATGGTCATTTCGTGGAAATGTTGTTACACTACATAAGTTTCGAGTTCCAAAATCTTACCGTTTCCAACAACAGTGTTTGAAATATGTTTTGAATATAAAACTGTTTGTTTATAGTGAGTAAAACTAAATTACAATGCACGCTGACTGGAAATCCGCAAAACTCGATGTGTAATATGTCAGAGATGCAAAGTTAAACAATAAACTATAAAAACAAAATAACCGTGCGTTTTATTTCTTGTGACTACCATCTGTTTGTTTTGCTTCATCTCTTCGTGAACAGTTTACAGTGCGTTAAATACAGTGGAGAAGGTTATTGAACTCGCGCCCGTGCTGGCGCACTACTAGTAACCTCTACGAGCCCCACAGTAATAGTAAGTTGTATGTGGCAGGTAGAGTCGCCAAGATAAGGGACGTATGGAAAGGATATATAATTCGTCCTGAAAACTATCAAAGAACTGACTTCTCTATTTGGTGCTGTATGAAGCGCAGCCCGCTAAAAGATCATGGCAAGAATGTCGCGGTTGTGAAACAAAGTTGTATTTGGCTATGATTAATTTTATTTACAAATTGTCGGGATATTTATACTCCCGATCATTCATACAAATAATTACAAATTCTTACTCATTCATTAAAAAAATACAATTTTGCTTACTATGCTATTCTTACTTCTAGCACCAGCTTAGCGTAAAGTGTAAGAACATGACACGAGTTGACCTATTTAATAATGAATCACTCCCAGCCCCGAGTGCATGTCATGTGACGCTTCCAAACCGTAACAGGAGCAATTCATTTCTGTGACTCAATGACAAGAGCTGACCTTGAATTATTGCCGGCACCGAATGCATGTCATGTGACACTTGCAAACCCTGACTGGGGCAATTCTTTTATTTGATCTATTTTACATGGTCATCTTGTGATCATATTGTTACACCACATCCTTCCCCTACAAAAAAAAAAAATGGTTATTTATGTTTCTTAAAATGTAAATAAATATTTGTTGGTGTATATGTTATTTTATGGCACAAGGCTAATAACCTTGCCCGGAAAAACAAATTATTATGGAAAATTTAACAAGCCTCAGTCTTGTTAAATAAGGCCTAGGCCGGACCCCGGTTGTAGTGCCGATGATTATGACGATATGTTCTTTTAGCTGTTATATAGGGTGGCGCAACATTAATCATCCAATTTTGTTTTTACTAAATAAAACAAAAATGATTTAGAGTGATGGAAATCTTTATTTGGACCTTTACAATTTTTTCTGTTAAGTGGAAAATATGATACCCGCCAAGTGGCTACCGCCAGGGTTGATGCACATTTGTACCCGTTTTATCGCAATTTCTCTGACTTTCTGCAAGATTTCCGGTGATAACTATTTACATTCCTGTCGAATATTCTCCTTAATGGCTCCGATTGTCTGAGGTTTGCTGGCATAAGCCCGCGACTTCAAGTAGCCCCAAAGAAAGAAGCCTGAGATGATTAAATCGGGCGATCCTGCCAAATCGCCAAAACGAGAGATTACGCGATCAGGAAACGCTTCCTTCACAGTATCCCTTGTGGGTCGAGCTGTGTGTGCAGTTGCACCGTCTTGTTGAAACTGTAGGTATTTTGACTAGGCGTCGACATGGACACAGGCTCAGTCCAATACCTCACGGCTCTATTAGATGCACTAATTGATCCGCCGGAGAACACAGAAAAGACAATCGACCGATGTACACTGGAAAGCGATGAAAATGAAAAAAAAAAAACACTTGCGTATCCTCTTACAATGGTTCTTTATTAGTCGTAATTGAGGTGCTCACAGCATTCAAATTGTCGAAAATCGCTTTAAAATACTAAACACTTTTACTGGATGTATGTAATAGAATTGTTTTAACAAACAACCGAACTCTCGAAAATCGCTTTAAAATACTAAACACTTTTACTGGGTGTATGTAATAGAATTGTTTTAACAAACGACCGATCTCTCAACGTTGCGTGACTCGTGACTGATCTTGTGGCACTTGTACCCGCTCCGAAAGAAGAAATCTGACTCTCCGACGAATTCGTCGTCAACATCCACGCATCGTGATGAAGATGGATTTCTATCCATCTGGGAGGAGCCAATTCGATCCTCTCCTTGGTGATGACCAATCGATCGAAATGGAAATTCCAATCGTGGAAACCCCTCTGGGACCGTACAAGTCAGGGGGGCATACCCATTTGTTGGAAGCAACGACAACGCGGTTGCGAAGGGTGCACAAAGAAAATTCGGATGCTCAGCTGATCAAACAAAAGGTCGGATAGTGAAGCTGGCGGAACATGCCGTCATAAATCATAGGAATTGGTTTCCTTTTCTATTGATGAAACTTCGCTGCAATAATCGAGGCTACGATGCTTGAGTGCATATTTATTTAAGTGTTCATTAACACAAGAGAATGCTGCCGTGCAGGCGAAGATAATTTCTTCTGCTGACGTTGAGTAAACAGAAGCATTTCGATTCGATAGCCAGCGTGAGAACCGTGGCTATTCGTTGTTTGGGTAACATATTATTCATGACCGATGCTGGTGATCGTTCCTCGATACGGCAACAAATCGTATTGTAGCGATCCTAAATCGCTACTCCTATACAAATCCCCAATAACATCAAAAACCCTATCCATAATCCCATAACGCAAATCCCAAATTTCATATCGAATCAATGAGCGATAAATTAAACCAAGAGTCAATTGTCGCACATTGATTCAATTCCACATAACACATCCAAATTCTATATTGAGTCACATGTACCACGAATTTACCCAAAAATTAATTCATCATACATTGACTCAATTCCTAAAAACCTTGACATCATGAAATGCTTAATTCAAAACGCATTTCATGATTTCCCTTCCCAGAACCCATCCAACTAAAGCCTCAAACAAATTCCCAGAACACAACTCAAATTGAAACGCCATTATGTGTGTTTCTGGGAATTTCGACAATAAAATAGTTGACAAAAGTCAACTGCAAAAACTATAAAAGGGCAGTGCTTTTCAAGTTCGGGATCAGTCATTCATTCATACTTCATACTTCATAGAGTCGAGTCCTAACCACCGACGACATCAGTCACGACTTCACAGTGAGAGCTGAGAGAAGACACATCCTGGACAGTGATACATACAATTTAAAGTTTATTTAAAACAAAAGAAATAAATAAATAAAAAAAAAAATCAAAATTTAAATTTAAAAAAAAAAAAAAAAAAAGTTTGGGAAAAAAAATGTTTGAAAAAAAAAACAGTGGGAAAAAAACAAAAAATTTTTCTTAGTGAACAGGAAACAACTTTAGGTTCGTTTATTTTTTAATTTCACCTATATTTTCAAATTTATATTTGTTTTAATTTAGAAGCATTTTTGTTTAGGTCTGCTTGTTTCCCTTCTTGGTTTCTGTTTGTTCCTGTTCTCTTTTCCTTGCGCCCCACGCGTTTCTTGTTTCTTTTTTGTGCTCGATGTTTGCAACATCGAAATAGATGGACACCTGCTCTTCTCGTGGTGTGGGCCATCAGCCCGATCAGGGCATGATGGCTCTCATAAAGAGATTAAGGGAGGACCTCGAGGCTCTCAAGGCAGAGAACGCTGTCTTGAGAGATAAATTGTCGCGACTGGAAGCCGCACCACCCGCATCCCCGTCCAGTGCCAGTTCGGAGGCTTCTGATTCGGAATCGGAGCTCGAGCCCGAGTTAGAAAGTCTCACTGAGAGTTCCGACGAATTAATGGACGACGGTGACTCGCGCACCCCCACCCCAAACTCGTCTAGAGCCCCTAAGCGGAAAACACCGCTTCCAATAATAAACTGCGACGGAGGACCCTCCAATAAGCGTGTGGCTGCCCGCCAACGCCGCACCCCAAACTGTTGTTGAACCCCGCGATAACTCCAACTCATGTGAGGGTCGTACCACCGCAGGAGCGTTGCCCACCACGGCCAACTCCTTTAATTAACCCAAAACCAAAGGCTGCTTGTGTTCCCAACACTGTTCAGCCAGAGGTCGGAGAACGCCCACCTGTTTCTAAGAAGAAACAGCAACCTGGGGTCTTTGCACGAGACCTCAATTTAAAAAAATTTCGTCGGTGACATGAACCGGCTAGGGATTTCTAACTTCAAGGCAAAGACCTTAAGCCCATCCCTAAATAAAATCATAGCCTACGATAGGGAAACCTATCGCACGGTTAACGACAACCTCAAGTCCAAGGAGGTGAATTATTACACCTTCACTCCGGCCGACGAAAAGTCGGGGACAATCCTCTTAAAACGAGTCGCTGCCTCTTGGGAAAAGGACGACATCGTAACTGCTCTTGAGGCAACATTTCCTAACGTCAAATTCATTGACGTCAAAAAATTCTCTCCCCCACAACGGTTTGTGAACATCAGACCGCAAAGATACACCAAGCTGAACATATGGCAGCTTCTCCTTGCCCCAGGAACCGACATAGATTCCATAATACGGACAAAGTCGCTTCCAACTTTGCTTCAGCAAGTTGTCTTCGAGGTATTTCATAACAGAGAAATACCTCAATGCAGATGTTGCCAACGTTTCGGGCATGTCTCCCGAAACTGAAACATGAGTCGCCGTTGCGTTCGTTGCGGAAAATCCTACGATATTGGCAAGTGCGAACTACCGCTAGCGAAATACGATCCCGCAACAAATGTGCAGGATGAAATAACACTGCCAACTTGCTGCAACTGCGGCAACAAAGGGCATCCGGCTAGTTATAGAAATTGTCCTAAATATAAGGAAATTACACAAAGATCCAAGGAGACTCGAGCTAAGCAAGCAGTCAAGTCAGACTTCGGAAAACAGGCCACACAAAACCTCATCCAAAATGGATTCACATTTGCCGACATGCTTAGGGGTCAGCAGGCAAGGAATACAAAAACTCTTTCAACTCCTCCCCCTCAAAAACATATTCAAGTCCCTAAGCGAGCCCCGGTAAAGGCCAACACGACGCCTCAAATTCAAGCGGTGGTGCAAAAGCCTCCGAGGGGGCAATCTTCAATGCTCGAGAAACTACTTAGTTTCTTCCGCTTAATTGAGGATATCCGACCCCGATATGAGAAACTATCAACCAAGGCAGAGAGGGAGGCCCTCCTTTTCACTGCATATGCAAGACATACCCTCCACAATGGATTCCAAAATTAAAGTTATCCTCTTAAATGTCAACTCCCTTGTTTCGCATTTCAAGCGTATGATAGTCTCTGACTTCATAAAGGAAAACCGGACGGACGTGGTACTTGTAATCGAAACTAGGTTGCATCCATGTCACCGTCCCGTATTCACAAACTTCTCCATGATTCGAAGAGATCGAACCCTCACTGGCGGTCCCACCATCAACGGAGGTGGAACTTGTATACTGGTTAATAGCGGACTTCGCCATGAAGCTATTGACCTCCCACACCTAGAGTCCATAGAGGTATCTGGAGTTGAACTGCATCTGGCTAGTAATGGTAGAGTGAATATATACTCCGTATACCACTCGCAAAAAACCAATAATGGCCCCATTAATCCCGAAGATATCGGCAAACTAATAAGGACCTCGGGGCATACACCCTTCATCATAGGCGGCGATTTTAACTCCAGACATCCCCACTGGAACAACTCTGTCTCTTGCCCAAATGGCACAAAACTGTACCAATGGTACACCGCAAACATGTATGCCCTCAACTTCGAAATAGTCGCACCTACGGTTGGTACTCGAGGTAACTCAATTCTGGACATATTTATTGTGTCCAAAGACTTACTTCCACAAATCACTCCTCCTCAAGTTTCAGTGGGTGTATCTGACCACAATGCTGTGACCACATTCATTCGCGGCTATCGAGCATCCCGGACTCATATCAGATACATACCCGATTATGGGCGGACAAATTGGGACAACTTCAATATTACATTGAACGATAAACTCCACCATTTCTCTCTTCCCACTGACAGGAACCTAACGACGGTTGAGATAAACAACGTTGCAAAACGACTTCACGAGATTCTAGTTGAAACTTCGGAGACTCATGTCTCGAAGTATAAACTTGAAAAGACCTATCAAGTTCCCCATGACGACATCACTCTTCGTCTCATCCGGGAGCGTAAAAAGCTCTGCAGAATGAGATATCGTCACCGCTTTACGCAAAGGGAGCCATTATTGCGATCCATTATTCACAATATTGGTACACTGATAAAACAGAGAATCCAAAACAATCGTACCCGACAATTGGAAGACAAGCTGAAGGGTATTCGGATGGACCAGAACGTTTATAAAAATGTTAAAAAGATATGTGGCGCTTTTCGCATCACTGGGCCAATTATGCACAATGGTGTTGTTGTCAATAACGACACCAATAAAGCAAATATCATCGGAGAGACCTTCGAAAACAATCACAAACTCACTCTCCAAGATGGCGACCCGGAAACTAATGCAATCGTTAGTTCAGAGGTCCACAGTAAGTTGGACGACTTCAAGGAGCCAATTGTTGTCTTTAACCCAACTAACAGTGCATACTTCGATGACACACGTGATAATGGTCACGGTTTCATCACACCAAATACCCTACAGAGCCTGGTTAAATCTCGACACCCTAAGAAGTCACCTGGTATCGACAACATGTCATACCACTCGTTGCGAAGCCTTTCTGCTTATTCTTTATAAAGCTCTCCATTCTGTTCAACCATGCTTACAACATGTGGTACTTTCCCGAAGCTTGGAGACACGCTATTATTTGTCCAATAGCAAAAGTTGGGAAACCAACGTATCACCCCTCAAGCTTTCGCCCTATCTCGCTTCTCACTTGCATCAGCAAAATATATGAAAAATTCATATACGAGAAACTAAATAATTTCGTCAGTACCAGGCACTTAATACCTGATTTCCAATTCGGATTTCGAAGAGCGCACAGCACCACTATGGCTCTCAATTTATTTCAAAACCACGTCTGCGTGCGACTCTTTAATAAGGAACCCACAGTTGCGGTAAGCCTAGACATTGAAAAAGCTTTTGATACGACTTGGATCGAAGGTCTCGCTTTTAAACTACTGAATACTGGCCTCAGTAGAACGCTATGTTGTATCATCTACCAGTTCGTTCGAAACAGAACCTTCCAAGTTAGAATGAATGGAAAGCTTTCCCGAACTTTTCACGCCGCTGCAGGCGTACCACAGGGCACACGGATGACGTCCTGGTGTACACGTCAACCAAAGGCCCTAACCTCACAACAAATCGACTCAACCGTCACTTGGACGAACTGTATCAGTATTACAGTCGATGGAAAATCCGACTTAATCCATCCAAAGCGGTAGCTATAATTCTGAGTAGTAAACACTCCCAACCTGCTTCTCGATATTCACAGAATATTCGATTAAAAATGGGAGATACTACGATTAGACCACAGGACAAGATGAAATATCTCGGGGTCACTTATACCCCAAAAATGAATTTCATCAAACATGTGACCCACATTCTCCAAAGGGGCCTCGGTCGGTCTAAGCAACTGCACAACATCTTGAAGTGGAGGAACAAAGTTGACACCAAAGTTAAGCTTCTCTGCTATAAGCAGCTAATCCGATCTGGAATATCGTACGCCTTTCCCATATGGTCCCGCATATCTTCGGCTCAAATGGAAAGACTTCGGGTTTTCGAAAGGAAACTCCTCAGAAGATGCACCAATCATTCTAGAAGGCCTGACGGTCGTCATTACCCCAACTCTCACCTATACGAAGGCGCCTCCATTACCCCTATCGACGAGTACTTGCTTCAATTAGCATATAAGTACCTCGAAAACATTCAGAACAGCGAGAACCTACTTGTACGGGACTCTTGCGTTCTTGACCCTTCTCTCTCTCGATCTCTTCGGATCAAACCCCCACAATTTCTTCTTCAGTACAAAACTGAAGAAAGCACCCTTCCCAACAACATTCCCCTGTATAATAGAGGATTCCTGGACCCATCCCATAAGGTCTACTATTAACAAACCAAACACACGAACGCACAGTACAAGACGGCACAAACACAAACATACACACCGACCAAAGAGCAGATTATCAGACGCCAAAGACGTGATCTGCGTTTACTACCGCACCCAAGACCCACCGGTCTTGTATGATTTCTTTCCCAACATCCCTCTATAAAAGTAGTTAGAGAACACTTCGACTAACACTGTCCACACTATCCTTGGATACCCCCCCTTTTTTCTTCTCTTTTCAGATGCCGCGAGACCGAGCCCAACATCCTCACGGATGTGGGTGATTCTGGTTATCGCAAGATGACCAGAAGTCAGAGACAAGATGAAGGACACATATGTCCTGTCTCGCTAAATTCGGCCTTCTCGCCACAATTTTTTTTATTTTTTTATTTCGGGATCAGTCTCTCTTCGAAGCCCGAACCGCTGGCCGATCACAAATCCAAAAATCACTCTCACTTTAAATTCAAAAGAACAAGAATAAAGCTTACCGGGATTGTTTCAACTAAACCTCCTTTTGTCTTTTATTTTCACCGTCGACACTCCGGGCTCTTCTCCCGGCCGTTTCTGGGAAACCACGGCACGGAGTACAACAGTATAATCGGTCATGCTGGTGTGAAAACGAATATGCGTACATGGAGGCTAAAGCCATAATGTCGAGAGTTATAGGGAATATTGCAGGCGACGGAAATAGATTCCTCTGTGGTGTTAGTTCAGCAAGGGATTGCTCGCCATGGCCAGGGCTAGGATAATGGTTTATTTGTTCTTTTTTTCCTTTTCGAAAAATAGATCGTAGGGCATGCACATTGGAAATCTGGTTTGCAGATGTGCAAGCCAGCAAGTAGCCCGGCATGTCTTCTTGGACAACGGATTGGTGAAACGAAAACACACAGAAAGGTTGGTTTGTGTTTGGTGGACATGTGCCGTCCATAGTTCGGTCGATTCATGACGGATGCACCGAGGTAGCTCGGTTGATGCTATAGTTTTGATGTCATGGCAAGATGGTAATCTTGTCATGAATTTATATTTCAGGGATGACCGTTCGAAGGAGGGCTTGGAACAGTTCATATACAGGTAAACTGCTTAAAATATTATTATTATTATTATTTATTACAATGCAAGTAAATTACATGGTAACTTAAAACTAATAGCACTAGCGACTAAGGCTTTCGGCTAGAATATATTAAATATTGTTTACACTAGATTTTGTAACTTAACTAAGGTTAGTAGTTTGTAGAGCTTATCGATATTAGATGATGATGGTTGGGATATGATGTTGAGGATGTCGTCGTTGTAATGTTGGCGAAGGAGGTCTTTTACCCCTGCACATTCAAATAGTATGCGTTTGGAGGATAGGTTGGAGTTGGATGTACAGATGTGGCAGGTAGGGGGATTACTCCTGTTGATGAGATGTTGGTTGGTGATAAATGTGTGCCCAAGGCGCAGCCGGAGGAAGCACCTGATTTTATGTTTTGCGGCTGTTGGTGGATATGTGATGGGTTCTCTTCTGGGGTTTACTACTGCATACATATGCCTGTAGTCTGCCCAGTCCTTTTGTTCTAAGTTGTGGAGCTCACTATTTAAGTATCTATGTAAGTCCTTGCTGTTTTCAACGAAAAAGGTTATTAGGGGTTCCTTGATGGCCAGTTTTGCAGCAGCATCTGCTGCTTCGTTGCCTGCTATCCCACTATGGCTTGGCACCCAGAGAAGCTTTATTTTGTTTTGTTTATAGAACAAACTATGCTGGATCAAGTGAATGATTCGGTTTCTATTGTTTGGGTTCCTTATTGCTTGGATGGTTGATAGGCTTGTGGTTCGTGTATGTTGGGATGTCAACAAGGACACGGTTTCACATACACGCCATAGATTGTTCACCGAATTGTCTACAAAAAACGCCGGCACCAAGAACAACGATAAATAAAAGGCACTGGAGGATTTACGCTGACAAATGTTTTATTTCAGTAAGACAATTTATTTTCACACTTCACATTAGCACCAGTGGCATTCTACACGTAATTACTATGTTAGTTGGACGTTTCCACAGCGTTAATAGATAGATGTTATTGAGTTCATCTTTCACTTAAGGTGATCACATATGTATTCTCATTTCCTAGTTCCCTTGGTTAGATTGCAATACATGTGTTGAAAAAGTCGTGCGACACAAAAGGTTATCTTTACGCAACACGGAACAAACTCGGAACAACACTATAACACAACTCGATCTTAATATCACGCAAGTTGGAATTGACAATGGTATAACTAGACTCGATCTTAATATCAATGTAAATTTGAATTGACAAATTAACAACTACTCGATTGCGTTCTCTATGTGGCCACTACTCCAGGACTCTGAAATCTGACTCATCCCATTGGAAGTCATCAAAAGGAAAGGAACCCCGAAAGAAACTGGAAAGGAGGCGGAGTTACACGATTAACTTGAAGTAGTTAATCGTGATTGGACCGGACGGGGTAGTCATACATTACGCATGTGTGGGTATGCCATGCATACGATCGTTCGGCGACCGTGGTGGATGGAGGCACATCGCTAGTGCATTTTCTAAGAATGTAAATACTAGCATCTGGGGTGTGAAAGACCCAAACCGATGATTTGGTCATCCTAATGGAAGGCCATAAATCATCATTTCGGTTGCCGATGATTAAACATTGCAACGAACATAGGGTGCAGCCATTGCCAGATGTTGAAAGTAAACATTTTCTGGCTGCATCTTGATCGTTGCTTGATTACGGTCTCTGAACATGGGGACCGATAATTGGAAGCCAGCGATTGCTGGTAATCAGGGACATGTTTGGTTTGCGTCAGCAGAAACCTTGTCGGCGGTAGCAAATCAATAGGGGCAAATAGCCGCATGCATGTTATGCCGAGGGTAAACAAATACAACGAGTCACAAGGAACTCTTGTTGATTGTTGTTTCCATAGCTTAAGGCTATGGAAACGAGATGCCCTGGCAGAATGTATGCCTAAAGATAGGATTTCAGATGCCGTGGCAATGTGATGATTTTGCCGTGGACTTATGCTTTTTTTAGGAAATGATGTACGCCTCGGGGGTGAATTTTCGATGCCACGGTAAGGTGATAAGCTTTGCCGTGGGCTTAATGTTTCTTAGGGAATGATGTACGTCTCGGGGGTGAATTTTCGATGCCACGGCAAGGTGATAAGCTTTGCCGTGGGTTTAATGTTTTTTTAGGAAATAATGTCTGACCGAGGGTGAGTTTTCGATGCCACGGCAAGGTGATAAGCTTTGCCGTGGATTTAATGTTTTCAGTAGTGATGCTGGAGAAAAAGGGGTTTGGAAGGAAAACCCCTACAGAATAGGTAAGCTGCCTAACAGAAATTCAAAACAGTTATCCGATTGGGTAACCGTATTAATTCCGGCGATTTGGCTGGGGGTAAATGCCGTAGCAAGGTTACGCAACCTTGCTGAAGTTCGACCGAGAGGTAAGTCGTTCGCCTGGAATAGTGGGGATCGAGCGATGCATGGCTCTTCGGGCCCCGAAAAGCCCCACATCACTCCCTCCCCAGTGACGTAGTCACGAAACAGGTAAGGCAGGTTAGGGGGTGGTTAGTTGGTTATGGGCGCGCGTATGAGCGCGAGTACGGGGAGGTTGGACTGGTGGAGTAGGAGTGGTGTCAGTAGGTGGAGGTGATTCTGGAGCGGAAGCTTCCAGAAAACAGGGCTTAAGCCTTTCGACGCTGACCGTGGATCGCTTGCCTCTAATGTCGATCTCGAAGACGCGGTCACTGATGCGGCGGAAGACTTTGAATGGGCCATCATAAGGTGGGTCGAGGGGTTTTTTGACCTTATCCACCCTGACAAAGACGTGCGTGCAGCTGTGCAGTTCAGGGTGGACGAAAAGTTTTTTGGAGCCGTGCCTGGTTACAGGGGTTGCCCTAACCTTACGTAGCAGGTCACGGAGATGTCCCAATTCGCGAAGTTGGTCACGCGGTGTTTCGCCATTCAGGAAAAGTTCTCCTGGAAGAAGGAGGTTGGTACCATAGGTAAGCTCTGCTGCCGAAGCACCTAGGTCCTCCTTAATACTTGTCCTCAGGCCGAGGAGGACGGTTGGAAGGGCGTCAAACCATTGTGTGTCATTATGACACATGAGTGAGGCTTTAAGAGATCTATGCCAGCGCTCTATCATCCCATTTGATTGCGGGTGGTAGGCGGTGGTACGACTTCTTTGGCAGCCGAGAAGATTTGTTAGCTGCCTAAAAATTGTCGCCTCAAATTGTGGACCTCGGTCCGAAGTTATGGTGGTTGGTACACCGAAGCGTGTGACCCAAGTTGAATAAAAGGCCTTGGCGACTGATTCGGCAGTAACTGCCCGGAGGGGTGTCGCCTCTGGCCATCGCGTGCAGCGATCCATCATAGTGAGGATATAAGAAAATCCTCTTGATGGAGTAAGCGGTCCCACTATGTCTATGTGGACATGGGCGAAGCGTGCCGTGGGAAGCTTGAATTGCGCTGGCTCCAGTACATTATGTCGCGCTACCTTGCAGCGCTGGCACTGGAGACAAGCACGGGCCCAACCGGTGAGGTCTTTGTTCATCCGGGGCCAAATAAATTTGCGACGGACAGCAGCGGCTGTTGCTCGGCCGCTGGGGTGGGCTGGGTTGTGGTAAACCTGGAACACGCCCTTACGAAGTTTCTCGGGAATGTAAGGTCTAGCGGTTCCAGTGGAGACATCACACCAGATTTCGCCCAAAGGGTCGCGAAGGGTAATTTTCTTAAGCTCTAGTGCCGTATCGGCAGTTAGGAGGGACTTGAGCTGTTCATCCTCCTCTTGAGCTAGGGCAAGATCAGCGTTATTCAAGGCGGTACGCAAATGAATCGTATCGATTCGAGAAAGGGCGTCCGCCGTGACATTCTGTTTACCGGAGATATGCCTGATCTCCGTAGAATATTGCCCAATGAGGTCTAATTGACGCTCTTGTCGGGGGGAGGCATTTCCCGACTTCTTCCGGAACGCATAGACCAATGGCTTGTGGTCTGTTAAAATTGAGAGCGAACGTCCTTCTATCATATGACGGAAGTACTTAACAGCGCTGTAGATCGCGAGTAATTCACGGTCGTAGGCGCTGTAACGTCGCTCAGTGGGACTCAGTTTCCTTGAAAAGAAACCAAGTGGTTCCGGGCGGCCTTCAATGTCCTGTTCAAGGACGGCTCCGATTGCGGTATCCGATGCGTCGCATTGGATAGAAAGTGCCGCTCCCTCGAGAGGGTATCGGAGTAAGGTGGCATTTGCCAATTGTTCTTTGGACAGTTGGAATGCTCGATCTGAGACTTCTGTCCAATTAATGGGGCGCTTATCATTGCGCTTAGCTCCTTTTAAAAATTCATTGAGCGGAGCTTGAATCTGGGCAGCATTCTTCAGGGTTGGGCGGTAAAAGTTAAGCATGCCCAAAAATCGACGCAGCTCACTCACGTTAGTAGGCCGGGGGTACTTCATGAGGGCCTCCACACGGTCTGGAAGTGGGCGAATGCCCTGGTTGTCAACGACATAACCCAGATAGGTGATTTGCTCCTTGGCGTATTGACACTTATCTGGGTTGATGACAAGACCGAATTCGCGGAGGCGCTCTAGGACCTGACGTAAGTGGCGTTTATGTTCGGCGAGGTCTTTGGAGGCGATGAGAATGTCATCAAGGTATGCATGGCAGCAATTAAGACCTCGTAAAGCCGTGTCGATATACCGCTGGAATGTCTGTGCGGCATTCCTGAGACCGAAAGTCATCACTTTGAACTCGAAGAGTCCGAAAGGTGTAATGACTGCGGTCTTGGGGATGTCTTCTGGTGCCACCGGAATTTGGTGGTATGCCCTGGTGAGATCCAGGGTAGTGAAGACATTGCACCCTCGTAACTTGTACGAAAAATCGTAGAGGTGTGCAATTGGGTATCTGTCCGGGACAGTTGCTGCGTTCAACAGCCTGTAATCGCCACATGGGCGCCACTCACCAGAACGTTTCTTCACTAAGTGGAGTGGGCTTGCCCAGGGACTGTCCGACGGTTGGCAGATACCTAGTTCGATCATATGCTCGAACTCCGCGCGCGCCGCACGTAATTTTTCCGGAGCCAGTCGACGTGGACGCTGGCTCACAGGGGGACCACGTGTTTCTATATGATGAAACACCGTGGCTTTATGTCGGCGCTGGTTAGGCAGAGGAATTGTTGTACTCACAAATTCCTGTACCATAACCTGGAATGGGTCTATGCACTCTGTGCCCCCTGAAGTTGCCGCTGGTGATGCCGTCATGGGCAAGGGGGGTGCGGTTGGAGCCACAAGTCTGTTATGGGTCGAATCGACCAACAGATTATGTGCACCTAATAGGTCGGAACCTATCAGGGGTTCATTTACGTCCGCAATGACGAAACGCCAAGTGATCGGACGACAAAGACCCAATTGAAGTGTCAGCTTTTTACGTCCGTACGTAAGTATCGGCGTATTATTTGCAGCTGACAATTTAAGTGCGGCTGGCACGCGGTTACGCGGAGCAAACGATCGCGGGAGGACTGAAATATCGGCGCCGGTGTCGACAGTAAAAGCGATATTCAGTTTCGAATCCCGGATGGTTAAGCGACTTATCGTAGGGGTGCCGGCCGATTGCGCGAGGGTGTCGGTCGGCAAAATTAGTTTAAAGAGCGCCTCTGGTTGGTGGAAGGTTGCGTCCAACCACAAGGCGCTTTGCAATTGAATGCGCGATCACCATATCGCTGGTGATTGGCGCACCAGGGCAGAGTAACGGCATTATCAGGTATGTTCTGCCTATTAGTATTGCCGTTACGGGGAGGTCGAGCCGGAGCTCGCTGGGAATTGGCCCGGTGAGGGCCGTTTTGGGTGGGATTAGCCCTCTGTGGGGCATTTTGGGGGATATAGGCCCTCTGAGGGGCATTTTGGGAGAAATTCTGCCGATTGAGAGGACGGCTCGGCATGGCTCGATTCTGGGCGCTTCGAGGATTGTTCCTCACCTCCGCACGCAATTGAGTTATCTCGCGGAGGAGTGAGGTTTGGAGCGCCCGGAGGTCAGCAGGGGTTAGTTGTGTGGGTGAACTTCTTTGGTTGAATGCGTTGGGGCCTGCCTCTGGATTCCCCTGAGGGAAATTGGTTGAGGCGGGCCTTCTAAGAGGTAATTGGGTTTGAGGAGGATCGAGGGTTGGGACCAATTGAGGGGCTGAGAAAGGCAGACGGGTGTGCCGTGCAGGCTGGGCGGCGTGTTGAGAAACCGCCGCTACTTGGTACGCAAGAGGCTCAGAATACTGATCTGAGCTTTCCATAATTGCGTCCGCAATTTTGGATAAATAGCCCAAACTTTGATTGGGTTGGGCTATTAGTGCCGAACGGGCATGTTGGGGAAGACACCTCAAAAAGTGAGGCTTTATCAGGTCGTCCCCAATCCTGGTCCCCGCTATAGAGCGTAAATGGGTCAGGAAAAGAGATGGTCTCATCCCAGAAAGGTTGGTTACGGCGGCTAAACGTTGTTGCCGCGCGCTTCCAGGCTCATCCAATGCGTCGAGCAGAGCTTCACGCATGTTGCTATATGGGTTGCGGCCGGCCGACCTTATTATGTGTGCAACATGCGGTCGTTGAGTGCGGTCAAGCACTTTCAACAGCTCAACTGCACGAAGTTGTTCGTCGTGCAAGGCTGAGGCCTGGAAGATGCGGTCTGCCACTGCAAACCAAAGGTCTGGGTCCTCCTCATCGAAGGGGGGAAGTCCTATATTAGGGTGACGAGTCCCATTCCCGAGGCTGGAAGCATCGTGGAATTCTTGGGACTCTGAAGGTCTTTGGGGTTGTTGTGAGGTGCTGGCCCCAGTTGTGGGCATTAAAATGCCGGAATTTGCCAAAGGCCCGATACCAGGGGCGTTGGAAGAGGTTGGGAGAGCGTTAGAAGATTGGGGTCGGTTCACGACGCTGGGGGCAACCGGGGGTGCCAGGGGGGTAGATGGTACGGGCAAGTCTAGGTCGTCACCGACTTGCTCAGTGGGGAAATCGACGCTGGAGGCGTCGTGGAATTCGAGGGGCTCGGATTGTTCCTGAGCCTTTCTGGCCATGGTGTTTCGGGTGTTGACCATTGTAGGTTATATGACGCGAAACTGGAGCTAAAGGCGTAAGAGGACGCGAAGAAAGGTGAAAGGAGGCCAAGTAAAAGAGTCAAAAGAGGACGCGAGGAGTTGGGGAAAGAGGCCAAAATAGTCAAAAGGCGTCGAAGATGGTCGAGTGGAGTCGCGATAAGCGCTGTCAATGTCACCGTAAAGATGGTGTGGGTTGGACAGAGTCGAGTGGCACCTAAGGGAGTCGCTGAGAGTTCAAATTGGGCGAGTGAAATCGCCAATAAAACAGATAGAACTGTATTGTAATACAGCTTAATTCGAAAATAATTAATGTTCAGCCTGAATTATTGAAGGCGGAAAAAGAAACTTATTACGTGGACGTGTGTGTGTGTAAAAGTGTTGAGGAGCGTTGACGTGAAGTTGTGTGTACTGCCGAAACTGAATTGTATGTTATTCAGTACCCTGAAGGGGTTTACAAGTTTATTAAGGTAATACGATTATTAGCTGGCTAGCAAACTAATTAGTTTTAAGTTTTTATTATAATAAAATAAATTTACTGTTTAAATGGATTGGATTAAGCTAGAAATGAAGGGTTAATTTAAATTTAAATTCAAAAACGTAAAAAAAAAAAAGAAAAAAAAGGAAGGCAATATATTTTTCTATGCTTGAGATGTTGCTGTTATATAAAAAAAAGAATGCAATTACATGTGAGCGTAACAAAATTTGATTTTACTTACTGTAATTATGTATATATAGGAAATTCGTTACCCGTTTGCAAAATTTAGGGATCACAGTAATTGTAGTTATTCGAATTGTATCGAGTTTTAATGGGACAGTTTCGAGCTATTTCAATTTGATTTGTATGAAAAATTATTAAAAATTATGTAAAAATTATGTAAAAATACAGATATAGTTTGTTCGAGGAATTTCCTTCTTAATTTGAGTTGGATTTTAAATTAATTTCTACCTCATATAATGTTTGTTAATTGTTTGGTGTGGCCTTCATTTGCTTACTTACAAGATAACTAATCATTCGTTTACAATACGGCGGCAACTGTTTCAAAGAACTATTTGATTATCTTAAGAAAAACGTAAAAATCGTTCGGTTTATTGTAATTATAAATACCGCTGTCTTGTACAAGTAAATATGGTATATAACTTATCACTGAATTGTTCAATTTCATAACCTGCGCATAAAACAAGACCAAGGAAAACATATGACAGCGTGACTGGTGAAAATAAAACCACTATAATTATGGATTAAACTTATTTGACATCTAAAGGATTCGCATATATAGAAGTTATGAATTGTCATTGATCTTAACATAAACACATAAACATCCCCTTGATTGGTATAAGTATTTAAAATTTGAACAATATAAAAGAAGTTCTGAATGTGATATCCAATCCAGAATTTTTCTTATTCCAATGCTTTATTTATTTACTTGGTGGTGTGTATTGTGTGCTATAAAAAAAAACTGAGTTGAACAAACGAAAATTAGAAATCTGGAAAATCAACCAAAAAAAAAGAAAAATATACCAATTTACGGAGTCGTGTTCAAATATGAAATTGGTTTTTTTTATCTTATTCTAATTATTTTGGATGATGTCTTGTTTCATAGTTTATGGAAAGTTGATTGCCGCGAAATTGCACTTCTATTGGTGTAATAAAACATTTACTTCAAAGCTAAAATAGTAATTTTCTTATTGCTACTTAAAGACATTTTAACGAGTGTGGCATAGTAACTTATCTTTTTTTCTATTCACTGAAGTCCAACGCTGGGAAGTGATGAGGTGGGCGGTATCAGTTGCGTCGCCGTGATGCTTAGAGATGGGTTGGGGCTCTACTTGCCCTTTTAGATGATATCTTGGTGGCACTTGGTCACTGTTTAACTGGATGCAGCTTAAGTGAGTTAATTAGATTGTCACCGTCACTAACTGTTTTTGATGGTTGGATGAATGTTATGTGACAAAAAAGGGGTTAACACGGTAGCGCAAAAGTTCGAGAATCGCGTGTTCACGTTTTTATATGATTGATATATATAAAAAAAAAACGTCGCGTGTCACCAATGTGGTTCGTGTATGTTGGGATGTCAACAAGGACACGGTTTCACATACACGCCATAGATTGTTCACCGAATTGTCTACAAAAAACGCCGGCACCAAGAACAACGATAAATAAAAGGCACTGGAGGATTTACGCTGACAAATGTTTTATTTCAGTAAGACAATTTATTTTCACACTTCACATTAGCACCAGTGGCATTCTACACGTAATTACTATGTTAGTTGGACGTTTCCACAGCGTTAATAGATAGATGTTATTGAGTTCATCTTTCACTTAAGGTGATCACATATGTATTCTCATTTCCTAGTTCCCTTGGTTAGATTGCAATACATGTGTTGAAAAAGTCGTGCGACACAAAAGGTTATCTTTACGCAACACGGAACAAACTCGGAACAACACTATAACACAACTCGATCTTAATATCACGCAAGTTGGAATTGACAATGGTATAACTAGACTCGATCTTAATATCAATGTAAATTTGAATTGACAAATTAACAACTACTCGATTGCGTTCTCTATGTGGCCACTACTCCAGGACTCTGAAATCTGACTCATCCCATTGGAAGTCATCAAAAGGAAAGGAACCCCGAAAGAAACTGGAAAGGAGGCGGAGTTACACGATTAACTTGAAGTAGTTAATCGTGATTGGACCGGACGGGGTAGTCATACATTACGCATGTGTGGGTATGCCATGCATACGATCGTTCGGCGACCGTGGTGGATGGAGGCACATCGCTAGTGCATTTTCTAAGAATGTAAATACTAGCATCTGGGGTGTGAAAGACCCAAACCGATGATTTGGTCATCCTAATGGAAGGCCATAAATCATCATTTCGGTTGCCGATGATTAAACATTGCAACGAACATAGGGTGCAGCCATTGCCAGATGTTGAAAGTAAACATTTTCTGGCTGCATCTTGATCGTTGCTTGATTACGGTCTCTGAACATGGGGACCGATAATTGGAAGCCAGCGATTGCTGGTAATCAGGGACATGTTTGGTTTGCGTCAGCAGAAACCTTGTCGGCGGTAGCAAATCAATAGGGGCAAATAGCCGCATGCATGTTATGCCGAGGGTAAACAAATACAACGAGTCACAAGGAACTCTTGTTGATTGTTGTTTCCATAGCTTAAGGCTATGGAAACGAGATGCCCTGGCAGAATGTATGCCTAAAGATAGGATTTCAGATGCCGTGGCAATGTGATGATTTTGCCGTGGACTTATGCTTTTTTTAGGAAATGATGTACGCCTCGGGGGTGAATTTTCGATGCCACGGTAAGGTGATAAGCTTTGCCGTGGGCTTAATGTTTCTTAGGGAATGATGTACGTCTCGGGGGTGAATTTTCGATGCCACGGCAAGGTGATAAGCTTTGCCGTGGGTTTAATGTTTTTTTAGGAAATAATGTCTGACCGAGGGTGAGTTTTCGATGCCACGGCAAGGTGATAAGCTTTGCCGTGGATTTAATGTTTTCAGTAGTGATGCTGGAGAAAAAGGGGTTTGGAAGGAAAACCCCTACAGAATAGGTAAGCTGCCTAACAGAAATTCAAAACAGTTATCCGATTGGGTAACCGTATTAATTCCGGCGATTTGGCTGGGGGTAAATGCCGTAGCAAGGTTACGCAACCTTGCTGAAGTTCGACCGAGAGGTAAGTCGTTCGCCTGGAATAGTGGGGATCGAGCGATGCATGGCTCTTCGGGCCCTGAAAAGCCCCACAGGCTGTCTGTACAAATAAGTGTCTTGTCCTTTTTTACTAACTTAATTGCTTCCAGTACAGCGGTTGCTTCGGACGAAAATATGGAACAGAATTCGGGTATAAGTCCCTTTCTGATTACTATTTTTGCGCTGTTGACTATCGCAAATGACGTGCCGTCCTCTGTTTTGGATCCGTCGGTGAAAAGTAGGTTCCACTGGCGGTGTTGGTTTTTGATATGTTGATAGTGTTGTTGGTATTCTAGGTGGTTTGTTCTAGTTTTTGGGAGTAGGCTTAAATCGGTGTTGAATATCTTAGGTGATAATAACCATGGGGGGTGAATTGTCCTTGCCTTTTGTGGTTTGATGTTTATTCGGAATTGGTGCGCAAGTAATATTGCCTGTCCTAGGGCCGACAAGTACCTTTGGGGCCGTTTCCTCCTAAGGATGTGTTTAATATCCTCCACTATGGGTGTCTCCGGTGTGGCGGTAAGTTTGACAACTAGCTTGGCTGAATGGTACTTCATTCGATTTTCAATCGTCGGGAGTCCACTTTCTGCTAGAATGTTTGTTATTGGGGTGGTTCTGAATGCACCTGTACTTATTCGGGCTGCTGCGTGATAGGGGGATTTCACTAGTTGTAGGTTAGTTTTGCTGGATTTCCCGTATTTTGGTAGGCCGTAATCTATTTTCGATAATATAATTGCTCTGGTGATGTTTGTTAGTGTATTAGTATGAACAAACTCTTTTTTGATCCTAAGTATTTAATTATATTTAATCTTATATCTAAGTTTTTCTTAAGAGCTAGACATTGATTTTGGAAGTTATATTTACTGTCAAGTTGTAGACCTAGAATTTTTAGTGTATTAACATTGCTGATGGTGGAGTTTTCAAAGTTAACTGCTAACAATTTATTACAACTGTCTTTTTTACATATGTGTAATATTTTGGTTTTCTTGTTTGAGATTTTGGCTCCGGAGTAATGACCCCACATTCTAATATCTGAGAGAATATTTTCAAAAGTTTGACTGATAAGTTCTAAATTGTTGACATTACTGAATACAATGAGATCATCTGCGTAGATATAATATTTTACAACTTTATATTTTGCCAGTATAATACTTAGATCTTCAAACGCTATTTTGAATAAAACTACTGAGAGTGGTGATCCTTGGGGGATACCGGTTTCTAGATTGTGTACCCCGGAACAAACGCCGTTGGATTTTACCCTGAATTTCCTATTAGACAGGAAAGATCTGATAAAATTGAACATATTACCTCCTATTTCCCATTTTTGAAGTTTGTTCAGTATGACGTGGGGGCCGATGCGGTCGAAGGCCTTTTCGAAATCTATTGTTAGAATGGATGTATGCTTTTTGCAGGAAAGTGCAGAAGTAATGTAGTTATCAAGGTGAAGGAGGGCATCCATTGTACCTCGACTTTTTTTAAATCCAACTTGCTGCATACTTATAAGGGTATATTTCTCTAAATACCAGTTGAGCCTTTGTGCGATAATTTTTTCTAACAATTTACCTAAGCAGGGGAGGAGGGAAATAGGGCGGTAGCCATTGATTGTGTCGGTTTCCCCATCGGACTTTAAAATAGGTATGACAGTGGATGTTTTCCATGTTTGTGGTATGACGCCTGATTTATAAATGTGGTTAAATAGATCTAGCAGACGCTGTTTCATGATCGGAGGGCTGTTTTTGACCATAGCATAATCTATTCTGTCGAAGCCCGGGGTTTTTCCTTTTGCAGAATGCAGACTGGATTCAAATTCTATTCCCGTTATGGGACTTTCTATGGCATTGAGGTAGGTGTTCCCTAGGGTGGTTATTCGCATTGGGTGTTCCTGCATTTGTTTTTTTGCTGCGTGGAAGTTTGGATGAAAATTAAACTTTATATTTGCCCAGGATTCGGCTAGATGTTCGGCTATTTTTTGAGGACATGTAAGTATGTTAGTGCCGGTATTTATTGCCGTAATGACAGGGGGATTATAATTGCCTGTGAGCGTTTTTATATCAGACCATATCTTTTTTGGGGTGGAATTGGGTGTTAATTTTGCCGTGAAGGATTGAAATGATTTGGCCTTTTCAATTTTGGCAGTTCTCCGAAACTGGGCGTTAAGCCTTTTATATGTTATTAGATGCTGGTCCGTTGGATGTTTCTTGAAGATTTTCCAAGCTGATTGTTTTTCGGTCCGTAATCTTGCCAGTTCGGTATTCCACCATGGGACAACGGTTTTATGGAACCTTCTTGTTGTCTGCGGAATGGACATGTTGGCGGCCGCTCTAGTCATTTTTGTAATAATACCTGCTTCTTGGTTAATATTTTTTTTTACGCTATGGGAGCTAAGGAATTGTGTGGTTAATGTTTGAAATTTATCCCAATTGGCACGGTCAGATTGGAACTTGGGGAGGAGTTTGATCTTTTTCTTATTGCCGTTGCCAGTCGAGACAGAGATTTTAATCGGGAAGTGATCGCTTCCATGCAGATTGTCTAATATTTCCCAGTTAGTTATGGGAGAAAGTTGGGCTGATATTATGGAAAGGTCTACGTTTGTAAAGGTTTTGTGTGTGGAAAAGTGGGTTGGCTTGCCGTTATTCAGTATTGCCAAGTGGGATTGTAGCAAAAATTGTTCAACGATTTTACCTCTTTTGTTTGTTGTTCGTGATCCCCATATTGAACTCCATGCATTGAAATCCCCCACTAGGAGGATTGGTGTGTGTATGTTTTGAGTCATGTTATTCAGATCCGCTAGATTGAATGGTTGGTTGGGTGGGATGTAAATTGAGATAACCGTTAAACTTAATTTCCCTGTAAGTTCGATTGCGGTAACCGAGAAAGGGGAAGTAATGTTGAGGTGTCTATGGTTAAGGGCCCTATGTATTAGTATACCGGACCCTTGTTTAGAGGAGTTGTTTCCTGTGAGGTTGTTGAAGTAGGCTTTGTATTCCCGAGGCACCTTAGCATTTGAGGACTGGGGTAAGTGAGTTTCTTGCAATGCTATGATCGCTGGTTTTAGTTCCTTTATAAGGATCTGTAGTTCGTGATAGTTATTGTGGAACCCATTCAGGTTCCACTGAAGCATTAAAAGACCGTTTGGATTGTTGTTAGTGTTTGTTGTGGTGTTCAAAGTGGGGGAGTCAATATAACGGTGATTGGTTATCTGACTCCGCGCCACACAGCTCGTTTCACTCAGTTGTCCAATCCGCTCGGATTGGTTTGAGTGAAAGTCGCCCTGTGCCGCGGAGTCAATGTGTTGGTGACAGAGATTAGGATCATATCTTCCCATGATCAGGTAAAGGGAAATTTTCCGTTGAGTCTAAACGGGATTTTTGCATATCTGCTGGAGTGTGTTTCGGTTTGTTTGTGTGTGTTTGAGTTTGTATGGGAGAAGCGTTTCGTGTTTTGTTTTTTATTGTGTTTTGTTGTACGATAGTGTGTTTTCTCTTTTCTATTTCCTTTAAGGTTGCATAGGAGGTGGAGGGAAGTATATGTGTTTCTTTGGTAGCAGTTTTGTTTACGGGCATTGGGACTTGTATGTGTTTTGTTGGGACTGAATTGGCACCAGTTGGTGTTTTTAATGCGGAAGCGGTTTTCTTTATTTGTTCCGAATAGAGATCATTATTTGTTGTTTGGATGGGATTTTGTTCTCTGTATATGCGTTTAGCATCGGATAGGGATGTTTTATTTTTTGTTTGTATTATTAAAATTTGTTGGTATTGCATATATTTTGGGCATGTAGAGGAAGATGCCGGGTGGGGGCCGTGACAGTTTGCACAGATTGTTCTTATGCATTCAGTTTCAGGGTGGGGTGGAAGATTGCATGTATTGCATGCCGTTGTATTTTTGCACCATTTTGCCGTGTGGCCTAGTAATTGGCATTGTCGGCAACGCATAGGCCTCGGAATGTATTCCTTGACCTTGGTGTTGTACCAGCCGATTTCAATTGTTGTTGGTGGTTGAAGACGGTCAAATGAAAATAGCATTAGGCCCGTGGGCTTCCTTTCTCCATTCATCATTTTGATGAATTTAAATACATCAACAATGCCTTGGGAATTCATTTCTGATAATATATCAGGTTCTGGGACGTTTATAAGACAGGGGGCGTAAACGATTCCTTTAGAGATGTTTAGTTTGGGGTGTAGTCTTATGTCAACCGGACAGATTGATTCGAATCGTTTGGATTGGATGAATCTATCTGCTGTATCTTGGTCTTTGACTAGAATTAGTATGGAGCCATCCCTAAGCAGGGTTATTCTTTCGTACTGTGTACTAATAGAATCAATTATTCTCTTCAGCACAAAGACGTTAACAGATGTTAGTGGCCTTGAAGCATCGGTTGGGTGAATTTGAATGAACCGAGGTGTTTTTAAAATTGCTTTGTTCGGCAAAGCAGGGAAATCGAAAGACAATGGGCTGCCGGATTGTCTTTTCTTTTTTGTTGGCACGTTGGTTGCAGAGCCTGAGAGTGAGCATTCTCCCAGTTCTAGGAACCTGTTGCCGGTATGCTGGCTTGGCCCTAGGGCCATATTTTGGGTTTCTTACCTGATGTGTCTTTGTTGTGTTTTGTTTGTGAATTCTTAGGAGTTTTATCTGTTGTCAAAAATGTCTCTTGAACTACTTTTACTTTTTAAATAGGTAGTCACTTCACTTTTTAACTGGCGCACTATTCAAAACTGGTGTTCACTGTAAGAGAGTTCGCGGCTGACTGCTTAAAATAGGTGCAGGTAAATTATGGTAATGGGGACTCTTTGGAAGTGGGTTAAAGAACCCCACAAAACCACATGTTCACGAACCCCCGCTCATCCAATTCCGACACTAATAAGTCGTTTATCATGCCCCTGTAGCGTTCGGCAGTGACAGTGACCGAATTGCGGATGGCGTCCTCAAAAAAATACGACCCCATCACTCCGCCCACGTGAATGCCGCACTACACAGTAGCTTTAAGTGGATGTAATGGCTCTTTGTGCATCACATGGGGATTTACAGCCCCCCAGAAATGAAGATTTTGTTTATTGACGTAACCGCTTAAGTGGACATGAGCCTCGTCGCTCATGATGATTTTCGACACAAAATCGTCCCCTTCGTTGTTGAGATTAAGGATGGCTTGACAGTAATTCAAACGCCTTCCATTGCTTGTCTGTTTGTATTCTGCAGCTGTCCAGTTCACAAATGTCAAATATGATTAAGGTACGACACCATTCGCAAAAATTATAACATCTTCCGATAGCATGATTAATTTTGCGCCAGCCTGTATCTAGACTTAATCAAATTATTGTTGTGTATTTCATACTCCTTATTATCTAACAAAATTACGCTATTCACACCTTTTTGAACTATTATTTTATATGGTCCTTTGACTGGTTTATCCAATTTTTTCTTATTCTGTAGTTTAGTTTAGTGGGGCAAACACCCTTAATTCAAGCAACATAATTACCTACATCTAAAGTATATCTAAATTACAAACTAGACAGCTTAAGAACTACCTTAACTAGGCTTAACTTAAGGTAACCAAGACAAAATAAGAAGGGCGGAGAGGGGGCGAGTTATAGTCGATTGTAGAAACGCCCCTTAAGATTGGTGGTGAGAATAGTTTAAGAGGCGGTGCTTGACAGTATGGGTAGAGAGGTAGAAATCGAACAAGGCAGAAGTGGAGTTGACATTTCTTAGCATCCACGAAAGAGGTTCGTTCAGACCATAAGAGGTCCGATGGGGGGGAATTTAGAGAAGGCGGGGATGGCGAGGATAGTACTCTTAAATATACATAGTCTTCTACTTTAAAGTTAGACATATTTATTTTTTCTTGCACATTATTCCTTCTATACTTGTCAGTTACAAAATTGTCTTTTGCTTGTTGGTGTGAATATCTTAGTTTACATTTTACCTTAACTTAATTTTACTTAATTTACCAAAAATTAACTCAACTTTTTTTTTTTGACTTCTCTCGGGAGAGGCGAACCCATAGCACCGAATGGGCGCACCAAGATGCCACCAATTAACTGTTGTAGTTTTTTTTTGAACAGTTGCAGGTTGTAACGCTCCGGGAACACTCACGTGGGAAGGGAGTTCCACAGCGCTCTGTAACGGAACGAGTTTTGATGCAGGGATGTTCGCGCCGTCGGGAGATGAACCACAAACGGGTGCGATCCATCGGATTGTCTTGTGAGCGCATATAAGTCGCATTGCGTGGAATCTCCGAAGAACAGTACCCGTGATAATATCTATAAAACAGACAGAGGTCGACTACGCGCCATCGATGTGATAGCGATTGTAGTCCCGACGTTAGCGCCGAGTGCCCGATCAGATGGAGCGCTCGTCTCTGTATGCTCTCAAGTACATCGAGGATATGTTTAGGAGCCGAGCTCCAAACATGAGAGCAATATTCGAGTGCGGGTCTAATTTGGGATTTATATAGGAGAAGAAGTTGGGCCGGAGTAAAATATTTCTTGGCTCTAAAAAGATAGCTCAGTTTTCCTGAGGCTGACCTGGCGATGCTTGACACGTGTTTATGCCATGATACATTCCCACAGACCGTGACGTCGAGCAATTTCAAGCTTTCACCAGATTCGAGAGCCTGGCCACTCATCATCAGCTGTTGAACCGATGATCCACTTTTCTTTGTGAATGTTGTATATTGTGTCTTCGCAGCTTTGAAGTCGACGAGATTGGCCCTTCCCCACTGCAGGACCCTATCTAGATCCTAATTCAGAGAATCAATCTGTCTACATCTCAGCTGATGTGACGCAGATGCACCAATCGGCCGAACACTCGAAAAGGAGGAAACAAGCATACGTTATCCGTTGTCTCCAACAAATCATTTATGTGAAGCAAGAACAAGGTTGGAGCCAAAATAGAACCTTGGGACACCGCCGAACTAACAGGATACAGATCCGAACACTCGCCATTCACAACAACCCGGATCGATCGATTTTCAAGGAAGTTCTTCGTCCAGTCGCAAAGCTGTTGGGAAAGTCCATATGAACGAAGTTTGCTCAGCAATGCCCCGTGCCAGACGCGGTCAAAAGCCTTGGAGATATCCAATGCGACCGCCCTTGACTCACCATGCCGTTCAATTGCAGATGTCCATATATCGGTTATAAGTGTCAAAAGGTCTCCTGTGGACCGGCTGCCACGGAATCCGTATTGGCGATCATTCAGAAGTCCGTTACACTCCAAATACATAACTAACTCTGTATTGATGACTTTTTCCCATCACCTTAAATAAAATAGACGGTAATCCTATCGGACGGTAATTTTGTGGGAGACACTTTTTTCCCGTCTTTGGGATCGGCTGAACTCGAGCGATTTTCCAGCAGGCAGCAAAGGTCCTCCGTGCATAAGATACGCGGAAGAATCTGCCAAGAATCGACGATATTCCTGGAGCACAGTTCTTAAGGACTATTGTCGGTATTCCGCCCGGGCCGGTTGCTTTCCTACAATCCAGTTCACGTAGAGTGCGTTGAATAGTGCGCGGACAAAATCTCACATCCCGCATGGAAGACTGTACCGGCGCGATCACAGGTGGCTCCAAAAGGCCGGGATCGAGGTTTGAATTGGCGGAAAATAAATTCGCGAAGACATTAGCTTTATCCTTTGAATTCGTTACTAACGTCCCACTGTCTGTCACCAACGGAGGGAAAGAGGAGGATGCGAAGTTACCGCTGACAGCTTTTGCCATTGACCAGAAGGAGAGCGAACCAGTCCGGCACTGAAGGAGTTTATTGGTCACCCTGTCGTTGTGAGCTTTCTTCGCGGTATCAATCGCCTGGTTGCACGCGTTTCTGATTCTAACAAAATTCGTTTTGTTAACATCGGTGGGATTGGAGCGCCATTGCCTAACAGTTCTATTTTTTGCCGCTGTAATCTGCTCACATTTTTTATCAAACCACGGTTTATCAGATGAACTTCGTTTGATGGAATGTGGAATATACATCTCCATCCCCAGTAGAATAATCTCTAATGCCGACTACGCGCAAGCGTTAACATCGGTGTCTCCGAGGCACACCTCCGACCATGGAAAGGATGCGAAGAAATCTCGCAAATCGTGCCAGTTAGCAGCCCCATACTTCCATACGTGGCGAAGCTGCCTAGGCCGGTTATTCGCTTGATATGCAAGTGGTTGCGCGACAGATACCAAGTAGTGATCTGAGCTTCCCAGTGGCGCAGAAACTTCTACACTATAAATACTCGGTTTGGATGTCAAAAACAGATCCAGGGTGTTCGCACAATCGAAACAACGGAAAATATTTGGATATAATACATTATGTTTTTTCCACCCAACGTTGATTTCGTCCTCTGTCCTGTAAATTGAAAAAAAGGGAGGATAAAGAGAACCACAATTTTTATTTATTTATTTATTAATTTTTTTTTGTTATACGGCTTTTTCTTTTCCTGGTATCCTAACCGCTAGTTCCGCTAGTCGGCGTAGGTGTGTAAGAGCTCTTCGGGGCTCTTCCCACCACTGGATTTGTATCCCCGACGGATCCGACACAAATCTCAGCTGGTGGTCACCGGCTGCGCCAAGATAGTTGTGTATATTTTAATAACAATTTGAATATTGGTAGTAATACATTTAAATAATGAAAAGGGATAAGTAAATGAACTTACTTGGTCGACAGTGGTGCGGTTGCTGCAGCTGGTCTGGTCCCTGGTGGCAGGTTGCAGGGGGCGTTGAGCTTTGTGCTCCCCTGTTTAGCTAGCTGTTGGTTGTTGATAATCTTTTGAGATCACTTGTCACCTTTACAAGGTTCTTAATTTGTTCTTGAAGGCCAGCAAATTGATCTTGAAGACCTTTTAAAGTATTTTGATTTTCGTGTATAGTTTGTTGCAGATTTTGTTTTTGTTATTTATTTAAATTTACTTCGTTGTGGAGATGAATGCACTCGTCTTCGTCATCATTATCGATACTAGACGGCTTCGATTTGCGATCAATAAATTTATTCTCCAGTTCTAGAATCTTGGCATCCAGTTTTACGGCAAATTACTAATGAACTGGTCACAAACGAAGTTTTACGGCGTATATCTATTTTTATTTTTGCCGTTGACGTTTATTTGTTTATTCAGCGCCAACGCCTTTTTTATAATTTTTTTCTGCCAAGTAGAATTTGCATAAAGTAGTTTATGCAAATTAGCTACTTGACGATTTTTCTTCCCTTTACAGGCAGAGGGGAAATTTGTGGGAATTGGTGGGTGTTGGACGAGGACATGAACGCGAGTTTCGTAGCATCTTCGTGGCGGGCGCCCTTCCCCAGTAGCTACGCATGACACTCGAGGCTGGCGGCCTCCTCCCGCATCTTCCCAACCACCTCATGGAAACGTCCTCATCCCACCCGAGCCAACGCCATTCGACAACCACCAGCAGATCACAATCCTCAGCGGTTGCGTGCAAGCTCGATTCATCACGTTGGGCATTCTTTTCGAGTGTCTTCCTTGGGACAACGCCTTTTCATTTATTACTCCTACGCTACTGCTTGCACATCTGTTGCTCAACATCTGGACGCCGTTACGATGGTGGACGCTCCTGCTTACACATTTGCTGCTCAATATCTGGCCGCCGTTACGATCGTGGACACTACTGCTAGCACATCCGCTGGTCAACTTGTGGATGCCACCGCGACCAGCCATCACACTATTGGACGCTGTACACTGCGGACGCAACCTCTCAAGGATCGCATCCCTCACAACTATTCTTAAAAGGAAACGATTTTAATTATTTTTGTACTCTTTATTTAAACAAATTAGCGATCCTTAGTAAGCACAAGATAGTCTTTGTAATAAACGTTATTTAGAGATAAAAGTTTCAAAAACGATGAGCTTCTTGTTGATTTAGCAAACGCGGATTGTATTTTTGCCCATTACAACGATCAGTCCTTCATCTTGAATCTCTTTAAGGGCATCCTCGAATTGTTCCCGAGTAATTAGCTGAAAAAAAAGAAAGTATAAAAACTTAATAAAACCAATACAATTAAAAAAATTAATAACAAAACCTATACAATTAGTAATAACATCAACAGCATAAATAAAGATACATTCGAGTTTTTACATTAAATACGAGTATATCAAATACAATCGTTTCAAAAGAATATACATATTGTTGCGGATTCGCATTTGAAACAACCGGCGAATTCGCAATAATTAAACTGTGGCACCACTTGAACTATACGTGGCATCACCTTTAACAATGTCAGCAATCAGCTGACATTTATGAATTCTGTTGGTTGTCACTTGACAACCATCTCTATGTTTTTCTTCCCTTTTATCGTTAACTGCTCAGCCTAGCTGCTTGGAAAATTCAGATCACTTATCTGTATAAATCAAATCAATCACTTTAAATAAAGTCAATATTTCCTAATAGTAAATCTACTAACATTGTTTGCGTTGTTTGGAAAATGATATTTGGAATTACCACCGACCAATCGAGGTAATCATTTGCTATTTTTAAAACATTTACAGCTATTGTTCCAGCCAACAGCAAAGAGCGTCGCTGCACGCCAATAGAGCACCGTGTTCCCAACACAACTACGCAAGGAGACACCATCGGGTTCCTGACATTCCATCATCAAACGCCCAGAGACACCATCGTGTTCCTGACGCGTGTGTTCAACGTGTTCAACGTGTGCTCAACGCCCCAACAGCCGGGGGGGGGGGGGGGTGATTTTGGCGGCTCAACACAAACCACAACCTTCACGCAGTCATCGCAAGCAAAGACTGGCTTTCGACTAATTAAGTCAAGCACACTCTCGGTCACCCTCACGCACAAAGAAGATTCACGGCTGAATTGGCGCGGGGCCGACGCGGTACTTCGTGGGTATCGCTCACACGTAGAACGAGAACAGACGCCGGATCTTTCCCGCCAATTTCCTTTGACACACGCCACATGTGTGGACAATTGGCGCGAATACTTCACTTCGACATTAGCCACCGCCACGACCGGACGTGTGAATCAATTAAAGGAGTTCAACATTTGCCACAGCATACGTAGGAGACATCTGGACATAGCCTGCGAATTGGAGAAGACATCCCAAATGTGTACCAAAAAGACCGTTTTTTTTTTTTTGTTTTAAATCTAATTAATCTAGTTCAAAATTTTACATCACTTTTTGAACACAAGTTCTTTGTACACGATTGAAATCATCATCATCATCGGCACTACAACCGGGAACCGGTAGTGGCCTTATTTAGCAAGTCCTGAGGCTTGTTAAATTTTCCGTAATGATTTGTTTTTTCCGGGCAAGGTCATCAAGTCTTGTGTCAGAGGCTCGCCGACGGGGAAACGAACCCCGCTCTCGCGCGTGACAGGCGGGTATACTAACCACTATACTACCGAGGAGCCCACACGATTGAAATAATGCAAGTTACATTTTTAGACATCGAAAAACGCAACATACACGTTGAGTCGCCGTAGCCAATTGACCTACTTCCCACGAAAAATAACGAAAGCCGGCGACGTCGAAATTCCCAAGCAATCCTAAATGATCGGCGTGATTTTTTTTTCTTACTATCGCACTTTACTCCTAGGTATTCTCGAATTGTCGGGAGACTACACATGGCTTCGTGCATGCAGCGTGACCTGTAATTTTACGATCACATAAAATTACAACGTAAAACTTTGATTTTATGGTATAGGCGGCGTGATTTAAAGCCACCACATCTCCATTAAAGTTTCTGATTTTTTCCTAACGCAAGATAAATTATTCGAAAAAAAAACAATTAGTAAGATTCTCATATCCAAATTGGCCTCTTAGACTTGGAATCGATATTAAGAGAGAAATAACGAAAATTCACACCACCTTCCAAAGTTTTGCTAAGATAACAAAACGATGACCGAATTTTTGGCTCCGCAAAAGTGGATACGATAATAATACGGATTCTACAACCATTGATTGAAACACTTTACAAGAATCACAAACCAATTTCGAAACAAAACACATCCGAACACCTTATTTTTTTCCTTAGCAGTCATGTAGTGCTCCAAGAAACCCTACCATTTCCCCCCTGCATACATATTACCCATTAATAAAATCCCCATCCAAAACATCCATATCCCCAAATCAACGTTGAATTCAATGTCAACCAAATTGAACTAAACATTCGATTGTTGAACATTGAATTCAAATCCTTAAAATTCAAAAATCACAACGCGTATCTTCATATGCATTGTATGTTCAATTATCAATTCCCAAAATACGCAATAAACGAGCCAAATGTTCGTTTATTATGCACACACACAAAATTCAGGCAATCTAAACATCACAATGCATATCTCCATATGCATTGTGACCAGATGTTTTATGATATGCAAATAGACCCAAATTCCAATCCAATTCCCATGGACTTTGTCCCCATCTGAAATGCATGGAAACTCTTGTTTGCATTAGCCAGATGGATAACACAAACAAACCTCAAAAAGGATCTATGATAAGGGGCGATGGGCCAAGACTTTGATGAAGAATAAAAAGTAGATTAGAAGGGAGTCAGAATCGAGAAGTCAAGTGGATAGTCAGTCCGTTAGTAGCTGGTGGAGAGAAATCCTAGTAAGAATAAATATATTATAGTATAAAATTTAGCTGTTGTGTTTTCAATTACGACTACAGCTCAGCAAGAAGTTCTTTTATCGATGCATTGCTTTTTCCGGTCGCGATTTTGTCTCCAGCTAGCAAATTGGATTATCATCAATAGTGTTTTCTTTCCGTATGTGTATTGATACTTGTGTCCTTAGTGAATCGATACAATCGTCCACTGAAACCTTTTTTAATGTTCGGAAGGATTAAAGATACACGTCCACACATCCATCATGATATATATGGTAGCCCACTTTCCCCGGAGGCCCCGGAAGCACATTGGTGCACCAGGAATATAATAGTCACGCCTGTATTACAGGATAGACCATTGACGACAATTGGCATACTTACAATTTGCGATGTTTCTCTGATTTCGTTGAATAACTTCTGATATGGAATGGTCGGTGCCTTCGCTCTCTTTTTAAGATTGTCCTTAATCGTGGAGATCAATTCTGCTCGTTTCTTACGAGCTGCTGATGACAATCCCGTCGTAAGGATTCCAACATCGATCTTGCCAGACAGCGGATCAGTTGCAGATTGTTTTAGAGCTTCACGATGGAGACTAAAGAGTGATATGAGAATTTTTAAATGATATTAAAAGGATTTTATTTTTATTCCCATACCGCCATGCTTCTTCAACGTCCTGTACACCTACTTCAGTGCTCAATCGCACTTTGGCGTGAGCTTCTGATAACCGAATTAGACTCTCTAGCTGACGAGGATATGCAGAAATTTGACCTCGTCCAGCGCCAACCTTGCGCATATCCACATACGCTTGAATTAAACGCTGTTGCGCTTCTTCAGATAGAGTTGGTGAAATGTGTTCACGTGCGTAAGCGATGTAATCGCGAAGAACACTCATATCCTGTAATAAAGAATGTTATTTAGTTAATCAATGTAAAACAGAAAGTGTTGTGGGAAATGTCAATTATTCTAAAAGCAGTTGCCCACAAAAACTGGCACTCCCACATACTCCCCCATTGGGGCCGGCCCACAATAATGTAATATGTTGCCAGAGTTCACACGAGTAGTCTTGAAGAAGTTAAAGCAGGATCCCAGAAACAGTATAGAGGACAGAGTTTTCCAGCTTTGGGGTAATAATGGTAAAATCTGTCTAGAGTCTAGTTCTCTTCTCGAATCATCAGGCAGGGCACAAATGCCATAAGTATCTGCCAAAATAATGATAATACTGAGACCTAAAGGCATCTGCCAAAGTAAAAAAAAGTCAGCTTGTATCTGATTTATTCTCAGACAACTCGGTTCTTAGATACTATTTTTCCCTTCAACATTTCCATTCCCTAGCAATATCAAGTAGGTGAGAAACCACCATATTTCGGGGTCCAATCACGGCCTGAAAATTACATTCGCCATTCATTGTACGCAGCATGACAAATCCACAAAGACTTACTTCTCAGATGACATGTTAATAGTTGTCATGCACCGTGATATCTTATACATGACACACATTCATCGGAACATCTGGAAAATGAGTATTGTCACGTCACACTTTTTGCTTTGGTGTGTGCCGTCTGGTATTTTGTTTCAATAATTGTGGAAATTGAATTATGATCTAATTATCGGATGAACAATATGGGCAAATGTGGTTGAGTTTCAATGGGTACACTACAATAATCATGGATGTACGGAGTGTATTCACAAATAAAGAATACTTAATTGTTAATCAGTGTAAACGAATTCATTGTGTCCCGTTCAAAGTATTTCCTTTCATTTATAAGATGTATGTGTTATGGGTTTTTCTAAATGGTACACAGTACATGCTACTCCCACATCATTTACCCCATCTCCTCTAATTTCAACTTCTTCTCACCCTACTTCTAGTTCCACTCGCTTCTTCCCCCAGCGGTAAAAATCACTCAGCAAACGACAAACTCGCCAGTTTGTCGGTACACGCTCTCTAAACTGAGAAATAAAAACACCTATGAAAACATACGTATCTTCCTGGCATATCTCCATGACTAACCAGACACAGTCTGTTTGGAAGGAAAAACTAAAACCAGCGTTATGATAGCCATTACCCACTGATGTCCCCAGCCTTCGTAAACTTCTCCTCAAATTTCATGGAAATCTCAACTTGCCATCACAACAAGTGTCGCCTGGCTTTCGGTCAATACTTTTTTTTTTAATTAGACTTCTCTCGGGAGAGGCGAACCTATAGCACCGAATGGGCGCCCCGAGATGCGACCAAATAACTGTTGCAGTTCTTTTTGAACAGTTGCAGGTTGTAACGCTCCGGGAACACTCGCGTGGGAAGGGAGTTCCACAACTTCCCCGCTCTGTAACGGAACGAGTTCTGATGCGGGGATGTTCGCGCCGTCGGGAGATGAACCACAAACGGGTGCGATCCGTCGGATTGTCTTGTGGAGCGCATATAAGCCGAATTGCGTGGAACAATATCAAGAATCTCCGAAGAACAGTACCCGTGATAATATCTGTGAAACAGACAGAGGTCGGCTACGCGCCTTCGATGTGATAGAGACTGTGGTCCCGACATCAGCACCGAGTCCCTGATCAGGCGGATCGTTCGTCTCTGTATGCTCTCAAGTAGGTCGAGGGTATGTTTAGGTGCCGAGCTCCAAACATAAGAGCAATATTCGAGTGCGGGTCTAATTTGGGATTTATATAGGAGGAGAAGTTGGGCCGGAGTAAAATATTTCGTGGCTCTAAAAAGATAGCTCCGTTTTCCTGAGGCTGACCTGGCGATGCTCGACACGTGTTTATGTCATGATACATTCCCACAGACCGTGACGCCGAGCAACTTCCAGCTTTCCCCAGCCTCGAGGGCCCGGCCATTCATCATCAGCTGTGGAACCGATGATCCACTTTTCTTTGTGAATGTTGTATACTGTGTTTTCGTTGCATTGAAGTCGACGAGATTGACCATTCCCCGCTGCAGGACCTTATCTAGATCCTGATTCAGAGAGTCAAACTGTCTACATCTCAGCTGATGCACCAATCGGCCAAACACTCGCAAAACTGAACACTTTGTTATCCGTTGTCTCCAACAAATCATTTATGTGAAGCAAAAACAAGGTTGGAGCCAAAATAGAACGTTGGGGCACCCCAGAAAGATACAGACCCGAAAACTCGCCATCCACAACAACCCGGCTCGATCGATTCTCAAGGAAGTTCTTCGTCCAGTCGCAAAGCTGTTGGGAAAGTCCATATGAACGAAGTCTGCTCAGCAATGCGCCGTGCCAGACGCGTTCAAAATCCTTGGAGATATCCAATGCGACCGCCCTTGACTCACCTTGACCGCCCTTGACATAACATATCGGTTATAAGTGTCAAAAGGTCTCCCGTGGACCGCCTGCCACGGAATCCGTATTGACATTCATTCAGAAGTCCGTTGCACTCCAAATACTTAACTAACTCTATTTTGGTGACTTTTTCCATCACCTTAGATAAAATAAACAGTAATGCTATCGAACGGTAATTTTGTGGGAGACACTTTTTCCCCGTCTTTGGGATTGGCTGATCTCGAGCGATTTTCCAGCAGGCAGGAAAATTCCACCGTGCATAAGATAAGCGGAAGAGTCTGCCAAGAACCGGTGATAGTTCTGGAGCACAGTTCTTAAGGACTATTGCTGGTATTCCGCCCGGGCCGGTTGCTTTCCTACAATCCAGTTCACGTAGAGTGCGTTGAATAGTGCGCGGACGAAATCTCACATCCCGCATGGAAGACTGTACCGGCGCGATCACAGGTGGCTCCAAAAGACCGGGATCGAGGTTTGAATTCGCGGAAAATAAATTCGCGAAGACATTAGCTTTATCCCTTGAATTCGTTACTAACGTCCCACTGTCTGTCACCAACGGAGGGAAAGAGGAGGATGCGAAGTTACCGCTGACAGCTCTTGCCATTGACCAGAAGGAGAGCGAACCAGTCCGGCACTGAAGGAGTTTATTGGTCACCCTGTCGTTGTGAGCTTTCTTCGCGGTATCAATCGCCTGGTTGCACGCGTTTCTGATTCTAACAAAATTCGTTTTGTTAACATCGGTGGGATTAGAGCGCCATTGCCTAACAGTTCTATTTTTTGCCGCCGTAATCTGCTCACATTTTTTATCAAACCACGGTTTATCAGATGAACTTCGTTTGATGGAATGTGGAATATACATCTCCATCCCCAGAAGAATAATCTCTGATACCGACTACGCGCAAGCGTTAACATCGGTATCTCCGAGGCACACCTCCGACCATGGAAAGGATGCGAAGAAATCTCGCAAATCGTGCCAGTTAGCAGCCCCATACTTCCATACGTGGCGAAGCTGCCTAGGCCGGTTATTCGCTTGATATGCAAGTGGTTGCGCGACAGATACCAAGTAGTGATCTGAGCTTCCCAGTGGCGCAGAAACCTCTACAGTATAAATACTCGGTTTGGATGTCAAAAACAAATCCAGGGTGTTCGCACAATCCCCCCGGGCATCCGGCACTCGCGTCGACTCCTCCACGAGTTGAGTCAAGTTGTAAAGACAACAAAGAAATTAAACGGAATTTCTCAGCACGACCCTCAACCCTATGATGTCGTTATTATTGGGTTCCAACGCCTCCATCCTCTGGCAAGCCGGATCGGACCGCGCAAAGACGCAGACTCCGATATGTCGAATCAGTTGACGAATCGACCTGGGTCTCAGTTAGGGCAAGGATGTCAGGTTTCGTTGTTTGCAAATATTGGTGGACGGCGTTTACATACGTATTGGTGAAACCGATGCCCCTGATGTTACAAAATGCTGTCACCAGTCGAGCGTGGGCAGAGCCTCGAGAGCGAGCCCGGTTATGCGATGACGAACCTCTCAAAGTTCCGTTATTTATTATGATATCTGCATGGTGTTCCCCCTGACATAGTCCTCCCGGAGATCCGAATGGGAGACTAGTTTACCTCCAGAATTCTTTATATCAGAAGGTACCATCATGACTTATCCCCGTCGAAGATTTCTCTCGGCGATATCGCGGAATGTACAGCGTGACGGGGTGGTATCTCACCCTGGGACCGACTACCACCTAACCAACCTTTTCTCGAACCGGTCCATCAGCCAAGCTCCGAAAGATGTCCAGGGATTCTTCCGACCATTTCACGGAGCCTAAAGCTTGATGGGGTGGTATTTCACCGGGCGACAGGGCGTTGGGACCCCGGCTACCACTCGGCCTTTAGTCGCCTCTTACGACAAGCCCTATAGCTGTGTGTATATTCTAACGCCCTACTCACAGGGCTAACTCGATGAGTTTACATCAATAAAGCTGATCGTAATAAATTTGCTCGACTGAGCTGTCACATCTTTCTCCCATTACAATCACCCTTTTACATTCTGTTGTCAGAATGTCAGAAGCCTTCGTTCTAAGACCCGACTCATTCTGCAGATGGTACACCCACTCTCTTTTAAAATATACGCCCTAACTGAAGTCGAGACTTTTCCTCAAATTTCATGGAAATCTCAACTTGCCACCACATAGTGTCTACGACCACCAGGCTTCCGACCAATACTCGACGAGTCTACTCCAATAAAGCTGATCGTAATACCAAGTGTATGCATACGTTTTTTTCCGGTTTAACTAAGAGATGGCCCCAGCGAAGAGTACGCAGCATATTAATTTGATGCATACGTCATTTTGTTCTCTGAGATTTAACTACAAACACACACAAGTTGAGTCTTTGTTTTATCGTTCAGTGATCATGTAGAGTTTTGTGCCTGAAAAAGAACATTTGCGGCACGCATTGCTTTTCTTATTTAATCAAAAGAAAAAGGCTGTTGAAAGTAATCGTTTGCTGGTAGAAACATATGGTGAACACGCTCCATCAATTAGAACATGTGAGACATGGTTTCGACAATTTAAAAGTGGTGATTTCAATGTGAAAGACAGTGAGCGCTCTGGTAGACCACAAAATGTGAAGACGAGCAATTGTAGGAGTTATTGGATGATGACCGAACTCAAACGCAAGGGCAATTAGCAGAAGCATTACATGTGTCACAAGAAACAATCAGCAAGCATTTACGAGCAATGGGGAAGATCAATAAACTCGGTAAAAGCGTCCTACACGATTTAAATGAACGTCAAATGGAAAATCGCAAAGTTACTTGTGAAATGTTGCTTCAATGCCACGAAAGGAAATCATTTTTGGATCGAATTATGACGGGTGACAAAGAATGGATTTATTTTGAAAACCCGAAGCTGAAAAAATCGTGGATTTCACCCAGCGAAGCCGGTCCTTCAACACTAAGGCCAAATCGTTTCGACAAGAAGACCATGCTCTGTGTCTGGTGGGACCAGAGCGGTATTGTGTATTATGAACTCTTGAACCCCAGCGAAACCGTTAATACACAACGCGATTGTCAACAAATGCTTAACTTAAACCACGCACTAATCGAAAGACGACCTGAGAGGGCCAGAAGACGTGGCAAAGTAATTTTGTTATACGACAGCGGTGCGTGTCGTATAACAAAATCATAACTACAAAATAAGTATAACACAGCATAACTAGTGGAAGACACCTTGAAATCGTTTCGATTGGGTATCCTCCTGCACCTTCTGTAATCCCTAGACATTGCGCCACCTGACTATCACCTCTTCGCATCAATGGGGCAGGCGCTCGCAGAGCAGCACTTCAGCGATTTCGAAGTTGGAAAATGGCTCAACAAATGGTTTGCCGCGAAAGACAAGCAGTTTTTCTGGCATCTTATTCATACATTACCTGAAAGATGGGCGAAATGGGTAGAAGCCGATGGCCAAAATTTTGAATAAAAAAAATTAATTTCCCTAGAAAATTACGTATTTTTTTACCAAGGAAACCGGAAAAAACGTATGCATACACCTGGCAAATTTTGTCGGCCCCCATATTGTCATTATATCTTGCTCCCACCATAACCCCTCATAATCTTCCTCTTACCTTCTATTACCAGAATGCGAGAGGTCTTCGATCTAAGAGTCCACAAATCTTGCAGATGATTCACTTCCTCCCTTTTGAAATATCATCATCATCATCATCATCGGCACTACAACCGGGCGCCGGTCTTGGCCTTATTTAGCAAGTCCTGAGGCTTGTTAAATTTTCCATAATGAATTTTTTTTTCCGGGCAAGGTCATTAGTCTTGCGCCAGAGGCTCCCCTACGGGGAATCGAACCCCGGTCTCCCGCGTGACAGGGGGGTATACTAACCACTATACTATCGAGGAGCCCTTTTTGAAATATACCCCCTAAGTAAAACCAACCTGAACCCCAGTATTAACAATCAAGAGTTATTTCCTCCCTCTTGTACTCTTTATTGCGATGACGTTGCTAATCGTCCATCTATTGACTCCCCTTGCCGCGGTGGGCTCATAGCCATCCAAAGTAACCTTGACTCAACCATCGTCGCTACATCCTCCTCGCTCAATAAAAAATAAACTTACTCCGCAAATCAATATACGTCATCTCGTCATCATCATCGGCACTACAACCGGGACCCGGTCTTGGCCTTATTTAGCAAGTCTCGAGGCTTGTTAAATTTTCCGTAAAAAAAAATAATTTATTTTTACGGACAAGGTTATTAGCCTTGCGCCATAATATACGTCATCTACTTCTACATTTTGCCATCCCAACCCACTGAATCATATGACCTGGTAATTAAAGCTGTCAACCACATTATAGAGATAAGCGACTCTCGCGACGATGTCGTTGTTTTAGGCTACTTCATTCCCCCATATTTACAATAAACTCTATAAGATGACCATTTCTTCTGCAAGACCCCCCCCCCAGTGCCAAGAAATACCTTTTCAAGCCCCTATCAAGTTAGTAATGTCGCAAACCACATGGACAGACAACTAAAGCTTATATTTACGATAGACTCTATTAATTCCTCAACAGCCCCCTCTCCCCCTGTTTTATCTACCATCGAAAATCACCACCCACCTCTTATCCCGTTTTTTTTCCATAACTCCGCATTGCAGCCCATCAAACCTTCCAACCTTTACTCACCATATTAACGAATCATCATCATCATCGGCACTACAACCTGGAACCGGTCTTGGCCTTATTTAGCAAGTCCTGAGGCTTGTTAAATTTTCCATAATGATTTGTTTTTTCCGGGCAAGGTCATTAGTCTTGCGCCATATATTAACGAATATCTCCACAGAATTCCATTCAATCTACATCACCTGACGGTAGAAGATGATACCACCAATGTTTACACCGACATTTTTTAAATCAATTTCCCTTTGCGTTTCCTATTCCCGGCGAAAAATTCCTACATCCTCATCTCCTTGGTTTAATCGCAAGTTTCGTTCGTTACGTAATAAAAGGAATAAGTTGTGGCTACTTTCCTCCGTAAACCTTTCGTCTGCTACTATTCCAACTTCATTGGCGCTTATCTCCAATTCAACGCACTCTACAATGTCCTTTACCAAAACTGCCGAACAAAAACTCAGGTCAACCTAATAACTGACCCAACAACTTTTTTCCAATTTATTAATCACAAACGTAAATCCGATGATTATCCCACATCCCTCTCCTTTAACTTGGAAACCTCAACGGATTCATATGTCATTGCGAACCTCTTCGCCTCCCTTTTCAAACAATCCTTCACCGACCACTACTTCGTTACCGCCTTACTTACTTTAAGTACTTACCAAATTTCTCCTATGGTCCATTTCTCTCTCATTTTATTGATCCACTCATGATTGAAAACAAATTAACCCAACTTAAGGATGAATTCACCCCCTGGCCTAGTGGTCTCCCCGATATTTTCCTAAAAAAAAACGCTCCTCCGTTCTCCCTTCCCCCTTTTCGACTATTTGCAATCTGTCGATCTCTCAAAGGGTTTCCTAGGATGGTATCTCAAACTACCGTCCCATCGACAAACTTTCCCACATCCCCAAAGTTTTTGATGGCATTCTGAATCAAAGATTATGCTTCCCCTGCAAATCCCTAACGGCTTTCTTGGTGGTAAATCGACCACCACTCATCACCATCATCGGCACTACAACCGGGAACCGATCTTCGTCTTATTTAGAAAGTCCTGAGGCTTGTTAAATTTTCCATAATGAATTGTTTTTTTCCGGGCAAGGTCATTAGTCTTGCGCCACTCTACCACCACTAACTTAGTTAAATTTACTTCCCAAACACTTCTAGCCCTAAAGGGCGGCAACGAAGTCGACGTTCTGTTCTTTCAAATCCTTTTCGTGCCACCTCTGGAGTCCCTCAGGGCAGTCATTTGGGTCCCCTTTTATTTATATTAACATAGCAATAAACGACATCGACATGATCATCTAGCATTCCAATATTTCTCCGCTTGATTCTTTCATTCTTATAAAAGGAAGATTTATTAAAGACTACAACGGTCTCCCACTCTTCCCGGAGCCCCCGAAGCACGGTAGTGCACCAGGAACAGTACATCGCTACCAACCCTGTGAAATAATTGAATTGTTTTTTCACCAATAACACTGGAATATCCGCTGAGTTCAAGTGCAAAAAATTCTTCAACGAAAATTGTGTTCTTCATCTTACGTATAAAAGAAATTGTTGAGTGAGAGCCCAAGATTTTTCCCCAATCTAAATTTTATATATACTTACAAAGAGAGTATCTTCTTCTTCTTGTCTTGAAACATAATATAATGACACAAGATGAGAAGCCAAACGACGGTCAAATAGCTCATCTTGAGGATCCAGCACCAAGAAAATTAAATCAAACCGTGAAAGTAAAGTGTGAGGCAGTTGAACGTTGTCAATGATATTCTTATTCTTATTCCATTGTGATTCCGCTGGATTCGCAGCAGCTAAAATTGATGTCCGAGCATTCAATTGACAGATAATTCCAGCTTTGGCTATGCTTAAAGTTTGCTGTTCCATCACTTCGTGAAGTACACTGCGAGTAGAGTCGTTCATCTTGTCGAACTCGTCAATGCAACAAACTCCATTATCAGCTAGAACCAAAGAGCCACTAAAAGAAAACAAAAGTGAATAAGCATCAACCTAAATGAATTTGACAAGCTACTTACGTTTGTAGGACTAACTGACGCGTTTCCGTATCTTTTGTTACATATGCAGTAAGACCAACAGCTGATGAACCTCTGCCTGATGTATATTGCGACCTAGGAACTAAGTGAAATACGTACTGCAATAGCTGAGACTTAGAGGTACCCGGATCGCCGCACAGAAGGATGTGGATTTCTGGTCTAAACAGGTAAAACCATTAGTGTCTAACAGAATTGCAAGATTAAAAAGATATACCTGAAATTTTGCCGTCCAGAAGTAACATGTTTCTTTTTAGTACCTCCAAATAATTGGAGTAAAATGCCCTTTTTGATGTCAGAATTCTCATAGATGGACGGAGCGAGCGCCCTTGCGAGGCGATCATAAACATCTGGTTTCTGGGATAATGTACGCAAAAGTTCAATGCGCTCTGGTGGGAAAATGTGGTCTTTCCTATCAAATCAATAAAATTGTTTTTTAAAGGTAATATACTGATTAAAACAGTGCTGAAACTTACATCACTAACTAAATCTATTTTTTAAACCCATTTAATATTACTCTGACCAAAGAAAAACTATATAAGGTTGCCACTGTTGTATCCCGCTACATAAACCCCATAACTCATTAACCATCTAACGCACACGATGCAATCATCCTCAGCTCACAGTTAATTTGATTCTTCCCACAATCAATACAACATATTAAATTAATGCTCATATCGCACACGATGCGATAGTCAAAATATTCATTCGAATACCTATGACTTACTTACTTGTAGAAGTGCCGACTTTTTGAGGCAATGAAATCTTCAAAGGCTTTTATGAACTCTGCTCGGTTCCGGAAGACCTTCTGCCGACAAAATGAATCCAGATTGCGGAAAAGTCCGTTGGGGAAATGTCAGGAGAGTACGGTGGATGCGGAAGGATTTCAAATCCCAACTGCAACAGTTTTTGTACCGCTACTTGTGGGGTATGGGGTCTAGCATTGTCATGCAAAAGGGTTGGGCCGTGCTTATTGACCAACGCAGGTTGCTTTTCAGCCAATTTGGCATGCAATATGTCAATTTTCTCACAATATTTGATAGCATTTATTGTTTCTCCTGGTTGAAGAAATGAAAAGTGGACTGGTCCTTTCGATGTCCACCAAATTGTCACCATAACCTTTTTTGGGTGAAGATTGGGCTTGGGGGTGTTTTGGTTTTTCACCTGCATCCAACCACTGCCCAGGTCTTTTCTTTTTTCTTATCGGAGACTTGTTAAATTGTCCATAATAATTTGTTTTTCCGGGCAAGGTTATTAGCCTTGCGCCAACCTTTCACAGGATGTCGCTGCATGCATTGGTTCACTACTTGGCGCGTGCCAAAGTAGCTATCCAGAGGTCTCATGTGGAGACTGCATGTCAACTTGGATTGAAAAGGGACAACAATCGTCCTGGCCTTCGCCGGGTTGAAAGCAGAGACTTTTCCCTGTATATTCGCTCCCATCCCCCTGTCCAGGTCCTTTATGGTTATCATACAGAATCCACTTTTCATCACAGGACTACTATCCGGTACAAATACGGTTCAGTTTGGTTTCTTAATCTGAGCGATGCGTAGATTTTCAGGCGCCGTATTTTTTGGGACTCGTTCAGTGCATGGGGTACCCACTTATCGAGATTCTTTACCTTTCCTATGAGAGAAAAGTGTCGACTTATTGTCATTGGGGATACTCCCATGCTTTGTGCCATTTCCCGCACCGATTTCGTTGGATCCGCATCCACCGTTGCTCTTAAAACATCGTCGTCAACTAACGTTTCCGGCTTCCAATGTGGTTCATTTTCGGGGCGAAAATCGCCCGAACGGAACTTTCCAAACCAACGTCATATAGTGCGTTCATTTACCGCTACATACTCAAATGCGTCATTAATGTTTTTCATTGCCAATGACGCATTATGTCCCATTTTATATTCATAAATGAAGAGGGTTTCAACAGCCGACAGCATGGTAATCAATTTCTAGACAAAAAATAATTGTACTTGTAACGAACCCTAAAATTCTCACACATCAAGCACATGTACCACCTTACTTTATAAAATAAAGAAAATTAATTTTTCTCTCACAGATGTTCACTCGAGAACTTCTTATTTCCGACTGAGCGTAAATCGGACAATTCATGTGGTACAATCCAATAAAATGGCATGTCCAACTAAATGAAGCCAAATTGGTGCGTATCGATTTCACAAATAAACCTCTTGATCATAAGCCAGTATACATCAACCATCAAGTAATTTCGTACATGAACACAGCTAAATATCTTGGAATGACTCTTGGCGTCAAGTTTGGACTCGGGTGGAAACCACTTGTCAAAAAGAAAGAAGATGAACTAAAGATAACGTACAGAAAAATGTACTCGTTATTGAGCAGACGCTCTGCCTTGTTAACGTACAACAAGATACTGCTGCATCAAGTCATGTTAAATAATAAAATGGGAGAAAAGATTGAACATAAATATCAATTCAGTTTACTTACCCTTCTTCTTCTTCGTAAAGCCGTTTATTGTCGGCCTTCCTAAAGTGGACCACATCAATATGGGTCTTATAGACACTTTTAACATTCCTTGCCCTGTTACTCTCTTGTAGGGGCACTGCCCTATATATACCAGTCACTGTAACACGATCTCCGGGTTGCACTTTATCCACTAGATCGTTATGAGCAAACAATAGCACGTTGTGTGGCGTCTGACCGGAAGCCATATCGTCCGGTGATTCTTGCAACTTAACTAACTGTTTATCGGTGAACTGCGATCTATTATGAACCAATTGAAAACAGTGATTGGTATTACATGTTTTACATAAGGTCGGCTCGGTTATCCGACCACGATCAATCTCAACGGTAGTATAGAAGGAACATATAATACATTTGAAGAATGCTTCACGCATTTCTGGTATTACATTCGAGGTCCGAATAACCATTCCACTGATGCTTATTAACTGATCGATATCTTCCGGATTCAATGCGCGCATGTTTCTAGTTTTTTCGGCATTGAACGGTCTCACTTGGATTTGATGTTCCAAAACAGCGGCTGGATACTTCTCAAAGAACATTTCATTTACAGCCATATCAAACGTTGGAATTACTTCCTGAGGATAACAAATCAGTTGGCGGTATAGATTTTCATCATACGTCTTTAAATGGGAACAATTAACATTTAAGTAGGGTTCCTCTAGGGTGTATATTTCCTCAAGCTTCTGCAAGTATAAAGGTTCGTTGACATCTGTGTTTTCGGAGATCTCATCCTGTTCCGCATCGGGGTCAATGTAACGCATAAGAAAATTTTTGAATTTCGTCTTACATTGGCTAACAACGACATTTGTACCCCAAATAACTAATTGGGGACCTGTTGATACCTCTGAACTTTCTGATTGACGTTCAGGAATTGATTCCAGCTAAAAATAAAAAAAGGGGTTCGGATTATTCAGCCATCTTGCTAATACTACAATAGCTAGTGATACTCTGTTATTGTAATTTAAAGCAAGTTAAAATTTATTGTAAGAACAACTGTAAACAAGTATTTTGTCTAACTTTGAGCGATTTCTAAGCAATGGTGTTTTCTCTAACACTGAAACTTGTTGTTCCTAGTTTCAGTTGTGTAACAAAACTACGCCTGAGTAGTTCGTCGGAAATATAGTTCGATCTTTGTACAATAGATCCAAGTCAATGTACTTGAAACCAAATTCATGCGAAAATAAAAGTATAATACAAACAAAGCTTGCTCTCAGTCCCTGTGAGTAGGGCGTTAGAATATACTCACAGCTAGGCCGACTTGTCGTAAGAGGCGACTAAAGGCTGAGTGGTAGGTGGGATCCCAACGCCCTGTCGCCCAGTGAAATACCACCCCATCAAACTATATGCTCCGTGAAGTGGTCGGGAGAAATTCCTGGCCATCTTTCGGAGCTTGGTTGATGGACCGGTTCGAGAAAAGGTTCGTTTAGATGGTAGTCGGTGCCAATGTGAGATACCACCCCGTCAGGCTGTACATTCCGCAATATCGTCGGGAGAAATCTTCAAATATGTTTCGGATGTACGGGTGATGAGCCGGACCGACACGGAGATAACTAATGATGGTTCTGAGATAAAGAATTCCGCCGGAGGTAAACTAGTTTCCCATTCGGATGTCCGGGGGGGACTATGTCAGGGGGAACATCATGCAAATATTATAATAAATAACCGGGCTTATTGGATGGTTTGTTCCCAGGGGTATACCGGCTTATAAGGGCGCCTCTGACACCGGGTCGAATCAGAGCAGTAAGCAGTCCTTACCATATCACAGCGGGTCTCTGATATGACGGACTATTCGAGACCCCAAGACTCGTGCGAACAAAAATGAATAGCCAATACACACAAAACAATCCCATGACAAACCCGGTAGGCGTAGGTGTGATGAGCCGACACTACCATAAAGGAACAAATCAAGAAAGCACCGACTCGGCAACATGAAAACGTCTGAAAAACGGAAAAAGCGGGATACAGCGTTGGCACTTGAAATGTTGGAACGTTATATAAACCAGGCATGATACAGACGGTCGTAGAAAACGCGAAACAATATAAAGTGGACATCGTTGCGCTTCAAGAAGTCCGACTCACACCTCAAGTAATCGAAACCAACGGGTTCACACTGGTGTGTGATGTGTCCCATCGTCTTACAATTGTAGCATCTAACTCTCCTTTGTGCTACTTCCTCTTCTCTCCTTTGCGGTTGTCCTGATGTCCTCGCTGAGTTTAGTGTCATTTTCTGCTCGATCCGTTGGAATGCACGTAGCAACTGAGTCCGGTTGGTATGTTATGGTTATTTGTTAACAATTTGAATATATTTAATATATATATTTAATATTTTCACTATATTTAAAGGTAAGTGAATTGTAACTTACATGGGATTAGTCGACCGTTGAACGGTCGCTGTGTTGCTTGATTGGTCGGCGACTGGTTGCAGGGGGCGTTGAGCGTCGTGGTCCCCTGTTCAGCTTATGACTTATTTCGAAATCTTTACAATTAATCTTTCTGTATAATTTATTTTGATAACGTGTTCGTCTGTAATTCTAATTTACGATAGTTCACATACACGTCAGAGGGATGACTCTCTAATGCCGACTGTTGTTTAGCGTAGTTTTACGGCGAATAAATCTTGTTTATTTTCGCCGTTGACGTTTATTTATTATTCGGCGCCAACGCCGGTTTTTATTATTTTCTCTACCAAGTAGAATTTGCACAAAGTAGTTTATGCAAATTAACTACTTGTCGAGTTGTTCTCCGTTCATAGGTAAAGAGGGGAAACTAACAAAAGGGGATTAGTGGATGTTGGAGAGACCTGGACACAGGGTCGGTCCGTAACAGGCATAGCAAGTAGTGAATGCCTGCAAGCAAATGTTCTCGTCCGTGATGCCTTCGATGATGTAATCGACCAATTCGTCCTCTTCGAGATCAAGTCTATGGGTGAGTGCTACCATGTCGTTGAAGTAGTCAGTGAAACGCTCGTCTTTGTTCCACCTTCGAGCGTCTAATCGTCTCCTCAGTGTCAATTTGTCCTCTCGTTGGCCATATAATTCCCTCATTTGCTGCGTCAATTCGTCGATACTCTCTTCCACGAAATTCGGTTTAGTATATAACCATTGTTGAACACTTCCTTTTGCTTTTAACAGCATCAGTGTCCTTAATGTGGCGTCATCGAGATCGTATACTCTCCCTAAGTTCGAGAGTTGCTGCAACCAGGTGTCCAACATCGGTCCGCCGTCGTATTATGGTGACAAGTCCTTGATGGTGTTTAACGGTACTTGAGAGGCATTTCGGGCTTTCACTTTCATTGTTATATTCTTCTTTCTTCGCTCGTTCTGGAGATCCTTTTCCTTTGTTTGTTGCAATGATTTGTTCTCTCGTTCGTTCATTGCTTTTTCTTTCTTTAGGATTTCCCTCTCGTTTTATGAGTTCCCTTTCCCAAGGCAATTCTGTTGACATTTCCTTTTTATTGGCGTCTCATCTTTCGGCCACTGCTTCCGCGGTGATGCTATCATTCTTTCCACCGCTGTCGCTGTAGCTATCGCAGTCATCATTACTGTCGCCGCGCTCGTTTGCACCGTCATCGTTGTCGATTTTTTCATTATGTTTTTCCCCCGAAGGGAAACTGCCACGCTGGTCTTCTGGAATATTCATTAGTCTTAACAATAGCTCTCTTTTGTTATCTGTCGTTCTCTGCTTCAGGCTTTGTAGCCAGTATTTTAATTGTACCGCCGACAATTTCTCCAATTCATCGCTGATCATGGTACACGAATAAAAAAATGAGTATATGTGAAAAGAAATTGAAAAGTCAACAACCACGTGGTTTCTATATTCGGGAAACTCTCGTTGGGTATATACGTCTATGTTTCTGCGAGGGGAGTCAACTAATCCCAATTCTGATGTTGTAAGATAAATAAAATGGTGTGTTAAATTGAATAAAATAACCGTTATTCTTTCAATATTCAACTAAACCTCATTGTATTATATTCACTTTTCTTTATTTGCCGCACCAACATACGTCTTTTTTACTTCGCTACTCGTCATCGACTACTCTTTTCCTTGACTTTTTCTACTACCTAACCGGCAGCTTCTCTTCATTCAGCTCGTCGGTGGGTAAGGTTGATAACATCAGATTTTTTTTCTTTTGGGAAGTGCTGCCACAAACGTTAAGAACTTAAACTTATAAAACTTAAACTTAAAACTTCAACTCAAAAATAAAGAGAAAAAGAAATGATCGCACAACGATTAAAAAAAAACTACAACCAGCGTTCCACTCTGTGTGTACGCCGGTTGATCCTTTGGGTAAAGCAACAGGCGGGTGCAAGGACAGCAAGCAAAGCACAAGGAAGCGGCCTAGAAATCCGGAAGCCACAATCACAACTTACGGGCTAACAAGCCGGAAGCCAACAGACACGGGCTCTAACAGCCGGAGGCCGGTAAGTGTTGTTAATCCAATATACAACACGACTCTTGATTCAGACTCTATCTGTATCTTTTTGTTATCTTGTCGAAATCCGGACGCATCGCCCCTTATCACCGATCCTTTTTGAGGTTTTGTTTGTGTTATCCATCTGGCTAATGCAAACAAGAGTTTGCGTGTACTTCAGATGGGTACCACAAGATCCGTGGGAATTGGGTGTGAAATTAGAATCTGGGCATATTGGTCTATTTGCAAATCATAAAACATCTGGCATGTGGAGATATGCATTATGATGTTTAGATTGCCTGAATTGCGGATCAAATAGACATGTTTTTGTTTAGACAGGTGTTCATTTTGGGTTTTGGATTCTAGGATTTAAAAGTGTTAATTGCGCATACCATACATGTGAAGTTATGCATTGTGATTTTCGGACTTTAAGGAATTGAATTCAATGTTCGAGAATTGAACGTTTGGTTCAATTTGCTTCACATTGAATTCAATGGTGTTTTCGAGATATGGCTAGAATTGTTGGATGGGATTCTTGTAGGTGGGTAATGTATATGTGGGAGGAAAATGGTAGGGCTTCTTAGAGCACCACAGGTGCATAGCAAAGTAAACCGTTCCAATGAACCGATTGTTGTCGTCAACGCCGATAACAGAGCATTCTTCGATGACACAAGTAAAAATGTTCACGGTTTCACCACTGCAATTTCCCTACAGAACTAGGTCAAATCGCGATATCCAGGGACATAACCACTCCTTGTCGACTTTATTGATATTGTTGTAGAGTGTAAACCTCTGTCATTAACATTTAATATTTAATTATCTGAGAGTGTATTAAGGGTGTTAATAGTTTCGTTTATTAGGTCCCTGTTTCACACTGGGGACCAAAATGTAATATCGGTTTTTATGATTCATACCACATTTAGCTTTAACATTTATTTATGTGGATGCCGTATTTAGTTCTAATATTTATTCATTAAGGATTGCTTATGTGTGTCTTGGATCGGCGGGCTTCCTTCCGGGTTTGCTTGTTGCTCAAATGGGGACTTGCCTTCCTTGGTTGTGGCTTCTTCTACTGTCTCCTTGCTTCCTTCTGGTTTGGATTGGTTGCAATTAAAACAGCACGTTTTCTTTACTTTTATTTAATCTTTAATGTCAAAACCAACACTTTTACAAACAGTTTATATTTAATCTTTAATGTCAAAACCAACACTTTTACAATGAGTTTTCATTTAATCTTTAATGTCAAAACCAACACTTTTACAGTGAGTTTTCATTTATTCTTTAATGTCAAAACCAATACCTCTAGTTTTCATTTAAACTTTAATATTAAATTGTATACTTAGACTTAGTAGTAAGAAGGGTCGCGGTACACACGCTAGGTCGCAACCTTCTTACTACGTTATTACACTATATATTATTCAAATCACCCATTCGCACCCACTCTTTATATACCAAATTAATGCAAATGATGCATTCCCTCTATCAGAGTGCATAACCTATTTTGAGGCTATTTGCCTATCACATGTTGTCCAATAATTGTTTCCCGTTCAATTTGCCCTGCTTAAAATGCATCGGTATTGGATTGAGCAATTACTTAATTGCTTTCCTATGGCGAACCAATTATCGTGCATTGGCCCGTGTGCAAATCGTATCATCCGATTAATTGCGTGTCACTGCTGTGTCCGCTATTTCGCCGAACTCGGCACTTTACCGACGCTCGTCGTTGGTGGCCTTTGACAACACCGTCCGTGTCATATAGCTTGTAAAAAAAGAAGACATGATAAAAAAAAAGAAGACGTGCAGTCGAAAGATGAGCCTGCCAAGTGCTCGCTTGGTTTTTTGGTGACACCACGGAATGATCGTAGCAAGCGACCTTGGGCTCGTTTGCCATGATAGGCGCCTTGCGCCGGTTGGTATTTATGAAAATATGATATGGGAATATTATGGTATGAACTAATTGCTGCAGCCTCTGAACAGATGAGTGAGTATCGCAACGTGTGCGATATGTATTTGAATGTTTGTGGGAAGAAGGCGTATTTTTGAGGATTGTTTATATTTGTATTGTTTGGAAAAATGTCTGTTAGCTTGTTTTGAGAGTGGTTGCAAAGCGAGGTGTAACAATATTGATTAAATAAAAAAATTACTTACTTACACTTCCAAGGAATTTAAACTTCGCTCAAAATTTGTCTAACAACGTTTCACTTTCAAACCCTTGCCAATGGTTAACTAATAAGATTCTTTACCTTATAATTAAAAGCTTAGCAATCTAGACAGCATTGCAAATAGTAATCTTAAAAACCGGACGTCATTAGTTTTTTTTGCGGTATTCAATTAGGCAGATACATTTGGTTCAACATGAATTCATCGTTTCATTTCGAAGCTCACAAGAACTACATTCGAGGAATTGACGAGGTTGGTGTTTTGGAAATAGTGCACACACGCTTTGTGAATTAAATATTGTTCGTTTCGAATTTCAGGCAGCGTGTCATTACCATAGTGAATTGGTAGAGTACGATGACCTATGCCTCTACACCCAACATAATGAAGCTTGTCGACAGTCTGTTTATTTAATACATTATACAGAATTTTTATTTTGTACTCTACTAGATGGGGAGAGTAACGCCGTCTCCCTCGGGATGATTTTGTGCTTCATGGCAGGACTCTTATATTTTTGTATGCTGAGCGCTTTGGCCCTTGTTACGTAATTTCAACAGACAAATCCTTGGAAAATTTATCTTTTAAGTGATTTTTTTTTCTGTTCTTACTTATAGGGTGCCAAATGTTATGTCGGTCACAAAAAAGCTGCGTTTGAATGAACATAGTGCTGGGGTGACAATAGGAGTGACATCACTTGTGTCATCCGGTGTGATGTCGTTATATTACTTACATAAAAGTGACACAGAAATGGGTATTGCCCAAAACCTTGGAACCTCAATGTATCTAAGAGCTCTTCACGGAGGAATCATAATATGTTTGCGTCCAATGATCTTATATCGCCTATACTATCTACGTGATGCTCTTATATTAGCTTTTGCACTTGTTTGCACGCATATAGTTGTCGAAAAAGGGAAAACAAACATTTTTGAAGGAATACTGCTGATGCTCTTCTACCCATCGCTTTGCTATATAGTCTATGTTCAAAATGCTGCCACACAAGAAGGTAAGTTAATCGAAAAAAATGAATAATGAAATATTAGATCGACCGAAAACAATTTTCCACAGGACGAATCAGGGCTGCTGCGAATGAAATACTGACACCGGAACGAAAGCTATTTTTGTTTTTAACTAAAGAAATAGAAATAATTCAAGTACCAACACTTGCGGGCGATCCTTTAACGTTTACATTGTTTAAGCAATTCAAATATGTCGTCAATCCATTGAGACCCGAAATATATCAAGATTCAGCTGGATGGCAGAGACTTATACTGAAGGCGCTTGTAGGTTTTACCCATTTCATTTTATTAGTTGGATATATACAACTTGTTTATGTGTATATATTTTTAAATTTCAGTATCCCCTCGTGGTATTATCGAAACTTTTTGTACCAGTTGTTGACCTCAGAATGCCGGGTGATGGTTATTCTAAACTGTTGATCATTATCAATATTTTGTTGGCACCCATAATACTGATTCCATTCTTCAACTATGAATTATTAATTGTATTCAGCGCTATTGCAATAATTATGGCGGTTCTCGCCAGTTTTAAATTGGAAGTTGAGTCCCCGAGTCATCAATTGGTGAGTAAACATTATAGGCAAACTATTGTCCTTTTAAATGATCTGCACACTTTAGAAAGGAGTGTGTTTGAGAGGCTGCCGTTGTTTGTTGGGCAGCAAGACACGGATAGCCATTATCGCAGGTACCGAACGGTTGATAATTGTTGTATAGCGTTAAGCAAGGATAGTGAAGAAGGTGAATTGAACACACGATGAAACGGTTGAAAAGCGAAGCAGTGAAGCATCAGACTACTGACCGTGTTTAGAATTTGATTTCCAAACTCGACTATATTCCACGGGTGTGAATTATTTTTATTTATCGCTTGGTATACGGTTCTGATGTATTTTTCTTATTCAATTTTTCGTTCGGTGTTCTTCACTATTTTTGCTTGTGAATTGTGTGTGTATCTGTTAGAATCGCTACAGTTGGTTGATCAATCAAAAGTCAGTGAGATCGTTGTCGTAGATCTATAACTTGACCATTGTCTGTGAATTTTTACCAACCGACGCACTCCCCTAGGGGCTTCCAGTAACAGTTAAACGTATCATTACATGTCTAAAGAGCATTGTCGTTTGACTTAGAATGAAGCAATAAACCATTATCACAGGTGTTTGAAAAGTTTTGATGACTGTTGTCGTAGGTTTGTGGCGGTTTCGCCAAACCCCACGGCCCACTTACCTAAAAAACCCCCCATATCCGCAACCCAACTTCCATTGTCCCCCATCAATGCAATCGCATGGGCAACTGAAAATATTTCCTTTTCCAAGGACAATTAATGCATACAAGCATTACCTAAAATTCCTAAAAAGAATTTTTCCTACCTGGGTATTCACACATTATCAATGCATCCCTGCATTAGCGACCCAAAAACCGAATTTCCAATTAGTGTAGATATTCACATTATAGTTCGATCCTGCCGCCGCCATAGATGCTGTGCATAATTGACATAGATGGTATACACAGCCGTCATTGTGTATCCATCAAAATTACTTTCCGAAGACTTGCAACTATTGATTCAGTTGCCAGCACTTCTCGCGGAAATATTTCTTTGTTTGCATCTTCAAACAATCACCGACGTCACGCTTTGCCGTCGGATTGGATTCAATAGCATAAACATATGCAAACAAAAGAATCCGATTCTTCCAGTCGGAAGAGAGACGATATACGATCTCTATTGTATAATTTATCGTAATCCCTTTTAGCATCTAATGAGTGGCAGCTACTTAGACAGCTGATCCTCATTACCGAAAGATGCCTTAGGTCGTTTCCCCTTTGTTCTTTTTCCCTCGTCGCAGGTTCCGTTTATCCTTGGCTAAACGCATCGATGAACACGGATGTGTACGAACACACACATACACCACCGCGTCCCAGAGATCGCCTTCCATTGGTCACTGGCCAAAAGAAATTTCATTTCCTTTTCACCACACCACCAAAAACTCACCCCAGACGATTGAATATCGTTGAATCCTTTACCATCCGCTGACCGCCACGGTCATGCCGCCCCCACTCTCCGTCCCGCGGCGGAGAGCGTTGATATACAGAAGTCGTGCTATGAGTCAATCGCGCGATTGTTAGAAATGTAATTAACAATCAAAAACAATATAATATTAATAATTAATATTAATAAAAGAATAACCGTGTGTCTTACTTTTTGTGTTGGTGTTTCCTTTGCTTTGCGTAATCGGGTTGTGACGGAGTTTTGCTGTTTCTGCTGAGAACTATGCATCTTAGTATTCGGTGGAACTTACGGAATTACTGGTTGGTGAGGGCGAAGTAGAACCCTGCGCCCATGCCGGTGCCACTGCGAAATTGTCGGGCAAGGAAGATGAATGGATTGAACTCTCATCGACGAAGGATACTTTTCACGTATGTAACGAACGAATGAATAATAATAACAATCACCACCACAACAGCAACAACGAGAAATCGAAAGGTGTCCAATACTATATTTCATACCTGTTACCACCCTTCTTGGAAATAGCAACAACTCGAGGGTCCTATCTCGCCTCAATATTTTAAAATATATATTGTAATAAGTTTCAACTACAATATTATAATAAGTTTCAACTAAGAACACGCATGCAACAAAGGAATAGAAACTTACCTCACTTCCGGCACTTTCTGAGATTGATATGAGTCACGACAAAGGAAAACAATTCGAATGCAGGACGAAAAGAACAAAAAGAGACTTGCTTAGGGACTGAACGCATCCAAGACCGTTCTCGGTACGGCAATACCGAAAACGAGAGATCGTTGGAAATACGTGGACAACTAGCACTGCTCATAAATTAAGAAATTATATCAGGATTAACGACAAACTCCGGACCTCACTTTCGGTATTTTCTGAGATTGATATGAGTCACGACAAAGGAATACAATCCGATTTCAGGGCAAAAAGAAACATAGGGCTTATTTTTAGTTTGAATGTATCCAAGATTTACATCAGTATGGTAATACCGAAAACCAGAAAACTACGTGGACAACCAGCGGTGATCACAAGTCCGTTTGTCTCTTTCATCAGGATTAACGACAAACTTCGAAATGATGTCTACATATTTCAGCTTGATGGTCGTATTCACAGAATCATTGGGTTCCGAAGATGTAGCCATCACAGTCGTGATGAGTACACTACGACTGAACTTATAAAGAATAAAAGGAATTCTTCAGATGAATTTAGAAGTTGACGTCTTTACACCAACACCCCATTAAAAACTCCAAAATTGGACTCGACCAAAGCTTAGTTACAGAACTATCATCATCACCATCATCATCGGCACTATAATTGGGATCCAGTCTTGGCCTTATTTAACAAATCTCTCAATAGGTCCCGATTCCCGATTCTTGGCACTCCCCGGCTCTGGGCGTCCTGGTCTACGCCATCCCTCCATCGCTAACAAAGTTTGCCGCGCTGTCTCTTTCCATACATCCTGCCCCAAAGGACTTTCCGGGCGGGCTCCGGTTCGCTCATTCGAGCTAGGAGTCTCGCCCACCGGAGTCTACCGAGCTTGAGTTTTCTTACAACATTAGCTTCAAGGTAGATCGCGTACAATTCATGGTTGTAGCGTCTCTGGAATCGTCCTCCCTCAAATATGGGGCCAACGATTCTCCTTAAGACCTTCTTCGAACGCGGCTAAGAGTTCATCATCATCATCATCATCATCATCGGCACTACAACCGGGATCCGGTCTTAGCCTATTTTGCCAAGTCTCTCCACCGGTATCCGGTCTTTATCCGAGACTTGTTAAATTGTCCATAATAATTTATTTTTCCGGGCAAGATTATTAACGCTGCGCCGGAAGGCTAAGAGTTCACAGTGCCTTTTATTGAGCACCCAGGACTCGGGTCCATACATGAGTACTGGTAAGACCATGGTCTTGTACAGTAGCAGCTTGGATGTTCTGGATAAATGTCGGAATTTAAAGAGCCTTGATAGACCTGTGGGGAACAAAGTATTGTGCACCGGCGTACGGCGCTGATTCACTTCTTCCTCCATCATAATTCACCAATTGTGATTGTTCCGCCGGACACCAAAGGAAAAGCACAAACAGAACTCGACAACGCAACGTCCACAGAAAGTAAAATGGAACACACTGAATTAGTTTCTTGTAAAGAGGCTCTTTTTATTCACACGATATTTTGACATTTACTTAGTTTACAAAACAGATTGCTTTTCATTGATTACCATTACCATAGTTTTAAATGACGCAACACTAACTCCGACTCGGGGTAACTAAAAGGGGTCTCCGCAGCGCTGCGGAGAGCGGGAGGCGAACCGAGCGTCACGAACGGTGGTTGTAATACGACTCAACGATATTAATTCGCTGGCTAAGGAAATTTGGCCGGTGGTACTGGCTCTCTTAATTGAAGGCTGCTTTTTCGATCCCAAGAGCAACATGAAGTCTCTCTTTGGTGGTACGTAACCTGATCTCATAGATGAGATCAAAGAGATACACACGTGTGTGTGCACATTGGTTCTTTCATGGGGGGAAAGCCATGAAAACGAATCTGAAATCAAAGAAAAGGGAATAATGTGCATCAATGAGATGTGAGTTCGGCTAAGTAAACAGCCCGAATCTCATTGGGTGCTAATTGGGGTTTCTGTTTGTTTATGCCGCTAGTCATGAGAAGCAGATCCAGAAATATGGGATGGCAAAGTGATCGGGTAGATCATTGTCTAAGTTATGCATTGCAGCTGTAACGACAGCAGTAATGCACCATGCACATGGTGCTAATTGATTCTAGCTTATTTACAGGGAATTGGTGTTTATTGCATCGCTGCCAGGGGTAAATATACCATACCTATTTGCATTTACCTATGCTGTAGGATTTAATTTATGGTTTAAGACGCGAGATGCGTATATTTGCTTTTGTCCCTTGGGTATAGGTCTCCAGCCAATGTGTATGTAAGGAATTTATTATACACATGGATAGATAGAATCGGCGACGCAATGTTTATGATTCCTGTTATGATGGTTACATTATATGTAAACTAAATTGTTTTGTTTTCAGGAATTCGACTAGGGAAAATATGTATGTAAGATTGAGATTGCCTGGCAACCGAAGGTGCAGGATTGGGCTAGGGATTAATGAAGTTTGCAACAGAATTCTTATAGGGAATTTTGAATTCAAATGAATGAAGGTAAGAATTCTCTTCCAGGAGCTCTTAGCTAAATACATTTGATGACTTAATGCTTGAAGCATTTACAGGTGCTAATGCGATTGCATTAGCAGAAACTTATGAAGGCTGGGTTGTAGTTATGGGGGTTTTTCGGGTAAGTAGACAGTGGGGTTTGGCGGAACCGCAACAGACCATAGTAGGTTTCGTTGGATTTGATCAGCCGTTCGCGTATGTCTTCTTCCATATTGTTATCGGCTGATACTATTGACCCAAGGTAGTTAAAGGATTGCACTACTTCAAATTCGTGCTCCACTACCCTGATAGTTTGACCAACATTAGATCTTCTCTTCGGAGAAGTTGCAACCATGTACTTAGTTTTCCCCTCATTAATGTGCAGTCCCAGTTTTTGTGCCGCCTGCTCGATCTGGGTGAAGGAATCCTGTGCAGTCGAATCGGATCTACCGATGATGTCGATGTCATCTGCGTAGGCAAGTATCTGGCTGGACTTGGTGACAATAGTCCCTGTAGTTGTAACGCCAGAGTCACGGATTGCTTTCTCCGACATTAGGTTGAAGAGGAGGTAAGCCAGACCGTCACCTTGTCGGAGTCCATTAAAGATGTTTATTGGTTTGGACAGCAATCCCGCTATTTTTGCTTGACTAGTTACGTTGATCATGGTCAACTACAAAGTCGTATCAATTTATTTGGAATGCCGAACTCTCTCATGGCATTATATAGTTCTACCCTGGCTATACTGTGGTAGGCGGCCGTAAAGTCTATAAATGGATGATATAATGGAATCTTAAATTCCCGACATTTTTCAATCGCCTGCCTAAGGACGAATATCGGATCAATCGCTGATTTGCCTGGGTTGAAGACGCACTGATATTGACCAATGATTGACTTTAGCGTATGTGGCTGTCCGATCTTGTAGGATAGTGGAGGGTATCTTATAGGCGGTACACTCAGCAATGTTATACCACTATAGTTGCTGCGCAGTGTGATATCTCCCTTCTTATGTATGGGGCAAATTATTCCACGACGCCAATCTTCCGGCATCTCCTCTTGCTCCTATACGTGCACCACGATCTCATGAATTGCACGATGGAACACTGTCCCTCTTTGTTTGATCAGCTCAGCTAGTATGCCATCAGCTCCGGGGGCTTTATTTGATTTGAGCTGTCTTATGGCTTTTAATGTTTCCTCAATGCTTGGTGGCGGCAGCATTTCATTAGTGGAGCCTCCAATTCTTCTGTGAGCTGACCATTTAGCAATTCATTGAAGTGCACTTCCCATCGCTCCAGAATGCCTTCAGGATCGGTGATCAGATTACCCTCTTTATCCTTGCAGTATGTACAGAATGGTGAGTACTGCGTCATACTGCGGATTATTTGGTAGAAATTCGTGCCTGGTGCTGGCTTCGCTCTCTACTTTTCTCTGTTTCACAGACTAGATTTTTTTTCGATGGTCTTTTTTTCAGATCTTCTGAGCACTTTGTATTTCTCCTCCTTTCTGACTGTTGCATTGCCCGGTATGCAGCATTCTTACGTTCAGTCGCTAGTTTGCACTCATCACCAAACTTGTCGCTCCGGTCTGTATGACTACTACCTAAGATGGAGTTGGCAGTACTAATGACAGTATTCTTAGAGCGCGTGCATTTCTCTTCTATGCCCGGCACTCTGGCCCCAGGACTTATTCTCCCTCCGTCAAGCCCTCCGAGGGCGAGCCTTAGCGCATGACCAAAGGTGTTACTGGTATTCTCATTGCATAAGGCAGCCGTGTTGGTTCGGACCTGATCCGCGGATGCAATACGTTTCCGTAAGGCAATCCGCGCTCGGAAAACTATACCAACAAAATAGTGATCCGAGTCGACGTTGGCACCTCGGTACGTTCGTACCGTTACCAGACTCGACGCGTGGCGGCGATGTATCAACACGTGGTTAATTTTGGTTGCGAGTGGGTCCATCAGGTGATACCCAGTTGGCTTTGTGGATATCTTTACGCGGAAATCTGGTACTCGCAACGATCGAGTTTTTTGATGCTGCCAGTCCGATAACTCGTACTCCATTGTCATTAGTGTTCTCATGCAAACGATGGGAACCTGCGCAGTGGCCGAAAACCGGCTCCCGATCTATTTTCGCATTAAAATCACTAAGAACGGTTTTCACATCGTATCTTGGGGATGCATTGTGTTCGATGTTCTCGTATAATTCTTCTTTTTCGTCGTCAGGGGACTCCTCTGTAGAGCCGTGGACGTTTATGAGGCTTATGTTCTTAAACTTGCCTCGCACGCGAAGAGTGCATAGCCTTTCGTTTATTGCATTAAAGCCTACGATGGCAGTCTTCAGTTATTGGCTGACCAAAAAGCCTACCCCGAGCACATGGTGTTTTGCATGACAGCTATAATAAATGTCATCATCATCGTCATCATCGGCACTACGACCGGGAACCGGTCTTGGTCTTATTTAGCAAGTCCTGAGGCTTCCATAATGATTGGGAATGCGGTAATTACCCAAGCCTTGGATGATGATGCAACCGCGTCGTTTGATTCGACTTGGTTGTTGCTAACCATTTTCCATTTTCCAATTTCCGGTGGAAATCTCATGGGCTACAGGAATGGAGTTGCCGTATGGCAAAAGGGGTAGCTAAACTCAATTATGCATTATCTGCATTGGATAATGAGTTTAGCTATGCGTCCTTTGGGAATACATGATATTTCAGGTGAATAGCAAGAACGGTGGAATAGGGGATAATATGACACGCTGAAAGCGGTCGATATAAGGCGGAAATTGTGGTTGGAGTTGTGGGTTGGTTCTCCATGTAATATAGAGAACCCCCACAGCCCCACTAGATCCGTGCCGAAATCCAGGTCACATCCCTTCCATGATGAACATTATGCCACTCAGACACAAAAAACTCTCCAAAGATTATTAATCAATCGAGAGTATCGATGCCTGAGGGACGCAAACAGAGGTGTGAAAAAAAGAAAACCAGACACACGGTATGGAAAGGGTAGAGTTTTCCCGCACTGCACATCACTCGCGTGTATATTCTCGCACTTTTCGCAGCATTAAGACGCGTGTGCGGAGATCCATTTGTTTGCATAGGATCGCACAGAAAACTTTGCACTGCACTCGGACGCGTGTGTGCACATCAGTTGGAGGAATTTGTATAATACGTAGGTTCAGGGTCTTGTTAGTCCGCACGTATGGCGTTTGGAAGTAGTCCAGCCTATTTATTTTCAGTTCCGGACAGATCCTGAACATTTCTGCTACAAGCTCCTCATCCACTGGATCAATATAGCTTATAATGAATGTCGCTGGTTTCAACTGTGCATGTTGAAAAGTAAAGATTTCTAGTTTATGTTGCGAACGTTTTTCTACCGCCTTCTCGTGGTCCATTGAAGTGGTTGTTGTGATGGGGGTCGAAGCTCCTCTTGTGTTTGTGGTGAAATTGCGGTGGGCTAAAGCACCTTCGATAATCCGAATTAGTTCCTTGATGTTCGTTATATTTTTAATATAGATAGGTGATGGTCTTATAATTTTGGCGTGTGTGCTATGCATTTGAGTTCCGGCTGTCTTCTTTTGTTTGGGAGATGGTGCTTTGGAGGACAATGATTGTTGCTTTGGAGGTGATGGGGCTAGTCCTGGCCGTTTAGCGGGTGTTTCTTCCATGCATACGTCATCGCTGTTTATAGTGGATGCCTGTAGGGAGTAAATTTTCTTCTGGAGTTGTTTCGTCTGCAGTCCAAGTGTATTGATGTATTCGACGGCTTCCAGAGACTTTTTTGGTAGTCAACAGATTCTGTTTCCATGGTAGTCGGTTTCTTTGTTGCGTTAAGTAAAATGTCTGTGGCTTTTTTTTTTGCGCTCTATGATTAATTCTTGGTTATCACTGGGGCCGTCGCCCAGCATTCGTTACTACTGGCTTTCACTTTCTCTCTTTTATTATACTCTTTCTATTATTATTAAAATAATAAAAGTATTTTGACACGTGCGTTTAACACATTTTCACAAACACGTGTTTCACTTATGCTCTGAACTGATCAATAAGAATGAATTGTCTCCTAGTTTTTTTTTATAATATATATTATTGTAAGCCGATAATATCTGGCATCGTATTGTAACATTTAATGTATACGATCATATAAGAAATGAAACTACTACTACTAGTGCTATGTACTATATTATCGTATTGTTTTTTCTTTCTTTTTTTTTTTGGTTTTGGTTTGGTGAAGGAAGAACCCTCATTTATTTGGCTTAGCGCAAGCGATATAAATAAGCTTACGAACTTACTTAAAATTTAGGGTGTAATGAAACAACAAACAAAAAAGGCTCAGCGAAAGGCTGGACAAGGGTGGTAGGGAATTCACACAATACCAATCAATACGAGGGTTGCCTCTTATGTTTCGGGATTTGGCAACCCTAGTGTTGCAATCCGGCAATTGACAGCTTTGTCGTAAAGTTGGACATTTTTGAGGTTATACGCACTCAGAACGTTTTGACATACGAGCGCTATTTGTGTTTTTTACAGTAACTTAAAAGATTCATCTCGGCCCAAAAATGGAATTAAATCGTCAACATTTTCGTGCGATTATTTTTTACAACTTTCGGCGTGGATTAACTCAGCAACAGTGCATGGATGAACTTAATTCAATTTTTGGCGATGAAGCTCCATCAAGGACCAGTGTTTATCGATGGTATAGTGAATTCAATCGTGGTCGTAGTTCACTCCAAGATGAATTTCGTGAAGGTCGTCCAAAATCAGTTGTTGTTCCGAAAACCATTGATGCTGTGCGCGAACTGATATTGGAAGATCGTCATGTGACCTATCGTGAGATTGAGACAACCTTAGGCGTTAGTGGGACCAGCATACATTCAATATTGCATAAACATTTGACTGTCAAAAAAATTTGTTCGCGTTGGATGCCACACAATTTGTCAATCGCCCAAAAAAGGCTCATGTCAATTGGTCGAAAGAAATGCTCAAAAAATACGGTCGCGGTGCTTCGAAACACGTCTATGACATCGTGACAGGTGATGAATCGTGGATTTACGCGTATGAGCCGACTGTCTGGGTGTTTCAAGATGAGCCAAGTCCAACAAAAGTTGTTCGCGCACGAAGCACTTCCAAGCAAATGGTCGCCTGTTTTTTCGGAAAAACTGGACATGTCGCAACCGTACCACTAGAACAACGCATAACAGTCAATTCTGAGTGGTACACAAGCATTTGTTTGCCAGTTGTCTTCCAAGAAACCAGGAAAACCAACCGCCGAAGACGGATCACTCTTCACCACGCCAATGCGAGCTCTCACACATCGGCTGCGACAACTGTATTTTTGAGCACCCAAAACATCGATTTGATGGGTCATCCGCCGTATGGTCCTGACTTGGCACCGAATGACTTCTTTTTATTCCCGTACGTAAAAAACAAACTGAGAGGTCAACGTTTTTCGACACCTGAAGAAGCGGTTGCTGCATTCAGAATGCATGTGTTGGAGATACCTCAATCAGAGTGGCAAAAGTGCTTCGACAATTGGTTCAAACGCATGCAAAAGTGTATAGATCTTCATGGGGAATATTTTGAAAAACAATAAAGTGATTTTCGATGATCAATATTTGTTTTTGTTCTCTAATCCCGAAATATAAAAGGCAACCCTCGTAACTACGGCATTGCCACTATCAAATTATTTAGCACTTTTTGTAAACATTAAAGTCAAGTATGAATATTTTTTTTTTATCTTAGGCAATAGCTTTGTTCGGCTGTTGCCTCCAAGCACTTCTAGTTAATTTAATCTCTGGAGAATTTGTATCAGTCAACGTGGCCATTGGTAACATTTTACACATACAACGAGGTGTAATAGGACCCACATTTTCGACATTTGCAAGCTCGTGGGATGGTATGTGGAATAATTAAAGTAATTTTTTGTTGTATTTTTCATTTTGTAAAATATATCTTTCTAGAGATTATAACGTATCTCACACTGTTACGATGGAACGTTAGCACCTTCCCTCTTGCACAATACCTTGTCTCACCTATTTGCGGTAAGTGTGGGAAATGTTAATATTTAATTTTTATTTTTGAACGAATTATTATTCTTATACCATTTTAACAACAAGGTTTAGTGTTTTTTTTGGGTGCAACGATACTTGTCAACAGTATTGTTCAACAATCTATATATGTTGTGGTAATATATCTTAAAATTTCTTGAACCTTATATTTTCACGAAATATATTTTTTTTGTCCTCAGATTCGAGGAGGCGATTTGGGGCCCAATGGATTATGGTTTTGCCATATACACAACACCTTTCTCACTATGTATATCGTTATGGCAGATTATCAAGCACGAAAATCCCTTGGAATATTTTCTATAATCATTTTCGTGTTGTATCTCACTTATTTGATATTGGCAGAATATGATATTATACATGGCTACGGAACAGATCATGACTACGAAGAGTTGGTCAATGTCGTCGATTGGGCTTGAATACTTCCTCGATTTTATGTTATTATTGTTCGTTTATTGTGTGTCTTGTATATGTTTACTGTATAACAATATCGTGATCGAAATAAAAATAAAAAGATATAACGAAATGTTTCTACCTTTATGTTTTAAAAAGTGAGTTGTGGCGATCTTCTTGCAGAGCGACTAATTGTGTGTCGCAATAATCAAACGATGACGAATATAGTCGCCAAACAGCGAGTAACTTTATTTTATAAAATGTATAATTTTATTTCTAATACAGTCGTTTAACCCAAACATATACTATATACATAATATACGGAAAATCTAGCAAAACATATCTTAAAAAATTAAGGGTTTGTGGGGAGGGGGGGTATAACCACATTAGACGGTTAAAAAACAATTCTTTTTTTTGTTAAACCATTAGTATATATATTCCGAAGAAATATGTTCAAGGCGTAATTTGAAGTCCTCTATATATTACGGATGTGAAATGAAGCGCGCTACAGTTTACCACCAGCGGAAATTTTTTAATGCGTTTTTCTATATATATCACACCGTCATCATCATCATCGGCACTACAACAGGGACGCGGTCTCGGCCTTATATATATATACATATATATTTCTTTTAAATGGCGTTTTTTTTATTTTACTTCTCCCAGGAAATGCGAACGTATAGGGCTGACTCAGCGCCCTGAGATGCTATTTATTTTCTCGACCGGGTCCATCACCCAAGCTCCGAAAGATGCTCAAGGATTTCTCCCAACCATTTCACAAACCCTATAGCTTAATGAGGTAGTATTTCACCGGTCAACTGGACTTTGGGACCCTATCTACCAGCCAGCTATTGTGCCGAACCACACAATAACTCTTGATATTGTGCAGTTGAACCTAGGTTTGCACAGTCAAACGCAAGACACAACCTCCTTACCAACTCAGCCATTGAGGCGGCAGTGTCACGCGGGTTAAGAATAATCAAAATATAAACATAATCATCATGGGTCAACACACAGTTAAACAAAACATTCCATACTCATCATTGGTCAAAGTCAAGGATAATCAAAACATAAACAAAGCATCTTAAGCACACGGCACCATGACCCAAGCATTCTATGGGAAAGCTTATCTTCTCACATAACCCATGCTTCTCATAAATACTACGATGGGACACTAAGACGATGCTTAGTACTTCTGGGAGCAGCCATCGGCATAGCCGCAAATTATCAACGTATAGTATTGGTGTTAATATTGTATATTATAACTTAGTTCTAAGGCGTTCAAATAAATAATAAATTTACAACCCAACTTGAGCACTGGAACTTAGTTGACGACCCTGCCAGGAGTTGTATAAAATTACTACTCCAGTGAGCGGACCATATCTTGGTGAGGACCAAGTAAAAGGATTCTCTCACGTAGACGTACATACGTGTAACAAAAAAACAAAAATATTGTTGTTGGACAATAAAAATAAAACAAACCCACCTTTACCTGCCGAAATACTGTCGCAGCAGTCACAGAGAAGACCCAGTGCTAGTAGCAGAGCGCCAGGAAAAAGGGCAATCTACTATTTAGAACCACATCCTGAAGTCAACAATAACCCGTCCGGATAGATACGTGTATCAACTTCATTTGACAAACGAAAGCTGCATTGCCCCCCCCCCCCCCCCCCCCCATCTATCAACGGGCATTGCTTACCCCAATCTCGGCTGCACTCTTCGTACTGTCGGGATCCAAAACGCCACTACCCCCTTCCCGACCTAATCAAGACGTCTCTGATTCCCCCAATAAACGGAAAACCGATTACCACGACCCCCCTCGTAAAAAGAGGTCTTCCGTCGAACTTTCTTTTAATAGAGTATCCTTTAACTCAAACGCCACCCATTCCAACGCCTCTAAACCCCTAATCCACATTCTCCCTGCTCATCCCACACCACCCCTCGCCGCAATAACATCAACCAAATATCATCAAAGTCCATACTATTAACCCATCACACCAGTCATTTTCCAAGTCCTTTTACACTCCCAGCTGTACCCTACTATCGACTATCCCATATAATTCTAGCCGCTCATCACGTTCGCTCTCCTTGATATCCACACTAGAGTTCGATCCTGGCGTCGCCATAGATGCCATGTACAATTGACACAGATGGCATATACAAACCGTCATTGTGTAATCATCTGAATTGCTTTGCAATGACTTGCAACTGTCGATACAGCTGCAAGCGCTTTACCCAGAAATGCTCCTTTGTTTGAATCTCCAAACAATCATCGTCTTCGCGCAGAGCCGCCGGATTGAATTCAAAGCAAATGTAGAACCCGTTCCTCACAAACGAATTTCCCTGTATATACAAATGCAAGCATGGGATTTGTTTCGTCCACCAACCCATTAGCACCTTTTCCTATATTTACACAAGGGCATCACTCATCTAAGACTTTTATGATGCCCTCGTCTCATCTTTTCTCTTACCACATTTCTTCGAAGCATCGTCGTCTATTTATTTAGACGCGATGCACTTCATAGACAACGATCTTCTCGATCCCTTTGTCCTTGCCGCCTGCCTGCTTTGTTTTGCCATTGCCTTCCCGCATGGGTAAACAACACAGATCTGAACGATCGCACGCATACCACCATGTTCTCCATTACGAGATCTGGTTTTCTATTCCACCAAAAGAGACTTTACGTTTCTCTAGTGGTAGGTAAAAACGATATCCTTAGTGGAGAGGATATCTACCACCACAACACACACTCACCCCAAACGAGGGTTGAATCTTTGAGTCTTATTAAATCCGCCGACCACGCTGGTCGATTCGGCAAGCCGTCGCGCGCCGAGGATGCGTTTATACCCGGAGTCGAGTGTGTGCTAAGTTCCAACTTCAAAGTAAAACGGAAATTATGGTAATTACGACATTAAAATTAAATAATAGAAAAACAATAAAAACAATCACCACCAACAATCGAATGTGTTTTGATGTGTTTTCCTTACCTCCGGACTTGCAGCGTTTTGGTTGTCTTTTGTTGCCTCTCCCATGTAACCTCTTAGTGAACGAGTGGGTTGGTGGTAGAACTGGCCCATGCGACCATCATCCCCACAAGCTTGACCTCATCTTTACAACCGACTCTATCAATACATCTGTCTCACCCAGCACCGTCGTCCTTACACCAAAAACCACCACCACCCCCCTCTCCACGTGACCTTCTTCCGAGTCCACTCGCCATTGTCTGCCCCTCCTTCCAATCACTACGCCTACGATTTCCACAAAGCTAATTTTCGCCTCATCAACGACTACCTAGGCCGCCTTTCGTTCAAGTACGATCACCTATCCGTTGAAGACGCCATCACTCACTTATATACCGAAATCCTTTACTCTATTTCCCTGTTCATTCCCTACTCTAGACAAAGAACATCAACCTCTTCCCCTCCATGGTACAATCACAAGCTTCGCTCCCTGTGTAACAAAAGAAATAAGTTATGGGTCACCTTCTCTCGAAATCGTGCTACAGCTGACTACTTTCTTGGCTGTTACCTTCAATTCACGGAATTTTTCAACACCCTTTATCGCAACTATCTCACCACAACTCAGACCAATCTCAAAAATCACCCCAAAACCTTCTTCCAGTTCATCAATCATAAACGTAGATCTGATGGTTATCCGATCTCGCTTACGTTAAACTCTCATACCTCATCTGATCCTGTTACTATTGCTAACCTCTTCACCACTCACTTCAATTACTGGAACTCAAAGATGATTTTACACCGGGCCCTAATGGTATCCCTGCAATTCTCCCCAAGAGGTGCTAATCCCTTCTCTCTACCTCCCATCTCACTGATCTTAAATCTCTCACTCTCTCAAGGCGTATTCCCTCACATTTGGAAAACCTCCTTCATCACCTCCATCCACAAGAAGGGTCCTAAAAATGATGTCACGAACTACCGCCACCGCCAAACTGTCCCACTTACCCAAGATTCACGAAAGCATTCTATACGAATCTCTTAGTTTTTGTTGCAAATTATTTATTTCACCAAGGCAACATGGTTTTCTCATTGGCCGATCAACTACAACCAATCTTATTGAGTGCACTTCCTTTACACTCTCAGCACTAGAACACGATAACGGAGTCGACGTGATCTCAACCGACCTCAGTAAAGCATTCGATAAAATCTCCCACTGTTGTACGTACGACCACAAGGAGGCCAGTCAGTTGAATTTCATCCGGAGCGCTTGAGCGCCCCAGGATTCTCCCTTCGTGGCATCAGTGTGGTTGAATACTTTCGTTGGTTATTCGGGAGCCCTTCTCCTGCCATGTGTACGACTCATGTTCGTTTCATTTGGTTGATTTGTTCTCACACAAGAAGAAACCCTTATATTGCGTTCAACTCCAGTAAGGTTGTTGCTTGTTTATTGTACGTTTCCTGTTCTCTGAATCGGGGATTGCGATCCAGCGCCCTCATCGCAGGTATCATGGTTGGTCCCTTGGCGATCTGCGGCCATGATCAGCATGTCGGGTGATCTGTGTGTGTGTGTGTTGTTGCGTTCGGGTTAGTACAGATTCTCAATCTCGGCCCGATCGTGGAGAGAGTGTGGGTGCTGGCGCTGAGGAGAGATGGGTGAACTTCCGATCGTGTATGTGCGGAGTAGTATAGTGCAGATTTATAAGTTCGAATATTCATGGTTGATTTTGCTTTCATTAGTTATCTCGAGTGAGTTGAGTTGAAGATTAGTTGCGTTCGTGATCAGGTCTTTTGTTTTCATCGACTCGGTCAATACAGTATCGTGTTTATTCATTCGTCTAAGTCCCTCTAAATATATTAACGGATCGTGAACTAAGAAATTGCATTCGCCTCATTAGAATAGTGCGTCTGCGACGTTTGCTTAATTGGATACAAAACGTGAACAGAAATGACGGAAGTTGGGTGCAACGGATCCGAACGTGCGACTCGATGTGTGAACTGAATATTAACATAAGTTAACAACGTATCTGTGAGGTGTAACGTGCAGAGTAGTCGAAATACGGTCGAGTTCGAGATTAATTGGGATTTCACTAGCCATTACCTTGTTGCTGTTGACAGATGTATCAGCTTTACAGAGATTATTCAGTGTGTTGACAAAGTGAATACTTCAAATCGTGACGTGAAAGGGCCCTCTGTTACGGACCACGCGTTCATGTCCTCGCCCAACACCAACTAATTTCCTCAATTTTCCCTTCTCTACCTGTAACTGAAATAAATATCGTCAAGTAGTTAATTTGCATAAGTCCTCGCCCAACACCCACTAATTTCCTTAACACCTCTCCAACGCAGCACCCTGATCTTGTATACAGGGAGGCAATCGTGTTTATGCAAATTAGCTACTTGACGATTTGTCTTCCCTTTACAGGCAGAGAGAGGAAATTTACGGGAATTATTGGGTGTTGGGCGAGGACATGGACGCGAGGTCCGTAACAATCGTCAATCAAGCGATTAAGCAATAACTTGTGATGACCACAGGATCTGCTCCGCTAAGTGCTCAAGCGTACAGGATGAGATATATAGCATCAACTAGATTCAAAACATCGTCATTAAAACCCCCATTGACTCTAATGTACGCGGAGTCGCGGAACATTCTTCAAACAGTCTACCACCGTGCGGAGGTGGACTTGTGGGGGTTCTCTACACCGCATGGAGTACCAACCCACAATTCCAACCAATTTTGACCGCTAACAGTGCGCCACCATAACCCAAATCTGCAGTAGCACACATTCGCAAACACTCAAAGCACACACTTCCCATCTGCAACAGCACCCATTCCCAAATCTGCAATCGCATACATCCCCAAACTTACAAAGAATCCATTCCCCAATCTGTAATAAAATGCATTTTCAAAACTTACAACGGAATATTAATCATCTCCCTCATCTACATCAAACGGCATACATTTTCACCAAAAACCACTTCGGTTAATTTCCTACTTAAACTATAATTCCCGTTCGCAACCAAGCAGCATTAATTTCCCCCGAAAATCATTCCGGCTCACTTCCTGCTTAAACTATTTTCTCGCTTGTAACCAAGCAGCATTTAGTTTCCCCGAAAATCATTCCGGCTCCCACCCTACCAAAACCAATTGATATAAGACCAATTCTCCTTACCGGTAAGCCACCAGCACCATGCGTTGCATTTCCACGAAACAACCATCGCAACGACCAAGGCCCATGTCCCTTTGTCTAACTGACAATTCATGCCCATGCTTAGTTATGCCCCCGAAACCGATTTCTCCGTACACATAGCGACAGAGGAATCTGATTCAGCCTGTACGGCAGTAATTCTCTGGAACTAAATTCTCTATGCACGCATAGCAACCCCTTTCCAGTTACTAGTAAGTGGCAGTGAGTTTATTTAGCTATGACTCCACTGCCACGACACGATGAATGGATTCTTGCCCCCTTCTAGTCAGTCGAAGTTCATTAACCGCTGGCGACGGTCACGCCGCGCCACAAGTCGAGTTTGGTACGCTGCGGAGCACGCACACCCCGAGTCGAGCTTTCAATCACGTGAGTTCGCACACTCAAAGTCAGGTGTTAGTTTGTCTTAAATCACTTGCACAACCGGAAAATTTTCTTTGAAGAAAGTTTTGCGAAATATTCCCTCTTATTTTTTTCATTTAAACCCGTTTTATAAAAATAAATAACAACAAATGCGTCATCTGCATTATGAATTAGCTCCCCCTGTGAAATTTGTATAACCAAAAGGATCTTAAGTAACTTTCTCAATTTAGCGTCAAAAATCAGTATTGTAAAGCTTACTGGTTTAAGAAGTTTAAATAAAGAAAAAAAAAAAACATCTATCACAATAACAATATATGAGTGTTCATTCTTTTGGAACCACGCGCCGTACGTCGGCACCCAGATTTAAACCCCCACAGACTCATCACCTTGTGGATTCCCTGATTCCTTTCATGATCACGTCGTTACGTACCAAGATTTCAGACCATCCCCACTTCTGGAGAAAACACGGTGATGACATTTGGTAAGTCTCACCGCAGATATTACACTCGTACTTGTTTCGTTTCAGGTGACCGTTCGGGCGAGGTGCCATTCGACCACCGTTCCAGTTCTCCCCAGATCCGAGTCGTCTTCCCTGGCCGTGCATAATTCGTCATGAGCCTCGCCCCAGACATCAATTTATCACATCTCTACGTGTCGCCGATTTTCATCACGGGAACCCTCAGGTCAGCCATTATCACGATAAGCTGAGTGACTGAGGCATCTGTCTCACGGGCAAACGTTCGTCTTCGAAACCTATTCACTACGGAGTGGACTATTCCCGACCTTAATCGACGCTTTTAAATTCTCGTTCCTCTTCGACGCTTTCCTCCGTAGTCGAATTATCTCGACCCAAAACGTTGCAATACCTCTCGGTGTGTATTCCTCCCGATTAGCGCTGGCAGGTTGCCAAATCAGTCGCTCGGACTGACCCTGTCACGTTGTGCAATCGGTGATAACGACCTACGCCAATGGTTCTCCCTCCAGAGTGCCCTGTTAGGTCGCGGAATCAGGTTCTCGACTGACCCCTTCAAGTTTCGGACTCGGTGAGATGACCAACGACAATGGTGCCTCGATCAGTTGCTGGCCAGCACATAATTCGGAACACCGAGTCTGCGATTACAACTCGTTCGAATCAGCGACGCTGGGCTCCTTCACCGTTTCTCCCTTCAAAATCAAAGCCACTTTGAAAGAAAATCCCTCGATAGTTGTTTCTACTTCCTTCTACATGCGTCACTCATGTATTTGTAACACCCACATTCTAATACTCTTCAAATTATTCGCCCTCGGCTTCGAACCTGGATTGCTGAAATGGATTTCTTCCTATCTAAAGGATAAACCTTATTCCGTTCGGTTCGGGTCCATGATAGTCATCCCCTTCCTTGCCGCCTCTGGGGTCCCTCAAGGTAGCCACATTGACCCTCTCCTATTTATACTTGCCACTAATGACGTTGATAAGGTCACTTAGATTTCCAGCTTGTCCCTATACGTTGACACTTGATTCTGTACTGTTGCAATCAGACCTACACAACTTATCAACTTGGTGTGACAGAAATAGCTTTGTACTTAACATCGCCAAATGCCAATCTATAACCTTTTCCCGTAAGCGTATTCACTCACCCTCACGTTCCTATTCCCTTCATAACTAACTCCTTAGCATTGTCCAATCTATTCGAGATGTCGGGATCCTCTGCGACAGGGGGCTTAACTTCCTCTCTCACATTGATGAGACGATCTGGAAAGCCAACTCTGCCCTCGGATTCGTGAGACGAAGATCTAAGGAATTCTCCAAACCCTACGTGGTCCTTCGAGCCGGATCCAGTCTGTGGATCCAATCCACTGCTGCCAGCTCGCAGCATATACAAAGGTCGCGGGACACACCAGAGTCCAGACGTAAAGGCCCACCGTTGTAAAGCTCGTGAGAACAATCACGTCAACGCCCAGAAAGCAGCACAATGACAGCGAAGTCGACGATGACAACGGCTGCATTGGCCGAAAACCTCATGGCGGCTCAGTTCGATGATGGGAACTTTCAATAAGTTCAACAAGAGAAGGCCACCGACGCTGGCCACAGTGGAGGCGCAAGAGCGCCACCTTCAGCTGAACTGGGATGAGATCCTGAATCGGCATATATATATCATCGGCATATCATATGGCTGAGCACTCCATGGACGGCCATAATCCAACGGTATTTTGAAGAGCGATTCATCGACCAGGCCGAGGAAACACACCTTGACGAGGCCACGGAGCTTGCTGGGGTAAGGCACGCGCTGACCGCCGACCGTCCGACCGCGCCGGACACCGTGTATCAACCCAACAGTCGTTTGCCGCCATTGATGGCGCAACCACTTTGGTGGCTGGGAACTCCTTCCACACCTGGCATGCGTATGCCGCCTGGCTATTCACCCAGAGCACCAGCAAAGAACGATGCACAAGCATCCGATGCACAGAAGGAATCATCTTATGCAACCGTACCCAATGAGATGTTGTATTGCCATTTGTGCAAGAAGCACATGTGGGATGATCACTCGTTCGAAAATCATATTAAAGGACGCCCTCATCTGGCAGTACGGGAAAGTGTTGAGGAAGGTTACCGACTTAAAGCCAATTTGATTCGTTAAGAAGCAAAAATCGATCAACAATTGAGAACTAGCGAATTAGATCGTTCCAAGCGCCTAGGAAGATCTAAGGGGCGTGCATTGGAGTATTGCACCATGTGTGACCATAATTTCCATGGTAATATGATGAGTCATCGCAAGCCTGAAGGCCGCACGCAATTGAAGAAGTTCTTGCATCCGAGATGTCCTGTACGTGATAAGGAAATTTCTACCCATGTCGATTACGATACTCATTTATTGTCTGCTGCCCATATGAAGAAGGTTGACTTGGCAAATTGTAAATCTGGTGAACCTGAAGAAGTTTTTGCCCATTTTGACTGAAGAAGAAGAATTGAAGGACGTTCGGCCACCACAAGAACGTAAGAAGAGAACCGCCGACCAAGGCAATAAAAGTCTACCCAGGCTGCTCGAGGCCCAGTTTGCGCTCGACCCATCTCCCCAACTACTGTGGACCACGCCGACCAATTTGACATTAGCGACTTGACCTCAATGCAGCTGCCAGAAGTCACCGCCAAACAAGTGGTTAAGGAATCACACACACACTCCCCATGAGTAACCAGCAGGCCGCCGACCAGAGTGGCGCCTGCCCACAGATCAACTCGGCCCATGTGCCGATACTCGGACCAACGCCGAAGCCCCAACGACAATCGATGCTGCGCACGTGTTGTGGGGCACAACATCAGATGACCGTTCCTTGTGGGTTGCGAATTTACAACTCCGACCCAGAGGAACTGGTCCACCCGGAACAATGCACATCGACCACAAACAGCGTATGCAAAACGCATCAAGAGCACAATGTCCCGCTTGGCGGCCGGCGCTCCCCAGCAACCAGGACGCAACCGCATCCCAGTCCAGGGAGTGAGCCCCAACAGATGCCATGCGCGTTCTCTGAGGCACAACACCACATATACGTATGCGAGGGTTTTCGATCCCTCAAACCTATCCAGCGTAAGTATGACGCACACACCAAGAAACTGTGCCTCAACTGCCTGGGTCGCCACCTCATACGCGACTGCCTCTCGAAGAGGGTGTGCCGGCGATGCAAGCGAAGATATCATACTTTGCTGCATGTGCCAAAAGGAGCAGCACCCATCACAGTATCCAGTTTAAAAGCGACCAGTCCTGTCACCAGCCACCACATGGCCGGCCCCCGGGGTTTGCGAATTTACAACTCCGACCCAGAGGAACTGGTCGACATTACGACTGCTGATGACAGATCCCAGCAGGGGACAAAGAGGAGACATCGTCGAGGTCGACACCGGAGACACACGCGGTACATGCATCCAGCTACCTCTCACCCCCCTCCTGGACCATTCATCAGACACGCCCCTCGCCAGCTGAACCGCCGCATGGACAACGGGCAATTGAAGAGCCAGAAGCCTAGCCGCCCAAGGGCTTCAAGGCAACACCCAGCTACCACTATCGACCAAGGAGAGCGCAATCGCCATCCGTTCACTGGAGGAGGAACCTACCGACCAAGCTCCGGACGACCACTGAAGCCAGAAGATTCGCCAATTGTTGGCGAAGGCGGGCGGAATATTGCGGATTCGCACTGGACACAACCAGCGAATTTGCAACTGAATGGTACTCGTGGCAACCGAAAAACAAATGTCAGCAACCGGCGACATTTTGGTTGTCAAGCAATAAAAACAAACTCCCTTTTCTTCGTAAACTATTCGAGAGACACGTTGGCATCAATTATCATCTAGTTATAATCTATCTAATCAATTAAATAAATTCAATTGTTAAGGGCATAAAATCAACACATTTTATTGAGGTATTCTGGAGGACGACTATTTCCTGGATTGCTGCTCATTCAATAAGTATTCTTTTCCTCTTGCAACCATTTTGCTTTTTTCGGTGTTTCAGCACAACAATCGCTGCACGACAGGAGACACCAAATTGAACGGTAGATAAATCTTTCCCGACGACATTCCTCGGTCGGCGGAACGTAAAGAGATCTTCTCCGAAGACATTCCTCGGGCGGCGGAGATCAAATTTGGTGTTGGCCGCTCAATTGCCAACACACTACGTAACTCGATTCTTTTACCTTACCTTCGTCCGTCCACTGCTTGAATATGCTAGTCAGGTATGGTCTCCTGATCACAAGATCCATATCCCTTATCACAAGATTCATATCCATATAGAAAGCATTCAACGTCGATTCCTTCGGTTCGCTCTCCGACGGCTGGGATGAGAAAACCGCTTAATCCTTCCCCCATACTTTAACCACCACAAATCAACCAACCTCAGAACCCCTGAGGAGCGCAGGATCCTGGCTGACATAATGTTCATTCTTTGAGTCTTCTCCTGCTGGGTCAACTGCGCCTACCTCCTTAACTTAGTTTCTCTGAACACAAACCCTCGAAATACGCGTAATCTCCGCCTTATCTGCATCTCCTGTCACCGAATCTCTTATGGTTTGAACGAACCCCTTTCGCGAATGCTGAGAAATGTCAACTCCAATTCCACCTTGTTCGACTTCGATCTCTCTACGCATACTCTCAAGCACCGCCTCCTAAACCATTCACACCACCAATCTTAAGCGGCGCTTCTACACTTTACTATAACCTACCCTCACCTTCCGCCCCTATGCTTGCCTTCTTAAAGTGAAATTAATTAATAGTAAAATAAACCAATCTTAACGTCACCAAGAGTTCTGTTTTTCATTTAATTTTGTGGATTTTGTGAAAGCTGTCTCGTTAAGGATTGGAAACCAGCGGAACCAGTATATAAGGCGAAACAACAATAGTCCACGGCCGGTGGATTCCAGTTTGCTTCATCCACAGCGATAACATTTGGTCCTTCGAGCCGGATCGCTCGAAATGTGCCGTATTATTTACATCCGCCTGCATCCTGAACTAAAACTTAAAGTTGGATTACGTCCATTGATCAACGATCAGGAACAGAGGATTACGTCCATTGGGGCATCATCAACATCAACGAACGCATATAAACCTCAACAAGAGGACTATTGAGGAAGACAAGGTAGGTGGAAATGCATTATAATTGATATATAAATTATTTAAATGGATCATAATTTAAATAAAAGTGTTGTGTGGTGTGTGAATAACTTTCGTCGATATTGTGTACCGCTGGATATCGAGTGATATTTTTTACTAAAGAGAATTTTTATTCAACATAATGCACATTAAACAATTAATAATATTAGAGTAGTGAACCTGGACACAATAACAACTATTTAAATATGGACCAGAACAAACTGAAGGAATTGATATGGGCCTCAATGTCGGCCGTTTCTGAACAACGAAAGCGCACCGAAGAACGAATATCACAGAGTCACAGAATTATAGGATTTTCTCCAACTATTCTACAAATCGTTATGGAGAACAATGTGGAATTACCAATTAGACAAATGGGAGCTATCTATTTCAAGAAGTTCATTTCGTCCTGCTGGTTCGACCAAAGGAGACAAAACCTGGCAAAACAACTCTCTTCTCAATTCATGAACATGATCGTGCACTGATTCTGGGCAATATTGTGAATGCAATTGTGCATGCTCCCGACATAGTGATCCGCATGTTTGGAAGACATAGAAGTCCCACAGGCGTTGATGAGAAATATCGGAAATTTGCGGAAGGGTATCTTCCTACATTCACGTCAGGTGTTCTGGATGTTTCACTTAGGATTTCGACGTATCGTAAACGCGTTTAAGTGTCACCGCGAGTCTTAACACATATTCTAATGTACCTAAAAAATGCTGTGATTCATGTGTACCTAAAAAAATGCTGTGATTCATGAAGTTAATTAAACCTTACATGGTTGCAATTATTCAAGATGTTATATGTCCAGTAATGTTCTTCACGGAGTCTGACCAAGACCTCTGGGAAAGCGACCCACATGAATGTATTCGAGTAAATTTCAACATTCAACGTTTTTGAAGATTTTGTTTGTCCAGTTTCTGCAGCACAAAGTTTCAACATTCAACAGTTTGAGGAATTCGTTTGTCTGCTTCCTGCAGCACAAATATTTCAGCAATCATCAGGTAAACCACAGAAAGGAAGTCTACCGACAACTATGGAAATCATGATGCAGGTTATTACATCACCAAACGCTGATGATAATCAAAGGGATGGAGCTCTGGTAGATGTGCTTCTGAAAAACGAAGATACCGTGATCAAATGGAATATCATCATCACTATCGGCACTACAACCGGGAACTGGTCTTGGCCTTATTTAGCAAGTCCTGAGGCTTGTTAAATTTTCCATAATGATTTGTTTTTTTCCGGGCAAGGTCATTAGTCTTGCGCCAGAGGCTCCCTGACGGGGAATCGAACCCCGGTCTCCCGCGTGACAGGCGGGTATACTAACCACTATACTATCGAGGAACCCCGAATGGAATATGCTTACCACATATATATTTCCTGAGATTCAATCGGACTGGACATATGCGAGAGCCCGTGCTGGTTGGGTGGTTCATTACTCTTGCAAAATAAACTAACTTCTGCCTTCTATTTAAATAATTTTCTTTTGTAATCGGCGGAAAATAGAATAAAATGAATATTTCCTATTTTACCCATCTTACAAACTCCAATATAACAACACCAACATTTCATCGTTAACATACAAGTCGAACAATAACCTAAATAATAATATTGATCTCAATATTAGTAACCGAAAAGCTAGTCATTCTACCAAATCATATTACATTTATCAATTATAATAGTACCAGGTTGAGGACATCATTTGGCTCCTCTTTTAACGATGTTGCAGGTACTTTTCACGACCTACGCTACAGAACTTAGATACGCCCCGCGTACAATGCAAGAACCTCAAGAAGAGCACGATGACCCATCGAGCAAAACAGTCAAGAGGACAATGCAATTAAATCTAAGCGGTCAGTACCAAGAAAAGTTTTGTCAACAAAGGCACATCCGGTCCTAGACCTGCAATATCAATCCAAACATCGAATTAGAGATGAATAAATCCAAGAACCCCGGGAATTGCGATTTTCACCGCTTCATCTATATCCGTTCCTGGGGCACCGCTTCTCGAAGCCTGGGCGCTTCGCTGTCACGCGTCCAGGATTTTCGGCTCTCGCCACCCAGAATCATCACCCTATTATCACCACCCAGGCACAGCGAATCACGTGTCTGGGGGCACCACTCCAACAGAGTCGGTGTCTAAGCTGGGCTTTCGGTAACAAGATTAGAGGATATAGAAGATGAGGAACAAGGAAAGCTGCCGGCACCCTTCGAGAAATCATATCAACGGAAAACGAATTGTGAACATATGGTCCAGCCACCAGTCAAAGAAGAAAGATACCTGGCTTTGGGACTATTTCATCCTGCGGCACAATGGAACGAAGGCTTCTATTGATTACCAGATTATTCTTCCTGATAGCAACCTGGATGCACAACCCCTCTGGCTCAATCAAGTGCCAGTTGTAATTCAACAGGATATGCCGCAAGGTGTAGAGGTTTCTGCGCCACTGGGAAACTCAGATCACTGCTTAGTATCTGTCGCGCAAGCACTTGCATACCAGGCAAGCAACCTGCCTAGGCAGCTTCGCCATGTATGGAAGTATGGGGCCGCTAACTGGGACGATTTGCGAGACTTCTTCGCATCCTTTCCGTGGTCCGAGGTGTGCTTCGGAAACTACGATGTTAACGCATGCGCGGAGTCGGTATCAGAGATTATTCTTCTGGGGATGGAGATGTATATTCCACATTCCATCAAACGAAGTTTGTCTGATAAACCTTGGTTTGACAAAAAGTACGAGCTGATTACAGCGGCAAAAAATAGAGCTTTTAAGCAATGGCGCTCCAATCCCACCCATGTCAACAGAACGAATTTTGTCAGAATCAGAAACGCGTGCAGGCAGGCGATTGATACCGCGAAGAAGGCTCACAACGACAGGGTGATCAATAAGCACCTTCGGTGCCCAACTGCCTCGCGCTCCTTCTGGTTAATGGCAAAAGCTGTCAGCGGTAACTTTGCATCCTCTTCTTTCCTTCCGTTGGTGACAGACAGCGGGACGTTAGTCACGAATTCAAGGGATAAAGCTAATGTATTCGCAAATTTATTTTCCGCGAATTCAAACCTCGATCCTGGCCTTTTGGACCCACCTGTGATCGCGCCGGTACAGTCTTCCATGCGGGATGTGAGATTTCGTCCGCGCACTATTCAACGCATTCTACGTGAACTGGATTGTAGGAAGGCAACCGGCCCGGACGGAATACCAGCAATAGTCCTTAAGAACAGTGCTCCAGAACTATCGCCGGTTCTTGGCAGACTCTTCCGCTTATCTTATGCACGGAGGACCTTTCCTGCCTGCTGGAAAATCGCTCGAGTTCAGCCAATCCCAAAGACGGGAAAAAAGTGTCTCCCACAAAATTACCGCCCGATAGGATTACTGTCTATTTTATCTAAGGTAATGGAAAAAGTCATCAATACAGAGTTGGTTAAGTATTTAGAGTGCAACGGACTCCTGAATGATCGTCAATACGGATTCCGTGGCAGGCGGTCCACAGGAGACCTTTTGACACTTATAACCGATATATGGACATCTGCAATTGAACGGCATGGTGAGTCAAGGGCGGTCGCATTGGATATCTCCAAGGCATTTGACCGCGTCTGGCACGGCGCATTGCTGAGCAAACTTCGTTCATATGGACTTTCCCAACAGCTTTGCGACTGGACGAGGAGCTCCCTCGAGAATCGATCGATTCGGGTTATTGTGGACGGCGAGTGTTCGGATCTGTATCGTGTTAATTCCGGGGTGCCTCAAGGTTCTATTTTGGCTCCAACCTTGTTCTTGCTTCACATAAATGATTTGTTGGAGACAACGGATAACAAAGTGTTCAGTTTTGCGGATGATAGTACGCTTGTTTCCTCCTTTTCGAGTGATCGGCCGATTGGTGCATCTGCGTCACACCAGCTGAGATGTAGACAGACTGGTTCTCTGAATCAGGATCTGGATAACGTCCTGCAGTGGGGAAAGGCCAATCTTGTCGACTTCAATGCAACGAAGATACAGTATACAACATTCACAAAGAAAACTGGATCATCGGTTCCACAGCTAATGATGAATGGGTGGGCCCTCAAGGCTGGGGAAAGTTTGAAATTGCTCGGCGTCACGGTCTGTGGGAATGTATCATGGCATAAACACGTGTCGAACATAGCCAGGTCAGCCTCAGGAAAACTGAGCTTTCTTTTTAGAGCCACGAAATATTTTACTCCGGCCCAACATCTCCTCCTATATAAATCCCAAATTAGACCCGCACTAGAATATTGCTCTTATATTTGGAGCTCGGCTCCTAAACACACCCTCGACCTACTTGAGAGCATACAGAGACGAGCGATCCGCCTGATCGGGGACTCGGCGCTGACGCCGGGACTACAGCTGCTATCACATCGAAGGCGCGTAGCCGACCTCTGTCTGTTTTACAGATATTATCACGGATGCTGTTCTTCGGAGATTCGTGGTATTGTCCCGCGCAATTCGGTTTATATGCGCTCCACAAGACGATCCGACGGATCGCACCCGTTTGTGGTTCATCTCCCGACGGCGCGAACATCCCTACATCAGAACTCCTTCCGCTACAAAGCGGGGAAGCTGTGGAACTCCCTTCCCACGCGAGTGTTCCCGGAACGCTACAACCTGCAACTGTTCAAAAAGAACTGCAACAGTTATTTGATGGCATCTCGGGGCGCCCACTCGGCGCTATAGGTTCGCCTCTCCCGAGAAAAGTCTAATAAAAAAAAAAAAACCACAACACCATCAAAATCTGAATAACGATGCTGTTGTAATGTTCCAACGCCGTGCTTCCTCGACGCGACCGAGGGAAGAGCGTGGAACGTATTTTAATAAAAACACGGATAAACAATATTTAACACAAAAACTGATTTTATTTAATACTATAAACAACAAACAAACATTTAAAGTACCCAACATAACGTCCGCACACGTCTGTGGTTTTTATTCCTCTTTTATTTTTATTTATCCAAATTTATTTTGTACTATTTTAAACGCGACCTTCCTTGTTGGAAGTCTAATTCTAACTGAAAACATTTTCTATTTCATCCTGTATGAACGAAATTCATCTGTTACCCTTAGTTACGTCTTGTTAACAGAAAACTATTGCAAACTATCACAGCTGCTTATGTATTTTGGCTAACGGTAATTGTGTGAAATGTTGTTATGTAAAGGATAGTTTCAAATTAATTTTGTATGTGCATATCATGTAGATATTTGAAGTTAAGGGTTTAAAATGTATTTCTAATGTAATGGATATGTGGAAATATGGATATTGATTGAATTATGGATATTGATTGAATTATGGATATTGATTGAATTTAATTGTTATTTATTACTGATAAAGAAATGTATTAAAATGAAAAGGGATTTTCTCAATATGCAAATATATTGATACTATTGAATTGGATTGATATGCAAATGTAGGAACTATGTAAATTGAATTGATGGGAAATTGATTTAGGATTAAAAAGATATTAAAGGATAATAAAGTGTATAAATGTATATTTTGGGAAATTTTGTTGAAATGGATATGTTTAGGGTTGAGGTTTGGATTATTGGAAGACAGTAGGAGTGCGGAGTACTACACTGTTCCAAAAGGGAATTACATGCCGTCACAGCACCCACAACAAAAAATCGCAAGAGCAGCATAGACATTGTGATGACAATCATTATGAAGATGATTGTGCTGCACAGACACTGTCTGCACCTTATGACTGTAGTCCAGGTTCATCTGATAGGAATCACGCGCGACGACGTCAGCGGCGAAAACACAAGTCAGATGATGGAAACCACAGGAGATCCAGCAATACTAGCAAATCAACTCCAACTAACTACCATTTATGGAACAATACAAGCCCTTCTGATCATGGGAAGTTCAACGAATTCGCTCAATTCAAGGGACATATCGACGTCTTCTGGTCCTCAAGGCCAGCAAGATTATTGCTATGGTGGCCATTATCGTAATTATCATTTGGAGGACCATCACTCTATCATTGGATCAAACACTCTTCCAGGCAATATGGCCAACGTCTATCTCAACTCCCATCGAGAAATTCGCCCAACGCCAAGCAGTGGCATTAGCGGCGTAGATGGGACAAATCCCCAACTGCAACAGCATCAGCTTGGATTGGAGACGCAGATGATCCTATGCAGTTGGCGGCTACTTTAACACTTCTAGTATCGGCATAGGCTGGCCATATTGAGAAGATGGTGAAAACACAACATTGCACGGCCGACTTTAACCCAACTAAGGGGTCTTTGGACTGAATCAACAGCTCCATCTAGTGCACCTAGATTTCAACTAATTCTAAATGGCCACATTTCCAACCAAGGACAAACACAAACACGTCAACATATTGGCGACCACATCACTCAATTACCATTCAAACGGATTTACGATCTAGCATAGGACTTCGTCCAAGATATTCATACTCTACTTATGGATTTGTGGGGGAGGGGGTAGAGATGTCAGCAGGGACTCGGATTCACTACACTCCCACCAACAATTGCGTAGCCGGAGATTGTCCGCCAAACCAAGAGGAGAAATAAAAACTCACCAATGTTGTCAGTCATCCACAAATTGTTTATTGCTTATGTTGGTTTTGCTATGAAAGTAATTTATATATCGTTTAAAACTTGAAACAGTTTTATATGTACGTATATACACATCATTGTTGTAATAAGGTTTCTTATGTTAAGGTTTTTATGTATAAAGTTTTATATCTATTTCTAGAATAGCAATAGTATCTCAATTTCTCTTTCGGTTATAGTTTCGGTTTCATCGATTTCAAAGCCTGTTCTTAGGGTCTGGTGTTTCTTTTTTTTTTTTCAAAACTGTATTTATTAACCATAATTAGAATTCGTACATTTAAGTAATACAGTGACTTAAAATTAATTTTGTAACAATTGCTTACATGTAATTATTATAATAATATATACATTTTCCAAACAATATTTTATGGGATATAAGATAGATGCGTGTTTATAAATTTAGTGGTATTATCTTCCTGGAAAAGGTCAGAAAACCAGGAATTTTGTTTTTTTCAACTTTACTTAATCTAAACTTAATCCTAATTATATAAATAACTTAACCTAATTTAGTCTGATTACAGTATGATTTTCATAAAGCCATAAACAAAGTTTTATAATTAATGGGATATATGTTATGAATTAAAGGATGTGGAATGAGGTCAGTTATGGGTTAGAGGTAGAGTATTTCTCTCCGGTTGTTCGTTGGAAAAGCGTAGGATGTTGGAAAATGGTTGGACGTTACAGTATTTGAACTGGTTAGGGGTAACTTCGGTGTTGTGGTATATGATCTCATTTGAATCATTTACCAGTCTGCCTGAGGCGAAGATAGCTCTGGTGTGGAGACAGTTGGGTAGTTAGTTCTGATATCTAGAGGGTTCTTTAAGAGCGAGGTTATTATGGGATTGGGGTTATTTTGTAGGTTTTCGATAAATTTGATAGACAGTTCGAGGAATCGTCTATCGAGGCCCTCGATACCAGCGGTATTATAGAGTTCGACGTTACTATAGTACTTATAGGAGTTAGGACGACGATGTAACCCAGAGACATACCTAAAGCATTTTCTTTCGAATACTCGTAATTTCTCCATTTGGGAGGGAGTGATATGGTACCACGGGCTCCTCGATAGTATAGTGGTTAGTATACCCACCTGTCACCCGGGAGACCGGGGTTCGATTCCCCGTCGGGGAGCCTATGGCGCATGACTAATGACCTTGCCCAGAAAAAATAAATCATTATGGAAAATTTAACAAGCCTTAGGACTTGCTAAATAAGGTCAAGACCGGTCCCCGGTTGTAGTGCCGATGATGATGATGATATGGTACCACAATGGACACGCGTACGTGAGTGTGGGTCTGATAATTTGTTTGTAAATGAGCAGTTTGACTTTGTGAGAGACACTATTAGGTTTCCACATTACTCTTCTACAGAGATTAAGCTGAATTGTGGCTTTATGAAGGGAATTTTTAATGTGGTTGGGAAAAGACCAGTTATTAGAAAAAGTGATTCCCAAATATTTTAGGGCTTTGGAGGGTTTTATCAGAGTGTTGTTCAGTTGAATCTTAATTTTGTTGTGGCAGCGTCTAGTGTTGTTTGTACAGTGCTCGTTTTTGCCCTTGAACACTATGAGCTGCGTTTTATTTGGATTAAGGTGGATTTTCCACTTATTAAAGTATGTTGATAGGTTAGGGAGGAAGTTGTTAATGCGGTTTCTTGCAGCCTTAACAAATTTGCTGCTAGAGTAAATTAATGTATCATCAGCATAATTCAGCATCAGAACATTAGGAGATACGGGTTGAGAATATCTGAGGTATATAACACATATAAAATTGGCCCTAAAATGGAGCCTTGGGGAACACCCGTGGTTAGGGTGTGGGTTTCTGAGACAGAAGAATTTATTCTCACAACGAATTTTCTGGCAGAAAGATATGAGGCTAAGAGCTTTGTTGTGTGAGAGTTTAGATTAAATATGGAGTGCAGTTTGTACAGAAGCCCTGAGATCCAGACGCAATCAAACGCCTTAGAAATATCGAGAAATATACACACAGTAGGGCTTTGGTTTTGGAGACCAGTTGTAACATCGTGTGTAAGTTTTAGTAGAGCATGACATGTGGATGGTCGCTTACGAAATCCGAACTGACAGTTAGGGATGAGGGCATTCTCATTGGCAAATGAGAGAAGATTTTGGTAGATCTTGCGTTCCAGTATCTTACTTAGTGTACTTAATAGGGATATTGGACGATAATTGCAAGGGCTATTACTACTACCGGGCTTCTTAATAGGAATTACTACCGCAGTTTTCCAGTTCTCTGGGAAGTGCAATGCATTAATTATATGATTAAGAAGAATGAGGATGGGAAGTAGATTCGGTGGGCGCAGCCTTTTAAATAAAAGACGTGGGATTCCATCTAATCCAGTTGACTTTTTGTTATTTCCTGATCTTACGATCTCGGATAATTCGTCCGCAGTTAGAAAAGTTGTAGGGTCTAAGGGGTGTGAAGCTATGTTTGTGTTGTTGAATTCACCGATGAAAGGAGTAAAAGATGGGAATAATCTGTTTGAGATGTATTCGTTTACTGTGTTCTCGAAGCCAGGAGTTGAGAGACAATTATTTTGCTCATGGATCTTTGCAAAGTGTTCTGCGAGGCAATTTGCTATGTCCGAATCGGACTGGGCAATATTATTGCTGATCGGGTTAATGAGATGGTCAATTCGGGGTTTATATTTACGACCAGTTAATTGGTTGATGTTTTTGAAAAGATTCCGATTTTGTTTGATATTTTTAAGTGTAGAGATGTAGTTTTCATCTGCGAACTTTTTCAACTGCTCATTTATCAGAGTGGATAGGAGTTGGATTTGGCTTTTAATAAAGGGGCAGTATCTTGTACGAAGTTTACGGCGGAGCTGCTTTTTAAGGCGCAATAATTTGGTTAGGATGCTGGGCAAAGGCTTTCCTAAATAGTTATGAGGAATGGTTGTCGGGGTGTTGTTGCTGAGAGCCTGCTTAAGAATTTGCTCTATTCTTAAAGATGCGTGATCGATTTCAGTAGGGAGTAAGTTAGATGCTTCAGGGATATACAAGTCAGAGAAACTTATCGCTATGTCCCTATTGACTTTTCTCCAATTTGTTTTGGTGAAGTTTGGGACAGGGTTTGACGAGTAAAGTGGGTCGAGAGAGGGGATTTGGATCGTGGTGTGAACGGAACCATGATCAGAAGGAAATATAAAGGAGACTGTAGGTGGACCCGCTGAGTGAACATCATCGGACTTGAGGAAGAAGTCGATTGTTGACTTGGGAACAGACTGTTGGATTATCTGAGAAATGTCAGAATCTGGGAAATCTGGTTGTCGTGAAGGGTGAATATAAATGGATGCTAAGACGAGCACTTTATTCTTCTCACAAAAAAAATTTTACTGCCGTGTATTCAATGCTAAATATATTTGTGAATCTAATTTCACTGAATTGAAATTTTTTGTGTATTAAGATGCCGGTACCTCCGTGGGATCCATTAATTCTGGGATTAGAAACAAAAGTATAATTGGGAATGGAAACTCGGGAATTTGGTTTGAGCCAGGCCTCTGAAAGGAAGAGGATATCTGGGAAACATTTTTTAACAAACAACCGGGGGTGTTGCTTACGTATGTTAGAGTAAATGGATTCTGTGTTGAGGAATATAATGGTTAGTTTAGAGAGAGCTGGAAAGAATATGGGAAGTTATTAGTGAAAGAATCTGACCTTTTTTTTCTGTTTCTGACATATGCCTCAGCGAAGGAAGCATGGGCTGTAAGGCTTTGGATGTAACTCATGATGTCCAGATTGAAATTTTTAATATTGTCGTTAGAGGGAGGGGTGGTATTGAGGCTTCCTTTTGCTGCATCCGCGTAAGATATTCCGGGTCGGGTTAACTTTACTTCCTGCAATACTGTTGGTTTCGTTGTAGTTGGTTTAACTGTTGACATTACTAATTTCCGTCTTTGCAGAAGACCCGGCTAGCTCAGTCGGTAGAGCATGAAGTCTGGTGTTTCTGATCGAAACTTCTTAAATACAAAATTTCGGTAAATCACATACATTACAAGAAGTTCATTAAGTACTTAAATCAAATAGTAGAGATACTTATTCTTAAATTGTAAAAAAAGGGATTCATTAAATTAAAATAATAATAATAGTAATGATAGTAAACAAACACTGCTTCTGGCTTTAAGATTATGCACAAGAGTTTCATAATCTTTCGTCATACGTTGTTATTACAATATCAATTGTTATTGTTCGTTTCTAGTGATTTTCTTACTTATTTAACTCCTTGAGGTAAATTTGGCAAGATAAATTGTTACAATATTCTTTTTTTTTTTATAATCAGCATTTTACTCTTGTTGATCGTTATTTCTCCGTTGGGTGTGACCACCTGCTGGATAAGTTGAATCTGCTGCTGCTGTGGATTCTGTATACTATTCACTAAGGTCGCCGCGATTTGTTGTTGACCCGTATTGGCTGCACTTAATAAGATATTCTGTGGCGCTATCACTATATTGATACCTTGCCGAGATTGTTGCAGGTGCTGATTACTTATTATTCCATTTGGTGTTACATTAGCAGTTTGCATTTGGTATGCAGTTTGTTGTTGGTTACCCGCCTGCCCAGCCGATTGTATATAAAATTGCATTGGTTGCTCTGTGACAGTCGACGGTACGGTATTGGCAGTAATATTAACATTATTGGCGTTGGACGCTGATTGTGGCGGAGTGTGTTTAACGACTTCGGATATTTTCTTGCTGGTGGCGGCGTTGTTTTTATCTCCTCTCTAAGCACTATATCAATTAAGAAATCGAACTGGTCACAAATTGGAATAGCCTGTGCGATGTCGGTACGATGGGGTGTACGTCTTTTACTTTCCTCGGTATGAACTCAAGCGCGTAACGTTAGCTCTTGAATGAAATATTCACAAGCTTTAGCAAACAATAAAGGTGCTTCAGTGGCAATCATTCGTGTATTTTCGTCTAATTTCATGATCTTCTTTATTCGCGCCAGAGGTAATGCCTGATGTTTAGCATCAATTTGTTGTATATTTTTAACCTCCTCCAAAACACTCGGCCAAACTGGTTCAATCGTTGGAGGTTTTTTACTCTGCACTCCTTTCATAAATTTATGTTGATCGGTGCTGGATGAGGAAACTGATGGTTCTACAGATTCAGGTACTTCGACTTTAATTGGTGTAACGGTGATTGTATTGCCCATTTGGTTTATTTGCGATGTCCTGGTATTGAAAATACTTAAATTTTGAATTGAATTCTGATTTGCAATAAGTGTGTAAACGGTGTGTAGTACTGTTAGGCAAGCGAAACCATCATAAGCAATAAACAATTTGTGGATGACTGACAACATCGGTGAGTTTTTATTTCTCCTCTTGGTTTGATGGACAATCTCCCGCTACGCAATCGTTGGTGGGAGTGTAGTGAATCCGTATCCCTGCTGACATCTCTACCCCCTCCCCCACACTGGCGACCCCGACGTGATGTGCGCGCCTTGGTAGTTGGATGAGGACTAACTGATGAAATCGAAAATTCATTGCTTTGTGGCAGTGGGGTTATAGCTAGTCAGCTCGCTGCCACTTACTAAGAATTTTGGAAGAATTGCTACGCCTGCATAGGAATTTAATTCCAACGAATCCTTGCCGTATAAGCTAAGTTGGATTCGTTGGTTGTGTATACCGGGAAATTGCAATTGCTTGGGTGCAAGCAAGGAATATCGTTTAGATAGAATTTTAACCGAAGTCATTTCGGGGAAATTTATGCGGCTGGGTATATTTGGTGTTGATGGTTAATATTCCGTTGTGGATTTAAAAATGCGTTAGTTACGCCATATGAATTTCGGGGAAATTAAGATTGCTTGGTCGCAAAGGGGGAATATGGATTAAGTAAGGAATTGAACGAAGCAATTTTGGGAAAATGTATGTGATGTAATTGGGGGAAATGATTAATATTCCGTTGTAAATTGGAATACGCATTTATTTCAGCTTGGGAAATGGGTTGCTGGTAAGTATGGGGTGTATACAAATGCAGATTTTGCATGGGGAGTTGTATTAAGGTGACGCGCTGTTAGCGGTCAGGGTTGGTTAGAATTGTGGGTTGGTTCTCCATGTGGTATGGGGAACCCCCACAGATTTACGATCCAACATGGGACCACGTCCAAGATATGGATACTCGACTTATGGATTTGCGATGCAACATGGAACTACGTCCAAGATATTGTTACGAGCTTGGGATTCGCTGGATTAATTAATTTTAATAAATAAGAGCCGTTAAATCGATTTTGAATTAATATAACACTTTATTCGTCCGGTAATAACAACCGTTACTTTTACCGTACACAACGATTTCTTGACTTATCGCTTCCGTACTTATATTCTTTACTTATCGCTTGCTTCACTTTCTTACTCATTACTTGTCTCCATGATCTGTGTGCGACGTATTTATTTCCTCATTCTGATTTGGCGTTTCATTTCCGTCTGTTCCATAGTCTTGAATGTTCTACTGTTCATAGTCTCCAGTTTTCCAGTACTCTCTAGAATATCCTAGTACTTTGTTTCGGACTTTATCGAATATTCTAGTACCGATTGTCATATTCGTCACAATATTGATACTCTACTCACGGATTTACGATCCAACACGGGACTACGTACAAGATACTCATACTCTATTTGCGGATTTACGATCCAACCAACATTTCAATTATCAACAAATATCAAAAACAACAACGACGGCCTTACCTCGAGCTACAACGTTAGCACACAATGGCCAACTTCGCCCTTTTGTCACATATACACACACACCCACACACACTGATAACATCAAGTATTCTACTATAACATAACTCATTATATTTCATAACTGAGATCAATTAATCGAATCAATATATAGTATAACAATATAAGTAATTATTACCATCCTATCCCTGCACCGCACGGGTTCAGGAACAACAAGAGGGTTGAATCTTCTGGCTCTCAACCACAACATCCTTATACAACCAGGGACAGGTCTCAACATGAACCAACTTGTTACGTCTCCAGCGCCGTGCTTCCTCTTTCGAGGGAAGAGCGTGGGGGTTATATATTTATTAAATTAATTATAGTTAGTTTTTATTTATTTTTATATTTTATTGAACTCAGCTATCTCAAGCTGAGCTCTCTTCTGAACTACTTTTACAATATAAATTTTCCTGTTTTTATAGAACATTTTGTTCCAACTAACTGTGTCGTATAAAATGAACAAAACAATCTAGAAGTCTCTGTGACTTAAAATTTTGAATAAACTTTGAACGAAAATCAAAGTGGCTATGTTTTGAAATAAAAATGTGCTTGTTATGAAAAGGGGCATGTTTTTAAATGTGCTGTAAGTGACTGGATATAGAATATTGTGTCTGTTTATTTATGAATTGTATTAAATGAGAATGTAAGATATGTGAGGATGTAGTTTTAAAGGTTGTGTTAGAAAGGACATGAGATTAGTGTTAAAGCGAATAAGGGTAGTATTCTGGAATACAACAAACTAGTGGAGTAGGATTTGCAATTCCCAGTGGACAAACATTCATTGGACAAACTAGTGCAGTTGGTCTTGCTGTTCCCAGTGGGCGCTGACATGCCCCTTCGTTGATAGCCCAAAGGAAAGGTCTTTATTGATCCAATATTTGCCGGCGCGGGAAGATGTTGCAAGAACAACTCAACGAGTGAATTCAAAGCAACCGTGCCAAAGTAAAGGACAACACTCATCTCGGCAACGTCTCGTGATAGGCAACGGTGAGCTGACTCTAGCAAGTTTGAAGTCAAAGTCGAGCTTTCAAGAGTCATCATAATTGAGAGAAAGCATTGAAGACGACCTTCGATTAGATCCGTTGTCAGCCAAACGGGAGTTTGCTGCCGATGACCCCGCTGCTACGATCGAATGTTTTTCCACAGACAACGGAGGAACAACAGTTGCTGTTGCGGTGCAGTAATAAAATGTACACCAGTGGGGTATTCGGTACTTGTTATTTTCCTGTTTTTTTTTTTTTTTTTGAGTTGTCACAATTAACAGTGTTCAGTTTAGTTATGGTCTGGTTCAGTTGGCCTTCAGCATTTTTTGTTATCTTGAGTTGTGACAGTTAAAGTGAAATTAATTAATAGTAAAATAAACCAATCTTAACGTCACCAAGAGTTCTGTTTTTCATTTAATTTTGTGCATTTTGTGAAAGCTGTCTCGTTAAGGATTGGAAACCAGCGGAACCAGTATTGTTGGCGATGCATCACGAATTCACAGGAAAGGCAAGGCAAGCGCTAACATACCATTTCCAGGGAAACGACGATCAGCGGCGCACCGAATTCAGGAAGCCACTAAGAAAAGCAGATCCCAGGAAACGAGCGAAGGAGGGGACTACTGCGGGCCTATATAAGGCGCGCACATTCGATGAAGCAGCCCCACTCAAGCCAGAGCAGAAACAACAACGAAATCAGCCGCGAGAAATGAAAGACCCCCGCCAATCTCCATCAAAAACCTGACCAGCACCAAAGCTATAATTCAAACCCTGCAAAATGCTATGGGTCACCGGAATTTCAGCACAAATATAAAAGGATCTAGGACTTCCATAACAGTCAGATCATTAGACGATCATGAAAGGGCAGTTAAAAAACTGTTAGAGGAACAATATCAGTTCTTCACCTTCCAACATCCGAATAGCAAACCAACTACCTTTATTATAAGGCATATCGATCCAGAATGGACCAATGAGGAATTAGGACTGGAAATTGCTAGGATATGTCCACAAATAAAAATTAATAAGCTGGACTACTTCCAAACACCATACATGAGGACAAACAACATAAAAAACCTCCGGATCATACAAATCCCACCAAATCAGGATATCAACCAACTTAAACAAATTAAATATTTGTTTACCCAAAAAATCGCAATCAAGAAATTCTACATTGCAAGCGATGCCAAGACTCAGGACACTTGGCGGTCTCATGCCACCAGCAAAGACGTTGCGGCAGATGCGCAGAGGAACGCGAGCTAGATGAATGCAAGGTAAATCCACAAGGCCTGGAACCAGAGACAGCCCAAACCGCCAACGCCGATGGATCCATTACCACAAAGAAGATTACAGTAAAATGTTGTAACTGTGGAGGGCCACATCCAGCAAATTTCTCTCAATGTCCTCAGTTCTGCAAAGACGGAAATTAGCAATGTCAACAGTTAAACCAACTACAACGAAACCAACAGTATTGCAGGAAGTAAAGTTAACCCGACCCGGAATATCTTACGCGGATGCAGCAAAAGGAAGCCTCAACACCACCCCTCCCTCTAACGACAATATTAAAAATTTCAATCTAGACATCATGGGTTACATCCAAAGCCTACATGCCATGCTTCCTTCGCTGAGGCATATGTCAGAAACAGAAAAAAAAAGGTCAGATTCTTTCACTAATAACTTCCCATATTCTTTCCAGCTCTCTCTAAACTAACCATTATATTCCCCAACACAGAATCCATTTACTCTAACATACGTAAGCAACACCTCCGGTTCTTTGTTAAAAAATGTTCCCCAGATATCCTCTTCCTTTCAGAGACCTGGCTCAAACCAAATTCCCGAGTTTCCATTCCCAATTATACTTTTGTTTCTAACCCCAGAACTAATGGATCCCACGGAGGTACCGGCATCTTAATACACAAAAAATTTCAATTCAGTGAAATTAGATTCACTAATATATTCAGCATTGAATACACGGCAGTAAAATTTTTTTTTGTGAGAAGAATAAAGTGCTCGTCTTAGCATCCATTTATATTCACCCTTCACGACAACCAGATTTCCCAGATTCTGACATTTCTCAGATAATCCAACAGTCTGTTCCCGCTCCATTTATAATCGGGGGAGACTGAAATGCTCGTCATACAGCATTCAATGATAATAAATGCAACAAATATGGTCGTCAGTTGCTAGCCCTCCTCTCATCTTATCCATATACATACATTGACTCCCCATTACAGCCAACTCGTGTCACTAGCACAGCCAAGTCAACAATCGACTTCTTCCTCAAGTCCGATGATGTTCACTCAGCGGGTCCACCTACAGTCGTCTCCTTTATATTTCCTTCTGATCATGGTTCCGTTCACACCACGATCCAAATCCCCTCTCTCGACCCACTCTACTCGTCAAACCCTGTCCCAAACTTCACCAAAACAAATTGGAGAAAAGTCAATAGGGACATAGCGATAAGTTTCTCTGACTTGTATATCCCTGAAGCATCTAACTTACTCCCTACTGAAATCGATCACGCATCTTTAAGAATAGAGCAAATTCTTAAGGAGGCTCTCAGCAACAACACCCCGACAACCATTCCTCATAACTATTTAGGAAAGCCTTTGCCCAGCATCCTAATCAAATTATTGCGCCTTAAAAAACAGCTCCGCCGTAAACTTCATACAAGATACTGCCCCTTTATTAAAAGCCAAATCCAACTCCTATCCACTCTGATAAATGAGCAGTTGAAAAAGTTCGCAGATGAAAACTACATCTCTACACTTAAAAATATCAAACCAAATCGGGATCTTTTCAAAAACATCAACCAATTAACTGGTCGTAAATATAAACCCCGAGTTGATCATCTCATCAACCAAATCAGCAATAATATTGCCCAGCCCGATACGGACATAGCAAATTGCCTCGCAGAACACTTTGCAAAGATTCATGAGTAAAATAACTCTCTATCAACTCCCGGCTTCGAGAACACAGTAAACGAATACATCTCAAACAGATTATTCACATCTTTTACTCCTTTCATCGGTGAATTCAACAACACAAACATAGCTTCACACCCCTTAGACACTACAAATTTTCTAACTGCGGACGAATTATCCGAGATCGTAAGATCAGGAAATAACAAAAAGTCAACTGGATTAGATGGAATCCCACGTCTTTTATTTAAAAGGCTGCGCCCACCGAATCTACTTCCCATCCTCATTCTTCTTAATCATATAATTAATGCATCGCACTTCCCAGAGAACTGGAAAACTGCGGTAGTAATTCCTATTAAGAAGCCCGGTAGTAGTAATAGCCCTTGCAATTATCGTCCAATATCCCTATTAAGTACACTAAGTAAGATACTGGAACGCAAGATCTACCAAAATCTTCTCTCATTTGCCAATGAGAATGCCCTCATCCCTAACTGTCAGTTCGGATTTCGTAAGCGACCATCCACATGTCATGCTCTACTAAAACTTACACACGATGTTACAACTGGTCTCCAAAACCAAAGCCCTACTGTGTGTATATCTCTCGATATTTCTAAGGCGTTTGATTGCGTCTGGATCTCAGGGCTTCTGTACAAACTGCACTCCATATTTAATCTAAACTCTCACACAACAAAGCTCTTAGCCTCATATCTTTCTGCCAGAAAATTCGTTGTGAGAATAAATTCTTCTGTCTCAGAAACCCACACCCTAACCGCGGGTGTTCCCCAAGGCTCCATTTTAGGGCCAATTTTATATGTGTTATATACCTCAGATATTCCTCAACCCGTATCTCCTAATGTTGGGATGCTGAATTATGCTGATGATACATTAATTTACTCTAGCAGCAAATTTGTTAAGGCTGCAAGAAACCGCATTAACAACTTCCTCCCTAACCTATCAACATACTTTAATAAGTGGAAAATCCACCTTAATCCAAATAAAACGCACCTCATAGTGTTCAAGGGCAAAAACGAGCACTGTACAAACAACACTAGACGCTGCCACAACAAAATTAAGATTCAACTGAACAACACTCTGATAAAACCCTCCAAAGCCCTAAAATATTTGGGAATCACTTTTTCTAATAACTGGTCTTTTCCCAACCACATTAAAAATTCCCTTCATAAAGCCACAATTCAGCTTAATCTCTGTAGAAGAGTAATGTGGAAACCTAATAGTCTCTCTCACAAAGTCAAACTGCTCATTTACAAACAAATTATCAGGCCCACACTCACGTACGCGTGCCCATTGTGGTACCATATCACTCCCTCCCAAATGGAGAAATTACGAGTATTCGAAAGAAAATGCTTTAGATATGTCTCTGGGTTACATCGTCGTCCTAACTCCTATAAGTACTATAGTAACGTCGAACTCTACAATACCGCTGGTATCGAGCGCCTCGATAGACGATTCCTCGAACTGTCTATCAAATTTATAGAAAACCTACAAAATAACCCCAATCCCATAATAACCTCACTCTTAGCGAACCCTCTAGATATCAGCACTAACTATCCTAACTGTCTCCACACCAGAGCTATCTTCGACTCAGACAGACTGGTAAATGCTTCAAACGAGATCATATACCACAACACTGAACTTACCCCCAACCAGTTTAAATACTGTAACGTCCAAGCATTTTCCAACATTCTATGTTTTTCCAACGAACAACCGGAAAGAAATACTATACCTCTAACCCATAACTGACCTCACTCCACGTCCTTCAATTCCTATATCCCCTTAATTATAAAACTTTGTTTTGTTTATAGCTCATTTTATAATAATCAGACTAAGTTAGGTTAAGTTATATTTATATTTATATTTAGGGTTAAGTTTAGATTAAGTAAAGTAAAAATAAGAAATTCCTGGTTTTCTGACCTTTTCCAGGAAGACGAAACCCTACTAAATGTATAAACACACATCTATCCTGTAACTCTTAAAACATTGTTTGGAAAATGTATTATAATAATAATTGCATGTACACAGTTGTTACAAAATTAATATTAAGTCACTGTATCACTTAAATGTACAAATTAAAAATACGGTTAATAAATACAGTTTTGAAAAAAAAAAAAAGAAAAAAGATGAAGCAGCAGGAGTCGTCGAAGGAACTCCTACGGAATCAGTCTTGTTCAAGACTAAGAATAAAGAGATCAAACAATAACAAAATAATAAAATATTCAATTCGTCAATAAATAGTAAAATAAGCGAATTATACCGCGTTTTGCTAGTCTAGTATAATTGGGTCGTTTTTTCACTTTCGTTAAATAGGGATTTGTACTGGGCAAGACTAAAACGCCCCTTTCATCCAGAAAAGAGACCGGCTCTGGAGGTACAATCCCTCGAATTGACAAAAGCATCGTTGGCCGGCCAGCGCCGGAATACAGTCCACTAAAGGAGAGACTGAGGCGTCGCTAGAGGAAGCGCCGTTTGCTTGCTCAGTTTTCCTTTTTCATTGCAGCAACAAGTATATAAGGCGAAACAACAATAATCCACGACCGGTGGATTCCAATTTGCTTTATCCACAGCGATAACACTACTTGACAGTCGTTTGAGTCAGACCACCCATGTATATACTTTAGTTGTAGGTACTTATGTTGCTTGAATTAACCCAATAAATGGGATGGTAGCCCCACTAAACTAAACTAACTTCTCGGTAGGTAAAAAAGAAAACTTCGGGTAACGCTATAGAGACAAGAGTAAGGCGATTGCCCTGCATATAGGCTTGTAAGAGTAAGAATGAGCTGATTCTCCCCGAATACGTAGTGCAGTAGGGAGACGCACAGGATGAAGCTCCAGCGACACAGGGTTGTTGTTAATGTTACGAGTATCTACCAACGAGGTTTTCCCTAAAAAAAATGTTATATTATTTTTAAGCTATTCCATCATTTAGTTAAATTGATTTTGATACAGAGCAGGTACAAATACTTTAATCTAGAAACTAGCAATTTAAATCAAGGAGTCACATAAAAATGAACAACAAATAATCTACAGGTTATATAAAATTTTGCGGTAGCAGAATTATGTACATATATTTTGGGAATGAATTTATCTTATCATTATGAAGCTCATAAAAATTATATTCAAGGAATTGATATTGTTAGTTCTTTGGCTGGCGCTTGTCTTAATAAATTGTATTTAAAATGTGTGTTTTGTATTAAAGGAAACTTGCCGTTTTTATTTACAAATGGAAGAAGCGAAGGAACTATGTGATTTCGTGGAGAACAACCCGGCCTGCCATCGAACTGACTACCTAATTGACTATGGGGGCTTTCTATTCTGCACGTTATTCCCTGGATCACCAAATGCGATACTCTTATCCCTTCTTGTATTATTAGTCATTGGCCTAATATACTTCTTACTTCTATGCGTCCTGGGTTTCGTTACGTAATATTGATTTGACAAGTTTTTTTGAATATACTATTGACTAAATGATTTTTCTACTCGTAGTGTTACAAATCTTATAGCTATTTCATATCTTCTAAAAATGAATGAGCACAGTGCCGGCGCGACTGTTGGTGTTATAATATACACGTTATCCGATGTTTTATCAGCATTTAAACTGTATCGAGGAGGAATCGAACTGATTTTGGGTGAAATGCTGGGTATTGCTATGTACTTAAGAGTATTCCTTTTAGGAATGGTGATATGCATAACGCCAATGGTTTTATATCGCCTATATTTTTGGCGCGACATGCTTGTGTATATCTTTGCAATGATATTTTGTGATCTAGTGTCGTATACCGGCCGGTATACCAACTTATTTGAAGGCATATTTGCTATGCTTTTCTATCCTTCGCTTTGTTACATAATCTACATTCAACATTGTGCTACGCTCGAAGGTAAGTTTTTTTTCAATTTCGAGAATAGATTTAATAAATCTGAAATAACTCAATTGTTTTAGGTCGGCTAAGAACGCAGGAATACTATATCACTAAACAAAGCGATCAGTTATTTTTATTTTTAACGAATAATATACAGATTACGAAAGTGCCAGAAATACCGGGGGCAAATCCGCTGGAATTTGACTATCTACGTCAATTCCAGTATGTTATCAATCCGTTAAGAAGTGAAATATATGATTACTCAGCTTTTTGGCAAAAATGCATACTAATATGTCTTGTAAGTAGTATACCTATGTTAATATCGAATACTTTATGTCAATACATTTTGCAGTGGCCCATAGTAATCATTGTGAAATTACTAGTACCAATCGTCGATCTTCGATTACCAGGCGACGGATGGTCGAAAGTATTACTCGTTATTAATTTTATAGTGGCGCCTATATTAGTGGCACCATATCTTAATCTAATTGGAGTTGCGGTCTGTACATGCTGTACATGGTTAATTGCTCTTGGCTTAGTATTAAAATTGTCTGTAGGTAGACCTAGTCATCAATTAGTGAGTATTGAAGTATATGTATTGAGTACTGCTTTAAACTAACGCAATTGTTATTCTTTTGCTTACTTCTCTGATTTGCTTTCTCAACTTAATAAATTGATTGTATAAATGATGTATTAATAATTTCTGGTCCTAGATATTACACAGGTACAAAGCATCACAGGATGGAATATAGATACCACTTGCTCCTAGTTAATAGTAGGTTTAAAGTCACAATGGCACAAAAGCCAATCCAAGCCATTGTTCTACTGTCTACACTGCTGTCGATGAATCAAAACATTGTGGACTGTACCTTACAAGACAGTTCTGTCCAAGGATTTGTATCATACTTTACTATACTTGTCTATATTCGCAATCGAGGATTAAGTTTTCGAGTAGCTCTCACAAATACCCAACCTAACAAAGAAATATAGAAAACATATCTTTATCATCAACATAGGCTCCTTTGAAGTCAATACAGCTTTGTCCACGATGTACTAAAGGTTGGACATCCTATTTATTGCTTGGGGATCATCAAGCTTTAAGAGAGCTAGAAATGACTGCAATGCGTATATTCAACGCGCAAAGTTCTTGCATGACCAGAGAGTGAGACAAATATACTACACTCTCCCACAGGTAGTAGAAACTTCTGGGCATTTGTGAAGAACATTCAAAACTCGGTCTGCTCATCCATTCCTTCGCTTATAGTTGATGACAAACCAGTCACCACTGCAATAGAGAAGGCGAATCTACTTGCTGCACATTTTGCAGCCAACGCAACGCTGCCTGATACATCAGTTTCGCCTCAGCTTGAGCATAAGCAGCACACCATGAGTCCGATTCACTTCCGAACGCGTACTGTTGCCGGGGCGTTCAAGGAGCTAAACGTGCACAAATCCGCTGGTCACGATGGAATTCCCCCCATTCCTCTTGAAGAGATGTTCCTTTTCACTCATTAAACCACTGCGGAAACTCTTCCATTTGTCTTATTCTACTGGTCGTTTCCCAAAAAAATGGATGTGAGCGAACATTCAGGCAATTCCCAAAAAGGGTGACAAATCATCCCTTTCTTCTTATCGACTCATAGCATTAACTTCTATTCTCTCCAAGGTAATAGAATCTCTTATCAACCGTCAACTTTAGAAATATCTGGAATCAAATGACCTCCTCAATGACCGCCAATCGTAGCAACAGGTCCACAGGAGATTTGATGGCGTACCTCACCGAAAAGTGGAGCCATTCCATCCAGTACACTTCGGAGAAAGCAAGGTTGTTGCATTGGATATCTCGAAGGGCTTCGGCAGAGTTTGCCATCCAGCCCTTTTATCAAAATTGCATTCATGTGGAGTGTACAATTCTCTGATCCAATGGATAAGAGACTATGTTTCTGGCCGTTCAAACCAAGTGGTTCCTGATGCTGTCAAATCTGCCTACCATCAAATTAATGCAAGTGTTCCCCAAGGATCTGTACTCTCACCCACTCTCTTCCTCATCTTTATAAATGGTATCTTGTCAATTACTCACAACCCAATTCACTCGTTTGCTGATGATAGCACGTTGAGTTTCTCATTCTCATACGAACACTCCCGTCCAAACTCTTCGAACGTCAATAGCAATCAGCAGATTATGCTTAATACACTGAATTTCGACCTCAACAAGATATATCAATCCAAGTGGTTCTTGATGGTGTCAAATCTGTCTCCCATCAAATTAATGCAGGTGTTCCCCACGGTTCGGTACTCTCACCCACTCTCTTCCTCATCTTTATAAATGATCTCTTGTCAATTACTCACAACCCAATTCACTCGTTTGCTGTTGATAGCACGTTGAGTTTCTCATACTCATACGAACACTCCCGTCCAAACTCTCCAAACGTCACTACCAACCAGCAACTTATGCTTGATACATTGAATTCAGACCTCAACAAGATATATCAGTGCGGAGTGGAATTCAATGGCCTAAAAACTCAGTGCTGTCTCTTGTCGTCAAAGGTGAGCCCCAAAGTAAATATACTGCCGATGAACGGCACTTGTATCAACGAAGCCAAGGAACTGTCAATCCTCGGCACTCGAATTAATTCGACTCTTAACTGGAATGACCACATATTTGAAGCTGCGAAAAGTGCAGCCAAATGTATGGGGTTCCTTAAGAGATGCAAAAGATACTTCACTCCATCCAACCTGGCCACTATTTACAAGGCGTATATTCGCCCAAAAATGGAGTTCAACTCCCATATTTGGTCAGGCGCATCCAAAACTGCACTACACGTGCTCGACAGGATGCAAAAACGAGCAGTGAAACTTATTGGGGACCCAACCGTGAGACGATCAATTCCGTCGTTGGTACACAGGCGCAACGTATCATGCCTATCTCTTTTCTAAAGTATTACCACGGTCGTTGCTCAACTGAACTTGATGAATGTGTTCCGTCCTTTCAGACATTTTCCCGCGATACCCGTCAATCCGTGAATATGCATCAGTTCACGTTGAAAGTGGACTTTAGCCGAACCTCTACTCTCTTTCCCACCCCGACCCCACCCCACCCGCCGCCCACAACCTTATTACCCTCACACACACCAACTCCCGATCCTCCTATTCTCCCACTCGTTTTAACCCTAAACCTTCGTAATAAAATAAGCTTTTATTTTTTCTTGTCCTTTCTCTTCCTTTCTTAGGTTAGGTGTAGTTAAATTAGTCTTGTTTTATTGTAATAAATGTAATTTAGCTATATAAGCTTGTACTAAGCTAATAAATGGGGCACTTACCCACTAAATCAGATCAAATTAACCTCTCAGCGCAGTTCTATGTCATTTAACAGTCCATGTTCTTTGTTCACCTTGACTCGCCCACATACACATGAAATGATTCTTATCAACAACCATGTCTGTTCCAGCCCAGAATTCAACTTCTCGTGACTAAAATTTTTCGTATGCAAGCATCTCATGCGTTATTGCTTCCTGTGTAATACCCGAACTCTATACGAATCTATATCGTGCCTAAACTCCACGTTCATAAGCATATAAGGCATTACTGGTTCCTACGCAGGACCCCAAACTCTATACGAATCTACAAACATTTTGATCCTATGTGCACATTCTTCCGGAATGAGAACGCTGTATTAAACGTAATGAAATGTATGATTATACTTGTTATGAGGATTTGTATACCCCAAAGTATAGAGTATTAAGCCCAAGTCAAGTGGGTGATTCGATTCCGCTATAGGGAGGTTATTAAGGCTCCAACTACATAAGTCGGTCAATAAAGAGAAAAACGATGTAAAACACCACGCTGGTCCATCATGGCAGATTTTAATACTAGGTTTCTTATCAAAGTATTCGCACATTGTTGTATTAACATATTGTTATATTCCCATATTATGGTTTTGACAACTATTTCACCTAAAAAAACTTTTATCTCAAAAGGTAAAATCATGCCATTTTTTTCTCAACCTAAGAAACTTTTGTGGGGGTTCTTTAAAGCATTCCCAAGGAACCACCCATTTCCTTAAATCAACCTGCCTTTCCCTCACTCCACAAGCCAATTCACTTACCTGCAATCGAGCAGCGTAAGCTACCTTTCATTAGCTTTCACCTAAAAGTAAAACCCCAGCAAGCATGCACATCATCAAATCATTTCGTTCATATTACACGAACCATACCAACCCAATCGGCTCAGCTCGTCAGCAATCTTGATGAGCAAACACACGCCAGTCTTTCAGCGTGTTCTTGTTCCAACAACCCGTTGGTCCAAGAAGACACGTCAGGCAATGTACTTGTTTACACAGCTGCAGCCGATTTTTCCGACCATTGATCGCCCAAGCTATACCCGATCATCGAATAGGACATGATCGCGATCATTGTTCAGATAATCATCCTAATGATCATGTCCTATGATACAGTTTACCGAAAACTAACATCCATTGAATCGGATACGATCATGATTGCTATTTAAACAATCATGCCAATGATCGTGTCCCACGTACAGTTTTCTTAACCAAACAATAGCCATCCTAGCCTTTGCCATAGGCGAACAAATCTTCGGTTGGCTTATCGTCACAGAAAAATATATTGCCTGCAATGGCATGATTCTGGGCGATTATGTAAACAGCCGACGTTCCCATGTAGCATTGGTTGAACCAAACAAATGCGCATCTCAGCGTATGACCCTCCGAAATAGTGTTTCTATTTACAGAACACACAGAAACCTATTTCTTCCTTCGGCGATCTTCGCTATCGTTTATCCCAACGATGCCTGCAGCCCCTAATACCAGTTCCTTTGTTTGTACAGTTGCAGGATCGACCTTTGCCTTGGCTTCCAGCGAATGGGTTTTCTTCCTGACCGTACGGTCACCACAGGGAAATTCTTCCAAAAAAAAAAACCAATCGATCGTTCATTGGTCATCACCAAAGAAACGATCCGATTCGGCTCCTCCCATATCGATTGAAATTCACCACTGCAGCTAGGGGATGTTGAGTGCAACAGCCACTCAGGGAGTCGAGTTTTACTATTCAGGGCGATCGGGTGTCAAGCACGAGTCAGTGCAATGGGAATAATAATTCGTGTCCTTTTGAAGTCACAAGCGATTAGACGGAAGTAGAAGTATAAGTTATACTGATTCATAATAGTGGCTATAAAGTAAGTTCATGTGTAGTTCTTTTCTAAATCCGAAAGTATAAACATCTCTACGGTTCCAAATACCACCGAACCGCGTAAGCAATACAAACTCTGTCAAGGATTGAAAAGCGGCTTATCCGAATACAAAATACCAATGATTGTAAATGCTGTGCTAAGTGGAATGTTATTATACGGAAACAATAAAAACATATTGATCAACGAGTTGCGTTTTGTTACTGTTATTTGTTGTATGCAGTTCCAGAGAAAGGATTGTCTAGTGTGTTGACAAGTGAAGACCGCCAAATCGTGATAAGTAAGTAAATAGTGCACCTCCCACGCAGCAAATTGGACTTGGTATCCGGGAGGCGAACATCAATCACGTGGGTGAAGAACAAATCCCATCAATTTGGGGAATTTCCTTGTGAAAGGATATAAAATACATATATAGAGGACAGAGAAGTAAGAGTGCTTGGAAACGTGTGATAAGTGTACTCATCCCATTTAGTGAAGTTGGCGATTTGGTAGGAAGTGAACATTAACAGTCCGCGAACTTGTTGGGAACCTTAGTGAAATAACCACACTTTTCTCCGCAAAGTTTCGAAGCATAGTCAAAGATCTCTTTTGACCATATCGGGAAACCTACATCATGATGGGGTAGTATCCCAACAGCGGACCAAACTTGAAACTGATCTGCCGCCTATTCCACCTTTTACGACACGTCCATCAACCTAGCACCGAAAGATAGTTACAAATTTCGCCCGACCACTTGATGAACCCTGAACGTGGAAAACAATACCGGATATATTCTGTATCTTTGCCCTGTCGCAGTCTCTGCTGTATCTTTTATATATTGTGACGCATATGACAATCAGTACTGGAATCTTCGAGAAAGTCCGAAAAAAAGTACTAGATTATTTTAGGAAGTACTGGAAAACTGGAATAGAACATTCAAGACTATGGACCGGACGGAAACGATACACCAAATCAGAATGAGGAAAAACGGTATAAATACGTCGCACGCAGAGCGGAAGAAGTAAGTTAGAGTGATAAGTAAGAAAGCGAAGCAAGCGATAAGTCTCAAGTTAGAAGTAAGAAGGAAAATACGCGATAAGTACGGAAGCGATAAGTCAAGAAATCGTTGTGTACGGTAAAAGTGACGGTTGTGATTAACGGACTAATAAAGTGTTATATTAATTCAAAAATCAATTAAACGGCACTTATTTATTCAAAAATAATTAATCCAGCGAACCCTAAGCTCGCTACAATATTTATAATTAAAAAAATTTAATAAGTTAAAATAGGAACAAACATTTGACAATAATAATAAATAATAATTAAGTCATTTATTCCACATCTTTAAAAAAGTTACATTTAAAATGTTGTTAGTTATTGTTAGTATATTTGCTTAATCTAGGTTGATAGAATTATTCTTTTCTGCTGGTTCCGAGATGACAATAGAAGCTTTTAATTATTTTTATATTTCTGTATTACTTCAGTTGTTTGCAGTAGCGGGAGCTTGTGCCCAGATAATACTAACCAATATTTTAGCGATGGAATATGTTGCGATAAATTCAATTATTGGTCATATACTTCAACTAAAATCTGCTGTGAGTGGGGCAACCCTACTAACTTTCGCAAACACAATTCCAGGTATTTTGAGTAAACTTAAATAATAAGATTATCTTAGCCAATGGTAAACTTTCTTCCAGAGTTCGTAATGGCGTTCACTGTGATCCGATGGAATTACAAAACACTACCTGTGGCACAGTTTCTCGTATCACCCATTTTCGGTAAGCTTTAATAAATCTACACCGAGTTTTCTCGGCTAATATCGTCTTAACAAGCATACACCTTTATGGTATTCTTCTACACCCCTTTTTTTGTTTATATAATAGGTGCTCGCAATGATAATTTTTTGAAACACTTTCATATCGGTTTGCAGTAAGAGCAGATGGGGAAAAAGGCAAAAGAAACTTTAGATTGCTAATTAATACGCATTCCTATAGTTCGACTGAATAACGATTGGCAGTTTATCTGTCGATTAAAAATGACATTCTATTTTGGAGCTTGTGGCGGTTCCGCCAAACCCCACTGTTACTTACCTGAAGAACCCCCATAACTTCGACCCAACCTTATAAGTTTCGCTAATGCAATTGCATTAGCACCTGAAATGCCTACGCATCTAGGTTATCTAATGTATAACCTAAAAGTCCCTGTAAAAGAATTGTTACCTTTCATGCATTTCTTCGCATACAAATTCCCTATAAGAATTCTTTCCATTATACAGGAGCATTAAACCAAAACCTATTCGGTACCTTCGGTTGCCAGGCCAGATTCCAACCCTCGATTGAGTCCAATTACATCCGCCGACCACCACGGTCGTGCCGCTCCCGCTGTCCGTTGCGCTGCGGGCGCGTTCTAATTTTTTAACACACCCAGTAGCTGCGAATTTTCAACCTTTAAAGTCAATATACCGTGAAACGAACAACTGAATAACCAAGATGTGCCCGGTGTCAGTGAATGTCAAATGTGAATCAAGTAAAAAAACAAAAACAAATTCATGTGACTAAAAACAACAAATATCTATATAAACTGAAGAGATGTGAAATAATTAAGTTTTACATTTTTTTGTTATACTATATCCGCTAACGTACTAAGCCATTATACAGACACACCCGCATGATCATCATCATCATCATCATCGGCACTACAACCGGGAACCGATCTTGGCCTTATTTAGCAAGTCCTGAGGCTTGTTAAATTTTCCATAACGATTTGTTTTTTCCGGGCAAGGTCATTAGTCTTGCGCCAGAGGCTCCCCGACGGGGAATCAAACCCCGGTTTCCCGCGTGATATGATATCTATTAAAATTAATCAAACTGTAGTGGACTAAATGGTGTGTTTTATTTCCTTCGGGGACCAGTTGTGAACAATACGTATTGGAACTTTCAGTGAAGAGTTATGGGGAAGAAGTGAATCAGCGCCGTACGCCGGTGCAACCTACTTCTCCTACCCACCAGCTCCTCTCTGAGCACTAAAAAACTTTACAGCATTGGATAAAGGACCAATGATGGTCACATACTTATTTTGATGGTACTTATTTTGCTCTCATATCTTTCCTCGAGTGTTCACTTGACGTTCGAACGGTAAAGACGTGTTATATCGCGCTACTCGCCTCACATCGGATACAAAAAAAATCGGTTTTCTTTTTTTGGCGTAACGTTAAGACCTTGGCAACAAGCCAACAACGTTAGAGAAAGAACGTGAAATTGTCGACATATGTGGACGAGTGCTGCAAAATTGGCTTGAAAGAATCGATCGCTGGAAATGTGGTTGCGCTGGTTATACGAACGAGTTTCAATTTCAAGCCCCAATATAACATGTGTACCACATCTAGGATAAATTTACGATATAACAATTATTCTGTCTTTTATTGAAATACAAAATTGCTACATCTATTGAAAAACCCGATATACACGAAACTTTGAAAATGGCGTCGTTCAGAATCAAAAAAGTTGATTGTTATTAGCATAATTCAGAGCCGCCACAAGATTAAATTGGTTTCATTTGTTGCGTTGTGATCACTTGACGTTCGAAAGGTAAAGACGTGTTATATCGCACTCCTCGCCAAGTCACATCGGATGCACAAAAAAAAACGAAAGAATGAAAAACAAAACTGAGTAGAAAATAAACGTACGTGGGTCTGTCAATAGTGATAAGTGAATAGTGTAAAACACATAATAGTAATAATGACTACATCATATAATTAACAAAATATCCTGCTAAGTTATACGAATAACGGCAACATTATGACGTATGAAAAGCTAGCAGCAGCATACCAACATCAAGCAGCTGTGTGGCAACAACAACAAGCGAGGATAAATGAAATACTTCATAAAATCAATGCACTGGAAAACCAATTACAAACTCAAGTATATGCCACGATCCCTTTGCCAACAGAATACCATACAGACGAAGAAAAGCTGGAAAGGGAAACCTCTGCAGTTTATAAGAAAACCTGATAACAGTCATAAACAAAATATCGGGTTTTTCCAATAGGGACTTGACAACTTTGAATTTAATTTGTGAACGCACCCTTTCACTAATCATCGAAATGTCACTGTCAATTTATTTTGTAAACTCAACATTTTCATCATGATTAAGTACACAAACAACATTTGCAAATTATAAAAATTTACTACCGAAAAAAAGTTGTCAAGTCCCTATTGGAAAACCTTATATAAGCTTCAATGGGTTGGGATGGCAAGATATGGAAGCACATGACAAAGATTGATTTCAGAGAATGAGTGATTTTGAGGGGTTTGGAGGATCAGCTGTGACGTGGTAAAAATCAATGATGGTGAGAAGTGTTGGGTGGGTATCTTGTTGAATTACCGTGAGGGTGGTGGGAACGTTTACGAGTGAGGCTATTTTTATGAAAAAGGGAAGTGTTCATGTTAGTATTGTTTTTGAAAACCGAAAATTTTCCCAGGTTAAGAGCGTCAACTGTCGGGTGATGGAACAGCCATTCATAGGGAGAGGGGTTGTAAAGACGAAATGAGTTGGCAATTCTTTAGGAAGAAATTGGATACCCAGGAAGCATCAGCATTTGTGGAGATGCCGGTGGTAGTAAAAGCAGAGAAGTTGTTTTTGTTTAATTTCGTCATCCTCTCATTCCACTCTTCAAGGGACCAAGTTGATCCAAGGCGATGAATAGAACGGGCGAGGGTGATCGGGGGCTCAGTGTTCGCAGGCCTAGTTTCAACCAAAGCGGGATCCCTGTGGGGCTTTTCAGGGCCCGAAGAGCCACGCATCGCTCGATCCCCACCATTACAGCAAATACAACTTACCTTAAAGTTGAATATTCGACAAGATTACACAATCTTGCTATGGCATCAACCAGTTTGCTGGAATCAATTCGGTTATCCCCACGGATAACCGACATGAATACCCCATAGGCAGCTTACCTTTTTAAGGGCTGTTCCAAGCTCTCTTCGAGCGGTCATACCTGGAAACATAATTCATGACAAGATTATCATCTTGCCATGACATCAATCCAGCATCAACCGATTTTCACCAGGCATGTTCTATGATCTGTCTTTCCAAAGGAAGAGGAGATCAAATTAATCATTGGCCTTTCAGGCGCGCATATTTGTTTCGTTATCAGCATGACCGATTTTATGATTGGAACGATCACCAGCATCGGTCATGACAACCAATATTTATTTAAGCAACGAGTAGTCACGATTCTCACGCTGGCTATCGAAGCTGCCTTTCGTTTACACAAAGTAAACACCCAAGGGGATGCTCTCGCCTGACGGTACCACCAACGGGATTAACATATCCCTAAAACAACATGCACCCCATGCATCAAATAGTACGTGGCCGGCAAGTGTTTATTTTAAACAACTGGCAACGGTTGCACCCTGTATTCGTTTGCAGAACCAAACGTTGCATCCATATCTTCCGGATTGTTTACCTACATCGAAATTTTCTATTAACGGCCGCCAACCGTCCGCGGACCTAGAAAACAACATGCCCATCAACTAAATGTTGATTTATGGCCTCTCCTAGGGCAAGCGGACACCAGAAAGGTCTGCCGCCGGCAAGCGTTACACAAATCAATTGTGTATACAGCCGCCTACCCATGCAATGTTGGCGAACTCAAACAATACATATCCCATCGTTCGATCATGGATATAGCGTTTCTGTTGACATAAGATCGCAGAGACCTATTCCTTCACCTAATGATCATTACGATGGGTTACAATAACAACGCCCGCATCCTCTTATGTCCGTTCGTTGCTGGCTTTCAGTAGCGGATACCGATATATGGAAAATCCACCCCATGTCATCTGACCCCATCACGATTGACTGCCTCTGGTTGATCGTTTCGCTCCTCCCCTTTTGAGGCTATTCGCTGCCATGTCATTCTGATGGTGGCGAATGGACTTCAGTCAGATTTTAACATCCAGAGGGTGCGCACCTACTCTGAGGAATCAACGCGGATACTCATTGAATTCCTTTTCTTTTTCTTTTTCACGTAGTCGAGTCTTATCATGTGCGTAGTTTTGTCATGCCGTGTACCATCAGTGTTTGATTTCGGTAGCCAGCCAGTTGCGTAATAGAACCGTAATTTAATAACATTTTCGAAAACAAGGTGTTTCCCAGTAACGTTTAGTATAGTTGTATAGAACGAGCTGTATCACACTAACTTTGAAGTGTTATAAAAAAAAGTCTCGATTGATCCGTGCTTTAATACACATGTAATATTAGACCTAAGTGCAATGTTCAACAAAACAAAAATAAAGAGAACGTATTGAAAACACCACGACATCAGTGAATTTTTATTTTTACTCTTCCTTGGATTCCTGGATATTTGGTGGTCGTGCTCACCAGAATGACTCTTCGAGAACGGAAGCTATTGGTGTGCTTGTACTAAACTGTGGTGTTGTGCTCTATTCGACTCTAGGATTAACATTTCCGTTCGTGGTGTATTGGGTGATTCCTCCTCTTCCGCAGTGGTATCTTTGCTCAATCCGCGCCCATGCTTGGCGCACCTAGCAAATTAGCCACATCCCCATCACCCGTGAGACGAAAATTGAGGATCGGTGTATCGGTAGTAAAACTACGAGCAGATTGGATCTTGATTGAACACTGGTCCAGTAAACCTCCACACCTTTTACTTAATTGAAGCAAATTAAGTACAATTCAAACATAGTATTAAATTAAATTAATAAGATTGTACTATTGATATCCAATAAAGTATGTTATTAAAAAAACAAAAAAAAATCTTTTCGGCATACTCATATCATAAGTTTTCTAAAAAGAACAACGTTAAGATTGCTTTTTTGTATCTTCATCATCATCGGCACTACAACCGGGATCCGGTCTTGGCTTTATTTAACAGGTATGAGGCCTGTTAAATTTTCCATAATAATTTGTTTTTCTGGGCAAGGTTATTAGCTTTTGTATCTTCAGTCATTACGAAAGTGGGTTGCTTTGACGGCTTGCACTCAGTCGACATTTTGAATGTGTAAAAAATTGCTAATCGCAGCGTAATGCGTGATTATCATGAAGAAGGTGTGCTTGAAGGGATATTAATATTTCTTGTTTTTCTGAAATATTCTACTCATGTTTTTTTACAATTTTTACATTCATGACAGGAGTGATGTTTTCTTTGGGCATGACAACGGTACTAAAAAGCATTGACACAAAATCCGTTAATGTTATGGTAAGCATTTCTTTTTTATAAACATGTATATTGTCGTATAATATATTTAAAAAAACAATCAGATTCGAGCTGGAGTTATTGGAGCTACAAGCATTTGGTTTATCCACATCCATAACGTCTTCCTGTCCATGATAATAGCAATGGCGAACTATCAAGCTCGCGTATCCATTGGAGCAATCTCAATATCAATTTATTTATTGTATATTCTATATCTAATTCTGTGCCAATACGAGGTTATACACGGCTATGGAACGGATCACGTTGATGAAGATGAATTTCACTCGGTAGATTGGGCCTAAGAAGCAAATCATATTCACTGTTTTTAGATCAAATTTTATTTTAATAAAAATGTATTGAATGAGCAACAAGATTGTTCTTAAACCTTCCCATTTCTCAGAGAATAAATGTTGTGTTTGGGGCTAAATATTTTATAGTTCTGTGGGTATTTAGAGACAATAGGTGTTAAAGCTCAGGGTAGTCTTTATTCTTTTTTATAAAAGGTTAGACAAATACAAATTAAGTCAACTACACGATAAAGGAATAAACAGAAATATAAATTATAATAAACAAGGAATAAAAATAGTTCAATTTAAAAAAAGATCTAAGCCTTTTGTCATGGAAAAAAATATATGTGCACTACAATTAAAAAACGATAAGAACATAAAAAAAACTGTTTTCTTTTCGTATTGGTTCTGAAGAACATAATCCGGTGGAGTTCCGCTATCAATGAAAAATATCTCACGGGATTTTTTTCCTGACGGAAATATGTTATGTCGTTCGGAGAATAAATGTTTTATAACAGTGACATACTACACGGTATGAGGCCCTGAAACCTACTCATTTAGACAATGCCCAATGCTAATCCTTAAAGGGGTCGGAATTTAACTAGTTGAGAATTGCTTCTGCCGTTCCAATGTGTTGTTACCACCAAAGAAGTGGCTTGGATTGTATATGGTAAAGTAACCAAGGAAGTTTGTGCAGTTTTTAAAACGGTACTTTTCGTGTTATAGTAATCGTATCCACCGGTAGAAACATATAGTTCAGAATTGTCTCTCGCTAACAACTGCGTTTACATGTAAGGTCTTTAATTTCTTATGACTAAAACATAACAAGATGTTGCTGGTATCAGTTTGTAACCTTCCCGCATAATGGTGGCACATTTTTGATGTAATAATTATTATCTGGAGGAAAAGAAATCTTTGGTCTTTCGCATGTGTGTAAGATGTATTAGGTGCTCAACTCAGTTCTTGTTGTTTTTTTTTTATGAAAATGCAACTTTATTGTGAAAAAATGGTTGCAAATAAATCATTCGAAGTATTGCCCATCGCTAAGCACAACTTTTTCCCACCTTTCTGCTAGAGCTCGAATACCGTTATCGTAAAAGTGTTCATCATTGGAGACTATCCACGAATCAAGCAATTTTTTTGACGTCTTCATATGAGTGGAACTGCTGATCAGCCAGAACATGTGCAATCGAACGGAGCAAGTAATAATCGGACGACACAATATCTGGGGAATATGGCGGGTGGGGTAGGGCTTCCCACTTGAGTGTTTCCAGATAGGTTTTAACGGGTTTGGCAACGTCAATCCGGGCGTTGTCATGCTGTAGAATCACTTTTTCGTGACTCTACTCGTATTGTGGCTGTTTTTCGGGCAGTTTTTTATGTTATGCCTGGACCGTACACCGGGACCGGCTATACATTTATTATAAGCACTGCTGGGTGGTTGGGCCAGATGTGGTTTGTGGGTAAAACCTCCGGCATTACCCTCGGACCAGTTATACGGAGGTTTATACAGAGAGGGATATAAATTTTCAATTGAAGTCGATACCGTTCCCCAGTGATGGTTTCGTTCAGTTTCAACAGCTTACAATAAATAACACCAACCCGGTCCCACCAAATACACAGCATAACCTCCGCAGCGTAAATAATCGGCCGAGCCGAGGACGTAGAAGCATGACCGGGCAGTTCCCATGACTTTCTTTTATTTGGATTGCTGTAATGAATCCAAATTTCATCACTCGTCGCGATGCGATAAAGAAAACCCTTCCTGTTTTGTCGCTGGAGCAGTTGATCACAGGCGAAAAAACGACGCTCAACGTCCCTTGGCTTCAAATCATAAGAAACCCAAGTTCCTTGCTTTTGAATCATTCCCAAAGCATGCAACCACTTGAAAATGGCTTGGCGGGTAACTCCTAATGCTAATGAAAGCTCTTGTTCCGTTTGGGGTGGATCGAGCAATACCTCCAATTCAGCGTCTTTGAAGGTTTTTGGTCGTCCTTCACGTGGACGGTCGTCAACATCGAAATCACAGTCACAGACGGAAACAATCATGGCGCGTTGTTTCACTTAGAGCGGCATCTACGTAAACTTTGTGGAGCTCTCCATGCCCTTCAGCCGCCGTTTTCTCCGAATTAAAGAGCAAAATCAACACTTCCCGCAAATGACGATCGTTTAGCTCAAAATCAGACATTTTCATCCAACCAAAAGTATATGACGCCAAAACAAAATCACTACTGTGTTAAAGCGGTTTGGTTACCATGAACCCAAGCTTGGCTTATGACGTTTTGGATAGGTTGAAATCGACCAACACTTACTGCTGGAGCCATCTATTGACAAACAGCGGGAACTTAGTTGTGCACCTAATAATCGCCTTCGAGTGGAAGGTGGTTTCCCGTGTGTTGGGAACCAACACGTACATTAAAGCTTTCTGAAAGCTTACGCATCGTTATGTACGACACCAATACAAAATACAGCTAATGTAGTTTTATATCAAACAATTCTAGAGAATCACATCTAAGCAAAATATATTTGATTATAAGAACATAAGTCACATTGTTAGAACATAAGAAACTATGATTAGAGGATATGGGCCCCCTTGGGGGATTGGAGCGAAGATACAGAAAAAAGTCACTGATTACTTTCAACCCCGCGAAGGGCAGGACGATACTTTTCCCTGTTTAATCCAAGTTGACATGCAGTCTTCACGTGACACCCCTGGATAGCAACTTTAGCACCCGCCAAGTAGTGAATTAATGCATGCAGCGATATTCTGAGAAAGGTTAGGGCAAGGCTAAAAACCTTGCCCGGAAAAACAAATTATTATAGAAAATTTAACAAGCCTCGGATATGGACCGAATACACGACAACGACCACGGAAAATAAAATGGCTAAACGATTTGAGAATTTTCTCATGGAACGTCCGCTCACTATACAGAGCTCGAGCTGCACAGCAACTAGCTGATGCCCTGTCCGAATATAAGGCAGACATAATATAGGCTCCTCGATATTATAGTGGTTAGTATACCCGCCTGTCACGCGGGAGACCGGGGTCCGATTCCCCCTCGGGGAGCCAGTGGCGGTTCCACTAAACGCCACCACCTACTTGCCCAATTGCCCCAAGCTTCCAGTCCTGAAGCGCCTAAAACCCCATATACCCTGGATACCCCAGCATCCGCAAAAGCTTCAAGCATCAAGGTTATCTAATGCATAACCTGGTTGGTTCCTGTAAAGGAATTCTTACTTTCATGCATCAATACGCATTCAAAGTTCCTGAAAAGAATCGCTTGCATTTTACAGGCATCCTGAATTCAAACTATTCGGCACACTTTGTATGCCAAGCAATCCTGCTACACACGTGTACGCTACATTTCCACCACCAAGGCCATAATCATGCCTTGCATCAACGCATCATTGCGTTTCCTCGGAAACATTATGGTTCACATCTAATGTAACCTTGTAATCTCCTCAATTTTACCTTCATGCGCATTGCTTGGCGACTTATTTGTCTAACGACATAAAGCAACACCAAAGCAGCTTGTTGAAAAAAAAACTCCACAGAGAAAAAAAAGTGCCTGAGAAAAAACCTTGTCTGTAAAATAGAGAACAGTAGAGAGCGAGGTCCGCATCAGGGGCGAAAGTTCTGCCAAATAATCCGCTGTATGACGCGATACACACCACGTTGCACTTAATGCAAGGATAAAGAGGGTAATCTGATCACCGATCCGGGACGCATTCTGGAACGATGGCAAGTGCACTTCAATGAATTGCGAAATGGTCAGCTCACAGAAGAATTGGGGGCTCCACCAATGCAAGCTCAAAACCAAATGCTGCCGCCATCAAGTATTCAGCAAACATTAAAAGTCATAAGACAGCTCAAATCAAATAAAGCCCCCGGAGCTGATGGCATACGAGCTGAGCTGGTCAAACAAGGAGGGACAGCGTTACATCACCCAATTCATGAGATCGTGGTGCACGCAAGAGATGCCGGAAGATTGGCGTCATGGAATAATTTGCCCCATACATAATAAGAGAGATAGCACACTGTGCAGCAACTATAGGGGTATAACATTGCTGAGTACAGCTTATAAGATACTCTCCTCTATCCTACAAGACCGGATATCCCCATACGCTAAAGCCATCATTCGTCAATATTAGTGTGGCTTCATCCCAGGCAAATTAGCGATTATTCAGATATTCACCCTTAGGCAGGCGATGGGAAAATGTCTGGAATTTAAGATTCCATTATATCATCTATTTATAGACTTTAAGGCCAAATTCTACGACTTTGTAGGTTGACCATGACCAACGTAACTAGTCAAGTAAAAATAGCGGGATTGCTGTCCAAACCAATAAACATCTTTAATGGACTCCGACAAAGGGACCTGCCTCTTCTTCAACCTGGCGTTGGAGAAGGTAATCCGTGACTCTGGCGTTACAACCAGAGGGACTATTGTCACCAAGTCCTGCCAGATACTTGTCTACGCAAATGCTATCGACATCATCGGCAGATCCGATTCGGCTGTACAGGACTCCTTCATCCAGATCGAGCAGGGGGCACAAAAACTGCGACTACATATTAATGAGGGGAAAACTAAGTACATGGTGGCAACTTCTGCAAAGAGAAGACCTAACGTTTGTCAAACTATCAGGATAGCGGAGCACGAATCTGAAGTAGTGTAATTCTTTAACTACCTGGGGTGAATAGCTTCAGCCGATAACAATATAGAAGAAGAAATACACGAACGGCTGATCAAATCCAACAAAGCCTACTATGGTCTATCAAGGCTCTTTAAATCCCGAAATTTATCCAGAATATCCATTCTACTACTGTACAAGACCATAGTCATATCAGTACTCATCTATGCACCTGAGACCAGGGTGTTCAATAAAAGTCACTCTGAACTCTTAGCCGCGTTCGAGAGGAAGGTCTTAAGGAGAATTGTTGATCCCGTATGTGAGGGAGGACGATTCTGGAGACGCTACAACAATGAGTTGTACGAGATCTACCTTGAAGATAATGTTGTAAGAAAAATCAAGCTCGGTAGACTCCGGTGGGCGGGACACCTAGCTCGAATGAGCGAAGAGAAGCCTACCCGGAAAGTCCTTTGTGGCAGGATGTATGGAAGGAGACAGCGCGGTAGACCTTGTCTGCGATGGAGGGATGGCGTAGACCAGGACACCCAGAGCCTGGGAGTGTCAAACTGGATAACATCGGCTCGAAATCGGGACCGGTGAAGAGACTTGCTAAATAACGCCAAGACCGGATCCCGGTTGTAGTGACGACGATGATGATGATGATGAACCCTCTTAAACTGTAAAGCATTTCCAAGCATATCAAAAACGGTTTTATCTTGCAAAATTATTCCCTAAATAATTTTCCGCTCAAGGGTAAAGGTGTAGTGGACGTACATTGTATCTACCTCAGCACCCAAACATTGTGTCTAATCAAACATGATCCATTTTTCATTGCGAAGAAAACAGCGGCCAAGCACTCCAAATGATACAATACGATTTAAAACGAAAGTCATCACAAACTGATGTCGCTGCAAGAATACAGTCAAAGCAAATAGTAGAAATGAAAATGTGGGGAAGAAGTCATGTGCACTGGCGTACAGTGCTGGTTCCCTTCTTCCTCTATCATAAATCAATCAAATTCACTGAAAGCTCCAACGAACACAACGACCGGATAACGTGCAACAGAACTCCACAACACACCGCCCACAAAGAGTAAAACACATTATTTTGCTTAAACTTCTGTTCTAATTATAAAGGGTTTATGATATCTCACTTGATTAATTACTTTTGTTACGATTACAAAGAGTTTATGATATCTCGCATGATTAATAATTCGAATTATAAAGAGTTTACGATATCTCGTTTGGTTAATACAACGCACTGCCACACGACTTGGTAAAAACCACTAATTAGGAAGTAGGGTATATACGCATCCTCGGCTCGCGACGAGGAGCGGGGGGCGAAACGACCGGTTCGGTCGGATGATGGTGAACGACTCAATCGAGGGTTGGAATCTGGCTCTTGACTCACCCTCGATTCGGTGGTGGTGGATATCCTCTCAGCTAAGGATATATTTTTACTTACCAGAAGAGAGACGTCTCTCTTTGTTGAATGGAAAACCAGAGCTCGTAATGAAGATCATGGTAACATGTGTGTATGAGTGATCGTGAAGATCATATTCTTCAACTCATGCGCGAAGGCGATGGAAAAACAAAGCAGGAAAACGGTAAAGACGAAAGGGACGCGAAGATCTTTGTTTATGGTGTGCATTGCGGCTAAATAAATAGACGGCAATGCATCGAGAAAATTGGCTAAAAGAAAAGATGGGACGAAGGCATCATAATAGTCTTAGATGAGTGATGCCCTTGTATAAATAGACGAATAGCCATTAGAGAAAGGTGCTAATGGATTACAATACTTTATACAATGAAAATTGTGTATCGTATCTTGGGTCGGTAGTCGAAACTAATCACTTACTTGCATTTGTATCTGTAGGGTAATTCGTTTGTGGCAAAGAACGAAATTGGTGATTGTTTATTCGTTTAGATGAGGGATCGCGGTGGGGTATATTCCAGCTGAACAACAAGCTGCCCGGCGCTGCTTTCGCCGTTGGACAATGGAATCGCCAGCCAATGTGTATGTAAGACATTGTTGTACACATGTAAGGCTGGGAATAGCCAACTCAAGGTTAAGATTCTCTGATTATGCGGTTACATTATATGTGAACCGATAAGTTTTCTTTTCAGGGATATTGTGTTTGGCCTTGGTGAATTCCTTTCAGAAGATAGTTATAATGGGTAAATACTTGATAAATTCTTTCAGGGAATTTATGAAATGCATTGGATGCATGGATGAAGGAATTCTTATAGGGAGTTTAATGCAAAGCCTTAGGTGCATTAATTTCTTACGGAAAGGAAAAGTTTACAGGTGCCAATGCAATTGCATTGGCGAAAAACAATGGGAGTTGAGTTGCAATTATGGGGGGTTCTTTGGGTAAGTTTAAAGGAACCCCCACAAATACATTGTGCACTGCCTGGGTCAATGGGGAATAGGTCAACAAAGTTATGGATACACTCTGTATTGTTTTGTCTTCGGTGACACACCACAGTGTATGACTGATACATGATCGTTGGCCCGATCCTGGTTCATGTGTTCTTCGACACTTTGTAAGCCAAATCTATTCGACACTTTGTAACCCCTATTCGACACTTTGTAACCCAAATCTATTCGACACTTTGTAACCCCTATTCGACGATTTGTAACCTAAAATCCATTCGACATTTAGTAACCCAAAATCTATTCGACGTATCGACATGCATGGAAAATGCTCTAAGGTAATTAGTATATAAGTGCATGCTATTACCAATAAAGAGAGAATCACTTTTGACTCAATCGTGTTCTCATCTAGAACTCTTCAGCCCTTTTTTCATGAGCAAACTCTGGCAGGCATTTATGGCATAAAGTCATGTCTAGGATAGGAAAATTAACTTCGTCCCCTTCTTCGTTACTTTACATAGCGATCCTGCCAACTTCGTATATCTTAGCACAAAGTAGTGGGCCTGAATATATGATTAGCTTAGTTAATATTGGTTCTGCCGAATTAATAGCAAATCATATATATTACATCAATAGTAAATTATAACCAAAATAATATCCCATTGCAGGTGTCTAAACCACTCTGCATGTTGTTCTCGGCAGAACATAGTTGCTGTAAATCTCAACAAGAATTCTGTGTTCCTCAACGTAAATTGCTTTTTGAATAAAAATAGATTTTTATTATAAAACGGTGGAACTCCTTTTTTGGGATGATACTCAACATGTTTACCTTCGGCGAAATGCAGGGTAAGAACGTCATAATACAGCAATCCCCGCAGCAACAGAAGCTTATCACTGCCACGACTACCCCAGTGGTCTCATCGACAGTAAGGAAGTCGATTTAAAATCGCCAACGAGACGCTTCTTCCTCGTGATCCGTACCATCGGATCAATTGTGCAATCCGTTTTGGGAATCTTGCCATAAATACACATAAGATACTCAATTGCGCTATCGGTTCGCGCGATGAGTGTTACTGTGGGATCCTAAACAAACAAACGGATCTTCACACACGCGTCCGTTTTCCGTGCGATCCTATGCAAATCAACGGATCTCCACACACGCGTCTTAGTGCTGTGAAAAGTGCGAGAATATACACGCGAGTGATGTGCAGTGCCGGAAAACCCTCTACTCATTCCATCCCTTGTGTCTGTTTTCCTTTTTTTCGCACCTCTGTTTGCGTCCCTCATGCATCGATACTCTCGATTGATTTATAATCTTTTAAGTTACTGTAAACAACACAAATAGCGCTCGTATGTCAAAACTTTCTGAGTGCGTATAACCTCAAAAATGTCCAACTTTACGGCAGAGCTGTCAATTGCCGGATTGCAACGCTAGGGTTGCCAAATCCCGAAACATAAGAGGCAACCCTCGTATTCTGTCAGGGCATCGGTTAGCTGCTGTGTAGCTCGAGCTCTGTATAGTGAGCGGATGTTCCATGAGAAAATTCTCAGATCGTTTAGCCATTTTCGTTTCCGTGGTCGTCGTCGTGTATCCAGTCCATATCCGAGGCTTGTTAAATTTTCCATAATTATTTGTTTTTCCGGGCAAGGTCGTTAGCCGTACGCCAAACTTTCTCAGGATGTCGCTGCATACATTGGTTCATTACTTGGCGGGTGCCAAAGTAGTTATCCAGGGGTGTCACGTGGGGATTGCATGTCAACTTGGATTGAACAGGGACAAGGATCGTCCTAGCCTTCGTTGGGTTGAAAGCAATCAGAAACTTTGCCCTGTGTGTTCACTCCCATCCCCCCAGTTACAGAACTATACACTTGATATTATCCATTGATCATATCGATCTTCCTTTTGTCGATGATCATATTTATACTCATAGTTATTATGAATTCTGCCTGATATGAGCCTTCGTTGAAAAGGTGGAAGAAATGTGAATAATTCCCACTCAAACACATCACGGGTGGTGTTTGTAGAATACTTTGCTGGAAGATGTATGACAATCAGAATCAAACCCCTCGCGTCTGTCACTTTCAAAAACCCACAAACTTCTGCTCAAGAGGTATACATCACAACGAAATGAATATTTAATAGTTGGTTAAAGTTCTCAGCTTGACAGGTCAGCCATATCAAAAACACAATCTCACGCCGAAACTCGCAATCTTCCAAATACGAGGTTGAATCAAATAGAAACGGCAATTTTACTTTTTTGTTTAGCAACAAGTTACGAGCTAGATAATCTTGTGCCTAGCTGTTGTTTGGTTTATGAAGAGTGAGGGAACCGACTGGACTAGCGGCCGGATTTGACTTTGTGGTCAAGCCATCAGCGAGCAAAAAGTAAATACATCTGTTGCACAACGGATTGTTATAAAAATTTTAACAAATTAAGGCATTAAACCCTCGGAAATTTGTTCTCGATTAAATATACAGTTTGGTGATGATACTGGCGCAAGACTAATGACCTCGCCCGGAAAAAACAAATCGTTATGGAAAATTTAACAAGCCTCAGGACTTGCTAAATAAGGCCAACACCGGTCCCCGGTTGTAGTGCCGATGATGATGATGATGGTGATGATGGTGATGATACACTGTCTCAGAATCGTGTGTATACCTGGGCCACATAATTTAAAAGTGGACGAGAACGTATCGAAAATGAAAGTCATGATCGACGCCCAAAGACAAGTCGTACAGATGACAAAATCCGTGCCGTTCAAGAGCTCATTGAAAGTAATGGATTGAACACCTCCATACCTGATACCCACTTCTGATGAGATTTCTTTAACAGTTAAGCGGCGAACACTTTCAATAAACTCTCGAATGGCACGGATGTTGTCACCTGTACAACATGTTCTTTGCCATCGATCATCATGAGTTTCGTTTTCGATACGTTCTCACCGACTTTTAAATTCTCTGGCCCAAGTATACACACGATTCTGAAATAGTATATCATCACCAAACTGTGCCTTCAATTGAGAAAAAATTTCAGAGGGTTTAACACCTTAAAAATTTTATAATAATCCGTTGCGCAACAGACGTATGTATAATAATTCGTTGCGCAACAGACTTAGGTATAATAATCCGTTGTGTAACAGACGTATGTACCTCTTCCTCGCTCATGGCTGTACTGACTACAAAGTCGAGCGCGACCGCTAGCCAAGCCGGTTGCCCTGCTCTTCATACAACAGCCACGCACAAGATTATCTAGCTCGCAACTTGTTGCTAAGCAAAAAGAAATAAGAACCGTTTATATTTGATTTACCCTCGCATTTTGGCATACGAAATAAAATATCTTTAAAGAATATTCGAATAATTGAAGCATTAAACAAAATTCTGTGGGGCTTCTTTAAGGATCGCCCGAAGAATCACCCATCGTCCTAACCCAACTCCCCTTTCCCAACCGCAATGCCATTATTTACCGTAGCCTCTAACCTGCATATGAGCAATCCGAAGCTCTTCTCCAATCATTTCTCACCTGAAAAATAAGCCCACGGCAAGATCAAAATCTTGCCACGGCATCAACCAATACATACCGACCAAACCACTTCGGTTCATCTTACATGAATCATTTAGGAACCTGATCGGTTCCCCTGGGCGGCAACATGTCAATTAAACATACACCAATCCTCCTGTGTCTTCTTGTTCCAATAATCCGTTGGTCCAAAAAGACACGTCGGGCAACTTTCTTGCTTGCACATCTGCAAGCCAAATTTCCGATGATCGATCGCCTAAGCCGATAACCGATCATCGAGCTGGACACGACCGTAATTGTTGTCCAAACAATCAAATCAACGGCCGTGTCCCACGATCCGTTTCTAAACCAAACACACAGTAATCTGTTTTTTTTTTTTTTGCCTACCATCCGTTGGTCTATAGCCACCCTGGGTAAGTTGTGCGCAGCCGGTTACCACCAGCTGGAATTGTATCAAATCCGTCGGGGATACAATCCAGTTGTGGGAAGAGCTCTGAGGCTCTTACGCACCTACACCGACTAGCGGAACTAGCGGCTATAAAGAAAAAAAAAAAGGATAGAAAGCCGTATAATAAACATAAAATAAATAAAAACATTGTGTCCCTTTTCTTTTTCGTTTTCCAATTATAGGAGGGAGGACGAGATCAGCGTTGGGTGGAAAATGTATAAATAAATTACACAAATATTTTCCGCTCTCTCGTTTTTATTTCCAAGTTTTTGTCTTTTTCTTTTCGTTATTGCTTTCCATAAGTAACAAGATAGGATCTTGTCCCTCATCGTTGAGACGTTTGTTTAAATTGATCCTTATCCCTCATCGTTGGGTCGTTTGTTCCGCAATGGTGTTTTTGTTCGCTACGGGTTAATAGCGAACCACGGTCAGAATAATCCGAGTAGTCCCCCAAACGCAAATAATTAGACGCGCGTAAAGCATTATCGTTAATGCAAACTAGGAGTCAATCAAAGAGACAATCCGCGGAAATCATAACGGAAGAACCCATCGCCGCTATGCTGGGTGTAGAAAAAATTGTGGACCTAGTCCAAGCTAATGTGGAAGTCTACAGTGGCCAGAAAGGGCCTAACGCAGGGAGGGAATTACATAATTTCCTCGAAAGCTGTGACAGGACGCTGGACTGCTTATCGAAGGAAGAGGAAAACATTTTCCTGCGCTGGTTGCCCGTGAAACTAACTGGAAAAGCTCGCCGCATGTTCAAAGAACAACTCCCAAAGACTTTCAAGGAGTTTGAACAACGGCTCCGAAGCACGATACTACCACATGCGTCATACGAAGAGTTACACTCGAAACTCTCTCGAATGCGACAATCCCGCGAAGAGGATGTCGCCGATTTTACCCACCGCATAACACAAGCAGTAACGGACTGCAATGAAGCGGCAGCACATAAGTATGGTAGTGCAAATAGCATAGGGTTCACCTTCTAGACCGAGAGATTAGCAAAATCGGTTCTGATGGTAGGAATCAGCAACGGCCAACTGGGGCATCTGATAGTACATTCAGAAAAAGACCCTTTAGATAAGATAATTGCTAGGGTTCTCGAGTTAGAATAAACCGAGAATGAAATGAGAATAAAGAGTGGATGGTATAAAATACCATCGAGGTATTATGCCCAGTCACCTTCACCTGAAAGGAACGACACCTACCATGCCCCCATCTCACTAAATAGGCAGCCAATTTTAAAGAATAATCCATTCTACTATTGGGAGGATGAACGAGATCCCCCCGAGGAAACAAATAGGGTTTTAGATAGGACCTACGGGGATACTCGACCAAACCCCCACGAATCCAGGCAAAGGCAGAATAGGCCTATACACGATGCGTCTCGGATAGTAGAGACACAGAATAGGAACTCTAACACTAGATTCCCAGAACGATCTCACCCCGTTACACGCCCACAACCTGGGGAAACCCCATTTAGGTCGGAAAAACCACCACACACTTCTAGTAGAAGACCAACAGGCTCTAAACCAAAGAAGCCCGAGGCACCACGACACCTTCAAAGAGGCGGAGGTGATTACCATAGTGACTCCTCTAGTCAAGGTAGAGACAAGCGTACACCAAACACATGGCTTACACGCATGACATACAGCTTCTGCAATAGGAAGGGGCATGTATACGACGAATGGCTTCGACGCTAAAACACACCAAAGTGTACAGAGTGTGATCGATATGGGCACGATGTCCAGGATTGTCGGACACTTAGTACACAAAGGAAGGCGGATAATCCTGAACCCACAGCAAGGTCACAGAACCAACAGCAGTCACCCGTGAATACCTCAAATCCAGGGCAGGTACGACCATCCACTTTGAAACAAGCACCGGCATCGAATCGTAGAGTGTACAACATTCGATGTTGTTGTGAGTTTTATGGCCGAAAGGGTCAAACGTGGGACGAGTGTCGTATCAAGGCAAGGTGGGTAAAACCACAATGTGGTTAAGTCTGTACTTAGCGACCACACACCACCGACCTGCACGGTCAATACAGAATGGCAAACAGTCCAAAGAAGAAAAAATTCAAAGGACAACAAACAGCCACGGACAAAGGAACATACATATAACATCACCAAAGAAAAGATCGGATTTGCTCCTCACACATCGGTGGAAATCCACCCCCGGTTGCGACTGGTGGTATGTTCCGTACAACATCACTAGGAGTCCGATTTCAATCCCCATAGCGGACGGTCGCGCCCCTTAGCGTTAATTTTCATCCCTCGCCGCGTTACAAGGAGTCAGTTTTTAACCACGATCAAGATACACGAGTTCAGAGTGCGAGTTAGCGCATGTGCCGATGCCATAATATAAATAAAATAAAGAACACTTAATCAACTAAATAATTTTCGTGCCTTTTCATTTTGCTGTTTGCTTGGAGTTCGGTTTATTGGTGGACAATTAACAAGTGAAACAAACGGTAAGTCTTGGGGAGTTGAGTGGATCTAGTGTCCATGTCTGGTACTTTCACGACCCCCCACAGTTCTCTTCCAGCAGACTTTCAATCTGATCTTATTAGAAATCAATTACTTTTGCCTTGAAACAAATTTCACATTATAACAGACATATTTTTCTGAAATACTTGCTACACTTGTCTTATATCCAATACTTAATTTTTCTCCTAGACGTTATATGTTCATTTCGTTGGTTTTTTTTCGGTTACCTCACACCAATCGCCTAATTAGTTAATCAAAATTATTAATGTTGTAAAGAATCAGGAATTGTTTGTGGCTAGCTAAATTGAAAAAAAATGTTGTTTTTCAAAAATCGTAAAGAATTGTGTGCTATATGTTTCGAAGAAAAAACAAAACCAGTACAACTCGGATGTGGACATTCATTTTGTCAAGATTGCTTCTCTATGTACATGACATATAAGAAGATATGTGATAAGTGTCCTTTATGTCGTTGCAAATTAACGCAAAAAGTAAGTTCACCATTGATCGGAATGATAGAAAATTACTAAAATAATGATATTTTCTTCATTTTAGAAACAGCGATTCCATCGATTATTAATTGTAGTCTTGCTGTTCTTGACTGTGGTGATATTTACCATTTACTTTTACCGTCACATTTATGACGAAATGTTGCTTATTTTGCACAAAAAAATTGGTAATGAAATATGATAACATACCGCTTCACCTCCTCCTATTGCAACTTGTCTCATACGTTTGTCAGTGCGAATATCAGGACGCGTTCTTAAGGGGGTTCCTCGAATACCCGATCGTGGTGTTTGAATAGATCCCAAAGAACTGTCATCAACAAATTGTAGATAAATAATATAAGATTAAACTGTATAAACATTACCTTGGGGTGCCATAGTTAAGGGGAGAACTTAGGTCGATTTCACTCATGTTTATAGCAGCGGCTCTTGCAGGACTGGTCGGAGGCACACTCACCCCTCCGGGTGACGTTGGAGGTAACATGATATTGTCTGAGCCAGGAGCATGACGACCCATACGCATTGGAGTGTCAACATCATGACCATTTGTCCCTAAAAACATAAACTTGTTGATATATCACTGATTTGCAAATGCATTTCACGTACTTCTTGTGGGAGTTCGTTGGCCCCTGCTAGGGTTACTTTCCGGTGTTTGTGCAGGACTCGACATATTTATAATTCTATACTTTACAATGAATTTTAATTAAAACTAATAAGTTCTCTGCTAAATAGACTGAGCACACTGTCGCGGTGTTTTATGGCGCGAAAATATTAGAAGATTCATAATCTCCTAATCGACACCAACGACACCACGGAACTTTGAGGAATGGAACAACTTGTCGTTTATACAAATTCCTTTGACATTTTCCAATTGTACATAACCGTTATTTTCTGCTTTGAATCCCAATAATTAATGATAAACAAGAACGAAATTAAAGTTAAACCTAGTTAGATTTGATGCCTAAAACAACTTTATAAGATTTATAAGATTACTCTAAATTACGCATTCTTTTCATGAAGCTTTAATATCTTTCTCCTCTATATATTATTTAATATAAATTAAACGCATTGTAATTTAACTTTTAGATGAATTACAAAATCAATTTCAATGAAGAAAGTGCAATTCAAGATGAGTTTGAGGTCAATAAAAATTGAATATAATAAGGTGGCAACAAGAAAAACAAATTAGAATAAAAGCCTTTCAGTCGAGTGCCCGAAACTAAGTGTTGGGTGCAGCTTAAATAGTGATTATATATATGTATTTGTACTTCAATGCAAAATTTTTGTTGAAAAAAAAAAAAAACTAAGGAAGAAATGTTTACTGTGTAAAATAAAAAGGACATAAAGAAAACCATAAATATCTCTTTTATTAACACATTTTTTTTACTTTATAATTTACTGAAAATGTCAGAATAACAAAAACATGAAATCAGTCGACTGCCCGAAACTAAGTGCTGGATGTAGGTTAAATAGTGATTATAATGGGTTCTCCAATAGGCACGACAACATTTTTTCTGTAGTAAATTTTTATAATTTGCACACGTTCGTTCGTGTACTTAACCACGGTGAAAATGTTGAGTTTACTGAATAAACTGACAGTGATAGTTCGATGATTAGTGAAAGGGTGCGTTCACAAATTAAATTTAAAGTTGTCAAGTCCCTATTGGAAAACCCGATATACCAAGTGTACCGGTGTGAAGTGATTTTTTTTTAGATAAAACGCTAATTTTAAATGGGAAAGTAAAAAACATTTTATTCGAAGTATTGGCCATTGCTTTCTACACATTTCGACAACCTTTCTGGCAATTTGTGGATACCACGCCAATAAAACCGATCGTTTTTGAGGCAAAGCATTCGCAGACCCAATTTTCGACTTCTTCATAGGAGTTGAAAAGCTGCTCAGCCAATGCGTGTCCCATCGATGAAAACAAATGGTAGCCGGAAGGAGCCAAGTCTGGTGAATGCGGCGGGTGGGGTAACACTTCCCAGCCGAGAGCTTTTATTGTTTTTTTGACGGGTTTTGCTGCATGGCTCGGAGCATTATTATGCAACAAAATTACCTTTCCGTGTCTTGTAGCCGATTCCAGTCATTTTTCGATCAATACATGGTTCAAATTGAACCATGATGTTCGCCAGGTTTTAGTTCATGATACACCACACCCTTCTGATCCCACCAAACACAGAGCATTGTCTTTTTCCGAACCGATCGGGGTTTGCAGTCAATGTTGACGCTTCTCCGGGTTGTATCCATGATTTTTTGCCTTTAGGATTTTTAAAATAAATCCATTTTTCAACACCAGTCACAATTCGATGCAATACTGACTTCCTTTCGTGTCGTTTCAACGTTTCACATGTGGTGTTTCGCTTTTCCAACTGCCTGTCATTCAATTCATGTGGCACCCAGTTTCCACACTTTTGGATCACCCCCATAGCTTTTAAACGGCCAGAAATTGTTTGTTGTGCAACATTTAACATTTGTGCCATTTGTTTTTGACTTAAAGTGTCATATTGATCCAATATTGCTTGCAATTCGGCGTCTTCAAACTTTTTTGGTGGTCTTCCACGTTCTTCATTTCGCACATCAAAATCATTATATCTGAGCCGCTTTAACCATCTTTTGCATGTTGCTTCCGATAGAGCATGATTACCATACGCCCCGACAAGCACACTGCAGCACTTTTCTTCAAATGAAAACAAAAAATTAATGCTTTCCGCAAATCATCATTTTCTGATACAAAATTCTACATTTTTAACAGGATTAAAATAATGATGTTGTTTGTACAATGACGATGCATACAAAATATGTTTGACAGATGTCATAGCAACCAAATAAAAAAAAATAAGGGCTCGCTCACAACAAACGTTTCCTATCGATACATTTGTATCTTGACGCTCACTTCAGACCGGTACACCTGGTATATGTAAACGTACTTCAATGCAAAACGTATGTGTTGAAAAAAAAATAACGAATGAAGAAATGTTTACTGTGTAAAATAAAAACGACAAAGAAAACCATGAATACCTCTTTTATTTAAACCCTTTTTTCACTTTATCATAATCGACACTACAACCGGGATCCGGTCTTGGCCTTAATTAGCAAGTTTCTCCACCGGTCCCGATTTCAAGCCGATGTCATAAAGTTTGGCACTCCTTGGGTGTGGGCGACCTGGTCTTCGCCATCCCTCCTTCGCAGACAAGGTCTGTCGCGCTGTCTTCATCCATACATCCTCCCGTACATCCTGACACAAAGGCCTTTCCTCCCTCACATACGGGGCCAACAATTCTCCTTAACACCTTCGTCTCGAACGAGACTAAGAGTTCAGAGTGCCTTTTATTGAGCACCCAGGTCTCTGATCCATACATGAGTACTGGTAAGACTATGGTCTTGTATAGTAGTAGCTTGGATGTTCTCGATAAATTTCGGGATTTAAAGATCCTTAATAGACCATAGTATACCCGCCTGTCACACGGGAGACCGGGGTTCGATTCCCCGTCGGGGAGCCTCCGGCGCAAGACTAATGACCTTGCCCGGAAAATACAAGTCATTATGGAAAATTTAACAAGCCTCAGGACTTGCTAAATAAGGCCAAGACCGGTTCCCGGTTGTAGTGCCGATAATGATAATGATGAATAGACCATAGTAGGCTTTGTTGGATTTGATCAGCTGTTCGCGTATTTCTTCTTCCATATTGTTATCGGCTGATACTATTGACCCAAGGTAGTTAAAGGATTGCACTACTTGAAATTCGTGCTCCGCTACCCTGATAGTTTGACCAACGTTAGGTCTTCTCTTCGCAGAAGTTGCCACCATGTACTTTGTTTTTCCCTCATTAATGTGTAGTCCCAGTTTTTGTGCCCCCTGCTCGATCTGGGTGAAGGAGTCCTGTACAGCCGAAACGGATCTGCCGATGATGTCGATAGCATTTACGTAGGCAAGTATCTGGCAGGACTTGGTGACAATAGTCCCTCTGGTTGTAACGCCAGAGTCACGGATTACCTTCTCCAACGCCAGGTTGAAGAAGAGGCAGGTCCCTTTGTCGGAGTCCATTAAAGATATTTATTGGTTTGGACAGCAACCCCGCTATTTTTACTTGACTGCACCCAGTTTTTGTGCCGCCTGTTCGATCTGGGTGAAGGGCTCGGTTCTACCCATGATGTCGATGTCATCTGCGTAGGCAAGTATCTGGCTGGACTTGGTGATAATAGTCCCTCTAGTTGTGACGCCTGAGTCACGGATTACTTTGTCCAACGCCAGGTTGAAGAGGAGGCAGGCCAGACCGTCCCCTTCTCGGAGTCCATTAAAGATGTTTTCTGGTTTGGACAGCAATCTCCCTATTTTTACTTGATTAGTGACGTTGGTCATGGTCAACCTACAAAGTCGTATCAATTTGTTTGGAATGCCGAACTCTCTCATGGCATTATATAGTTCTACCCTGGCTATGCTGTGGTAGGTGGGCTTAAAGTCTATAAACAGATGATATAATGGAATCTTAAATTCCTGACATTTTTCCATCGCATGCCTAAGGGTGAATATCTGATCAATCGCTGATTTGCCTGGGATGAAGCCACACTGATATTGACCAATGATGACCTTAGCGTATGGGGCTATCCGATCTTGTAGGATAGTGGAGAGTATCTTATAGGCGGTACTCAGCAATGTTATACCCCTATAGTTGCTGCACACTGTGATATCTCCCTTCTTATATATGGGGCAAATTATTCCACAACGCCAATCTTCCGACATTTCCTGTTGCCCCTATACGTGCACCACGATCTCATGAATTGCGCGATGTAACGCTGTCCCTACTTGTTTGATTAGCTCAGCTCGTATGCCATCAACTCTGGGGGATTTATTTGATTTCAGCTGTCTAATGGCTTTTAATGTTTACTCAATGCTTGGTGGCGGCAGCATTTGGTCTTGATCCTGCATTAGTAGAGCCTCCAATTCTTCTGTGAGCTGACCATTTAGTAATTCATTGAAGTGCACTTCCCATCGCACCAGAATGCCTTCAGGGTCGGTGATCAGATTACCCTCTTTATCCTTGCAGTAAGGGCAGCGTGGTGTGTTCCGCGTCATACTGTGAATTATTTGGCAGAACTTCCGCGCCTGATGCGGACCTCGCTCTCTACATTACTCTATTTCACATACAAGGTTTTTTCCCAGGCACTTTTCTTTTGTCTGTGAAGTTTTTTTTCCTGATCTTCTGAGCTCTTTTTATTCCTCATCGCGTACCCGCGTCCTATGAGACTGCTGCATTGCCCGGTATGCAGCATTCTTACGTTCAGTCGCTAGTTTGCACTCATCATCAAACCAGTCGCTCCGATCTCTACGACTACTGCCTAAGATAGGGTTGGCAGTACTAATGACAGTATTCTTAAGGCGTACCCATTTCTGTTCTACGACCGGCATTCTGGCCCCAGTACTTACTCTCCCTCCATCGAGCTCTTCGAGTGCGAGTGTTACTGGTATTCTCATTACGTAAGGTAGCCGTGTTGATTCGAACCTGGTCCGCGGATGCAATACGTTTCCGTAAGGCAATCCGCGCTCGGAAAACTATACCAACAATATAGTGATCCGAGTCGACGTTGGCACCCCGGTACGTTCGTACCGTCATCGGGCTCCAGGAATGGTGGCGATCTATCAGTACGTGGTCACTTTTGTTGCGAGTGGCTCCATCGGGTGATACCCAGGTGGCTCTGTGAATATCTTTACGCAGAAACTTGGTGGTCGCAACGACCACGTTTTTAGATGCTGCAAGTTCGATTACTCGTAGTTCATTCTCATTAGTATGCTCATGCAAATTATGGGCATCTGCGTAGTGCCTGAAAACCGGCTCCCGACCTATTTAGGCATTGAAATCTTTTACACTGTATTTTTTTATAAAAAAAATGTTTTGTACCTTAGAACATATTAAACAAGTGACAAAAAGTTTGAGTTTTTTATTTATTTCCTTCTATGAGAGAAAAAAAAGAAGAGACTCTCGAAGAAGAACCTCGCCTTAAGGGGACATTCCGGTTTGTTCGGTTTAAAAAATCAATTTGTTTTTGCTTAATCGATAGTTTCATCCTTCAAAAATAATATTGTTACGGATTTTCGGCTTTACGTTTAGCGGCTCCCTAGGTCCGATCTCTGGATCGCAAAATAATTAAAATCAAACGGCAAAAGCTCGTTCTTCCTGGTTTAATGGATTTACTTTATTTTTACTTATTATTCTACACGTGTTATTTACACTTCCCTTAACATCGATCCTCGTGTTACGCTGTCAGTTCTCTTCTTCCTGACTCTTGACTGACACTTATTATTCCGCTGTCACTTTGCCTGCTTCTCTATGTCGTCTATCTCGTACTAGATGGCGTGCTTCATGTCCGCACATTCGTCACAATATGTTAAAATTTGGAAACGAAATCTTAGGCGGTTCCAAAGTTATAGGTCATTAAAGGGTCGGGTTTCCCGCGGATACAAATTCTTATCATAGGTGGTAACTACCGTGTATTTAGAAAGATGCAGACTATCCATTTATGGGCATTAATTTGTCTCGCTGTTGGCTTGGGCCAACTGCCACTTCTTTGAATATGTCGCTGTTAGTATAAAAAATCCCGATGATTTCATGAAAAAAATCACTTTTATCTTTTGTCTAATTTATCTCCAAACTTTGAATGCGTTTTTCTCGAAACGACTTTTTTGAGTGCGGTGTAAGCGATAATATGAAAACGGTGCATGCGATTCTTATGAAAGTTCGCACACATATTTTTAGCAAGCACACGCAAATTGTGTGTGAATTACTTTTTTATTTATTTATTTTTTTTTTTAGTTATAACTATAAAATAGACCAAGGGCCGAAAAATCATTTTTTTTTTCAATAGTCCCCCATATTGTTGTTTTTTATCAATTTTAAAATTTTTTCACTCACATTGGGGTAAATGCATTTAAGTTCAATAAACCTTTTGCATTTTTCGTATTTTTTCACCCGCGACGAAAATAACCCTTACACGAGCAGAACGGATGGCTAACTTTGAACACCTGAGGGGGGGGGGGGGGGGGGCGGCGCGGGTTCCGTTTTCGAAGCGACTCGACAAAATATACAAACGTAGTCGAAAGAAAAATAAAATGTTTAAAAAAAATTTTGTTATATCTTTAATACTTTCTCTTAAAAAAAATCATGAAAATAACATATTTTTTGACCCGACAAACCGGAATGTCCCCTTAAATATTCAGGCGCACATGCATAACATAAAATTGCAATCACAATCATGGACCATGACTCGACTGCAGCACAATCAGAACGAGTGTTTTTGTTTCAAAATACGTATTTCATAATTCAAGGCAACCCTTCATAAGCACCTTGAACAGATACAAAATACTGAATTGAACTTATCCATTCGTGTAAAAAGATAGTGAGGCTCTCTGTGTGGGTTGGAATGCTTGTATTGAGTGGATTTATGGGGTGAGTGCTGTGTAGCATTCATTGTAGAGGCACTCGGATCTTAGTCTCTGCATAAATACATAAATATACGTACAGCGATCACCTTCTCTCATCAATTGCGTATCTCGAGCTCTTTGGTAGCTCTCGATATGGAACTGGAAAGCTCTTATCTCTTTCGACAATATAGATTACTTACTCACAGGTCGACAACTACCCACCTCGTCAAATTTACATCTTTCATACTGCCAACTTCATGGGTAGGTAGCTATACCCTATTTTCATAACCGACCCATTAATTTTTTAGTTTTAGTTAGTCGCCATAGTCTTCTCAACCATTGAAAACGACAACCCCTTCCATCGTTTAGACCCCCTTACAATCTCTAGTACTATGACTTTCACAAAAAAAAACTTCCGACTCATCAACGACAATGCATGCAGATTCTCGTTAAACTACGATAACTCATCCGTAAAAGGTGCTACTACATTTTTTTTACAAGGAAATTTACAATTCTATCTCACGCTATGTTCCTTATTCTCGGTATAGAACGTCAACCTAATCAATCCCTTGATACAATCACAGACTTCGTTCCTTCCACAATAAAAGGAACAAGATGTGGGCCGCTTTCCTCCAAAAGCTTACGATTAGGGATTATTCTAATAATTATTAATTAGCGATTATTCTAAAAGTTATTCCAATCCCTGATGTTATTTTCAGTTTAACGAACTTTACAATACGCTTTACTAAAAAATTTCAATCAATACACAAATCTACTTAACAAAGAGCCCAAAACTTTTTTCCTATGCGTCAGTTACAAAGAATTGTTCGATGGCTATCCAACTTCATCATCATCATCGGCACTACAACCGGGATCCGGTCTTGGCCTATTTTGGCAAGTCTCTGCACCGGTATCCGGTCCTTATCCGACACTTGTTAAGTTGTCCATAATAATTTGTTTTCCGGGCATCTTGCGCCGAACTATCCAACTTCACTTACCTAAAAAATCGGAAACCTCAACTAGCCCACTTATAATCGCTAATCTCTTTGCCAATCATTTCAAACACTCTTTCATCACTGACTCCCTTATCACCTACTCTTCTTATTACGACTATTTGCCTTATTTCGCTCTCGGCCGACTTTGACCCTATTCCATTGATTCGCACTCGATAGAGAACAAATTACTCCAACTCCACGACGAATTCACGTCGAGGGCTGATGGTATCCCAGTCATTTTCCTTAAAAAAAAAACGCATCTATTCTTACAGTTCCCCTTTTGAAATTCTCTATTTATCCCTCTCTCATTGGGAACTCCCCAACATTTTGAAAACACCCTTTAGCACCCTCGTACACAAAAAAGGGGCCCAAATGCGTTGTCACCCTCTTGCTAAGCTTTACCATATATCCAAGCTTTTTAAAGCCTTATGTATGAAGCTCTTATTTCTTCTAATCAACTGGCAGGTCAATAATCACCAACCTTCTCGAATTACATTTTTCACCCTGTCAGCCCTAGAGGAGGCTTTCGACAAGATTTCTTATAAACATATGCCTTTTAAATTGTCCATGCTCGGCTTTGAATCCATTCTGTTCAAATGGATTTTTCCCTACTTGGAAAATAGACTCTATAGTCTAAGTTCAGATTCACGATATCTGATTCCTTCCTGCCTACCTCCGGAATCCTTCATGGCCGTAACATAACTCTCCTACTTTTTATGCTAACCACAAACGCTTTTAATATGTGTCGCTCTATGCTGATGACCCAAAATTCTATAAGACTTTTATGTCACCACTTGATTCTGCATTGTTTCAACAGATCTTTACAGTTTGGTGTCTTAAAACTGCTTGAAGCTTAATATCACCAAATGCCAGTTCATCTCCTTTTTGAAAGCGCATACTTTCTCCTCCCAGTCTTTATTCCCTTCATAATGAAACCGCCACCATCGTCCAATTGATCCGCGACCTTGGTATTATATGTGATAGGGAACTCAATTTCATCTCACATATTGACGATATTATCCTTAATACCTATTCAACCCTCGGGTTCGTAAAAATATCATCTAAACAATCTTCTAACTCCTATGAATTCTATGTCACTCGATACATTTGTTCGTCTACTCTAACAAGCTGTGAGAAAATAAAAGTCATTTATTTTGTTATGGATTAATTTAACAATTTGAGTATAGTTAAGTTAGAATATATATTTAATATAATTTAAAGTAAGAATGGGACTTACTTTGAAGACCGTTGAGCGGTCGCTGGACAAGCTGTTTGTCAGCTGTTGGTTCTTCGGCGTCTGGTTGCAGGGGGCGTTGACTGTTGCTCCCCTGTTCAGCTCGATTTGGACACTTGGGTGCGTATGATCGGTTTGACCGTGGAATCGTGCGATCTTTTAATTTGAAGAACTTTTTATTCTCTCGTATTCGCTTTTCGTTGTTTTACGTCGAATCTTCCACAATTATTAGTAGTAGGTGTAATTTACCGCCAATTCAAATTATAACGACGCTTAGCCACGTCTAGTCAATCTCACAGTACTTTGTTCTTGATCGTTTAACGCCCATTTATTGTTGTTGACACCCCAATCAATCACCAGGGTAAGTGAATAAGTGTCAATACCCGATGAATGGACAAAGCTCTACAGTGTTCTCTTTGAAGTCCTTAAATTACTCTTACGGTTTACTGCTCGAATATGCTAGTCAGGTATAGCCCATTTAGAGCTCACATTCGCAGAATCCAGAGTTCTCAACGTCGTTTCTTACGTTTCGTTCTTCGTGTATTGGGATAATAAAACGCTCTGATTATGCGCCCTCACACAAACCGTATCAAATTAATTAACCTTAAAACCGCGGAACAGCGTAGAATCATGTCCGATATTCTATTCATTCACCCACATCGATCTGGCACCAATGAATGTACCAATCTTCTCAACCCAATTCTATTCAACACAAACCCACACAACATACCCAATCCTCGCCTGATCTACACCCCTCCCCCATGCAGACAATCAACTTCTTTTACGGCCCCGTCTTCCTGCAATTTTAAGTCATTCATTTTTGAATTCAACATTAGCAGCCACACTGTAAAATGCCGACTCCTAAATCTTTTCTTTTCATCTTCCGTCCTATCCCTCCCCAACGTTGTTAAATTATAACTGATTAATTAAGTAGTTCGTAAGTTAGCGTGTAAAATTCTCGTTGTAAGCTTGCACTAAGCTATTAAATGGGGTGTTAGCCCCGTTAAACTTTCAGCTTGTATACCATTTCAGAGCAGTTTTGATATTTTATGATGGGTCATTGTAATAAGATGATACTTACGGGTCGATCAGGAAAAAAAAAAAACATTTATGTAGTATTTTATAGAGCAAATTGCAAAAAAAAACTCAATAAACACCCTGTTACTATTAGTATAGTATATACAAAAGATACAAACGGCTGTCTGGTGACAGAAACAAAAAATATCATGACAAGATGGAAGCAGTACTTTGAAAACCTGCTCAATGTGCGCATCCATCAACCACAAATAAACGCACCAGACGTACATGCAGCCGAGCCCCAGATACCAGAGTCCTCTTTCGACGAAATTGTAGACGCGATAAATCGACTGAAAAACGACAAGGCCCCCGGAATCGATTGCATACCGGCAGAGCTTGTGAAGCATGGAGGAGGGGCAACGGCTCGAAAGATCCACCAACTGGTTAAAATAATATGGGACAAGGAAGTCATTCCGGAATAATGGAAAACCGCAATAGTCATCCCATTTTCAAAAAAGGCGACAGATCTGACTGCGAAAAATACAGAGGAATATCATTGCTCCCAATCACATACAAAATATTAACAAATGTCATACTGGCAAGAATCACGCCGTACGCAGAAGAAATATTGGGAGACTACCAATGCGGATTCCCTCGGAACCGGTCAACAAGCGACCAGATGTTCACAATAAGTCAACTGCTGAAAAATAAATGGGAACACGGAGAGACGGTTCACCAACTGTTCGTGGACTTCAAAAAAGCCTACGACTCAGTCGCAAGGCAAAGACCCTACCATATTGTGGTTGAGCTGGGGATCCCGAAAAAATATGCCGCCCTCATTCAAATTTGCATGAACGAAAACAAAGGGCGAGTTAGAATAGAAAACCACCTCTCAGAACCATTTGAAATCCGGGACGGACTAAAACAAGGGGATGGCCTCTCACCATGCCTTTTTAACCTTGTCCTCGAGTATGTTATCAGAAAGGTACAAGACGACAACATGGCCGGATTATCCCTGAACGGGGTCACACAAGTGCTCGCGTATGCGGATGACATCGCCGTTCTGGGCGATAATCTCGAAACTATAAGTAAAAACTGTGAAATCATCATGCAAGCAGCAGAAGAGGTAGGCCTAGAAATAAACGAAGACAAAACGAAATACATGATTACGACGAGAGCACGTGGACCTCAGAGAACACATATAAACATCAGGGGCAAGATATTTGAAAATGTCAAAGCATTTAAATATCTGTGAACGATACTGACGACCAGAAACGAAACGTCAAAGGAAATTAACAAAAGACAACATGCCGGCAACGCTAGTTGGCATGCAGTCAGTAAACTATTAAAATCCAAACTGCTATCACGTAATATAAATCTGCGTGTCTATAGAACCATAATCATACCGATTGCTCTATACGGATGCGAAACATGGGCTCTCACAAAACGGGAAGAGAACAAATTCCGCGTCTTCGAGAATAAAGTTTAAAGGGGTATATTTGGCGGTAAATATGACGAGGAGTCAGGACAATGGAGGAAACTCCACAACCACGAATTGGAAGAGCTATACCGCAAACCTATAATAGTGAGAGTAATCAAGTCGCGAAGATTAAGATGGGCCGGACACGTAGCGCATGGGCGATGATAGGACCGTGCATAGAACTCGACGGTAAACTAACGGGGAAGAAACCGACAGGACGGCCGCGACGAAGATGGGAGGACAATGTTAGATTGGGCCTCGAGGAGATCGGCTCGGATGATCGAACGTGGAAGGAGAGCGCACAGGACAGGGAACAATGGCGGAGCCGAGTCGGTGAGGTCATGAAGTTCCGGGTTCCTACAGGCCAGTAAATAATAAAAAAAATATATACAAAAGATAGTATGAAACCGTTCTTTAAATTTCATTAAAAATACATTCCACAACTGCGTCCTTGCTCCATGCGGATGTGTAAATGATTAATCAATGATTTCAACGTCAGACTCCAACTTTCATCATACCTCACATTTATATGCCAGAAAATAAAACGGAACGCCAGACATGTAACCCTTTTGGGGAAAAAAAATCAGAGTGTTATTATAACTGTCAGCTGTGAGAAGTCACTGTCAATGATTTTGACATCTCTAAAAGTCACTCTCAACAATTTTGACATCTGGGAAATATCCTGATTATCGTCGGTTCGAATTCATTTTAATTCGAAAACAATTATATTTTGAGCTAAACATGAATAAAATCGTAAGACATCAGATACAGTTGTGTTTAAAGAGACAGTCCTCGATAGTTGGCTGCTATCGGGCGTTACACTCCAGAACCTTAATTAAGGCTTCTGGTGTACAAGCCTGTATTTATAGTCAATTCAAATGCGCCATCAGGACTTACTGCAAAAATGTGAGTAATGAAAAACCTCATTGCAATGTAGGGACGATTGGACACGTTGATCATGGGAAGACCACACTAACGGCTGCAATAACCAAAGTCTTGGCAAAAAAAGGGCTATCTCAATTTGTGCCATACGACCAAATTGACAGGGCCCCAGAAGAGCAGGCACGAGGTTGTTAATTCATTGAAGGTCCTCATAACTGGAGATAACCCCACAACTTTCATTTTATTTAGGAATAACAATAAACGCCTGTCATATTGGTTATGCAACGGAGTCGAGAACATATGCTCACACTGATTGTCCAGGACATGCGGATTACATCAAGGTACGTTTTTTTCTCCCTAAAATTAGGAGATTAACATTAAATGGTTACATGTAGTTTACTCATCCCAGAACATGATATCCGGTGCCACACAGATGGATGGAGCAATACTTGTAGTTGCTGCTACAGATGGACAAATGCCCCAAACAAGGGAGCATTTGCTATTGGCTAAACAAGTTGGCATAGATAAAATAATTGTGTTTGTCAACAAAGCAGATTTAGTGGATAAGGATGTTCTTGAACTGGTGGAAATCGAGATGCGTGAATTGCTAGAAGATTTCGGTTTTGATGGCATCAATAGTCCTATTATATATGGATCAGCATTGTTGGCATTAAAAGATGACGAATCCGAGTACGGAGTGCCAGCAATTGAAAAACTCTTGTCTCATGTGGACACTTTTGTACCAACGCCTACTAGAGATTTCACTTCACCGTTTGTCCTGCCGATTGACAATGCGTTCACAGTGCCAGGCAGAGGTACTGTTGTTGTAGGAACGATAAAAAAAGGAACTATTAAAAGGAATGATGAAGTAGATCTGTTAGGCTTTAACCAAAACATAAAAACAACCGTTGGTGATGTTCAAATTTTTAAGAAAAGCGTGGCTCAGGTAAAAGCTGTCCTACAGATTGAGTGGTGTCCTTTTTTAGCTAACGTGTTCAATTCTTCTGCAGGCGGTCGCTGGTGAAAATGTTGGAGTGCTTTTGAGGAACATAAAAATCGCACGTGTTGACCGTGGAATGTTACTTTGCGCTTCTGGGTCTGAAGATATTTCAAATCATTTTGAGGGGTCGATGTATTTATTGTCACACGGTGAAGGCGGCCGATTTAAACCGCTTCTATCGGGATACATTCAGCAGTTGTTCAGCACCACGTGGAATATTCCTGCGCGAATTGATTTAAGTAAATTTTTCGACTTATATGTCAGTTTGATTTGTTAGAAAATTTGATTTTATGCAGTTCCATCAACGGGAATGATTATGCCTGGAGAACATGGACAGATACGTTTAACATTATTCCGCAAAATGGTTATGAGCTCTGGTCAAGCATTTACTATTCGGGAAAACGCTAGAACGGTAGCAACAGGGATCGTCACAGAACGGAAGCCCACTGTGGAACTACCGGGAAAGAAGTTATCCAATGTTGTTCTGAAAGAGATTTGTGCATAAGGAAGTTAATTGAATTATATAAAACGAGTCGATATTAATTACTTGGGTAGTGTGTATATCGTAAATTATTTTGGAAATTCGACTTTTTGCCCATAAATCTTGTAGAGAAGATCAGAGGGATGTCAAAAAAATACGAGTGAAGTCAAAAGGTGATCGTTTGTATCGTTAGTCAAATAATGCCTAAGCATTTGTTGTCTACTCGGTAATTCAACAATTTAATTAGAAATAAAAAAAACGAAAAATGAGGCCGAATCAAGAATGTGTTTTCGATCTTGTAATAACTATCTTACAGACTTTCCTTCTACCATTGTTTAAAAATATGTTATCGATCCTTTTTTACCTTTTCCGGTGTAACAGTCTCAACTTTGCGTCCAAAGCACTCAGCATCAGTCACGTCTGTACAACTGCTTTTGAATTCAACAAACCAGTTACAAATAATTACTTTTGACGGAGCAGATTCTTTATAATATCGGGTTTTCTAATAGGGACTTGACAACTTTGAATTTAATTTGTGAACGCACCCCTTCACTACAGTACACTACACAGTAAACTCAACATTTTCCTCATGGTTAAGTACACGAACAAACAACGTCTGCAAATTATAAAAATTTACTACCGAAAAAAAGGTGTCAAGTCCCTATTGGAGAACCCATTATATTTCACGAAATTTTCAGGGTTAGTGGGTTTCGAGGGCTCAAACAAAGCGTATTTTTACTCATTTTTTTCTAACATATCAAATAAAACAGTTTAATCAAACATATTAACCTATCAAAGATAAGTGCTTTGTGAAGTTTTCATTTGAAAATGTTGAAAATTCAGCCATTGGGACCCCATTTCCCTTGGTACCTTAAAAAACGTTCTCACGGCGTTGTCAGGATAACTCGTGACTAAAAACCAAATATTTTCTGTTAGTAGATGTGTAAATCTCGTTCCTGGATGAAGGAAAAAGAAATTGGCGGTGATCTCTCTCTCCCCTTATTGGCCTGTAGGAACCCGGAAGTTCATGACGGAACTCGACTCCGCCATTGTTTCCTGTCCTGTGCGCTCTCCTTCCACGTTCGACCATCCGATCCGATCTCCTCGAGGTCAAACCTAACATTGTCCTTCCATCTCCGTCGCGGCCGTCCTGTCGGTCTCTTTTCCGTTGGTCTACCGTCAAGAATTCTACGCATGGTTATATCGTTCCCTGTCCTGTGCGCTCTCCTTCCATGCTTGCCTATCCGATCCGATCTCCTCAAGGTCAAACCTAACATTGTCCTCCCATCTCCTTCGCGGCCGTCCTGTCGGTATCTTTTCCGTTGGTCTACCGTCAATAATTCTACGCACGGTCCTATCGTTCCCCATTCGCGTCAGATGTCCGGCCCATCTTAATCTTCGCGACCTGATTACTCTCACTATTGTAGGGTTGCGGTATAGCTCTTGCAATTCGTGGTTGTGGAGTTTCCTCCATTGTCTTGCCTCCTCGTCATTTTTACCTCCAAAGATACCCCTTAAAACTTTATTCTCGAATACGCGGAATTAGTTTTCTTCCCGTTTTGTGAGTCCATGTTTTACATCCGTATAGAGCAAGGCATGATTATGGTTCTATAGACACGGACATTTCGTTATTGGCCGTCAGTATCGTTCCCAGATATTTAAATTCTTTAACTTTTTCAAATATTTTGCCTCTGACGTTTATATGTGTTCCCTGAGTTCCACCTGCTCTCGCCGTAATCATAATAACGATTGCAAAATAAAGAACTTTGAAGTATTGTCAAGGCTCCTTGGTACACACATAATGATGATTTACATAAAGATTTGGATGCGGACAATGTCGATAATGTCATCAAAAAGCATGCTAAGACATGAACAGCAAAATCGTCAGTACATCAACATCGAGGCTCTCCATCTACTGGATTACGATCGCTTGGTGAGAAGGCTAAAACAATTAGTGTAATTTAACTATAAATAGTTTATAGAGATTGCACACGATAAACTAGTAGCAAAAATGTTTACAATCAAACTAATAATCATAGAAGAAGTACTTTGTAATGTTAACTATTACTATTTATCGGCCTGTAGGAACCCAGAAGTTCATGACCTCGCCGACTCAACTGCTCCATTGTTGCCTGTCATGTGCACTCTCCTTCCACGATTCGCCATCCGATTCGATCTCCTTAAGGCCAAAGCTAACATTGTCCTTCCATCTTCATCGCGGCCGTCCTGCCGGTCTCTTTTCGCTTGGTCTATCGTCAAGAATTCTACGTAGGGTCCTATCGTTGCCCATTCGCGCTGCATATCCGACCCAACTTAATCTTCGCAACTTGATTACTCTCACTATTGTGGGCTTGCGGTATAGTTTTTCCAATTCGTGGTTGTGGAGTTTCCTCCATTGTCCTGCCTCCTCGTCATATTTACCGCGAAAGATACTCCTTAAAACTTTATTCTCGAATACTCGGAATTTGTTTTCTTCCCGTTTCGTGAGTCCATGTTTGTTGGCGATGCATACCTCCCGGCGCACAAGCACTCGACACCGGCACACAAAACACTCAGCATCGACACACAACCACTGGGCACCAGCGCACAAGCACTCGACGTCGGCGCACAAGCACTCAAGAAGGAGGAGCATGGCAGACAGCTGTATACCAGTCGCGACAAATCACTCAACAGGAAACGAGTGATTTATCGAAACCAAGCGAACGAGGAGACAGCTGCTGGTAATAAAAGGCGAGCGCGGCGCTGAAGCGGTCTTCCTCCCCAACATAACAAAATATTTCAATAAATGGAAAATTCACCTTAACCCAAATAAAACGCAGCTCATAGTGTTCAAGGGCAAACACGAGCACTGTACAAACAACACTAGACGCTGTCACAACAAAATTAAACTTAACCTAAACAACACTCTAATAAAACCCTCCAAAACCCTAAAATATCTGGGAATCACTTTTTCTAATAACTGGTCTTTTTCCTCCCACATTAAAAATTCCCTTCAAAAAGCCACAATTCAGCTTAATCTCTGTAGAAGAGTAATGTGGAAACCTAATTGTCTCTCTCACAAAGTCAAACTGCTCATTTACAAACAAATTATCAGACCCACACTCACGTACGCGTGCCCATTGTGGTACCATATCACTCCCTCCCAAATGGAGAAGTTACGAGCATTCGAAAGAAAATGCTTTAGGTATGTCTCTGGCTTACATCGTCGACCTAACTCCTATAAGTATTATAGTAACGTCGAACTCTACAATACCGCTGGTATTGAGCGCCTCGATAGACGATTCCTCGAACTGTCTATCAAATTTATCGAAAACCTACAAAATAATCCCAATCCCATAATAACTTCGCTCTTAGAGACCCGTCTAGATATCAGAACTAACTATCCCAACTGTCTCCACACCAGAGCTATCTTCGCCTCAGGCAGACTGGTAAATGATTCAAACGAGATCATATACCACAACACCGAAGTTACCCCTAACCAGTTCAAATACTGTAACGTCCAACCATTTTCCAACATCCTACGTTTTTCCTTCGAACAACCGGAGAGAAATACTCTACCTCTAACCCATAACTGACCTCACTCCACATCCTTTAATTGATATATCCCGTTAATCATAAAACATTGTTTATGGCTTTAGAAAAATCAAACTGTAATCAGACTAAGTTAGGTTAAGTTATTTATATAATTAGGATTAAGTTTAGATTAAGTAAAGTTGAAAAAACAAATTCCTGGTTTTCTGACCTTTTCCAGGAAGATAATACCACTAAATTTATAAACACACATCTATCTTTTATCCCATAAAATATTGTTTGGAAAATGTATATATTATTATAATAATTACATGTAAGCAATTGTTACGAAATTAATTTTAAGTCACTGTATTACTTAATTGTACAAATTCTAATTATGGTCAATAAATACAGTTTTGAAAAAGAAAAAAAAAACTGAAGCGGTGGGAGTCGTCGAAGGAACTCCTGCCCAATCAGTCTTGTTCAAGACTACCGTAGTAAAGAGACAACGATTTTTAATCAGCAATAAGCAACAAATAAATAGGAACATAGGCGAAGTCTTGTTCTAATAGTATTTCTGGCTTTGTCTTCTTTCGTTGGGCGTTTTTTCACTTTTAGTAAATTTCAGGATTTTGTACTGGGCAAGACTCAAACGCCCGCCAATCCAGAGAAGAGTCCGGCTCTGGAGGTACAATCTCTCAAATTTAGGGAAAAAGCATCGTTGGCCGGCCAGTGCCGGAAAATACAGTCCACTCAGAGAGAGACTGAGGCAGCGCTAGCGAAGCGCCGTTTGTTGTTTCGGTTTTCTCTTTTCGTTTTAGCAACAATGTTTTACATCCGTATAGAGCAATCGGCATGATTATGGTTCTATAGACACGGACATTTCGTTACTGGCCGTCAGTATCGTTCCCAGATATTTAAATTCTTTAACTTTTTCAAATATTTTTCCTCTGACGTTTATATGTGTTCCACCTGCTCTCGCCGTAATCATGTATTTTGTTTTGTCTTCACTTATTTCTAGGCCCACCTCTTCTGCCGTTTGCATGATGATTTCACAGTTTCTAGATTATCGCCCAGAACGGCGTGTCATCCGCATATGCAAGCAGATGTGTGACCCCGTTCAGGGATGATCCGGCCATGTTGTCCTCTTGTACCTTTCTGATGACATACTCGAGCACAAGGTTAAAAAGATATGGTGAGAGGCCACCCCCCTGTTTTAGTCCGTCGCGGATTAAATGCTTCAAATGGTTTTGAGGGGTGGTTTTCTATTCTAAATCGCCCTTTATTTTCGTTCATGCTGATTTGAATGAAGGTATAGCGTTTAGAATGATAGTGAAGAACGTGTGATTCGAACTGACGCTATGACAGTTAGAATCACCAACAATTGAACCTAAGCGTAACACATCAGGCAACTGGTCGTGTTTAGAATTCGGTTTTTAAACTCAAGTATATTCCACTGATGTGAATTGTTATATTATCGCTATGGTATACGGCTCTGATGTATTTTCTTATTCGATTTTCGTTCAGTGTTCTTCACTTATTTGCTTGTGTTTGTGTGTGTATCTGTTAGAGACGCTACAAAGGCAGCATATTTTTTCGGGGCTCTTAGCTCAACTACAATATGGTAAAGTCTTTGCCTTGCGACTGAGTCATATGCTTTTTTGAAGTCAACGAACAGTTGGTGAACTGTCCCTTCGTATTCCCACTTCTTTTCCTGCAATTGCCTTACTGTGAACATTTGGTCGCTTGTTGACCGGTTCCTACTGAATCCGCATTGGTAGTCTCGCAGTATTTCTTCTGTGTACGGTGTGATTCTCGCCTCTATGACATTTGTTAGTATTATGAATGTGGTTGGGAGCAACCATACCCCTCTGTAGTTTTTACAGTGAGATCTATCGCCTTTTTTGAAGATGGGGACGACTATTGAGGTTTTCCATTCTTCCGGAGTGACTTCATTATCCCATATTGTTTTGATTAGTTGGTGGATCTTTCGAGCGGTTGCCTTTCCTTCATGCTTCACAAGCTCTGCCGGTATGCAGTTGACTCTGGGAGCACTGTTGTTTTTCAATGGATTGGGTAGGAGTTCCTGTGACGACTCCTGCTTCACTTTTTTTTTTATTTACTGCATTTATTTGACCAAAAATTAAGGCTTACAATAAGTAATACAGCAAACTTATTATAGATTGGTTACATAATAAGAGTTTACATGTTATTTGTTAACATTTTTCAAACGGTTCTTTTTTACATGTGCTTAAGATTTAATGTGATTTAGATATCGTTAATTTTGTTTTTCCTGGAAAAGGTCAGAAGGAACACCAGGAACTCTGTTTATTTTAACTAAGCCTACTTAAAATTACTTAACATAACTTAATCTAATCTTATATATAATTTACAATATTTGATATTGCAATGATAGTGAAAATTTGATGACTTAAAAATAATAATTACAATTTTTATTTATGTGGATGTGGGATGTCTTGTTTTGATTGAGGGTAGTAAGGGATATGGTCAGGTATGTTCTTGAAGGAGGGGGGTGCCATTAAAAGTAAAGTTCTGTGTTAAAAGTAAAAATCTTGGAGAATGGTTGGATGTTGCTGTATTTGAAACGATTGGGTGCCAGTTCGATGTTGTGGTACACGATCTCGTTTAGATCGTTAACCAGTCTGCCTGAGGTGAAGAGGGTCCTGATTTGGAGACAATTACGGTAATGAGTTCTCGTATTGGAGGAGGGTGATAGTAGGTCTGTTATTATCGGGTTGGGATTCCTAGGAAGGTTTTCTATGAAATTTATCGACCGTTCTAGGATTCGTCTATCCAGTCGTTCGATGCCTGCGGTGTTGTAAAGATCGTTGTTACTGTGGTATCTATATGAGTTGGTTTTGCGGTGTAAGCCAGTGATAAACCGGAAACATTTTCGTTCAAAAACTCGTAATTTCTCCATTTGGGAGGGTGAGATGTGGTACCATAATGGGTAGGCGTCTGTAAGAGTGGGTCTGATTATCTGTACAGGTGAGCTGTTTGACCTTGAGAGAGAGGCCTTTAGGTTTCCACAACACTCGTCTGCAGAGGTTAAGCTGTATTGAGGCCTTATGAAGGGAATTTTTGATGTGGGTTGGGAATGACTAGTCGTTGGAAAGGGTTACTCCCAAATATTTTAGAGTTTTGGACGGTTTTATGAGGGTGTTATTAATCTTGAGTCTAATTTTGTTGTGGCAACGTTTAGTGCTATTTGTGCAGTGAGCGTTTTTGCTCTTAAACACTGTTAGCTGGGTTTTGGTTGGGTTGAGGCGAATTTTCAATTTGTTAAAGTATGCTGAGATGAGCGGGAGGAAGTTGTTAACGCGGTTTCATGTCGCTTTGACAAATCTACTGCTAGAGTAGCTTAAAGTATCCTCAGCATAATTTAGCATTACAACACTAGGTGGGGTTGGGGAATATCGGATGTGTATAGAAGATATAAAAGTGGTCCAAGAATGGATCTGTAGCGTTCTACGAACGCACAATTTCACCCAGGGAAGGTTCCTACCCTTCAAGGAACATACTTATCTTATCATTACACGTGCCCACAGACACGTGTCCCAAAGCTCCTAATCATACCTGTAACAAGGGTCATAGGAAGCTGCAAAATGCGAACCCGATATAAAAAGAAGCAAGAAACTGAACGTCCCAAAGCTTTCAATATCAAGCAACAAGTCGATTGTAGCATACCTGAAACAAAGGTAAAAGCATCCATTTATCTTATTCCTAAAGATTGAAATGCGCCGCACTCCAGCACTACACAGTCCGAAATCCTGAACATCTACACGACGTTAGAAGGATTTGTTATCGCCAGCAAATTAGCCGACCAACGGATGCACGTGTGGGTGATCTGCCACAAAGACCACCAAATCTATCGGCAAACAAAAGAAACGGTAACCGTGATTATCTCGACGAGATAATTCGAAAACATGTATGAGGTTTAAAACCTACAAGGGAACTACTCCTATCCCACGGTGCCTTTTTTGTATTTCACACGCATTAGAAAGATCTAATGGATTTCGGGTGTATTGACAAAAGTCAAACAAAACCCATGAAACATACGTCCATTCAAATTGCAGGATATCTTTCGGCCTGCGCCCCAGATGTGTTATGTAAATAAGGCGGCACACAAAGCTCCTAGCATCTTATCTTTCTGGTAGGAAATTCATGGTCAGAATAAACTCTTACCTCTCACTAACTCGCAACATAACCGCGGGAGTTCGCCAAGGATCTTTGGCGGAAGTTTTAGCGGATTTGTTTAGTTAAATTGTTTTGTTCTAATTCGTTGGAAGTGTCCCGCCGAACACTTTTCACACACACCAGGAAGGCAAAGGACACCACAGAGCGGAAGCAATGTTAAACAAAACGCAGGAATTCTCCTTTTGATTTTATATTTTTATTGTCGTTATGATGTTTTTTTTTTACACTATCGTCACGCATGCGATCGCGCAGCACTATCGACACACACACTCGTCGCGATGTTGGAATTCAGACCAAATAAGCAGTGCAGCTTATAAAGAAGTCCTGAGGTCCAGACACAATCAAATGCTTTGGAATATCGAGAGATATGCATACGGTAGGGCATTGGTTTTCTAGACCAGTTGTGACATCGTGTGTAAGTTTTAGTAGCGCATGGCAAGTGGAGTGTCGCTCACAAAAGCCAAACTGAGAATTAGGGATGAGAGCGTTATCATTGGCAAACGAGAGAAGGTTTTGGTAGATCTTACATTCTAATATCTTGCTTAGGGTGAGTTAATTAGGATGCTAGGCATAGGTTTTCCTAAATGAGTAGACATCAGCCGACTTGAGGAAGAAGTCAATTGTTGACTGCGTCGAGTTGGTGACACGAGCAGCGGACCGTCGATGTACGTATATGGGTGAGATGAGAGGAGATCTAAAAGATGGCAACCGTATTTGTTATTCTTTATGTTGTTGAATGCTGCATGTCGAGCGTTCCAATCTCCACCGATTATGAATGGGGCGGAGAGAGACTGTCTGATTATTTGAGATATGTCAGAGTCAGGGAAGTGTGGTGCTCGAGTTGGGTGGATGTAAATGGATGTTAATATGATTACTTTTTTGTTTTCACAAATTAAGTGCCGTGTATTCGATATTGAAAACATTGGCGAACCTGATTTCGGTGAATTGGAGTTTATTATTTAGTAGAATGCCAGTACCTCCATGGGATCCAGTAGTTCTGGGATTTGAAATAAATGTATAATTGGGGATGGATACTCGGGAGTTGGACTTAAACAAACAACCGTAAGTGTTGCTTGTGGAGTATATAGACTCTGCGTTGAGGGTGACTATAGTTAGTTTAGACATTGAGGGAAAGAATATGGGAAGTTATAAGTGAGAGAATCTACCCTTTTTGTTCGATATCCGACATATGCTTCAATGTAGGAAGCATAGTTTGTAGACTTATAGCGTTTGAAATAATAGTGAAGAAGATCGTGCGATTCGAACTGACGCTATGACAGCTCGAATCACGAAAAAAATTTTACCTAAGCGTTACACATCAGGCTACTGACCGTGTTTAGATTTTGGTTTCCAAACTCGACTATACTCCACTGATGTGAATTATTTTTGTTTTTTCGCTTGGTATACGGTTCTGATGTATTTTTCTTATTCGATTTTTCGTTCGTGTTCTTCACTATTTTTGCTTGTGAATTGTGTGTATCTGTTAGAGTCCCCACAGACTCTTGATCTAGCCCATGATGTCCAGGTTGAGGCCAATGGAGTTGGGGTTGTTTGACGTCGGCTTATTATCGTTATTTTTGATGACATCCGCATATGATGTTCCTGGCCTTGTAGGTTGTGGTAATATGTTCTGCGATCTGGATTTGGTTGGTGCGGATTTGTTGGTTGTAGTTGGTTTTATTCTTCTTTGGAGAATTCTCAATTTATGAGGGCACTGGGAGAAATTTGTTGTATGTGGACCTCCGCAGTTACAGCATGTCACAGCGATTTCCTTAGTGGTAGTGGATCCATCGGGGTTTGAGGTTTGGATTTTTCCTGGTTCTGTACCCTGTGGATTGACCTTACATTCTCCTGGTTTCTGTTCATCGGAACATCTGCCGCATCGTATATTTAGGTGGCAAGCCACCGCCAAGCGTCCCGAGCATTGGTATCTCTTGCAATGCAGGATGCATTTTTCATGAGGCTCCTCGATACTGATCTTATGCGTAAACAAGTACTTAATTTGTTTGAGCTTGTTGGTGTCTTCATTTGGAGGGATTTGGATAATCCGTAGGTTCCTTAAGTTGTTTTCTCGTACGTACGGAGTTTGGAAATAGTCGACTGTGGATTTTCAGCTTTGGACAAATCCTGAAGATCTCTGACGCTTGTTCTTCGTTGGTCCAAGTTGGATCAATGTGCCTAATGATGAATGTTGTTGGTTTGAGCTGATGGTGCTGGAAGGTAAAAAATGGTACTCGTAGTTCTGCAAGTTTTTTAACGGTTTTCTCGTGATCAACCAGAGTTGTTGTTGCAATGGAGACAGAGGATCCTTTAGTGTTTGTGGTAAAGCTGCGGTGTCCAAGGGCATTTTCTACTATTATAAAGCTTGATACTGGTCACATTTTTTAAGTAGATTGGTGGTGGTCTAACATTTTTGTGCTGGGCAGGCAGGGGATTCGCTACTGGCTTGGCTTGTTTGGTGGATTCCTTACGGGCTGGTGATGGTTATTCGGGTGGAGATGTTTGATGGTTTAAGCTGGGAGAGGGCGTTATCTCCATACTGGCATCGTCACTGTTTTTGGTGGGTTGCTTTGGGGAGTGAATTTCCTCCCGGTGTTGCTTCATCTGTGCTGTAAGTTGTTGGGTGTATTCTACGGCTTCGTGGAATTTTTTTTCGTAGTCAATGTGTTTTCCTTGACTTTCCATTTTTGTGGTCTTCTTCGATGAGTTTTGAAGAGTTTCGATGGCTCTTCTCTTCCGTTCTAATATATATTCGCGTGTAGCGCTCGGATCGTTGTCTGGCATCTGTGAAGACAGATTTTGACTACGTCATCCAGCGAGAATTACACGTGTTTGCACGTGTTTGTATAGTTTTTTTTTGTAATTAGAACTTGTCGCAATATTCACGAACAAACGCAATATATCACACAAAATATACACAAGATTCGATGTGAACGCGATCGATCGACGACGACTTAACGTCTATAAATGCAATGTTCTTTTTTTTTCAATTTTATTTGTAAACGAGCACACGATGAATATGTCTGACTGCATGAACGATCGGCAAGTGAATGTTACGACCGTCTGTACCGCGCCAGGTTTATATAACGTTCGAACATTCCACGTGCCGACGCGTATATCCCGCTTTTTCCGTTTTTCCCTACGACTTCTTTTTGCAGAGTTGATGTTTTCTTGATGATTTGTTCCCTTACGGGAGTGTCGGCTCATCACAACTACGCCTACCGGGTTTTTCGTGGGATTGTTTTGGGTATATTGATTATTCATTTTTTCTCTCACGAGGCTTTAATATGGTAAGGTCTGCTTACTGCTCTGACTCGACCCGGTGTCAGAATTATAATACAGCCGGCTGCAATCCGTCCAACAGGAACGGTGACGCCTAACACCCTGTTACTCCTCGCTAGCCTGTCTGACATGAATGACCCTAGTGGAAGCTTATGCTTCCGTCAGTATAGCCAGAGTTATTCATTGTAGTTTAAGCTCCTGCACCACATCAAGGTTTCAAGCAGGGGTTGGTCAGCTGTAGCTTCGTCATTTTTTTTTGTATTCATAAACATTTTAACGTCTATTGTAATATGAAACTTCAGAAAATGCAATGAATGCTTTCAGTTTTTTGTAATAAATTATTGAAAAAAACTTCGTTTACTGAAAGAAATCCACTTAATCAGTTGGGGTTTTAAACCAAGGAGGATAGTTTAAAGAGGATGAAATTGTGGGAGATTTTGTCGAAGGCCTTGCTGAAAAACTGTGATTACTTCGATTTCGTCAACATTCTCTAAGGTACGGGGAATCTCGAGACTCTCGCATTGTGTAGTGAATGAGTTCACTCTAAATCTAAAAGGAATTCATTTGCTATGAAATTTCTGAAACTCCGTTGCAATGTAATTTACGGTGACCGACAGTGCGTGAAACCATGCCTATGGTGGTAAAATAGCGATGACCAGGATGCAACAAATATTTGGATTCCAATCTAAATTACATTAGCTGGATATTGGGACCTGTGAGCGAATCGACTAGGCCAATACCGGATACCAATTGCAATGTGAAAAAGTAAGGAAGTAATGTAAGTGCTAAAAAATCTGTTCTCATATTTTAATTGAAAACAGTCCAACCAAGAAATATTGCTTTGATTATCCCAGCTAAATGAAGAGTATTTACATTTGTAAGTAAAACGGAAGAATTTGATATTATTAAAAAACAAATAACATAGCGCAAGGCTTAATGACCTTGCCCGGAAAAACAAATTATTATGGACAATTTAACAAGTCCCGGATATGGACCGGATACTGGTGGAAAGACTTGCTAAATAAGGCAAAGACCGGATCCCGGTTGAAGTGCCGATGATGATGGTGACAAAACAAATAACAAGAAGTGTTTTTTAGATTGAATAAGTTTCTTTTATTGAGCTACGAATATTTTCAACGATAAATCGGCTAAGGCCGATTTGTATAAATATATTTTTCTAGTAACGTTTTGTAAATATTTAGACTCGGTTTTCTTTCAACAAAGTTTTAGAGTTATCACTAACATTTAAGTACGATATATGTAGGTATGATTGCTACTATTGTTATTATTTATATTTTTCTATTTATAACATAATCAACATCTTCGATGTGAAAAATCTTTGAATAAGAAATGATTATTATTCTGTATAACAAAAATTTAAAAACGATTTCTTCTCATTTCATTTATATTACTTAAAATTGTAACACTCTTTCTTTTTCTATTGTAAAAAAGATGGGTAATTGTTCTGCTTATAAGAAATGATTGACCTTAATCCTTTTTATACATTCAATTCAATTTTAATTTTCACCTTTTAAACTGCAAATCTCTCACAAGAAACTTGTGAATATTTAATAAAGTTTGATAAAAGAAATTTTAATGCCCCATGGGCTCAGCTCCATAACGACGTACTCTATACATCACATTTTTGTCTTGTTTTTTTTTATTTATAGTATAATTCATCGAACTAACGAAACAAAATATATCTTTATTGAATTATAACTGTCATTTCTCTTATCATCTTTAAACATATCTAGCCGAAAGTTGAGTAATATTTCAAAACACCCATTTGCACATCACATTTAGGTAACACTATAATAAAAAATTTAAAGAGAAGTACTAACCAAAGATCCCAAACGCATTACAATTGCCCATAAAGCATGAGGATGATAGAAAGCTGACAAATATAAAATAAAATTCCTGACGTTGAGTTAGCTTCTTATTTTATTCTTCTTCTTCTTATTTTAAGTAATTGAGGAAGATATTTAAGACACAAATTATGTAATATATTCCAAGAAGTGTTTCCAAGATTGGAAAACCTTGGCACCCGCATATTATTTTTAAAGGGGGTTATTTTGAAGGGTACAAAAATAATAAGTTTATAACAATTCGTTAAGAAAAAAACAGGTTCTTTCGTATAAATGGAAATGAACAACAGAAGAACTCTCTATATATTTTTTGTTGAATTAAATTCGATCCTCAGTTTCGTGCGACAAACTTCGGATTGAACCATTACACCATTTTCTCGATGTATATTATATACAATAACTTGAAGAGGCTACCCTGTCGACAGCTTGAAATGAGTATTACTTACTATAACACTTTATTGTTTGTTATTCTCGGCGTACCTTCCTTCTGGCAGAGCTGCACGTTATTTCGTGAAAATCTTATTTATTTGGCATGTGCGAATTTAAAAGAAGAGACTATTGGCTAAAGCACAGTATATTGAAGGTGCATTCATTGTCAAAATCTCTTTGATAAAAGGAAATCCTGCGTTGGGACAGCAATAATAAGAAAAATAGTACGAGGGCCGATCAAAAGATATCTGAGTGAAGTTATTATTTATTTGGTATGTGAAATTTTAAAAAAGAAACTATTGGCTACAGCACAGCATATTGAAGGTGGATCATTGTTAAAATCCCTTTGGTAAAAGGAAATCTCGAGTTGGGACAGAAATAATGAACAAATAATACGAGGGCCGATCAAAAAATATCCGAGTGAAGTTATTATTTATTTGGCATGTGGAAATTAAAAAAAAAAAGAAACTATTGGCTAAAGCACAGCATATTGAGGCTAGATTCATTATCAAAATCCCGTTCATAAAAGGAAATCGTACGTTGAGATAGAAATAATAAGAAAAATAGTACGAAGGTCGATCAAAAAATATCCGACGGAAGTTATTATTTATTTGGTATGTGGAATTAAAAAAAAAAAAACGATTGACTACAGCACAGCATATTGAAGGTAGATTCATTGTCAAAATCTCTTTGATAAAAGGAAATCTCGCGTTGGGACAGAAATAATAAGAAAAATAGTACGAGGGTCGATCAAAAAATATCTGACTGAAGTTATTATTTATTTGGCATGTGCGAATTTTAAAAAAGAAACTATTGGCTAAAGCACAGTATATTGAGGGTGGGTTCATTGTCACAATCTCGTTGATAAAATGAAATCTCGCATTGGGGCAGAAATAATGACAAAAACAGTACGAGGGTCGATCAAAAAATATCCGACTGAAGTTATGATTTATGTGGCATGTGCGAATTTTAAAAAAGAAACTATTGGCTAAAGCACAGTATATTTTCTCTTTGATAAAAGGAAATCCTGCGTTGGGACAGAAATAATAAGAAAAATAGTACGAAGGTCGATCAAAAAATATCCGACGGAAGTTATTATTTATTTGGTATGTGGAATTAAAAAAAAAAAAAACGATTGACTACAGCACAGCATATTGAAGGTAGATATTCATTGTCAAAATCTCTTTGATAAAAGGAAATCTCGCGTTGGGACAGAAATAATAAGAAAAATAGTACGAAGGTCGATCAAAAAATATCGGACTGAAGTTATGATTTATTTGGCATGTGCGAATTTTAAAAAAGAAACTATTGGCTAAAGCACAGTATATTGAGGGTGCACATTGTCAAAATCTATTTTCTCTTTGATAAAAGGAAATCTCGCGTTGGGACAGAAATAATGACAAAAACAGTACGAGGGTCGATCAAAAAATATCGGACTGAAGTTATGATTTATTTGGCATGTGCGAATTTTAAAAAAGAAACTATTGGCTAAAGCACAGTATATTGAGGGTGCACATTGTCAAAATCTCTTTTCTCTTTGATAAAAGGAAATCCTGCGTTGGGACAGAAATAATAAGAAAAATAGTACGAAGGTCGATCAAAAAATATCCGACGGAAGTTATTATTTATTTGGTATGTGATATTTTAAAAAAGAAACTATTGGCTACAGCACAGCATATTGAAGGTGGATCATTGTTAAAATCTCTTTGGTAAAAGGAAATCTCGCGTTGGGACAGAAATAATAAGAAAAATAGTACGAGGGCGGATCAAAAGATCTGATTATATAATAGGTGTACAACTTTGGTTCGGCCGTTTTTTCCCCGAAATTCGAGGCTTTATTGTAAAAAACAGGTTTTTTTGTTTTGAAATGGCTTGTTGCGTCACTCCCAATGATCCTGCCAATTCTTGTTGCGTTTGACACGAGTCTTGATCAAGTAATGCCTCCAATTCTGCAATTCTGCCATGCTGGTCTTCGACGTTAAAATCGCCGTTCTTGAAGCGTTAAAACCGCTCTCGGCACGTTCCCTCACTAATAGCGGCCTCACCATAGGTATTTGAGAGCATTCGATGAGCCTCAGCCGCAGATTTCTTCATATTAAAGCAGAAAATTAAAACCTCTCGCAAATGACGAAAATTTGGCTCGTAAGCTGATATGTTTAATCGAGAATAACTTTATGATGCAGACACAAATCGACTAATATTTCGATGGCGTTATGTTTACAAATACCTAAGCTTATTGTATGACATCTATGATCTATTTATTTCAACTACCACTTACCGCTACAGCCATCTATTGCAAAACGGCGGAAGCAAAGTTATACACCTAATATTTGGTATTTGGAAATTAAAAAAAAAAGAAACTAATGGCTAAAGCACACCATATTAAGGGTGGATTCATTGTCAAAACCCCTTTGATAAAAGGAAATCCTGCCTTGGGACAGAAATAATGAAAAAATAGTACGAGGGTCGATCAAAAACTATCCGACTGAAGTTATTATTTATTTGGTATGTGGACTTTAAAAAAAACGATTGGCTAAAGCACATCATAATGAGGGTGGATTCATTGTAAAATCTCTTTGATAAAAGAAAATACTGCATTGGGACAGAAATAATAAGAAAAATAGTACGAGGGCCGATCAAAAAATATCTGACTGAAGTTATTATTTATTTGACATGTGCGAATTAAAAAAAAAGAAACTATAGGCTAAGGTACATCATAATGAGGGTGGATTCATTTGTAAAATCTCTTTGATAAAAGGAAATCCTGCGTTGGGACATAAATAATGAGAAAAATAGTACGAGGGCCGACCAAAAAATATCTGAGTGATGTTATTATTTATTTGGCATGTGCAAATTTAAAAAAAAAGAAACGATTCGCTAAAGCACAGCATATTGAAGGTGGATTCATTGTCAAAATCTCTTTGATAAAAGAAAATCTTGCGTTGGGACAACAGAAATAGTACGAGGGCCGATCAAAAAATATCCGAGCGAAGAGGCACATTTTTTTTCGATTTTTTGTCGACGTCGTTTCCCCAATATTTCTGCCATTTCTTTAACCCCCAAAAAATATGATTTGATAAACTATTCAAAATATTTCTGTCTCATTGGTAAACTTCTCAAATGAATTGCAGTTTTCTTCTTGAACCTTAACTCTTCTGAAGAAAAATAAAAAAAAAACAAGAAATGTAAACTTATAAAGGAGATAGGTTAAAAAAAACATGTAGACTAATGTCATCGTGCGAACCGCTTTTTAAGATTGGCGCATGGTTAATGGTTTTGTCTATAAGAAGCTGTTCTTGCTGTGCCAGAAATAAGTTTTTTATATACAACGGGAACCAAAAATTGAGACTTAAAAAGCACTATAGATTACAAATTATTATTCCGTCCTGGACAAGCATACAGTGGCAAGTTTATGAGGGTTGGGTACATATGGACAGAAATGTCTTTAAAGAAAAATCTAAACATGATTTGCATTGGGAATGGCATATAGAAGTTTATGTAGGATAAATAGAATTGTATAAAATAAATGAAATATCTATTGACACGTAAGTTCAGCGTGAGATAGTTGTATCTCTTAAATGTAGAAAACTTATACAGTAGATAGACTTTTGCGAAACAATCAAATTCATTTAGTAATAATTATAACGTCTTCAGTGTAACATTAGTACATAATCTTCATTATAACATTAACATTAAACAAACAATAATTTAGCTTTGAAATATCAGGAATGTATGGAAAAATTGAACACATTTACTCAACCTTTAAAAAATTGCACGTAATTGCAAAGGCATGGGAATGTACCTTTTTATATTGCTTCTCATAAATATAAACGGAATGATTTTCATATCACATATTATTTTCACAATTATCCTTTATCTACCTCTCTCACTCTGGTGTTATTTTCATTTCTTTTAATAAATACCCCCTGTATAAATATTTGCTGTTTTTGATTTTTATAATAAAATGAAAATGTTATCATAACAACAGTTATTGTTTTCTTTCTATGTTTATCTTTACTAATTAAATTAATTGATTTGATTGTTTGATCCCACATTTTCTTGTTCTTTCTTTAAACATTCCTTTCCATAAAAATATATAACAAGATAACAAACTTGTTATTTTAGTTCTATAATATAGATTCTCCCATCAAATATAAATATTTATTTTTATACAAACAAGCAAATATGTTTAATATTAAATATATAAAATAGTTGACGATATTTCGGGGATCAGCACAACGTAAACACCGAATAAAAGGAACACCTAATGATTACGAACGTTACTTATATTTAAATTATTACTATAAATGAAGAGAAAAATTATTGGAACCACAATTTTTATAATAAATAAAAAAATAAAATACAAATATAGGAAATTTAACGATTTTAGGGAGAGGTACATTCATTTGCACTATACTCATTAAACTAGAACGAAAATATATTATACTATATTTATTTTTATATGAAATATTTTTAAGTACTTGTATATATTATATTAGGTTTTTATGCCTAAGGATTCACAGATATTTATCGGTTTATATCTTACAATATATTCACCGTTGGAATGGCAACAAAGCTTTTACCCTAAGTAGATATATTCACGTGGATATCATTTACAAATTATTTATGAACGTGATACTTTTCCGCGGTTATATATTAATTTAAATTTACGTAGAATAGGGGGTGTGGGATTGCATGCGATTTTATATTCTCGTAAGTAGATCGTCTAGGTGTAGTTCTTTAGGTATTTCAATATCTTCTAATTTAACTTCGCTATAATTGTATACCACCTTAAAAGGGTGGATGAATTCTTGATCCATGGTAAACTCATTATTTCGTTCCTGTGAAATAAACAAAATATTTATAATAAAATAATAGTAATAAATATAACATTTTAATTCCGTTCAGAGTTTTTTTAATGTATTTTCTTTTTTCTTTTGTAATATTATCGTATTGTTTTGTATTTTTGTTCTTTTACCATTACAACAAAATATTAATTAATAAATATTAAATTTAATTTCCTATTTATTTTCGAGATATTTAATTTATTTATTTGTTATTGTTGTTTCCTATTTAGATTCTTTTATCATTGGAAATCGATAGTGTCATACCAAGGTATTAGGAAGTCTAAAGTGATAACTACGTGACGCAAGGCTGATAACCTTGCCCGTAAAAATAAATTATTATGGAAAATTTAACAAGCCTCGAGACTTGCTAAATAAGGCCAAGATCGGATCCCGGTTGTAGTGCCGATGACGATGATGAAGTTATAAATACAATTGGGTTTTTAGAAAATTGAAGGTTTATGAATCTTTAAACGAAATTACATACTGTGACGCATATGACAATCAGTACTAGAATATTCTAGACAGTCCGAAACAGAGTACTAGAATATTCTATAAAGTAATGGAAAACTGGAGACTAGGAACAGTAGAACATTCAAGGCAATGGAACGGACGGAAACGAAACGCTGAAACAGTATAAATACGCCGCACACAGAGCATAGAAAGGAGTAAGAAGTAGAACGTGAAGCAAGCGATAAGTGTGATAGTAATAATGAATAAGTAAGCAGTAAAATACGCGATAATTACGGAAGCGATAATAAAGAAAACGTTAAGTGTACGGTAATAAGTAACGATAGTTATTGCGGACTAATAAAATGTCACATTAATTCAGAATCGATTTAACGGCTCTTATTTATTTACAAATAATTAATCCAGCGAATCCTAAGCTCGCTACAATACAATCGAAGTTAACGGATCAAAGCCCCCTGTATTGTGACGGCTTTAAATAACGTCATCAAATTGTTGTAGCCCAATTTTATATCACCAATGCTAGGTGTTCGCATACGTTTTTCCCGGTTCCTTTGCCAAAAAAAATACGTAATTTTCTAGAGAATGTAATTTTGTTTTTATTTAAAATATTGGCCACCGGCGTCTACACATTTCGGTCATCTTTCAAGTAATTTATAAATAGCATGCCCCAAAAAAACCGCTTGTCTTTCGCGGCAAACCATTCGTCGAGCCATTTTCCAAGTTCCTCGAAATCGCTGAAGTGCTGCTCTGCGAGCGCGTGCCCCATGGATGCGAAGAGGTGATAGTCAGATGGCGCCAATCGGGGGTGTACGGTGGATATTGTCATAGCACTAATTACATAGGGGATTTGATGGCATATCTTGGATTTGGGGATCGACCCAACGCACTAACAGGGAGATCAGAGGGCCAGCGTTGCCGGGGAGGACGGGGCCCGGGACACCCGTGCCAAGATCGAAATGCGGCACAGAGCATTAGGCATAGCCTCAAGAGGCAGCTCGGTGAGGTTGTGGGGGCTCTCTACATCACACGGAGAACCAACCCACAACCCTAACCTGCAAACATGCAAAAACCCGATCCGCAATAGAATACATCTCACCAATCCGCAATAAAAACCTCCAAACCTCCAACAGAATATAATTCAACCGAATATATTCTAATCATCCCGGCATTCATTTTCCCAAAATTGCTTCGGTCAATTATCTATATTTCCTTATCGCAATCAAGCAATCCTAATTTCCCCGAAATTTATATGCCATAACAAACGCATATCTAAATCCTCAACGGAACATTACCAACTAACTAAGCCGCGCACATTTCCCCGAAATTACTTCGGTGAACATTTCATCTAAACGATATTCCAATTTCCTCCGAAAATGCATGCCCATACTTGCTCGCTTCCCCAAAGCCAATTTCCCTGTACACCCAACCAACGAATTCAACCCAGCCTGTACGGCCAGAATTCGCTGGAACTGAGTTCTTATGCGAGCATAGCAACTCCTCCAAAATTCTTCGTAATTGACAGCGAGCCCAATTTCGCTATGACGCACCGCCACGACGCATTGAATAAATTATTTTCATTTCTTAATACAGTCATCGTCCAGCAACCACCGGGCTCACATCGCTCTCGCATTACCCCAAGTTACACCTTAACCACCGCGGCGTGCGCACCAACGGTACCAAAGTCGAACGCGGCTGCGTAAGAAGCAAACGTGTGTCTAGTCCGGCTCCCCGAGTTTTAGCGTACTTATTCGGTTCACGCGCGTCCGAAATTATTTGCAACCGGCAACTGAATAGGCGAGCAATGACAGTTCACACCCAAGTGCGTTTGGAACAGTTAATTAGCGGATAAGTGGAGCTAGCCAGTGGAACCCAATCGTCAACTCGCGTAGCGCGCTCCCCCCTTCCCCCACAAGGTGTTCAGTTAAGTGCATGCGTGCCATACGTTGAGTGCAAAGATTTTCCCTCATTAACGCGCCCCCTTAAAATATAAAAGAAACAACAAGGAACATTTGAACCACGTGTAAATAGAACAAAAAAGAAAACAATAAAGGACAAATAAAAGGAATCGACATTTAAACTACGCCATTGTGTTTTCTTTCGTGACTTGTCCTCTTGGTGACAATCCTTGTGTAAAAATCGTTGGTGGGTGAGAGTGAACCCCGTGTCGTGCGCCGGCACCCAAGCATATCACCCCCACCAGGTCATCGAGGAAGGCCGAGATCGAGGCCAGATTGGAAATCGCCAAGCGACAGCTAGAAATCGCCGAGGCGAAGGCGAAAGTGGCACGAACGAGACTCGAATTGGCGGGAACAAGTTCCGAGGACGAGAATAGCTAAAGCGAGTTTACTGAAGATGAGTACCAGCAGGCCCCTTGCGATCCATGGGACAATATAAGAAGATTGCCCGAAGGAAGGCGAGAGGGGTAACTCACGACGACAGGTCGCCGCGTCCAGGATCTCGCCCAAGCCATAGCCAGGCTTTCGCGAGCACTCCCCGGAGCAATTACCTCGAGGCAAATGATCGAGTTACGCCATTCAACGGTGCCAGTGAGAAGTGGCTGGCTTTCAGAAGATCGTTCGAAGATACGGCCGTCGGATTCACACAAGCGCAGAACTTTGTGCGTCTTCGGAGAGCCCTTCAGGGAAGGGCGAGAGAGGCCGTTAGAGGTCTCCTATTTAGTGCTGAGGGCCTACAAGAGGCAATGAAGTGGCTGGAGACTCGCTTTGGAAGACCGAGAGCGTTAGTCATGGCGGAGCTAACGAAATTAAAGGGGGTGCCTCGCGTTACAGAGGACCAGAGCGAGATTGGTGTCTTTGTCAGTCGGGTGACGACCACCATTAGGGCGATGGGCAAGGAGCAGTATTTGAGCTCATTTGAGACGGTAAAGGAGCTGACCGCCAAGATGCCGTCATCCATGAGGTACAAGTGGTTCAAGTATCACCACAGCCATCGAAGGACGGACCAGCCGGAACTGAGGGTTTTCAGCGACTTCGTGAGACTGGAGGCAGACATGTGTGGTGATTTCGCCCCACCCGAAGTATCTTGGGGGGCTCCTCGATAGTATAGTGGTTAGTATAACCGCCTGTCACCCGGGAGACCGGGGTTCGATTCCCCGTCGGGGAGCCCCTGGCGCAAGACTTAATGACCTTGCCCAGACAAAATAAATCATTATGGAAAATTTAACAAGCCTCAGGACTTGCTAAATAAGGCCAAGACCGGTTCCCGGTTGTAGTGCCGATGATGATGATGATGAAGTATCTTGGGAGCCGAGGGGAGGCTGGCATCAACATGCATCATCCCAAGGAGGGCACGACTCGGGAACCGAAACAAATTAGTTTGCCTCAAAGAACACGACGTCTCCAGATGCCCCATATTTGGCGGGGCCAGTACTGGTGAGAAATGGGATCTAGTGAAGAAAACAAGACTTTGCTTTAAATGCCTTCGCCTCAAACATCGAATATCGGATTGCAAGGCACCGCCGTGCGATAAGTGCGCAAGAGGGCACCGCACCAACCTCTACCCAAGCGAATTTTCACCAAAGATGGCACCAAGAAGAGAAGGAACGTCACGCCATGACACCTCTCCATCGGACAATGTTCCCGAGCAAACCAAGGGAGAGGTGGCTACTGCCATACGTACCGTCAGTAGCACCAAACCATACCTAAAGATGGCTCCAATGGATCTCTACAGACCTAAGGCATCCACCCGAGTATTGGCTCTGCTTGATGAGGGATCCAACCATTTCGCTGCTGGACTCGTCAATCGCCGAAAAGATCGGTGCGAAAGGCGAACATGAAGCTCTCATTCCAGAGACAATCGCTGGACTGAGCATCAGGAGGAACGACTCGCAAAGAGTCCAAGTGCGAATTAAGGAAGCCCATAGCCAAACTAGAAGTTAGATCGAGGTAAAAACCATCCCCAATTTTAAACTTTCGAAGCAGGAAATGGGGAAAGAGACGATTGAAGGATGCAAGCACCTACGGGACCTCGGAGACCAGTTGACTTACACCCAGCAAGAGCCTAAATTACTTATCGGTCAGGACAACTGGGGACTGATAGTTACAAGGAGGCTGGGGGAAGGGAGAAGCACCAAACCAGTTGCTTTACTTACCAGTTTGAGATGGGTCTTGTACGGGTGCAAGGCCAGGAACAGGGCGCCAGTGAGATTTGTCAACTGCGGCAGGACAAAGAAAGACGAGATGTTAGACGTCACTTCGAAATCGAAGCAATAAGAAGTGAACCTAAACCTAAACAACCAACAGAACGAGCTCCAGGTAGACCCGGAAGGGGAAGAAAAAAAGAAAGAATTGACAACTCCGCGTACAGTACATTCCACCGGAACATCAAACTGGTAAAACAAGGCTGAAAATGTATCCTACATCAGTGAGGGAGTAGCTATTTACACTGATCCAAGAACTCGGTACAAATACAAGTGGTGTGATATCGAAGAAAAGTGGCTGCCTTGGCAAGAACATGGTGGTCGACCCGACGACGTGCCAATCAACTGCAGAGTCTCTACGAAAGCGAACACTATCGCTGGCGCACGAAAACAAATCAATGGATTCCTAAAGCTCTTGAAGCGAATGCCGAACAAAACGAAACTGAATATTATCGTTGGGATGTTAGCAAGAATCAGTGGATACCAAAGAATCAGATATCCGTGAATGGGGTTACGTATGGTTTCGAAAATGGTGTACGGACATACACAGACAAGGATGGAGCTATATTCTTTTGGGACACCGAGAATAAAGCATGGTTTCCGAGAGTCGATGGTGGCTTTATGGCAAAGTATCAAATGAGTTACGGCTTTATTGACAACAGAACATCAACGGCGGGACAGCAGACAGAGAAACAAACAAAACGGCCAGACAAGGTGGTAAAGGAAGTGGTCAAAACTAGTGCACCTGCAGAGAGTGGTGCTGGTAAAAGAAAGGCTAGTACAGAGCCACCACAATGGTTCGATTTGGATCCGAACGACGAAGAAAGCCTCACGCCGAATCAGTTCCTGCTGGGGCATTCTTGCGGTGCGATGGCATCCGATCAATTCGATGACCACGACCTGGTTGGTAGGGCGACCTGGAAAACAGCGCAGTGGCTGACGAACCATTCCTGGAGAAGATGGGTAAAGAAATATCTGCCAACCCTGATGTCAAGAAGGATCTCCTGACGAGATACCACCGACCCACAAGTTGGAGATGTAGTCCTGGTGTGAATTCTTCACTGCCTCGCAGTACCTGGCCCCGCCGAGAAGTACAGCCCGACGGAAGGCTTAGAGTCCTAGACGTGAGGACGAGATGGGGAACACTGCGAAGACCAACACGGCGAGTCGTAGTGTTGGTTCCAATGATGACATCGCCGTCACATGAGGGAGTGCTTCGGAGTGCGGGGAAGATTGTTGGCGGTGCATCACGTCGACACCAATTCCCAGGAAACACAAGGCAAGCGCAAGCACACAAGTTCCTGGGAAACAAAGATCAGCGGCGCACCGATTCCAGGAACTCACTAAGGAAAGCAGCACCCAGGAAACGAGCGAACGAGAGGACGACTGAGAGCCTATATAAGGCGATCACATCAGCAGAGCAGCAGGAGTTGCCAAGGGAACTCCGAGGAGTTGCCACGGGGCTCCGAGTTGTGAAAGATAACTAACAGTTTCGATGCACATGATTTACTGTAGTGCGCTCCATAAGGCCACACTAGAAATCAATGCATAACGAGTAATACAGATTAAGTAACTATACTAGCGGTGTTTTATTTGGAGAATACAAGAACCGCACTGGACAAAACAATAACACCCTTCGTCCAGAACAGAGTTCGACGCTGGAAGTACGGTACGCTAACCAAATAAATCGTTTGGCCGGCCAGCGCCGGAATACAGTCTACACAGAGAAAATTGAGTTGAGACGTCGCAGAAGAATACGCTGTCCCCAGAACAGTAACAAGCTGTTTGTCATGAGTTTAAGAAAAGAAGAAAAAAGGATCTTAAACATGTAAACGAAATGTAAAAAAAACAACAGTTTAGAAAGGTGAGTAAATTCATGCAACGTTACCTTTTTCCTCTGATTCAATTTTTCGGTGAGTTTTTCCACAAACGTGCTACTTATGCTACTTTCGCAGTCATCTGAGTTATATGATTTAATCATCTGCAAGTGGGTTCAAGTTTATATTAGAATACTATTAAATTGAAGATTTCGTCTGTCATTACCTTCATGACCTGAGCCGTAGTCAGGGAGTTACACAGTTCATAAACACTATCCACATCCTGCTCGGTTTTCCTTGACTGCAACAGTTGAGATACATCAATGAGTGGGGCCAACGGTTTTGTCACATCTGTCGACTGTAAAGTGAAACATGAAGAGTTTAATAAATGCCTCTTGTTTAAGAAAAAAAAACGGCTCTTTACCATTTTCTTCTCCCGCACCCAGTCTTCAAGGCACGTAACGTTATAACGAATCTTCATACCCGTTCCCCACATACACATGTCCCCGCGTAACATCAGCGTATTCATGGAAATGGCACAAATGTAGTATAGCAACTGATGGAATATTTGCTCAATATAATTGAGGTGCAGCCCAAAAAAGTGGAATTGTTTATAGTAGTGCTCCAGTTGATTGACCAATTGTTTTGGGGCGGGGATTTTTGAATGCTCCGGGGACGAATCCAAAGACAAAGCACGGCGGTTGCCATGACTTTGCCCACGTTGTATTTCATCATGGTCAAGTACGGCCGGCACAACATACGGCTTAATAGACACTTGAAGTTGATGCATTAAACTGTGGTAGAGACTGACAATAATTTCATAAATGACTCGTCGATATTCGGAAAGATCAAAATTCTTCAGCTGTTGTTGATTCTGTAGTGGAGTGTTGAGGTTTATATACTCATCGATGCCGCCGTATTGTTTGAGAAGATTATGAAGTCTGTGAGTGGAAAATAGTTTATTTAAAATTCAGAATTACAACACTACGAATCTTACGTGAGGGAGTTAACAAGCCAAAGAACTCGCATTTCGGATGTTATCGGATTTTTGTGGATTTTCTTCATTTGGATAACATACTTCGTCAATAAGACTTTAACGTTTACTTCACTGTTTACCAAGTCGGTGTACCTGCGTATCAAAAAATATGTCACGTCAACAAGTGGTGTACTTGATGTGCAAAATAATTTCACCTTATACACATAAACAGAAGAAAAGCAGGTAAGCCTGGCAGCAATCCCACCGCAACTCTAGGGACAAGTCCAGCTATTAGACGTTGGAATATTTTGTCAACATCTTCGGGGTTGTATTTAAGGATACCTAAAAAATATAAGATGTACATTATTTCCTCTTTAAGGTAACGGCATGTTTTAGTTAATATCAAAAATAGTTCCCAACTCTCATAGGATCATAGTTCCCGAATGTAAATTCAATTTCGTCAATTTCATATGTAGTGTTCAATAAAAGAGCAAGACCACTGAGGGCAAATTTGGCTCACTTGGTGGTGTTAATAAGCACCAACACACCTGGTCTTAGCACTTTTAACTTTGAAGTCAGGATAATGTTAAAGTTCTTTTACAAACACCCAAATACACAAATATATATGATTAGTCAGAATTAGTTTAGTCATATAAGTTACAATTAAAATTTAAACTTAAACTTAGACATAAGTTTAAAAAAATAAGGAAGTGTTCTAAGTGGCTATTTTTTGTATTTTTCCTCCTCTTAATATGTTTTCCAAAGTATGTTAAATTTAGATCTTGTAAGGTCGAGAGGTTAAAGACCTTAGTTTGACTTGAAGTATCCGCATATTTAGGTATTATCAAACCGCGAGAATAAAGAGCTAAGTTAACTTATATGTAGCTTAAAATGCCCAGGTAGCTTGTTAATCTTTTCTTCAAGTTAGCTAAGTGATTAAGCACTATTTTTTGGTTGATGCGAAAAAAATATTTGTGTTATATGATTAAACAAGATGTTTATGAAAAACCATGAAAGAATTGATGGTCTTAAAACCTGCGTTAATAGCAACTTTATAAAACTACTTCTGGATTCCCCTAATCAAGTAGCAACAATATTAAATGTTTATTTTGAACATTTTGAAAAATTATAAATGTAAATCTTAGACAATAAGCTCAGTTTGTCAGATAAACGGCATTAGCAATATTTTCAAAAGGTTTAACTGAGTTAGAACTTATGATAGAAGATAAGGTAACAAGACCTGCATTTCATATTGTGGAACCTCTATGAATCTCTCAACCGATGGAATACTAGAGCGTGACTTTTTGAGTACATACAACACAACTGTAAAATAGACTATGAAGGATACGTACTTGAGATTAATCTAGAAGAGGAACAGATAATATTGCCAACGAATACGAATATGAAAAGTCTAAACAAAATTACGATACCACCAAGAACAGAGATCATTTAGAAAATAGAGCTAGAATTGAATTAAGACAGTATCATCATTGCTAATCAAATCAAAAATTTATTTTTATAGCTAACTGCGTAGCCGCATCGAAAGGCATCAAACATATTATGACGCATATGACAATCAGCTGTGTTATCTGGCAGGTCTCCAAAACAAAGTACTAGAATATTCTAGAAAGTACTGGAAAACCGGAGACGATGAGAAGTGGGAAATTCGAGGCTATGGAACGGACGGAAACGAAACGCCGAATCAGAATGAGGACAAATGGTATAAATATGTCGCACGCAGATCGAGGAGTAAGCAGTTAGAAAGCAATAAGTTAGAAAACGATGTCTCGGAAGTGTCACCGAATTATTAGCGAAATATCTGGTAACGGTTGTTATTAACAGACTAATAATGTGTACAAAGAAAATCGATTTAACGGCTCTTATTTATTAAAATAATTAATCCAGCGAACCCTAAGCTCGCTACAATTGGTGTCAGAAGTGGGATTATTTATTGGTAAAGTGAATAAGTCTGTGAAAGTGTGCTGTGACGATGTCAGATCAACATTTGGAGGATCTTCGCGTTCCTGAGTTGAAGAAGGAACTTGAGAACCGGAATCTGGATAGCAGAGGACAGAAGCAAATTCTTCGACAGCGTCTGCAAGCAGCAATGGAGGAAGAGGGTATCGATGTCAACACATATGTTTTTACGATTGGGCCAGACTGCCCGGATGGAGAAGAAACAGCGAGTCAAGATGGTGCCAATGTAACGGAGAAGAGTTCGCCACAGTTGGACATTTCGGAGATGTTCAGGATGTTGATGACAAAATTGGACGCGCAAGCTACAGATATTAATTCAAAATTGGACGCGCAAGCTGCAAATGTTAATGCTATGTTGGATGCCCAAAATTCAAAATTCGACGCACAACCTGCAGATTTGAATGCAAAATTGGATGCCCAAACACAGCGGATGAAATGTAATTTTCAACACTTTAAGGAAGAAATTCAGTCATAAATTCGAAACGTAGTAGAAAATCTGGAACCAAAAAACGATGCTGAATTTAAGAAAGTCACCGATGAAATAACGCGAATCGCAAAGAGACTTGAGCGTGTTGAGAGAAATAAGACATCGCCCAGCAATCAACATGACTACAAAGATACAAGGATGCAACCGCCAACCTTCGATGGAACGGACCCTTCTCCGTACTTATACGTCAGTTTGACGCCGCGGCCAATCATAATAAGTGGTCGGATGAGCAAAAGTCAACATCACTAATCTTGTCACTCCGCGGGGCGGCTGCAGAATTGCTACAAACCATACCAGAAGAGAAGCAAACAGATTTCCAAGCGGTAAGAGACGGCCTTGAAGCTAGGTATGGAGACAACCACATGCAGCAGGTCTACCGCATGCAACTGCGGAGCAGAACGCAGAAACCTGGAGAAAATCTTCAACAGTTGCAGGCAGACATTGAGCTATTGGCAAACTTGTCTTATTCAAATATGACTAGGGAATTTCTGAACGAGGTAGTGTTACGGACCAACTTATAACAGTAGGAATGGATGCATTTATAAATGCACTCCAAGATCGGGACTTGCAACAAGCCGTTCGTTTGGCAGGAAGGAAGACGACTAATGAAATACTGGCGTTCTCATTGGCATATGAATCTGCTAAACTGGCTACCAGGAGTACATATAGAGTCCGAGAAATGTCCATCCAGGAATGTTCCTGCCAAAGAATCGGGCATGTACAACGGAGAATCCCGAGACCTGATATGAAGTGTTGGACATGTGGCGAAGTCGGCCACATCTCTGTTGACTGTAGGAAACGTCGACGAATGAATGAAACATCAAGTGAGAATTGTTGTTCATGTGCTTGTCATAAGAGGAGACTATCAACGGACCAGCCTGAGGCCAATAGCTCGGGAAACTTGTAAGGGCAGACTTTACGGGGCGAAAGTCGCCTAGTGGAATGTGTAGCCCCAGCATCGTAACTGTATCACAACAAAGTTTGGTTATAACTACGATTGTTAATGCAAGGACAACAACAATGACAATCGACACTGGAGCAACGAGATCCATAATTCGGCCGGATGTCATCGGCAAAATAACCCTTAATAAAAATAGAAGATACGCTTTGAGGACTGCTACAGGAGAATGCTCTACAGTCTACGCAGAAGTCGAGAGCATAATAGTGCTGGGCATTATTTCCATCTCCCACCAATTTTTAGTTACCGATATTACGAACGAATGCATTCTTGGAATGGATTTCATGAAGGAGCATTAAGTTGTTCTAGATATCGGTCAAAGAACACTGCGAATTGGTAACTTGGAGGTTACTTTTACACTGCAAGACGAACAATTGCGAAGACTGAAATGTTATGTGCGTGAGGGGGATGAGATCCCAGCTATTTGGACCAGTCTCGAGAGTGATCCCGGTGACAATCGATTTTACATCAGCGAAGCTGTACAAAATCAGCGTAAGGGGAACATCCTTGTTGGGAGAGCTTTTATCGATGCGAAGAAGCACATCGTACCTGTCAGAGTAATAAATGCGTCCAAGGAGCCGGTCGCAATAAGAAAAGGAGAGGTAATAGCAGAATGTGCACCCGTGTCAATGATAAGCTCAATTCAGACAAGGGGAGAGGACCATTCAGTTCAACAGCCAATTCTGGTGCATCCTCTGTGGTTAATAGGCTGATGTCCCGGAAAATTGGATTAACAGACAGAGAAAAGGCAAGCGTTAAATCACTACTGAACGATTTTTCTGATATTTTTGTGACAGGAAATGATAAATTCGGACACACCGGTATAGTTAAACATCGCATTGACACGGGTGAGTCGAGACCTATAAGACAGCCACCTCGCCGACTACAGTTGGCCAAACAATCAGAAATAGGTAACATGATTCGAGAGATGGAAGACTAAGGAGTCATCGAGAAATCATCAAGCCCATGAGCTTCGCCGGTAGTGCTCGTCAAGAAGAATGATGGAACAACTAGATTTTGTGGCGACTACCGCTAGTTAAACGACGTTACAAAGAAAGACAGTTACTCACTTCCTCGAATCGACGACACGCTAGATACCCTTTCTGGAGTTCAGTGGTTTTCAACATTGGACCTAAAAAGCAGTTACTGGCAAGTGGAAGTGAAGGAGGAGGACAAGGAGAAGACAGAGTTTACTACCGGAAACGGACTTTATCAATTCAACGTGATGCCTTTTGGATTGTGTAATGCTCCAGCAACGTTTGAACGATTAATGGAAAGTGTTCTACGGGGACTTGCATGGAAGATGTGTCTTGTGTACTTGGACGATATCATCATTGTTGGAAGGAATTTACCAGAACACATCAATAATCTGCGCTCCGTCTTCGAATGACTAAGACAGGCCAACTTAAAGCTCAATTCGAAGAAATGTGAACTCTTCCAAAGGAGAGTAAAATTTCTGGGACACATCGTTTCATCTGCAGGAGTCCAAACGGATCCTGATAAGATAGCAGCTGTCCAAGAGTGTGAATGGGACTAGCCACATATTACCGAAGGTTTGTTAAAGGTTTCGCCAACGTGGCTAAAACCCTACACGATCTAACGGGTAAAGACAAGAAATTCAATTGGACAGAAAAGTGTGAGGCAGCATTCAACACATTGAGGGCCGAGCTATGTAAGACTCCAACATTGGCATTCCCAAGAGCGAATCGCCCATTTATATTGGATACTGATGGAAGTAACACAGGAATCGCAGCAGTGTTGTCACAGGAAGTCGATGGTAAAGAGAGACTTGTCGCATATTATAGTCGAGTTCTATCTAAGCCAGAGAGAAATTACTGCGCAACAAGAAAGGAACTGCTGGCTGTCGTAGAAGCCGTTAAGAATTTCTATAAGTACCTCTACGGACGTCGATTCCACAATCGGACGGATCCTGCCGCCCTGAAATGGTTGTTAAATTTTAAGAATCCGGAAGGACAAATAGCTCGATGGATCGAACGATTTCAAACGTACGATTTCCAAATTTCCCACCGTCAGGGGAAGGTGCATAATAACGTTGATGATCTATCAAGAAGACCATGTAAGCCAGATTGTATACATTGTCATAGAGCGGAAGAGAAAGAAGAGGCGTACGACCTGCGAAATGTACAAGTAGAAGTACTAGATGGATGGACGAGTGATGCTATACGCGCAGCTCAACTTCAGGATGAAGATATGTCGCTAATCCTGGAACACAAAGAAAAGAACGAGCGGCCAACTTGGAACGATATTTCCGACAAGAGTGGAACATTTAAGGCATATTGGGCACAATGGAATTCCTTGCTGGTGGAAGATGGTATTCTTAAGCGTAAATGGGAAGCCGCGGACGGAAAATCCCATCGAATGCAGATTCTAGTCCCACCATCAAAAGTGAAAAATGTTCTAACAAAAAATGCACGACGGGGCCTCCGGTGGACATCTGGGAGTTAATAAGACACTTTCAAAATTACGATCTCGATTCTACTGGCTTCACATGAGAGATGACATCGAGTCTTGGTGTAGGAAGTGCACAACTTGCATTGCGACCAAAGGACCAACGGCAAAACCAAGCAGTGCTATGAAGCAGTACAACGTGGGTGCCCTCTTCCAGCGAATTGCGATTGATATCTTAGGACCATTTCCAAAAACCAACGACAATAACAAATACATGTTGGTCATCATGGATTACTTCAGCAAGTGGGTGGAAGTCCTTCCAATTCCAAACCAAGAAGCAACAACCGTCATTGCGCAGCTTATCAATAATTGGATCAGCACATATGGAGTTCCCTGTGAGCTACATTCCGATCAAGGCCGAAACTTCGAATCGCAGATATTTCAGGGCGTCTGGGTGGCACTGGGTGTAGGAAAACCAGGAGCACACCCTTGCATCCGCAGTCAGACGGAATGCAGGCGATAACGTGCGGCTTTATAACCCTCATTATTGGGAATTGTTTATACGAACGTTGCTGACCACGTGGCTGGAGATATGGCCTTTGTGTAATTTATGGTTTATGGCCTTGGTGATTTTCTCGGCCGGCGTCGCTATCTTAAAAAAACATATTTGTACATGGTGTTTACCTCCTCGTAGGAACAGTGTTGGTTCGTCTATTGTTTCTCTTCTGTTCCCGCAATAGTCCTTTCGATAAGGAAAAACCAAATTGCGGTTGGCTCAAGAGAAGATCATAAATATTGTTTATTTCTTGGCCGCTTTTTTGGCGCATGGGATTTTTGATGGCTGTCGCGCCGGGCTACTTATACTTACCCAGCTTATGGGTCGCCAAACAACTTCGTTTTGGGTGTAGTGTCCTTCAATAACCGTGCAGGCATGAGGAATCAGTAGAGGAATTGGACCAACGTGCCTGTGGCTACGTGGGGTTGAGGACACTAGTATGTTTGTTTTATACATGATGTAGAAAAAAATAGAATACATTTAAAAAAGAAGACATATCAATTATTGTGACATGTTATAAAAACAGTTATTGTACGCCGAAAGGCATAAGAAAAATAATAATGTATAATTTAGAGTGCTTGCGAAGAGCCAGTAAATTAATGTAAGAGTAATATTTGTAAAATAGAAATTAACATTTAGTCTTAAGTAAAATATGTAATTGGTTTGTTAAACAAATGTGGATATAAAACTAAAAAAAAAAAAAAAACACTAAAACAAAAATTGATAGCACCACCAGTACTGGCATATCCTGATTTTTCGAAACCTTTTATATTAACTACTGATCCCTCGAATTTTGCTACAAGAGCAGTATTGTCTCAGGGAGAAGTTGGGGCAGATAGGCCTATAGTTTACGCAAGCAAATCGTTAAACACACATGAATTGAATAAACCAATAATAGAGAAAGAGTGGCTTGCAATCCATTGGGGTATAAACTACTTTAGACCTTATTTCTTCGGCAGAAAATGCGCGGTTTACTCTGACCACAGACCATTAGTAAGCTTCTTCACCCATAAGAACACTTCTTCAAAATTAACCAGAATACGTGTAGACTTAATGGACTACGATTTTGACATTGTATTCAAACAAGGAAAAATGAACACAAACGCGGATGCACTTTCGAGGATCATTAAGTGCTCGGCGCGCGTGTGAGTGTGTGTATTATCATACAGTGTGACCGTCATCAAGAACGGTCGTACAATGGCGGAAATGAAAGCAGCGTCGCCAAGGAAGCTAAATACGCAACCGATCCCCATTGTCAAGCGGCAAAAAACAATCGGAAAAAATGAAAATTCCGACAAATGCGTAATTCCCAAGAGTGATTATTACTCTGGAGTGGGAAACAAGTTTAAACAATTAGCCCCAAATGAAGACAATACCTTCCAAGAAATAGAAGAAGAGAAAAAAAAACGACGTACGTTCTCCGATTGGGCTCTGGAAGAGATGCGCCAAGATGATGAAATTCATCGCAAAATCATCTTCAGCGACGAAGCTCATTTTTGGCTTAATGGGTTCGTCAATAAGTAAAACATGCGTTAGTGGTCGGTAGAAAATCCACATATGCTTCATGAATCACCACTTCATCCACAAAAAATAACTGTTTTGTGCGGCTTGCATGCCGGTGGCGTCATTGGGCCATATTTTTTCGTCGACGATAACGATCGTCACGTTACTGTGAATGGCCATCGTTATCGCGCCATGATTACCGATTATTTTTGGCCCGAATTGGAGCATATGGACTTGAACGACATGTGGTTTCAATAGGACGGTGCCACAAGCCACACAGCATACGATACAATCGATTTATTGAAGATTAAGTTTGATTAGCGTGTTATCTCAAGAAATGGGCCAGTCGGTTGGCCGCCTCGTTCGTGCGATTTAACGCCTCTAGACTATTTTCTTTGAGGCTACGTCAAGTCATTGGTCTATGCCAACAAGCCGACGACGTTGTAAGGGCTCAGAGCCAACATTGAACGCGAAATAGTGGCCGTTTCGGCCGAAATGTGCGGCCGAGTCATCGAAAATTGGGTCCAACGAATCGACCGCTGCAAACGTGCCCGCGGCGGCCATATGAACGAATGTTTTGATTGTACTTCAAGCCGATAATAAAGTTTTAGAAATATCTCAAATGGTTTGCGTTTTATTAAAAAAAAAAGTTGTCAGGTCCCTATTGGAAAACCCGATATAAAACTTTGTTTATAGCTCATTTTATAATAATCAGACTAAGTTAGATTAAGTTATATTTATAATTAGGGTTAGGTTTAGATTAAGTAAAGTAAAAATAAGAAATTCCCGGTTTTCTGGCCTTTTCCAGGAAGACGAAACACTACTAAATGTATAAACACACATCTATCCTGTAACTCTTAAAACATTGTTTGGAAAATGTAAGTATTATTATAATAATTACATGTAAACAGTTGTTACAAAATTAATTTTGTCAATTTTGTAAAATTACGGTTAATAAATACGGTTTAAAAAAAAGGAAGCAAAAATGGAAAAAAAATTATGAGTGCCGTATACCAAAGTAATTAACGTAGAAATCGTTGAGCTCAAGGAGTCGTTCAAAAATCACGTAACGCTTTTTTATAACAATTGTTATGTTTGGACACCTTGGCGGCTTATTTATTCATCCTTTCGATGGAAAGATACGTTATGTAGATTGCATGCCACAATATAGGAATAGCTTAATTATCGTTAACGATTTTTGAATGCTGTTCCTATTGGGAAGATTTCTGTAAAAGAAAGCTCAGTTCGTGCTGGCTTAAAGAGGGTCGTGAAATCAATTTATAGTTGATTATTCTTTGCACTCTTATTGCTAAGTTTTTTAAGGCTGCGGGTATCTAACGATGCTGCGTTTTACAATTTTTTATCCAGACAATGGCTAGTCAAACAGTTTCAGTTTTACAACCAGGTGTCTTAAAATAATGGGGTCACATGTGGGATATGTCACCCGTGCCACCAGGACACGTGGGGAGTGGCCCCTATTGCTGGGCGAGAAAACTGGCAGTTTCATTCTATAGGCGAACCGCATTAATGTGGAATGCTTTGGTGCATCATTGTTTGCTCGTCTTTTGAAGATTCAGGCCTCTTCTTTCGTTCGGAATGTGCTTAGCCATTCAAAAATACTCTTATTGTGCACGCGTTTTTATAAAAAGACAATACTACTGCGCATTTGATAAATGTTAAAAATCAATTTAAATTAAAACATTGTATCCTTTCCTTTATTGTGAAGATCTCCCACGAGCCACTTCAATACAAATGCCAAAGCGTCGAACATGTTCACCAGTAGTTACGAACGTCTTATAGAACTTCGAGTATGTAGTGAATGTATAGCGTTTTAAATAATAGTGAAGAAAATCGTGTGATTCGAACTGACGCTATGACAGCTCGAATCACGAAAAAAATTTTACCTAAGCGTTACACACCAGGCTACTGACCGTGTTTTGAATTTGATTTCCAAACTCGACTATATTCCACTGGTGTGAATTATTTTAATTTATCGCTTGGTATACGGTTCTGATGTATTTTCCTTATTCGATTTCTCGTTCGGTGTTCTTCACTATTTTTGCTTGTGAATTGTGTGTGTATCTGTTAGAATCGCTACAAATGGTCTTCGACGAATGAAATGGTATGACGACGACCGTAAATTCGACGGTATTCATCTTATGGATTAGACCTAAATGTTCATACGCCCTTAGAGAATGTTTGGTCTTTTACAATTTTTGGACATCACTCGAAATAACAAATGAAAATTCAAAAACTTCATGAGTGCTACACCCCTTTGAATGAACCAGTATTCCAGAAGCACTTTGAAGTACATTCGAGGCAAACATTCTCAACCACGAAAAGCCTATAGATCGAACTAAATAGAGTCATTTGTTAATAGCATATAGGCCCGCAATTTGACCGATTATTTGAGAACCACAAAAAGAAATTTGAAGTATCACCCAACCTTTCTTAACATTAAATATAAACCTTTATACCTTGATAGTGTTGAGATCTCTTTTTAACTACAGATGCGACGCACTTAGAGGTGTCAGGCTTTGGACTAACGGTTGAAATACCATGTTCGTTAAGCCGTAGAGTCAGCTTGCTTATTTTTCGTTTTGCTTCTTCATATTCCTGAGTAAGTGCATTCATTTCCTCCTGAACACAGAATTTAATTACAACAAAGAGGAATTAATTAAAAGGCATACTATAAATTTTATTATAACAAAAACGATATCTCACCTGAAGTTGTGTATATTCTAAATACGATTTCTCCAACTCATATCGTAAATATTTGTCATTACGCCGAAGGATTTCAATGTTTGATTCACTTCCGTCCTCAATACCTTTCTGCAAAATACTTTCCAACCTAGCTTTCTCGCTACGCAGCTCATCAACGTGTTTAGAAAGTTCTTCCAAATGTGCATTGTTTTCTTCAGTTAGTGCAGTTAATTCTGATTCCAATTGTCTAGAAAAAGTTTCATAAAAGGTTTATTATTTTATTATATAAGCGGTTTTATTATTTCTAAGGCAACCGACAATTTGGTTTTCAGCTTGATTGTCTAAAATTAGCTGGAATCGAGTAAAGCCAGATTGATAACTCCAACCAAATTGTTTTGATGTCTATCAAAAATAACTCTGGCTTTCCCCAGGTTTTCCCCAGAGACTTCGAAAACTACAGATGAATATCATTACTCCCAACCACATACAAAACACTAACAAATGTCATTCTGGCGAGAATCACATTGTACGCAGAAGAAATACTGGGAAACTACCAGTGCGGATTCCGTAGGAACCGGTCAACAAGCGACCAAATGTTCACAGTAAGGCAACTGCTGGAAAAGAAGTGGGAATACGGAGAGACGGTTCACAAACTGTTCGTTGACTTCAAAAAAGCCCATGACTCAGTCGCAAGGCAAAGACTTTACTATATTGTAGTTGAGTTGGGAATCCCGAAAAAATATGCTGTGGGGGTTCTTTAAAGCTACGCAAAGAACCACACACAATTCCAACCCCAACTCCCTTTGCCAACCTGCAGTTACCTGCAAACATTCACCAACCCAAGAACATCGTTCATGCATTTAATGCATGAACCCAAAATTCCCTGAAAAGAATTCTTAACATGCATGCAATCATTATAATTAGGAAACCTTATCGGCGCCCATCTCAGCCAGCGTACCCCGCCACAAACATGCGCAGCACATTTGACTGTCAAAATTAGTGTTTCATCAAAGTATCCATTACAATAAATCGAATTAAGACTTTTTCCATTGTAAACTTGTGTGTGCTAAATAAAAAAACCATATTCAATAAAAGTGCGTTTTATTTCTACTATTCGGTGGGATATTAGTAAACCTGTTCCCGTGCCGGCACCCCGACTTTTTACCCCCACGATGCCACCCTCATTCAAATTTGCATGAACGAAAACAAAGGACGAGTTAGAATAGAAAACCATCTCTCAGAACCACTTGAAATCCGCGACGGACTAGAACAGGGGGGTGGCCTCTCACCATGTCTTTTTAACCTTGTGCTCGAGTATATCATCAGAAAGGTACAAGACGACAACATGGCCGTATCATCCCTGAACGGGATCACGCAAGTGCTCGCATATGCGGATTATATCGCCGTTTTGGGCGATAATCTAGAAACTGTAAGTAAAAACTGTGAAATCATCATGCAAGCGGCAGAAGAGATGGGCCTAGAAATAAATGAAGACAAAACAAAATACATGATTACGGCGAGAGCAGGTGGACCTCAGGTAACACATATAAACGTCAGAGGCAAGATATTTGAAAAAGTTAAAGAATTTAAATATCTGGGAACGATACTGACGTCCAGTAACGAAATGTCGAACGAAATTAATAAAATACTGCATTCCGGCAACGCTAGTTGGCCGACAGTCAGTAAACTGTTGAAATCCAAACTGATATCACGTAACATAAAGCTCCGTGTCTATAGAACCATAATCATGCCGATTGCTCTATACGGATGCGAATCAAGGACTCTCACAAAACGGGGAGAAAACGAAATTCGCGTATTCGAGATTAAAGTTATAAGGAGTATCTTTGGTGGTAAATATGACGAGGAAGCAGCACAATGGAAGAAACTCCACAAGTACGAATTGGAAGAGCTATACCGCAAACTCTAGTGAGAGTAATCAGGTCACGAAGATTAGGATGGGTCGGACATGTGGCGTGAATAGACAACGATAGGACCGTGCGTAGAATTCTTGACGGAAGACCAACGGGAAAGAGACCGGTAGGACGCCCGCGACGGAGATGGGAAGCCAATGTTAGGTTTGAGCTTGAAAAGATCGGATCAGATGATCAAGCGTGGAAGGAGAGTGGACAGGACAGGGAACGATGGCGGAGTAGAATCGGTGAGGTCATGAACTTCCGGGTTCCTACAGGCCAATAAATATATACATAGAGAGATAAAAGATCAACGCCACGAACTCTGGGTCAGTTGAAAGCAATTATCCGAGCAAAAACTGTAGTGATAACGGAGAACAAGTGCCGAGCAGTTCTCAGATATTTTGTGTTGCGTTTGGTACGCCAGCAACGTAATGGAACATATTTAGACGATATACTGCTAATATAAAAAGTACCCTAGTATCGTAAAACTTGATTCATTCAACCTATTCATTATTGTAATAACGAATTTGTGTTTAGAAAAATACGTTAGGACAACCTGAAATTTTTCCTGGACCCTATTGACCCCAATTATATTTCTGCTCCCTATAAAAAAACATCTTCATCGGCATTACAACAGGGATCCGCTCTTGGCCTTGTTTAACAAGTCTGAGGCTTGTTAAATTTTCCATAATAATTTGTTTTTCCGGGCAAGGTTATTAGAAAAATAAAAAAGCATGCCGCTATTGTATTCGGTTTTGTCGACAATAGGTGATTGGTTTCTCCATATACTATCGTCCAGTTAACACGTCAACGTCCCGGCAGCTGTTGCAATCATCTTGACTGAATTCAGATCTGAAAACAAAAAATCCCATAATGGTCAAATGCTAATTCCTATGATTTCACGAATCAACGGATCGAGAGTGCCACAGCTTATGATGAACGACCAGGTCATCAGCATTCAACAACTATCGTTCAAACGGTACGGATCGTCCGATCGTCCTGTCCCGCGTCCTTTTATTTGAATTGCACAAACAGTGTGGCCGTCACTGAGAACGGCTGTATAGCATATTGCGAAATATTGAACGGTGTAGTGTGTACGTGTGCTCATTATACACACAGTGTGTGTGCGAACGAGCGTGTAAGTTGTGTGTAATCACACAGTGTAACCGTCTTCAAAAACGGTCATAAAAAAATTTAAAAAAAAAAACAAAAAAAACATTCAATGTGACATAGAGCAGTGCGGACCTACTCGAGCATCATCATCGGGCACATCAAAGAAAAGAAACGCACATTTGGCAATGACACGGCGCCGACTCGAGAGACAGCCGAGTCTTATGACGAAGCGGCACAAGCCAAATACAGATGGCTATAAAAATGCAAAAGAAAAGAAAAATGAATACATTGGAGCAGGCAACTAATTCAACGAATTCGTTGACCTTGACCCAAATCAAACTGAATTACCTGCTGATGAAGACAACAATATCACAGCTACGGCGACAGATCCAGTGGAACTGGATAAACTCCTTGCGGATATCGACAACAAAAAAGAGGAATTGAAGAAACAAAAAGAATCAATCCTCAAATTAAAAGACCTAATGCAGCAACAACAAAGGAAAGAAAATACAACAACACAAAGGAAAAATCAGGAACAACAACATCAGGAAGCAAACAAAAGGCAGCAAACAAAGGAGATGCAGCAGCAGCAAAAGAACCAGCACATCGTAACCAACAAAAAGGAAAATGTGCCACCTATAATACTTACGTCCATGGAAACAAAGGACGTTATAAAATTAGGTGAGTTAAATTGCAAAAATTAGTAATTCTAAAATAAAATTAATGTGCGATGATATTGAAGGTTATCGCAAAGTAATGACTGCTTTGGGTAAGACAAAAGCGAGTACTACACGTACACCCAGAAATCGGAGAAAATAATCTCCATGCTCCTAAAAGGAGTTGACTCATGTTTTTCCCCTGAGGAGGTATTCGAGGAATTAAAAAATGTCGAAACCGACAATTTAAAATTTACAGGTGTGAATCCCTTCTCTACATCAACCATCAAACAATAAGTTGGGAAAAAATAAGAAAAATCGATCGCGTATTGCAGTGCATGCGTTGTCAACGCTTTGGGCAGGAGGCACATGCAATTCAGGTGCGTAAAGTGCCTCTCCGACCATATCATTGGTGAATGCCCCTTGGGTAAGGAACAGCTTCCAGATAGGAAAACACTGTCATGTGTCCTCTGTAAAAATACAGGTCACACTGCAAATTTTAGAGGATGTCCTAAATTTTAACAAATGAAATTAAAATTGGAATCCAAAAAGAAACAAGTTGAAGAAGAGAAAAAAATGAAAACTCGTTCTTACAACAATTTCGTGGCTCCTTGTGTGTCATATGTACAAATGGCCGGTGCTCCTAAGCAACCAGCATCCATGGAACATACATATAGTAATGGAAGAATGCCTGCGCCAGAGGTACAATCAGAAATAATAACAATGTTAGAAACCATGCAAGGACAATTTGCCGAATTTCAAAAAACACTGACTGAACAAACAGCACGAATAGATACTCTCTATTCAACCCTGTTTTCAAATAACTCTCGACATCAAAATCTTCACCCTTCGTCTGAACTAAACCTAAAAATTATAGCTGTGAATGTAAATTCGCTAATCCACATCGAAAGAAGGGATAATTTAGGCAATCTGCTCCAAGCCGAATGCCCAGATGTGCTCTTGGCTAGCGAAACTAAGCTAAACCAAGGGCACAAAATGGGCTACAAAAATTAGAACACAATTAGACGAGATCGACCACACTCTACTCGAGGGGGTGGGGTCGCTATCTTAGTTAAGAAATGTCTTCACCATAACGTCGTTTACAGCACGGAAGTACACAAATTCCAGGTGCTAGAGGCATGCATTATAGATATCCGTCTAAAAAGTCAAAGGCGTCTATATATAGTGGCTGCTTACGCTCTTGAATCTGTTTAGGGTACCCAATTTATCAGTGAAATCGATACGCTTTTCCAAAGTCTCAAGTTGGATTCGGAAAACAATTACTTTTTAATGGCGGGTGATTTTAACGCCAAGCACAATGCCTGGGGCAATCTGACCTCGAACACCAGAGTCAATGCCTTGTTTGATTGGTGGCAAACAAATACGATCGAGCATAAACTAGAATTGTACGCTACAAGTACACCGTCTTATCCAAGAGGTAACTCCTTCCTGGATTTACTTATGACAGATGATCGAATTCAGTTACCAGATACCGAGGTAACTACTCGAAATTGTCTTCGCACAATTGAGTACGATAGCGATCATTACGGACTTGGAGCCGTAATACACGTGCCAAACGAGTACCATCTACTTGAGCAGTACGACCAGGTACACTCTTTCGATTTCAGAAAAGCACATTGGTCGCGTTTCGATCGCATAGTAAAAAGAGAAATACGCAACATTGGCATAGACCCACCGACTAATAGAAACCTCCGTAATGATGAAATCGATCATTACCTCTTAACTATGAACGATATTGTTACTAACACAATGAATCGTTCCATCCCCAAAGTAGCTCATATGGATGGCTATACCCACCGATACAGAAATGCAACTATCGATGCTTTGTATAGGCAAAAGAGCACCCTGCTCTCAAAGCTGAAATTGTGCTATAGGCAGTTCAGTGACCCAAGTAGCAATGAAATCAAAACAATCAAGTCCTTGATTAAAAATCTTCAAAAACTGATCCGGAATAATTACCGAGCAGTAATAAATGAGGAGTGGACCAACAGAATTCGAGCTGTTCAAGTAAACGGACCGAACATGTTTTCACAAATCAAGAAAATATGTTGAAGAAAAGATCACAACGATATTCCCTGTCTCTGAATTCCACGGACTCCCTAGAGCACATCAACTCCAATGATGAAGTAATAATAGTCGATGATCCGCAAAAGAAAGCGAATTCAATTGGAGCCTGTTTCGAAGCAGTGCACAGAGTTAACGAATCAGTTCATGGTAGCACTGAAATTGAAAGCAGTGCCCGTCAAAGACATTGCTCGCTGCGCAATCAACTTCACAACTGGCGTTCCGAAAACAGCAGTTTCATCACATTCAACGAAAATAATAGAGCGGATTCTCCCGTCAGAAATGAGAATACAAATATGTTTGTGCGCAAGGATGAACTAAGAAACATACTTAGATCAATAAAAAATAAGAAATCATCTGGAATAGATAGCATTCCAAATGTGGTTCTAAGGCACTTGCCTCGCGAAGCAGTGAACATATTGTTACGTGCGTCCGCCACCTCATCAATTAATCATTTTGTAATTTTAACATAATTTGTTTTAAGGTGGTATGATGGTAAGGTGGTGGAGGAGTTGCACGATCCAGAAGTGAGTTTTCGAACACGCCCCGATTCGGGTGTGGATCGTGCAGTTCTTCGAGTTCGAATTCGGTTTTCGAAGTGGACGTGAATGGAGAGCGAGAGAGACAAAAGGGTTAATGTTTTTTCTTGACGTACGGGGATTGCGATTCCGTTTTGGAGGTTGGAAAAGCAGTTGAAAAGTAGAGAAGAAAAGCAGTTAAGTAAAGAAGTAAAGCAGTTAAAAAAAAAGAAGTAAAGCAGTTAAGAAAAAGTAAAAAAGATTCGGTTTCGTTTTTTTTTTGTCAAAAAGAAAAAGACCCAAAAAGGGAAAAATAAAGTTTGTTAAAATTAGAGTTATATAAAGGAAAAAAGTTGAAATAAATTGAGAAATCATCAAGCGAAATTTGTGCACCCTTTGTAATTGGAAGTCAACAGAATTGTTTGCCGACTCAATAAAAGACCCATTCGCAGACGAGAACAGGAGGATCACCATTTGACGGCGGCCGCCCTGGGCGCTAAAAGAGGAAGAACCAGAAGGAAGACTGCCACACGGACCTGGGCCGAGCTGGGAAAGTTGATGAGGGGCTCGCATTAACGACAGGTAAACTTTTGTATATATATTGATAACAAATATTCTGTGGCAAGAGAAAAAACACCACAATATACACTACTTTGTTTAACAACGCTCTAAACAATGCACACTATCCCACCCATTGGAAGACTTCAGTAGTCCACCCTATCCCCAAAACGGGTAAGGATAAGAACAATCCAGCCAATCTCCGCTCGATCAGCTTGCTTCCCAACATCAGCAAGGTATTCGAACAAATTATAAACAAAGCACTGATAGGTTGGTGTGATGAAAACGATATCATCCCCAACAACCAGTTTGGTTTTCGAGCGCGACATGATACAGTTCACGCAGCGACGAAACTTGTTTCCGACATACAATAGAACAAGGCAAAGCGACAATGTACAGGCGCCTACTTGGTTGACTTTGAAAAGACTTTCGACACCGTATGGTTAGACGGATTTGTCTATAAGTTAATTAAACCTGGGTATGCCGCAATATCTGCTATACATCATTTATGATATGATAATGGACAAACATTTTGTGGTGAAATGCGGTGACATACTCTCCAACATCATCATCGGCACTACAACCAGGATCCGGTCTTGGCCTTATTTAGCAAGTCCCGAGGCTTGTTAAATTTTCCATAATAATTTGTTTTTCTGGGCAAGGTTATTAGCTTTGCACCAATACTCTCCAACAAGACCTTCCAAATTAAAAATGGCTTACAGCAGGGAGCTCTGAATTCTCCCATTCTATTCAATATTTACACTAGTGGGCTAGTGAGTTCTCTCGAAAACGCCATTGCGTACGCCAATGACAGAGTGGTTTTTTTTTTTTTTTTTTTTTTTTTATTAGACTTCTCTCGGGAGAGGCGAACCTATAGCGCCTAGTGGGCGCCCCGAGATGCCATCAAATAACTGTTGCAGCTCTTTTTGAACAGCTGCAGGTTGTAGCGTTCCGGGAACACTCGCGTGGGAAGGGAGTTCCACAGCTTCCCCGCTCTGTAGCGTTCTGATGTAGGGATGTTCGCGCCGTCGGGAGATGAACCACAAACGGGTGCGATCCGTCGGATTGTCTTGTGGAGCGCATATAAGCCGAATTGCGCGGAACAATACCACGAATCTCCGAAGAACAGCACCCGTGATAATATCTGTAAAACAGACAGAGGTCGGCTACGCGCCTTCGATGTGATAGCGACTGTAGTCCCGACGTCAGCGCCGAGTCCCCGATCAGGCGGATCGCTCGTCTCTGTATGCTCTCAAGTAGGTCGAGGGTATGTTTAGGAGCCGAGCTCCAAACATGAGAGCAATATTCGAGCGCGGGTCTAATTTGGGATTTATATAGGAGGAGAAGTTGGGCCGGGGTAAAATATTTCTTGGCTCTAAAAAGATAACTCAGTTTTCCCGAGGCTGACCTGGCGATGTTCGACACGTGTTTATGCCATGATACATTCCCACAGACCGTGACGCCGAGCAATTTCAAACTTTCCACAGCCTCGAGGGCCCGGCCATTCATCATCAGCTGTGGAACCGATGATCCAGTTTTCTTTGTGAATGTTGTATACTGAGTCTTCGTTGCATTGAAGTCGACAAGATTGGCCTTTCCCCACTGCAGGACTTTATCCAGATCCCGATTCAGAGAATCAATCTGTCTACATCTCAGCTGGTGTGACGCAGATGCACCAATCGGCCGATCACTCGAAAAGGAGGAAACAAGCGTACTATCAACCGCAAAACTGAACACTTTGTTATCCGTTGTCTCCAACAAATCATTTATGTGAAGCAAGAACAAGGTTGGAGCCAAAATAGAACCTTGGGGCACCCCCGAATTAACAGGATACAGATCCGAACACTCGCCGTCCACAACAACCCGGATCGATCGATTTTCAAGGAAACTCCTCATCCAGTCGCAAAGCTGTTGGGAAAGTCCATATGAACGAAGTTTGCTCAGCAATGCCCCGTGCCAGACGCGGTCAAAAGCCTTGGAAATATCCAATGCAACCGCCCTTGACTCACCATGCCGTTCAATCGCAGATGTCCATATATCGGTTATAAGTGTCAAAAGGTCTCCTGTGGACCGCCTGCCACGGAATCCGTATTGACGATCATTCAGGAGTCCGTTGCACTCCAAATACTTAACCAGCTCAGCATTGATGACTTTTTCCATCACCTTAGATAAAATAGAGAGTAATGCTATCGGACGGTAATTTTGTGGGAGACACTTTTTTCCCGTCTTTGGGATTGGCTGAACTCGAGCGATTTTCCAGCAGGTAGGAAAGGTCCTCCGTGCATAAGATAAGCGGAAGAGTCTGCCAAGAACCGGCGATAGTTCTGGAGCACAGTTCTTAAGGACTATTGCTGGTATTCCGTCCGGGCCGGTTGCCTTCCTACAATCCAGTTCACGTAGAATGCGTTGAATAGTGCGCGGACGAAATCTCACATCCCGCATTGAAGACTGTACCGGCGAGATCACAGGTGGGTGCAAAAGGCCGGGATCGAGGTTTGAATTCGCCGAAAATAAATTTGCGAATACATTAGCTTTGTCCCTTGAATTCGTGACTAACGTCCCGCTGTCTGTCACCAACGGAGGGAAAGAAGAGGATGCAAAGTTACCGCTGACAGCTTTTGCCATTGACCAGAAGGAGCGCGAGCCAGTTGGGCACCGAAGGAGCTTATTGATCACCCTGTCGTTGTGAGCCTTCTTTGCGGTATCAATCGCCTGGTTGCACGCGTTTCTGATTCTGACAAAATTCGTTCTGTTAAAAATCGCCAAGGACAACAATTTCAGAAACTGGGTGGTTGATCTGCATTCAGTGGACGGTATGTGAAAGATGTTCGAAAAATGTCGCCGGTCGATCGTCATTCGGGGAGCGGTAAAGACAACAAAGAAATTAAACGGAATTTCTCAGCACGACCCTCAACCATATGATGTCCTTATTATTGGGTTCCAACGCCTCCATCCTCTGGCAAGCCAGATCGGACCGCGCAAAGACGCAGACTCCGATATGTCGAATCAGTTGACGAATCGACCTGGGTCTCAGTTAGGGCAAGGATGTCAAGTTTCGTTGTTTGCAAATATTGGTGGACGGCGTTTACATACGTATTGGTGAAACCGATGCCCCTGTTGTTACAATATGCTGTCACCAGTCGAGCGTGGGCAGAGCCTCGAGAGCGAGCCCGGTTATGCGATGACGAAGCTCTTAAAGTTCCATTATTTATCATGATATCTGCATGATGTTCCCCCTGACATAGTCCCCCCCGGAGATCCGAATGGGAGACTAGTTTACCTCCGGAATTCTTTATATCAGAACGTACCATCATGACTTATCCCCGTGTCAGTCCGGGCCATCAGCCACACATCCGAAACACCGTCGAAGATTTCTCTCGGCGATATCGCGGAATGTACAGCGTGACGGGGTGGTATCTCACCTTGGGACCGACTACCACCTAACCAACCTTTTCTCGAACCGGTCCATCAGCCAAGCCCCGAAAGATGGCCAGGGATTTCTCCCAACCATTTCACGGAGCCTATAACTTGATGGGGTGGTATCTCACCGGGCGCACAGGGCGTTGGGACCCCGGCTACCACTCGGCCTTTAGTCGCCTCTTACGACAAGCTGGCCTAGCTGTGAGTATATTCTAACGCCCTACTCACAGGATATGGTGTACAGAAGAGGAGGTAAAAAAGACGTCATCAATAGGCACCATCAAGATGACTTCAACAAAATTAAACATTTTTGCGACGACTGGAAATTAAAGATTAATTTCCAGAAAACCGAGACTATCCTTTTCAGAACGCCCCTATCCAGGGCCTCGAGGGATACAAAATGCAACTTTTCTATTGTAGGTAACAATAACCTTCCACGGCAAGTGAAAACTGCAGTTAGGTACCTAAAAAGCTAAAAGCGCATATTCTATGACAATAAGTCTATTACGGAGTAAACTTCTTGACCACAGAGTTAAAATAGTTTCGTACTCGCCATTCATCCGACCAGTTATGGTTTATTGCTGCCCAGTATGGTATAATATATCCCCACTTTATATGGAGAAGTTTCGTGTGTTCGAACAGCAGTGTTTGCGTTCCTGCCTCGGACTTTATAGAATACCAGAGTCGCAATACAAATTCTATCCCAGCAAAATTCTGTATAACAAATCAGGGTTAAATAAGGATAGACAATTTCATAATTAAAATTATTCGTGGTCACATAGCAAGGGCAATGTGCAGTGACAATAATCTTTCTGGAGCATTCTATCCCAACGATATGTATCTGGAGAATGCGCTCCAGAATGGGTTTATTTGCCCAGAAGCGTTCCCTTTCTTGGATCATAAGTGCCGTATCCAAGACGTACATGAAGTCCCGATTATTGGCTCTCCGTGGTGCCACGGATAAACGAATTCTCCATGATAGTAATATCTCCAATGCCCCAGACGAACTGCGTTTTAGCACGGCGAACAGTGAAAGAGATAAATCACCCAAAGATCGAACATCTCCCAAATGGTGGTAGCCTTTCAACGAGGAGAGGACTTTGTGGCGGTTCTAAGAACCACACAAACCGCTATAGGTTGAGATATCATCGTTCCACCAAAGAACATACTCACCTATATCCATTACTCGTGCCCACAGACACGATCCTCAAAAGTCCTTCCTTCCGCCTGTAACAAAGGTAACATACCAAATACCCAACATTGACTTCAATAGTAAAAACCAATCGAACTTAACGTTCAAAATTTCCTAATATTGAATTCAATGCATCCATTCAATGCGATTCCCCCATTTATTCAATTCATCCATGAAACGCATTTTTCTGAAAACAAACAGAATAACGCATATCTCCTCAGGTAGCTAATAGCAATTAATACCTTAAATTCCTCGCAAGATCTCAAAAGTAAGAAGCGCACGTGCGCAAACCAAGGCGTAGCGATTCGCCCGCCGCCACAGAATTCTTGCAATCATAAACATCTTGGCGCCTATTTCACGCCAAATGTTTATGACTTGGAAATGCGATCTAGAAACCGATACCAAATCCCACGGTTCCTTTCTTACCCATCTGAAGCACACAAAAACTCTTGTTGTCGTAATCCAGATGTGTAACGCAAACAAATCCCATGAAAGGATCGAGAAAGAAGTGGCGGTACGTTTGATCCTTCGAAAGAAGATTCCGACAAGAGGATGGAAATATGAATCCAGATGAAAAGTTCTCTTACAGATAAGAGAACGAGAATAATGATAATATTGAAAATTGTTTTTACAGATAAGATGATGGGAACGAAACTGGAGATGAAAATTCTCTTTTACGGATGAAAAATTCGAAATGGAGATGAAAACTTTCGGTAGTCGAGTTAGAGAATCCTAATCGAGAATGTCGAATTTGAGAAGCGGGACGAGAAGGTGATTTTTGGTACAGTGTTTTTAAGACGCGATCAAGTGAATTAAGTTTTTGAGTTTTCTTGTTTTACAACCGCACAAAAGATACATATTTTTAGAATCGGATGTTGTTTCGAAAGCGCATGGACCGTATATACGAGTCACAACATTTTAGTGTCATACTGGCGAACTAAAAGGAATCCGACGGAACAAAATGTTTGTGGCGAGAAATACCTGCGCCGATTTATTAAAGGCAGCTTAAGCTAAGTGTAATGAATTGGACATCCTAAATAATAAGTGAATTAAAAGGTGGTGGAACGAACAGAATGTGTACTTAAAAACTAATTTGTAAGACATACCAATCTATATAAAGTGAAAACCAAAAGAAAAATAAATCGTAAACAAAAATAAAAGAAAGTTGTAAAGAGAACGTTTGTACAGAGTTTCGTTTGTGTCAAATCCGCTCCGGTGTTGTTTTGTTTCTCTTGGTGAACAGTGTTCGGCGGAACACTCCAGCAGTGACTCCCAAAAATACGCCAAAACTTCACTTCCTCAGATATAGTATGCCTCTCAGGCGCAACGCTCTCCTTCCTCTTGCCCCCCCCCCCCCCTGTCCGCCTTCCCCATTACGTTTATTACTTATTTTGTTGCTATTCTGTTTTATTTTTATTTACCTTTTCGTTTCGTTTTGGTTTTTGTTTGTTACTTAATTAAAAAATAATAATAATGTATACATATAGATGTAAACGAGGAGTCCCTCTAATATATTACCCATTTAATGTTCATATATATATATATATACACCGAAAGGTATAAAGAAAAATCAAGTTATACTGCGTAATTTAGAGAGCTTGTGGGGGCTCGAAGTAGATGTGCCAACGTATGACACCGTTTCACCTGGATCCCCATTAAGTCATTCCGCCGACAGGACGTCCACAAGAGGCGAGAAAAATGGGCAGGTGATGGGCCGAGAAATAAAACACGCTCAGTAATTTGCTATTGATAAATAGCTTTTATTATGGTGGTCCTAGACGGGGTCACTAAAACATCTTTGTTTGCACGGCCTACAATAACAAGTAGGTGCTCAAGGGAATCTTTAATGCCGTTAATATCCAGGATTACAGTCGTTTTATTGTATCTTTCTTTCGTCTCTCTCGCTACTGACGGTGGCAAGGATCTGAACCATCACATGAGTTATCCATTAACAATATTAATTCTCTACACACATATTCTTGTACATATATACAAATGTCCTAGATACACCCAATAACTATCCAAAATGTTGTTTGTGTGAAATTAGTACATTGTAAATTAAATATGTCCATTCCCCTAGCAAGCACTTAACTGATACGATTGTACCGAATACTGGTTTTTGAATAAAATTAGAATTTTCCATAAGTTGTTTAGTTTCTATTCACGAACTTCGTCCGAATGTTTTCTCTTCTATTTTTCTCTAATTCCGTTTAAATGCAATCACCCTTTGCAACATTGGAACGTGGGTATTACGCTAACTAAATTGGGAGGCACCTCGCGTGGTGCGATGCGGCGCGACCGACCGCGGTGGCGGCGGGACGACGCTGGATGCGTGTGCCCGCGGCGGTGGTTGCGAAACGACTAATAATGATGAAGGCGAGAATCTATTCAGGGTGGCGTGGCAGTTGAGTCATAGCGAAGTAAACTCACTGCCACTTACTAGGAACACGGAGAAGGGTTGCTATGTCTGCATAGGGAGTTTGTTTCCGGGAATTCCTGTCGTACGGGCTGGATTGGATTCTTTGGTTGTGTGTACCGGGAAATTGGTTTCGGAGGCATAGCCAAGTATGGTCAAGGGTCGTGATCGTTGCGATGGTCGTTTCGTGGAAGGGCGACGCATAATGCTGGTAGCTTGCCAGTAAGGGGGAATTGGTGTGGTTTTACATCTTTTAGGTAGAATAGGAACCGAAATGGTTTTCGGGGGAAATTAAATGCTGCTTGGTTGCAAGCGAGGAGATAGTTTAAGCAAGAAGTGAGCCGGAATGATTTTCGGGGGAAATTAGAATTGCTTGGTTGCAAGCAAGGGATATAATTTAGGTAGACAATTAACCGAAGCAATTTCGGTGAAATGTATGCGGCTCGGTGTAGTTGATGGAGATGGTGAGTGTTTCTTTGTAAATTGGATATGCGTTTATTACAGAGTATGATTTTCGGGGGAAATTAGAATTGCTTGGTCGCAAGCAAGGAATATGATTTAGATAAAGAATTAACCGGGGCGGTTTTGGGAAAATGTATGCAATTGCAGATTTGGGGAGTGGGTGCTGTTGCATATTGGGATGTGTTTTTGCATGTTGGTGAAATGAGTTACAGGTTGGGTTAGGGTGATGTGCTGTTAGTGGTCAAAACTGGTTGGCACTGTGGGTTGGTTCTCCATGTGGTATAGAGAACCCCCACAAGCTCGCGTAGAGCCAGTAAGTTAATTTAAGGACTGTAATTGTAAAAGAGGGTTTAACATTTACCCCTAATATTATACATAATACGTAAAAAAAAACAAAGCATGTGAATCACACCCATACTCCTTGTATTGCGAAGGCAAAATAGAAAATGCGCAACACGTATAGGACATGGATGCTTCCGGCAATACTTGCAGAAGTATAGGCATGTGAATAACCCATACTGCTTGTATTGTGAAGGCAAAACAGAAAATGCGGAACACCTACTCACAGAGTGCGTGAGATTCGAGACCGCACGAACGACTTTGGAGAGACATATGAGACGGACAGTTACTCCGGGAGGAGTAATGGAATACGTGCTGTGTACAAGTTCAGTTGCTACGAGACGAGCGGAGTAATAGGTAAACTCCGCCCCGCCCGATGGAATATGTAAAAGAAAGTTCCGCGGGGATCAACGGGAATATGTTCTTGGCGAGAGGTGGTTTTAGTCGGTAAAAACCCGCATGCCTCTGGATCGGTCCAGAGATATCTTTTGAAAATTTCCACCTTCCTACCGAAACTCAAAAAAAAATTAAAACCCACTCTTACATATGCCAGCCCATTATGATAGCACATCTCACCCTCCAAATGGTGAAATTAGTGGTTTTTGAACGAAAATGTTTCCGTTGTTTTTTATCACTGGCTTACAACGCAAAACCAACTCATATAGATACCATAGTAACAACAATCTTTACAACACCGCAGGCATCAAACGACTGGATAGACGGATCCCAGAACTCTCGATAAATTTTATAGATAACCTTCCTAATAAGCCCAACCCTATAACAGACCTACTACCTTCACTCTCCTCAAAAACAAGAATTCACTACCGTAATTGTCTCCAAATCAGAACCCTCTTCACCTCTGGCAGACTGGTAAACGATTTAAACGAGGTCGTATACCACAACACCGAACTGGCACTCAGTCAATTCAAATACAGCAACATGCAGCCATTCTTCAAGATTCTAACTTTTAACACAGAACCGAATGGCACCTGTCGGGGTTCTTTAAGCATTCCCGAAGAACCAGCCATCGCCCTAATCCAACACCCTGTCCCCAACCTGCAAATACCTGCACCAACCATAAGCAGCTTACCTGTATACGAGCAGTACAAGGCTCTATTCAACAATTACATACCTGAAACATAAGTCCACGGCGGGATTACCATCTTGCCATGGCATCAAAACCAATGGCATCAACTAAACCATTTCGGTCCATCTGTCATGAACCGATCGGTTACCATGGTCGACCACATGCCCATCAAACACAGGCCAGTCCTCCCGATTGTTCTTGTTCCAACAATCCGTTGGTCCAAAAGACACGCCATTACAAATCGCTTGCTTATACAGCTACAGCCGATTATCCCTGATCGGTTGCATAAGCGATAAACTAGCATCGAATTGGACGTGATCATAGTTTGTTTTTCCTAAACAATCTAGCAATGGTCACGTCCCATGTTTTGTTCACTAATACAAAGCATAACGCAACTCGCGCCTAACTGCCAAGAGCCGAATTCTTTGCCAGTGTAAATATTCACACTGGAGTTCGACCCTTGACTAGCTATGGATGCAATGCACAATTGACCTGGATAAATACACAACCGTCATTGTGTAATCACCCTGATCACCAGATCAGGTCCCACGGTATCGTTCTCCTACACAACCCTCGTACCATTAGCTAAGGCAAACAAACGCGTATCTTAGCGTTTGGCCCCCGAAATAGCGTTTCTGTTGACATAATACTCAGAAACCTAATTCTGCATCAACGAATCGCTAGTTTAAACATAGCAACCTTTTTCGGCCGCTATACGAGCGACCATCTATTTGCACAGCTGACCTATTTGAATTAAAATATCGTTAGTCAGTTTTTGTTGTCGTTTTTCCTTATTCGACTGCAGTCGATATATGAAATACTGTTCTTCCCCATATGCAGGCCCTCTTCCTGTTTGTGTGCATCTTGAATAGTGATATCCGCGCGAAACAACGTCTAGAATCGTCACCGGAGTCAGATAGTAACCTTGGAACCGCGCACACGTACCGGGGACGTTGCGTGAGTCAGATTTCTACGCGCAAGGAGGTTAGTCGAGAAGCTTAAATGTTAAGTGTCGCCTTATGTAACGTTTTTTTTATACCAAAAAAAAATGAAATAAACGGAGTTCCTGGTTTTTTTCTGACCTTTTCCAGGAAAAATAAAAATTACAAATATGTAAATCCCATTAAATCCTAAGCACATATAAAAAATCTGTTTGGAAAATGTTAAGAAATAACATGTAAACAATTATTACATAACCAATCTATTATAAGTTAACTGTATTACTTATTGTAACTCTTAATTTGGTCAAGTAAATGCAGTGAATAAAAAACAAACAAAAAATGTAAACCGTTGAGTACTCTTTAAGAGCTCAAGGGATATCAGGCGTTTCTGCTACAAAATAAATTTATATTAAGCGAAAAATATCTGATTTTTCTAGAGGGAGGTTGTTTTCTCTCCTTGGCGCAAGGCTAATAACCTTGCCCGGAAAAACAAACTATTACGGAAAATTTAACAACCCTCAGACTTGTTAAATAAGGCTAAGACCGGATCCCGGTTGTAGTGCCGATGATGATGATGATGATGTTTTCTCTCCACTCATTTTTTTTCTCACTTTACAGGTACCCTAAAGCACTTGGAGGCATATGCTTCCCTGTCTAGGTTTTACAAAGGGCGTGTTTGCCACCAACGGTGGTAATAGCCTTCGTGAGGGAAAAGGTGTATAAAATTGATATCACGGCTCATCGCGCCGGAGGCAATATGGTAGAAGCGCGTTAGGGCATAGATCGAAGGCATTTTCTTGATTCGTTTTCATCTATTTTGGTGGGTTTTCTTTCTCTCCAGGTATCCTTGACCAGCTGACATAGAAGAGTTAAGGAAAATACGGTCCACTATAACGAGGATTGGTTGGACCTTTGGACCAGAACAGCAGTAGTTGGCATTTGGTCCATTTGAGCCGGAGGGACACCAACCAGATTACAAACATCATTGAACATATTTCCAACGGTATTGTTGTAACGAGAAAAACCGTTGTTACCGTAAAGCCGGAAATTAGCGCGTCTAAAATCTTCTCTAACAAGCGATAAAACTCTAAAATCAGTACCTGTTTACGAGCTTTTGAGCCTGGAATGCTTCCATCAACTCTGTACTCTCCTGAATTCCATCACGAGATGACATACTAGTGCCACCAAATGATTTCAACGACTGACTCTGCTGCTGCAGAACTGCTTTCAATTGTATGCATTCATCCCGACGTCTCCTCAGCTCTTCTTGTAACGCATTTTGTTGTGCTACAAACACAGAAGGGTAATTTTATTATGTTCAGTTTTTTTAACAATTACTTTGAATTCTACCTTCGATTTCCTGCATTTCAACACCACGCTGAATACTGTTTCGCAGTAAACTATAATCGTGACGCAATTTTTCATTTTCTACTTCCAACTCAGAAACCCTAAAACAATTTACGAATGAAAGCAATTCCGAAAATTAACCGAATTTAATTTAATTTACCTTAAGGAATCCTCTGTCATCTGGTTTTTGTTCAATAATTTCTCTATTTGGCCAGCTAAACGTTTACTCCTCTTCTTTTCCTCTTCAAGGACACTTCGCAATTTCAGAATTAAACTTGTTTGTTCACTCTTTGGTGTTGAAGTAACTTCTAAAAACGATACAATCATTAATTACCACGATCATCCGAAAGGGAAATCCTCTTACCAATTTTGGCAAAACTTTCTGGTGATGCTTGGTTGGCATTCTCTGCACTGAGTCCTTTGGCGCTTCGTTTCATTTCAAGTGTATTTTTAGCGGATGAATATCCGAAATCCTCTTCGTTTTGACTTGAAGCATTGCTCATTGTTCGTGAATGGTTTGTATATTCTCCAGTATTATTACTAACTTTTTGTAGTCTGCTTAATTCTTCCTTCAGCATGAAATTTTCACCTTCCAAAAAGTCCTTGTCTTTTAAAGCTCGTTGATAGGCTTCGTGAATCTCATTGTTGTCGACCTCGGAAAGAATACGAGAACGATATTGTGTTGTCTTTTCCTTCTTCTTGGCTAACTCGATCATTTCGTCAACTTGCTTGCGAAGTTCCTCGTTCTCAATCCGCCACGTCTGTTTCTGCTTATTCCACTCTTCAGCCTCGTGATCTTTTTCTTCGAGAAGTTGCATTTTCTCATCGCGCTCTATCTCCAGTTGTTTTTGCAATGTCAAAATATTGTTCTCCTTATCATCTACAATATATTTCAGCTGTTTCAATTCGATTTCGAGACCCTTCTTAAGCTCCAGTTGATTTCTGAAAAAAAAAATTAATTATATTTTTAGGTCCTGCAAATGATCTTTAATCAACGATTTCTTACTTCAACACCGGTATCGCTGTTGTTTTCAACTTAAGCTGAGTATTGTCTTTATTTAACTCGTCAATCCTTTGTTGCAAGGATATAATTTTATTCTCAAGACCCTTATACATCTTTTGAATGTGGGAAATGGTTTTCGCTTCGGCCTTCATGCGTTTGAATAATTTTCGCGCAAGGAACCGTCGGACAGCTGATTGACAAACAATAATATTGTGTAGTTTTTTCTTATACGCCAATCTGGCCAAGTAGCCACGACAAAAACGTTGAACTTGCGTTGCTTTGTAATTATTCAAAGCATTTTTAAATCTTATCCTGGCCAGCATACCTCTGGCGTACTGTTGTATTCCATTAACTGATAGGCGGAGTTTAATAAATTGCCTTCGACACAAGTAGCCTTTGGCATATTTAGATATTATTAGAGCAGCTCTAGCTTCACGTATTGCCCTAGCTTTCTGTCTAGCAATGTATCCGCGACTGTAGGTTTGTATTCCTATGGCAACCATTCGCAATCGCAAGTATCTTTTCCTGTAAACGAATCTACGGATTACGGATTGCACGATAATTATGTATTTCTTTCGAATATTGGTTCGTATTTGCTCCAAATAGGCTACTTGTCCAGCTCTAAAAAATATCTGGGTATTGCCAAATCGAAACTTTTCTTCGTCGTTTATCCACTTCGCTACAATATTTCGGCAAGAATTCTTTATATCACTTTTGGATAGGTATTTCCTATGGCACAGTAGTTGGTAGCGACTATAAAAATCGTGGTACACCCAACGGGACGGGAAGCCAGCGGCCGAAATTCGAACGGTTTCCAAAACTCCACAAGCACGAAGCTGTTGCAGGATCTTGGCAGCGTCCCATTTAAAAGCCATTTTTTCTTCATTTGGCTATATGGATAATAAAAGGGATGTTAATCTACGGTAGTTCTTTAAAAGCACAGAATTACCTTAATGCATCGGACATAATGTGGTGTTGTAGCGTGTAGAGTTGAAATGAGTAGGGCCAAGCTGTCTCGGAATTGTGAACCAACAGTGCGCTTGTGTTGCTTCGACGGTGTGATCTATCAAAATGGTCAGTATAAGAATATAATTGAAAACGAAACAAGAGGTAAAGTAAATTCAAAAGTTTTTAGTTTTTAATAGGAAAGCGTGCATGTTATGTGCGAAGAAACCCCAAAAAAAATGGCCAGAACATGAAGATGCATAAGGCGATAGAACTGTTGGAAATGACACAGTGCATCTTTAAACGAACGTGCCCGTTGAGTGCATGTATAAACGTAGTATCTGTTTTTAGTCTGGGGAGCAAGTATGGCGTTAACCTTATCCATCAGGTTCTGGCATCAGTAAGATAGCAGAACAAAAAAGGAGATTACCTACTGAACAGAAACTACAATTGATCATCGAGGACAAAAGTTTCTCAGAGTACCAAATTGACCACCGACCGGTAAAGACGAATCGTTCATTGAAACAGAAAATAAAGTGAAGTGAGTGCAAGTATTAAACAATACACTGTGCATAGTAATCAAAAAACAATTAGTGCCGATACGCGACGTACGAAGTGTTCCTGTTTGCGTATGTGCACTACATAATAAACAAACTCCTGATTATCTATCTCGCCTCGGAGAAGGCAGAATACAGACATAAATCTAAAGGCTAAACGCCTTACAACAAATTAAAACAAAGATACAGACACGTTGATCGTCAACAGCGACGACGAAGACAACACCCATAGTGCCCAGTACTCAGGGGCTGGAAACCAATTCAAAGAACTAGCTATCAGCGAAACAAATGCAGACGTTAGCAATCAGATCGAGGTCCTCAACAGACTCATCCATGAGATTAGTTTTAAGAAACAACAACTGGACAAACAAATCGAGGAAGTCGTTTAACTAAAAAAGAACCAGAGCCAGAACGAGCGAAAAACGAAAACGGTAGAACAACAACAGTAAGAATAAAGACAACAGCAACCCACGAAGGCAAAGAAAACACAACAAGATAAGGAAACTCAACAGCAGGAATCACATCAACAACAACAGCAGGAACCACATCAACAGCAGGAATCACATCAACAGTAGGCAGCATCTCAGCAGGAAACACCTCAGCAAGTGCCAGTCAAAAAAAGGGAGAAAGTACCTCCTATCTACATCAGCTACATGGAGACAAAGGATCTCATAAAATTGGATGAGTTGACATGCAAAACTTTTAAAACAAATCGGATAAATAATTTTAAGATAAGTTTAACATGCGATGATTTACAAGGCTATAGCAAAATCAAATCGGCATTGGGGAAATCGAAAAGCGAGTACTACACGTACACCCCTAAATCGGAGAAAACGATCTCCATGCTCCTCCTTCCTTTACTCCCGAAGCGGTGCTTGAAGAACTAAAAAGCTTCGAAAACGATACCTTGAAATTTACAGGTGTGAAACCATTTTCTACAGCAAATTCTATAAATCGCAACTGTAAGTTGCCTTTCTTCATTGTGTCGCTAAGCCCCAATAGTAAAATTGATGGACTTAGATATATTAAATACATTAATCACCAAACAATAAGTTGGGAGAGAATAAAGAAGTCCGACCGCGTATTGAAGTGTATGCGCTGTCAACGCTTCGGCCATATGGCAGCGAATTGCAATATGCATTTCAGATGCGTCAAATGCCTGAATAAGCATATCATTGGAGAATGTCCATTGGGCAAAGAACAGCTCCCGGATAGATGTAAACTATCCTGTGGCCTCTGTAACAAGTCAGGTCATCCTGCTAACTTTAGAGGTTGCCCTAAGTACCAACAACTAAAATCAATGTTGGAAGCCAGAAAGAAGCAAGTTGAAGAATAGAAAAGGAGGAAAAATCGCTCTTACACCAACTTCGCTCATATGCAGGTGTAGTAAAAAAATGCACCAATCTTAGAACAATTACGCAATATCATTAAAACGCCTGCTCCAGAGGCACAAACTGATATACCAGCTATATTACTGTCCATACAGTTTGCTGCGTTTGATAAAATATTCGAAATGATCGAAAAAAAAAACTGACGGAACAAGTGGTTCGAACGGACATTATCTATTCGACCCTGTTTCCAGACGAACCCACACTCTAATCATAACGTTCACTGCGACTGAGTTAACCCTAAAAATTATTGCTCTGAATGTTAATTCACTAATCCGCATGGAAAGAAGGGATAATCTCAACAATCTGCTGGAAGCTGAACGCCCAGATGTGCTTTTGGCTAGTGAAACTAAGCTATATCAAAGGTACAAATTGGGCTACCCAAATTATAAAGTAATTAGACGAGATCATCCAAATTCCACTCAGGGGGGCAGGGTCGCTGTCTTAGTTAAAAATGGTCTACAACGCAAAGTAGTTTACAGTAGAGATATATACAAGTTCCAAGTACTAGAAGCCTGCGTTATAGATATTCCTTTGAAAAGTCAAAAGCATCTATATGTGATCTCTGCTTATGCTCCCGAAGCTCCACAGTGTATACAGTTTATCAATGAACTTGATACCTTTTTCGAAGTCTCAAGTTAGACTCGGAAAATAATTATTTCTTTATGGCGGGAGATCTCAATTCCAAGCACATTGCTTGGTGTAACCTTATCACAAACACAAGAGGCAATGCTTTGTTCGACTGGTGGCAAACAAACGCTATTGGACATAAACTAGAATTGTACGCCACAAATACGCCGTCATATCCAAGAGAAAATACCTTCTTGGATTTAGTGTTGCTGGACGAGCGAATACAATTATTAGATACGGATCTAACTACTCGAAATTGTCTTCGTACAATCGAGTGCGATAGCGATCATTACGGACTTGGTGCTGTAATACATGTCCCAAACGAACATTCACTACTTGAGCAGTACAAACAGATACATTCTTTTAATTTCGGAAAAGCACACTGGTCGCGCTTTGATCGGATAATAAAAAAATAATTACGCTCCAATGGCATAGATCCACCAACTGCTAAAAATCTTCATAATGACGAAATTGATTATTATCTTTCGACGATGAACAACATTGTTACTAATACAATGAATCGTTCTATCCCAAAAGTGTCTCACTCCGAGAGCCATACAAACCTATACAGAAACGCGACGATCGACGAGCTGTATAGGCAAAAGAGTATTCTGCTCTCTAAGTTAAAACTGCTCTACAGACAGTTCAGCGATCCAAACAGCCAGGGAATAAAAACAATTAAGTCACTAATTAAAAATCTTCAAAAACTGATCCGTGACAACTATAGATGAGTAATTAATGAAGACTGGAACAACAGAATTCAAGCCATTAAAGCTAGTGGACCGAATAGGTTCCCTCAAATAAATAAAGTCTTTCGAAGGAAAGATTTTAATGACATCCCATGTCTGCGAGTTCCGTGGACTACCGAGAATTGTCAAACTCTGCTGAACGCAGGACTTACCCCGAAACACATCAACTCTAACGAAGAGTTCATATTAGTCGAGGATCCGCAAATAAGGCGAACTCAATTGGTGCTTGTTTCGAAGCAGTGTATAGATTGAACGAATCGGCTCATTCTAACCTTGACCTGGAAAATAGGGCTCTCCAAAAACACATTTCGCAATGAACTTAACAATTGGCGTCTCTTAAGTCGAAGTTTCACTACCTTTAGTGAAAATAATAGAGCGGATTCCCCACTTAGAAATCTAAACAATAGCATATTAGTACACAGGGATGAACTGACGGACATTCTTAGACGATTAAGAACAAAAAATCTTCTGGAATAGATAGTATTCCAAACATTGTTCTAAAGCACTTACCTCTGGAAGTAGTGAAGGTTTATACTATTTTGTTCAATAACGCTCTAAACAATGCATATTATCCAACCCAATGGAAATCTGCAGTAGTCCATCCAGTCGCCAAAATGGGCAAGGACAGGGGCAATGCAGCCAATCTTCGCTCGATTAGTTTGCTTCCGAACATCAGCATGGTATTCGAGAAAATTGTAAATAAAGCATTGACTAACTGGTGTGAGGAAAATGGTATTATCCCGAACAACCAGTTTGGTTTTCGATCGCAACATGGCATAGTTCATGCTGCGACAAAACTTATTTCCGACATACAGTGGAACAAGGCGAAGAGACAATGCACAGGGGCCTCTTTGGTTGACATTGAAAAGGCTTTCGACACCGTATGGTTAGAAAGGCTGGTATATAAGTTATCAAATCTAGGTATGCCCGAATATTTATTATACATTATCTACGATATGATAATGGGTAAACAATTTGTGATGAAATCTGGAGATACAATTTCTAACAAGACTTTCCACATCAAAAACGGTCTACAACAGGGAGCAGTGAATTCTCCCATTTTATTTAACATTTACACTAGTGATCTAGTGGGTTCTCTCAACCATGCAATTGCGTATGCCGACGACATGGTGGTGTATAGATCTGGAGAAAAGATTGATGTCATCAACAGACTTCTGCAAAATGATTTCAACAAAATCAAACGTTTTTGCGACGACTGGAAATTAAAAATAAATTTGCAGAAAACAGAGACTATCCTTTTCAGAACGCCGTTGTCCAGTGCATCAAGGGATACAAAACGGAATTGGAAAACATTTTCCATTACAGGAAGTAATAATCTTCCTCTACAACTAAAAACTGTAGTCAGATACCTGGGAATCTGGTTTGATCAGTATCTTTACTTTGATAAGCATACAGCAGCTAAAAACGCATATGCAATGACACGAAGACTCGTCCGTAGTAGTCTGCTGGACCCCAAGGTGAAAATAATTTCATACTCGGCATTCATCCGACCAATATTGGTGTATGGCTGCCCGATAGGATACAACATATCCCCATTTTACATGGGGAAGTTTCGGATGTTCGAGAGGCAGTGTTTGCGTTCCTGCCTCGGAATGTATAAATCCCCAGAGTCGCAGTATAAGAAATACTATCCCAAGAAAGTCCCCGTATGACAAATCAGGACTAAACAGAACAGATAACTTCATTATCAAGATTATTCGTGGTCACACAACAAGGGCAATGTGCAGTGAAAATGATCTCATTTCGGGAGCATTCTATCCCAATGATATGTATATGGAGAGTACTCTCCAGAATGGGTTCATTCCCGCAGAAGCGTTCCCTTTCTAAAATAATAAAAATAATATATTGTGACGCATATGACAATCAGTACTGGAATCTTCGAGAAAGTCCGAAACAAAGTACTAGATTATTTTAGGAAGTACTGGAAAATTGGAATAGAAAAGTCGAAATTATGGAACGGACGGAAACGAAACGTCGAATCAGAATGAGGAAACAGTATAAATACGTCGCACGCGAGTGAGAAGTAAGCAGTGAAGACGTAAAAGACGCGATAAGTACGGAAGCGAAAAGTAAAGAAATCGTTAAGTGTACGGTATAAGTAACGGTTGTTATTACGGACTAATAAAGTGTTATATTAATTCAAAATCGATTTAACGGCTCTTATTTATTCAAAATAATTAATCTAGCGAACCCTAAGCTCACTACAATTGGTGTCAGAAGTGGGATTAATTATTGCTGAAGTGAATAAGTCTGTGAAAGTGTGCTGTGACGATGTCAGATCGACATTTGGAGGATCTTCGCGTTCCTGAGTTGAAGAAGGAACTTGGGGACCGGAATCTGGATAGCAGAGGACAGAAGCAAATTCTACGACAGCGTCTACAAGCAGCAATGGAAGAAGAGGGTATTGATGTTCACACATATGTTTTTGCGATTGCGCCAGACTGTCCGGAAGGAGAAGAAACACCTAGTCAAGATGGTGCCAATGTAACGGAGAAGAGTTTGCCACAGTTGGACATTTCGGAGATGCTCAGGATGATGATGATAAAATTGGACGCACAAGCTACAGATGTTAATGCAAAATTCGACACCGTAAATTCAAAATTCGACGCCCAAAATTCAAAATTGGACGCGCAAGCTGCAGATGTTAATGCAAAGTTGGATGCCCAAAATTCAAAATTCGACACACAAGCTGCAGATCTAAATGCAAAATTGGATGCCCAAACGCAGTGGATGGAATGTAATTTTCAACACTTTAAGGAAGAAATTCAGTCAAAAATTCGAAACGAAGTGGAAAATCTAGATCTAAAAAACGAAGCTGAATTTAATAAGGTCACCGATGAAATAACGCGAATCGAAAAGAGACTTGAGTGTGTTGAGAGAAATAAGACATCGCCTAGCAATCAACATGACTACAAAGATACAAGGATGCAACCGCCAACATTCGATGGAACAGGACCCTTCTCCGTATTTATACGTCAGTTTGACGCCGCGGCCAATTATAATAAGTGGTCGGATGAGCAAAAGTCAACATCACTAATCTTGTCACTCCGCGGGGCGGCTGCAGAATTGCTACAAACCATACCAACAGAGAAGCAAACAGACTTCCAAGCGGTAAGAGACGGCCTTGAAGCTAGGTATGGAGACAACCACATGCAGCAGGTCTACCGCATGCAACTGCGGAGCAGAACGCAGAAACCTGGAGAAAATATTCAACAGTTGAGGGCAGACATTGAGCGATTGGCAAACTTGTCTTATTCAAATATGACTAAGGAATTTCTGAACGAGGTAGCTATGGATGCATTTATAAACGCACTCCAAGATCGGGACTTGCAACAGGCCGTTCGTTTAGCGGGAAAGAAGACGACTAATGAAATACTGGCGTTCGCATTGGCATATGAATCTGCTAAACTGGCTACCAGGAGTACATATAGAGTCCGAGAAACGTCCGTCCAGGAATGTTCCTGCCAAAGAATTGTACAACGGAGAACCCCGAGACCTGATATGAAGTGTTGGACATGCGGCGAAGTCGGCCACATCTCTGTTGACTGTAGGAAACGCCGGCGAACGAACGAAACATCAAGTGAAAATTGTTGTTCATGCGCTAATCATAAGAGGAGACTATCAACGGACCAACCTGAGGCCAATAGCTCGGGAAACTTGTAAGGACAGACTTTACGGGGCGAAAGTCGCCTGGTGGAAAGTGCAGCCTCAACATCGTAACTGTATCACAACTCCAACGGGATAACCAAAGTTTGGTTATAACTACGATTGTTAATGCAAGGACGACAACAGTGACAATCGACACTGGAGCAACGAGATCCATAATTCGGCCGGATGTCGTGGGCCAAATTGCCCTTAATAAAAATAGAAGATACGCTTTGAGGACTGCCACAGGAGAATGCTCTACAGTCTACGGAGAAGTCGAGAGCATAATAGTGCTGGGCAATATTTCCATCTCCCACCAATTTTTGGTTGCCGATATTACGGACGAATGCATTCTTTGAATGGATTGCATGAAGGAGCATCAAGTTGTTCTAAATATCGGTCAAAGAACACTGCGAATCGGTAACTTGGAGGTTGCTATTACACTGCAAGACGAACAATTGCGAAGACTGAAATGTTATGTGCGTGAGGAGGATGAGATCCCAGCTCGTTCAGACTCGGTAATTTGGACCAGTCTCGAGAGTGATCCCGGTGACAATCGATTTTACATCACCGAAGCTGTACAAAATCAGCGTAAGGAGAACATCTTTGTTGGGAAAGCCCTTATCGATGCGAAGAAGCACATCGTACCCGTCGCAATAAGAAAAGGAGAGGTAATCGCAGAATGTGCACCCGTCTCAATGATAAGTTCAATTCAGACAAGGGGAGAGGACCATTCAATTCAACAGCCCTCTGGTGCACCCCCTATGGTTAATAGGCTGATGCCCCAGAAAATCGGATTAACAGACGGAGAAAAGGCAAGCGTTGAATCACTCCTGAACGATTTTTCTGATATTTTTGTGACAGGAAATGATAAATTCGGACGCACCGGTATAGTTAAACATCGCATTGACACGGGTGAGTTAAGACCTATAAGGGAGCCACCTCGTCGACTACAGTTGGCCAAACAATCAGAAGTCGGCAACATGATTCGAGATATGGAAAAGCAAGGAGTCATTGAGAAATCATCGAGCTCATGGGCTTCGCCGGTAGTGCTCGTCAAGAAGAAGGATGGAACAACTAGATTTTGTGGCGACTACCGCCGGTTAAACGACGTTACGAAGAAACACAGTTACCCACTTCCTCGAATCGACGACACACTAGATACCCTTTCTGGAGCTCAGGGGTTTTCAACATTGGACCTAAAAAGCGGTTACTGGCAAGTGGAAGTGAAGGAGGAGGACAAGGAGAAGACAGCGTTTACTACCGGAAACGGACTTTATCAATTCAACGTGATGCCTTTTGGATTGTGTAATGATCCAGCAACGTTTGAACGATTAATGGAAAGTGTTCTACGGGGACTTACATGGAAGACGTGTCTTGTGTACTTGGACGATATCATCGTTGTTGGAAGGAATTTACCAGAACACATCAATAATCTGCGCTCCGTCTTCGAACGACTAAAACAGGCCAACTTAAAGCTCAATTCGAAGAAATGTGAACTCTTCCAAAGGAGAGTAAAATTTCTGGGACACATCGTTTCATCTGCAGGAGTCCAAACGGATCCTGATAAGATAGCAGCTGTCCAAGAGTGTGAATGGGACTAGCCACATATTACCGACGGTTTGTTAAATGTTTCGCCAACGTGGCTAAAACCCTACACGACTTAACGGGTAAAGACAAGAAATTCAATTGGACAGAAAAATGTGAGGCAGCATTCAACACATTGAAGGCCGAGTTATGTAACACTCCAACATTGGCATTCCCAAGATCGGATCGCCCATTTATATTGGATACTGATGGAAGTAACACAGGAATCGGAGCAGTGTTGTCACAGGAAGTCGATGGTAAAGAGAGAATTGTGGCATATTATAGTCGAGTTCTATCTAAGCCAGAGAGAAATTACTGCGCAACAAGAAAGGAACTGCTGGCTGTCGTAAAAGCCGTTAAAAATTTCCATAAATACCTCCACGGACTTCGATTCCACAATCGGACGGATCATGCCGCCCTGAAATGGTTGCTAAATTTTAAGAATCCGGAAGGACAAATAGTTCGATGGATCGAACGACTTCAAACGTACGATTTCCAAATTTCCCACCGTCAAGGGAAGGTGCATAATAACGCTGATGCTCTATCAAGAAGACCATGTAAGCCAGATTGTAAACATTGTCATAGAGCGGAAGAGAAATAAGAGGCGTACGACCTGCGAAATGTACAAGTAGAAGTACTAGATGGGTGGACGAGTGATGTTATACGCGCAGCTCAACTTCAGGATGAACATATGTCGCTAATTCTGGAATACAAAGAAAAGAACGAGCGGCCAACTTGGAACAATATTTCCGACAAGAGTGGAACATTTAAAGCATATTGGGCACAATGGAATTCCTTGCTGGTGGAAAATGGTATTCTTAAGCGTAAATGGGAAGCCGCGGACGGAAAGTCCCACCATCAAAAGTGAAAGATGTTCTAACAGAAATGCACGACGGGGCCTCCGGTGGACATTTGGGAGTTAATAAGACACTTTCAAAATTACGATCTCGTTTTTACTGGCTTCACATGAGAGATGACGTCGAGTCTTGGTGTAGGAAGTGCACAACTTGCACTGCGACCAAAAGACCAACGGCAAAACCAAGGAGCGCTATGAAGCAGTACAACGTGGGTGCACCTTTCGAGCGAATTGCGATTGATATCTCAGGACCATTTCCAACCAACCAACGACAACAACAAATACATGTTGGTCATCATGGATTACTTCAGCAGGTGGGTGGAAGTCCTTCCAATTCCAAACCAAGAAGCAACAACCGTCATTGAGCAGCTTATCAATAATTGGATCAACCGATATGGAGTTCCCTGTGAGCTGCATTCCGATCAAGGCCGAAATTTCGAATCGCAGATATTTCAAGGCATCTGTGCAGCACTGGGCGTAAGGAAAACCAGGATCACACCCTTACATCCACAGTCAGACGGAATGGTCGAAAGGTTCAACCGAACAATGAAAGAGCACTTATCGAAGGTCGTTAGTGATCACCAACGAGATTGGGACAAATATGTACAAACCTTTCTCCTGAGCTATAGATCGGCTAATCACGATACGACGGGCCATTCTCCAGCAAGAATTATATTTGGTCAAGAGATACGATTACCAGCCGATCTGCGATTCGGAATACCTCCAGACGCCATAGATAAGACCGAAGACTACGTAACCGAATGGAGAAATCGCCTCGACGAGATTCATCATTTGGTTCGAAAGCAAATCAAGGTATCAAGTGACAGGATGAAAACAAGGTACGACGTTCGAGCCAACGCATCCGGATTTAATGCAGGCGATAACGTGTGGCTTTATAACCCTCATCGGCAAAAAGGAAGTACTCCGAAGTTGCAGCAACATTGGGAAGGACCGTATAAGATTCTCACAAGAATTAACGACGTTGTCTATAGGATTCAGCGAAGACCGAACGTCAAGATGAAAGTGGTAAATCGTGACCGACTGGCGACGTTTGTTAACCCAGGAGATCAGTGAACTTAGTTCGGGACGAACTAATCTAGGCGGAGGGTAGTGTGACGCATATGACAATCAGTACTGGAATCTTCGAGAAAGTCCGAAACAAAGTACTAGATTATTTTAGGAAGTACTGGAAAATTGGAATAGAAAAGTCGAGATTAAGGAACGGACGGAAACGAAAGTCGAATCAGAATGAGGAAACAGTATAAATACGTCGCACGCGAGTGAGAAGTAAGCAGTGAAGAAGTAAAAGACGCGATAAGTAAAGAAATCGTTAAGTGTACGGTATAAGTAACGGTTGTTATTACGGACTAATAAAGTGTTATATTAATTCAAAATCGATTTAACGGCTCTTATTTATTCAAAATAATTATTCCAGCGAACCCTAAGCTCGCTACAATATATAAAAAAAAAATTAAAAAAAATGTAATCAATACAGAGAGAGAACTTCTTCTAAAATATTCGGGTAATAGGAAATATATAAAAATATAAAAATATAAAAATATTATTGTACGCCGAAAGGCATTACACAAAATTGTATCGTGTAATTTAGAGTGCTCGTGTAAGCCAGTAAATTATTTTAAGAATAAGAAAAGATTGTAAAATAGGATTTAGCATTTTAGTCCTAAGTCAATATTTGTTAAATTATTGTACAATAAATGCGTTATTCTTCAATAACAACAACAGCGTTCCCTTTCTTGGATAAAAAATGACTTATCCAAGACAAAGGTGGAGTTCCTATTATTTACCACGCTTTCCGTGGTGCCAGGGATAAACGAATTCTCCACGATAACGATATATCTAATTTTCCAGAGCGCCTGCGTTTTAGTATGGTGATCGGTGAAAGAGATAAATCAATAAAAGATCGATCCCATCCCAACTGGTGGTGGATCAGTGATGAAGAAAGGACTACAGGTCCTCAAACATAGTATGCCTCTCAGGCACACCGCTTTCCTTCCCCCTATCCCCAATTCCCAATTAATTTTATTTTATTTTTTTTATTTTTGTTTTTAATTCAATTTTAATTTTTTATTTTTTTTATTTTTATTTTTTATTTTGCTTCTCATCCCGCTATATATGTATTTAAAAAAAAAAATATAAATAATACATGATGTAGAAAAAAAATAGAATACATTTTAAAAAGAAAACATCAATTATTGTGATATGTTATAAAAACAGTTATTGTACGCCGAAAGGCATATGAAATATCATAATGTATAATTTAGAGTGCTTGCGAAGAGCCAGTGAGTTAATGTAAGAATGATATTTGTAAAATAGAAGTTAACATTTAGTCTTAAGTGAAATATGTAATTAATTTGTTAAATAAATGTGGATATAAAACAAAACAAAAAACAGAAGTTACTCAGAAACCAATGATTGACTTTGTACAGAAATTACCCCAAATAAGAAAAAGTCCTACCGGAAGCACCGCCGAAAAGCCAATTTTAACATCGAGAGCAGTTTTAGTTCCTTTGGACGAACGTGAAGCGACAAAATTGCATACGGATCGACATCAAACATTCCAATGCTGAAAGGGATGTTTGCTTGTGTTGTGTTATTATCATTATTTTCGTTTTTTTTTCTTGCACAATAAAAATATAAACATTTTTAAGCAGTGGACAAGATCACCAATAATAAGGAACAGGACATCATATAGGCAAAAAAGAGAACTATAAATTGATGGCAATCATAGTCCTATCAATGAGAGACAATCAAGTCATCCATACCTAGTCCGGGAAAAAGACAAAAGAAGCACGGGAAGTTCTCCCGCGAAAATGCGAAAGATGAGCACTAGCAGCAGTTTGTATCTTATAATAACCACTATTTAGTAAAGACGGATCAATGAATGAGTACATCAATGCAATTATGCACATGGTAGGATTACTGCGTGATTACTGCACTATTATGAATCAGTTTGCCGGAAGATTACTCAAGAGTGGTCATTGCGCTTGAGGGTTGTGTCGAAAAGGGTTTAATAATTAAGTACGTAACCAGGAAAAAACCGGATCAGTACTAGAGAAGGAAAGAAGTTGGAGCGTCAAAAGAGGTATCATAAATTGGAGACTTAGAGGTGGATTAGAATCAGCAAGTAATATAAAGAAATACAGGAATATTTTCAATAGAGCATAAAATCAGAAAATGACCGGAACGAATGCAGGGAGATACAAAAGTGTTACTAGTGCCATATGCTAGGTCATCTGAAACAAATTTGTAGGTATTACTGTGGGTAAATTTTAGTCAGTGCACCGGCATGGGCGCTAGATTCACTAAACTTCCACAATTCCGCAACTACAGTTCACTAGAAATTGTTCACGACAGGGGCCAAACCCCCAAGCGAAATAACAAAAACACTCCGACTTTGTTGAACATAGTGTCTTTATTAACCAAAATCCAAACGGTTCATATGAACGATGTGACATAACTTAAAATTCTTTTTGGATTACACAGAACAGTGACACTCTTATTTACAATGTTTATTTCGGTCGTTTTTACACTCTCAAATGTTAATAAGTTCACACCCAACACACAACGGTGATAACCAATAACGAAACGATAACTGTGTCTGCGCGCAACTCCTAAGCTCCACTCTGGATAAAACTCGACTTTGGTCGCAAGACCTTAAAACGTGTGCCCGGTTGGACGGTAAAAATCTGACTCGGCAAGCAACGCCCCCGGTACGTGTGCGTGGCTCGATGATTACGATCTGACTCCGCGACGATTCTAGATGTTGTTTCGCGCGGATATCACTATTCAAGATGCACACAAACAGGAAGAGGGCATGTACATGGGAAGGACAGTATTTCATATATCGGCTGCAGTCGAATAAGGAAAAGCGACAACAAAAACTGACTAAACGTATAACAGCGACCCGACCCCGGCACCGCGTCACTTCACTAAACGATATTTGAATTTAACTAGGTCAGCTGTGCAAATAAATGGTCGCTCGTATAGGAGCCGAAAAAGGTTGCTATGTTTATACTAGAGATTGGGTTATGCTAGGGAATGTTGCCGTGTAGGCCGAAATAGCTTCTTCTGTTTATACATTGTGTATACAGAAGCATTCTGTTTGATAGCCATCGTGAGAATCGTGGCTGTTCGTTGTTTAAAAAGCGAATCGTTAGGCATGACCAATGCGATGATCGTTCCTCGATAAGGCGACGGATCATGCAATTAGCCATGCAGCTGTACAAGCAAGCGACTTGATATGGCTTGATCGTGGGACTATAGCGTTTGAAATAATAGTGAAGAAGATCGTGTGATTCGAAATGACGCCATGACAGCTTGAATCACGAAAAAAAGTTGACCTAAGCGTTACCCACCAGGCTACTGACCGTGTTTTAGAATTTGATTTCCAAACTCGTCTATACTCCACTGATGTGAATTATTTTTTGTTATCGCTTGGTATACATATGGTTCTGATGTATTTTTCTTATTCGATTTTTCGTTCGTGTTCTTCACTATTTTGCGTGTGAATTGTGTGTATCTGTTAGAGTCGCCACGCCACTCCCTTCGCAGTAACTTCGTTACGATCAGATTCGTATGCGAACGACGGACGACGGACGAACGAGAAAACGAGAAAACGTCGGAGGCTGGGCTCTATGCGGAAGTCGTGACCGTGTGTGAAGTTCTGCTTACTATGGGAAAGTGTATTCTGTGTGTACAGATCACGTCGTAGTCACCAATTATAGCGTTTGAAATAATAGTGAAGAAGATCGTGTGATTCGAACTGACGCTATGACAGCTTGAATCACGAAAAAAATGTTACCTAAGCGTTACCCATCAGGCTACTGACCGTGTTTTAGAATTTGATTTCCAAACTCGACTATACTCCACTGATGTGAATTATTTTTTGTTATCGCTTGGTATACGGTTCTGATGTATTTTTCTTATTCGATTTTTCGTTCGTGTTCTTCACTATTTTGCTTGTGAATTGTGTGTATCTGTTAGAGTCGCCACAGGACCAATGGTTGCTGGAGAATAGTAAACACAGTGGGCTTGCTGTGTAAGTGATAAGGATGGATGTCGGCAATAGGACCCGGTGGATTTTCTAATGAGTCGTAATGGTCATGGGTGCCGACCAAATGAACCGAGCATGCTTAAAGGAATACAGCGGTGTTCTTTTATGCTATGGCAAGATGATGGTCTTGCCATGGATTGTTCTCTTTTCAGGAAATGATGGTGATTGAAAGGTAGCTTAACGCTGCGAGTTGATTAAGATAAATGGGTGGTCCTTTGGGTAGGTTAGAAGAACCCCCACATCACAATAAAATAAAACAAAAAATTAAAAAAATATAAATATTACAACAAAAAGAAAAAAGAACACACTGAGGCAGCCAAAATTCCGATGGGAGAGGAAAGCGGAATAGTATCATATTTCGTGACAATGATAGTTCGAAGCAGCACCGAGATTTTAGGACTGTGTGTGGAATCTGGAACAGCGAATCATATGACCAAACTTTTTCACAAGCATGCGTGTTACTTACAGTCTAGCACACGAGTCACCAGTAAGAGCTACATTAATTGGCAAAGAGTTTGTACATTCCGACTTGTATAGAAAAGTTCGGGGTATAAAGTTGTGTGGCGTCCTCCAAATTCCCGAATTAGACAACAGTTCAATAAGTATAAAGCGCGCTGCTTATAAGTATATGTAAAAGATGGTGGATTTCAACATTTTATTGCAGTACGGGGAGAAGCACGTATTTATATGCTATATCGCAGTTTAAGATATCAAAATCCCGCTGCCATCAAGGACTTAATAAGCAGTAGTAGTAAGACATACAGCGATATAGTCAGACGAGGATGAAAAAAATCCAGTGTGACCACCAACGCAGTATGTAAAGTTTGAGACAGCTGTCACATAACGATTACGCGAATTCGCGTCCTTAATTCCCTAAAAACCCACATTTCACACATAAACATTTCCCACGGTACTAAACATTTCCCGTACAAAACATTTCCGAAGTATTTTTCCCTACAAAACACATTCTCGTTCTCCTCATGCGCCCGTAAAAAAGTCCCTCTTAATCATAACAAAACTGTTCGTCCCGCACCACACTTTGCTCCTATTTCCAACCCTTTTCCCCTTTTCGACCTCAAAACCGGCGCGAAGCATTTCAACCTCCACAGATTACAAAATCCCATTTACCACCCCCCCCCCCCCCCCCCCCCAAGCCCTTCAACCCAACTCGTCCACAGAACCCAACTCTAAGCTGCATTTCTCACCCCTTTCATCCCGCATCCACATCTCGTTCCCACCCAACTCACCCTTACCCCAGACTAATTACTGACCTCCTCTTATCTCCAACTGTCAAACCCACACAGCAAACCATCAATTCATCTGATAGTCGGTACGCCTTGTCTAAATTTAGAAACCAAATGATCTACGAGAATGTCCGCTTCTATGTGTGTTACCTCCATTATAAAACTGATTCTGTTTGCTATGAAGGTAAAACGAACACCATCGTCTTGGTTTCCATTCAGTGGGGAGGTCTACCTACCGGCTTTCCTAACCTTCACAACCTGTTTATTAACTTCACAAAAACTTCGATATGATCCTAAATAAAGTGCCAAAGGATCTCTCGATTTTCGACACTATATTGAAGAAAAAAAGACCTCTCCCAATAATGAAGTCTTTTTGACCCTAATCAGTCGCCCTTCCACCCCTCATGATCTCAATACCCTCAATACACTCTCGACTATTCCACAATAAAAATCTACCAAGTCTATCTGCCCCAAGTCTTTATATGTTATTTGCTTCTATATACCGCCCTTACGAGCTATCGCATCATACGTATTCGCAATAGAAGCGGTAGCTCACCTACGTGAGTTAAGCACCTCCCTATACGATATCCTCGTTCTTGGCGATTTTAACGTCCCCCATCTCCAATGGACATGGGCAGATGATCAATCCTTTTACTTCTCTAACCCCACAAGTACCAAAGAACTTCATTTTATAGACGGTCCACCGAGTCTAGCCTCCGTTAAATAAGCAATGTCCCAAATCATATGGGGAGATAACTGGACCTCGTATTTACAACGGACCCCTATAATTCTTCAGTTCCCCCTAGTCCACACGGCCTCTCCACCATTGACAATTACCACCCTCCCGCTTCTCCTATCCCAATCCTGCCCCCCCCCCCCCCCCCCCCCTACGTCGGAGCTTTTCCCACAATTTTCGCAAAGCTAACTTTCGCCTTCTAAATGAGCATCTTAGCAAAACTGCATTTCGGTTTGATGATCTTGAGGTAGAAGCTACTGCCACTCTCTACAAGGAGATCTACTACGCCATCTCCCTATATGCCCCATATTCTCGACATATGTCATCGGTTTCATCGCCTCCATGGCGCTCCCCACACTCCGCTCTCTTCGGAACCAGAGGAATAACTTGTGGAACATTTTCCTAAAAAAGCGTTCTTCGCAAGACTACTCCAACTAAGTCGGTTAAATTTCATAAATTTACCGAGCTTTAGAACTTCCTCTACTTCACTTACCTCTCAAAAACACAAACCAAACTGTTCAACGACCCCAGATCTTTTTTCCACTTTATTTATTACAAACGGAAATCCGACGCCCATTCCAACTCCCTTTCCTATGACACGATTACTAGAACCGACCTTCAAACAATTGCCAATCTATTCGCTTCTTTCTTCAAAAAATACTTCACGGACAACCATTTTGACCTAAACCCGTCTTACTTCAAAGACCTGCCCGAAATTTCCATCGGCCCTTTCATCTCTCAGCCTATTCAGCATCACCTAGTTGAAGAAAAATTAAACCTATCTAAAGACGAGTTCGGCCCTGACCATGACGGACTTCCGTCTGTCCTGTTAAAAAATGTTTCCTCTTCTCTTTCTCCCCCACTCGTTTTCAATCTGTCTCTCACACAAGGTGTCTTCCATAGTATTTGGAAATCCTCTTCAGTCATGCATAAAAAGGGGAGGGATGGTAGCGAACATACAGGGCAATGACTCTGATTGCTTTCAAGCCGGCGAAGGCCAGGACGATCCTTGTGACGGGGAGTGGTATTATTCAAAGAAACAAGTATGACATTTATTACAGCTGTCATGCAAAACACCATGTGGGTAGGCTTTCTAGTCAGCCAAAAACTGAAGCCTGCCATCATCGGGTTTAATAAAATAAACGAAAGGCTATGCACTCTTCGCAGGTTCCCGTAGTTTGCATGAGAAGACTAATGACAATGGACTACGAGTCATTGACAGCATCAACAAACTTGGTCGTTGGGAGTACCAGGTTTCCGTGTAAAGATATCCACAAAGCTACCTGGGTATCACCTGATGGAGCCACTCGCAACCAAATTGACCACGTGTTGATAGATCGCCGCCACTCTTCGAGCCCGATGACGGTACGAACGTACGGAGGGGCCAACGTCGACTCGGATCACTATCTTGTTGGTATCGTTTTCCGAGCGCGGATTGCCTTACGGAGACGTATTGCATCCGCGGATCAGGTTTAAATCAACACCTTATGCCTTATGCAATGAGAATACCAGTAACACCTTTGGTAATGTGCTAGGATTCGCCCTCGGAGAGCTCGACGGAGGAAGAGTAAGTCCTGGGGCCAGAACGCCGGGTGTAGAAGAGAAATGGACACGCCTTAAGAATACTGTCATTAGTACTACCAACTCCATCTTAAGCAGTAGTCGTAGTAGGAGCCACATGAAAGGAAGAAACTCAGGAAGAGCAAAGCTATGGCCGACATCAGTGAGGAAGAGGAGGAAGATGACGATGATGTGTTACGTAAAGAGCTGAAAGATCTCATCGATGATAACCTGATTGAAGAGGACGACAGTGATGGTGAAGACATTGATGGATGCTTCAGGCCGTTCCCCGAAACAGATTTACAATGATGATGACGAGTTGGACGACCGACTGGAAGACGACGACTGTGACCTTATTGAAGAGAATGTTGGTTTGAAAGTCGAACGCAGAAAGCGTTCTAAGCGTCTGCGTCGTACACAGGACGAAGAAAGTGATGGAGAGGAACAGCACGTCGATGAAGGTTCAGCACGTGAGGCTATAGCCGAACAACTATTCGATGACGAAGACGATGTTGAACGCCGCTCTGAACGTAGTCACAGGGAAACTGAGGCGGCAAAACATTTCAATGATAATGAGGAATCGGACTCTGATGCTGAGGATTTTATTGTAGACGACGAAGGAAGGCCAATTGCTGAGAAGAAGAAGAAAATACGACTTCTACTCACTGACGCGTCATTGCAAGAAGGTCAGAACAGTTTCGGTGTAGATTTCGACTATGAGGATTTCACTAATTATGACGAGGACGGATATGAACCCGAATACGAACCTAGTGAATTGGACAATGAAATCCGCAAAACGGATATTCCTGAGCGAATGCAATTGCGCGAAGTACCGGTATAGAGAAGAACACGTGAAACCAGAATTAACGTGCGACGATCTATGGAAAGTCTATTACTACGACGCACGTTGGTGTTTACTGTCAGCTCCAAAGAACAAACCGCTCCAGTTATTTGAAAAGAAGCGGAACTACCAGTTGGATACGGTTATGAAATCGACAAACGCTCCAATACCAGATGATATGCGTGTAATTAAAGATGAAGATCTAGACCGCTTACGTGATGTGCAAACTCCAGAAGAGCTTAAGGGTGTGCACATGCATTTTCTCTTATACTATTCCCATGAGATCCCTAAAATGCAAGAGGAATTCCGTCGTCAGGAAAAGAAAGAATGGCGGCAGGCTAGAGCTGACGCGAAAGGAGAGCAGTAGAAAATTTGGAAGAAGGTCAAGAACTTTCACCGCCGAACGCCAAGATGAAAGTGGTGCATCGCGACCGACTGGCAACTTTGGTTAGCCCAGAGGATCAGTGAACTTAGTTCGGGACGAACTAATCTAGGCGGAGGGTAGTGTGACGCATATGACAATCAGTACTAGGATATTCGAGAAAGTCCGAAGCAAAGTACTAGAATATTCTAGAAAGTACTGGAAAACTGGTGACTATGAACAGTAGAACATTCAAGTCTATAGAACGGACGGAAACAAAACACTGAATCACAATGGGGAAACGGTATAAATACGCCGCACACAGATCATGGAGATGAGTAAGAAGTAGAAAGTGAAGCAAGCGATAAGTAAAAAGTAAGAAGTAAGCAGTAAAAGACCCAATAAGTACGGAAGCGATAAGTCAAGAAATCGTTAAGAGTACGGTAAAAGTAACGGTTGTTATTAACGGACTAATAAAGTGTTACATTAATTCAAAACCAATTTAACGGCTCTTATTTATTAAAAATAATTAATCCGGCGAACCCTAAGCTCGCTACAATATATATATATATGGATTTGGTTATGCCACATGATGTGAAAAATGGAAGCAGTAAACTATACGAGTATACGAACAGGTTGAAGAAAGAATAGTTGAGACGTAAAAATAAATGGGAAAGGGGAAAATATTATAAACCCAGTTAGTTAATTAAAGAATGGTCATAGAAAAGAATGTGTGCACATTAACATCTCTTAGTGCAATTTTATATTGTTAGTGAATCAGCTTTTGTTAATTTGCATGCAATAATATTGAATATACTTTAACTAACTCGTTTACGTTGGTCCATGGGCAGCTAGATGTGATAAGAGGAAGGAAAAATAAACATTTAACGATCACAACAGACGAACAAGTCTTTTTCCTAGTAAATGACAAATAGGAAAACTGGAATATCCAATAAATTTACCTGTGATTTTGATGCACTAACAATCACTCGGCCACCAAGCAAAGAATGTTTACCGTCATTTAATGCATCCACTTCTTCCAATTGCATCAATTTTTTGCACAGTCCCATTTGAGATTCAGCAACTACGTTCACCAGCTCCTTAGAGACGGTGTCGCGGTTCTTTTCAAGGAATCCAAAAACATCGTACTGGACAGTAGCTGAGAAATGCTTTACAAAAAAACCTTCAAATAAAAATCTAAACAGTTAGGGAAAGATTTGTCCTAAGACAATTTCTTACTTGTAGTTCCAAATCTTGGCTTTTCGAAATGTGGAAATTTGGCACATTTCTCTACAAGTTTTCCAGCCCATGATTCATCAGATCCTTTGGGCATCTATATAGATGTGTTTATACATTTTTTGAGATATATTTTCTAAATTCGTCTTACCCTGCATTCCTCGTCCAGCAAGTCGAGAATTCCCAATTTTGATTCAATCAAATCAATACACGGCTGATTGTCGATAAAATCGATCATCGTCCATTCAATACCTTCCTTCAGATATTCTTCCTGTTCTAGTTTGAAAACATGCTGGTTGAATTGTTGCTGTAGCTTTTCATTCGCGTAGTTTATGCAAAATTGTTCAAACGAATTTGTGTCAAATGTTTCAAAGCCATAGATATCTAGCACACCAATGAAACAGCTTTGCTTTCGACCTGTGTTCAAGCTCTTGTTCATCACCCCTACAATATACTGAAAGAGCTTCGCATAAATGTGCTTAGCCAGAGCATCCTTAGCCGATTCAGCAGCTGCAATACTATTAGGAATCAGTACGTTTTCATTCACTGATTCAATTTGTCGCGTTATTAGCCATTTTCGTAAATCATCAGACCTGATTTTCAACATTTCACCAGTTACATGTAAATGTAGATCATTGGGCTGCAAATATAAATACCGTATATAATATGAAGTCATTGAAAAATATACCATAATTAAGGAGTCCCTGGAATAATTGCGTTCACATACCATTATATCGCAAGCATCTGGATCAATTTCATTCGTTTCTGCTTTATATTTGTTTGTGAAATGTATATTTCCCAGATGTAATATTCCGGCGAGGATTTTTAAGATTTCTGCAATCTGAAATAATCGGGAATAAAGTAAACGGTTTTTGATTGTTTTAGGACCACCTACCTGAGCACTTCCGAATCCTAGCACATTCATCGCCGTTATTGTGTCTTTAAATTGACTGATGTCTGAAACCCGATCAATATGTGGTGATTTACCGAGATTTAAGAATTTAAACTTATCCTGATGATCTAGAATAAGAAACCAAAATAACAACTGTCAGATGCAATGATTTGAAAGTGAAAAAGTTATTTGATTTTTAAACTGAAAAGTGAGTTCGCCAGCCTAGTAAACAAAGACCCTTAATCCGTAGCTTTATGGTGACAACCCAGCTATTGTAAGCCTGTGTACGTTAAGATAACGTCATATGAAAATATCATGGGGACTGACAATAGCTAAACAAAACAACTATCTAATGAGTTAACAGTTATGGAGCGAATTATGTTGGCCTTTAGGGCCAACTGACCGTACTGTGGGTATATCTAACATTCTATCCGCGAGTGATTGTTTAATTGGTTTATTTCTCTTCTCTGTGGTTTTGACATACTTTTTTTGTATGACCGTTGTGATAGATATTAGTAGCATTATAAAATAACGTAGGTACAACATATGGGACAAGCCCTTTATCTACAGGGTGGCGCAAAATTAATCACCCTATCGGAAAATATTAGAATCTTTGCAAATGGCGTCGTACGTCAATCATATTTGACATTTGTGAACTAGGCAGCTGCAGAATACAAACAGACAAGCAATGGAGGGCGTGTGAATTACTGTCAAGCCATCCTTAATCTCAACAACGAAGAGGACGATTTTGTGTCGAAAATCATCATGAGGCGCATTTCCACTTAAGCGATTACGTCAATAAGCAAAATCTTCCTTTTGGGGGCACTGAAAATCCGCGTGTGATGCACGAAGACGTGTTCACGCGGGAGGAGTGATTGCGTGGGGGTAAAAGTGATTGCGCCAAACACGTCCACTGGTTCTCTCCTATCCCCAACGAATACTGCTGTTAACCGTTCACAACAATTAGGAAATAACAAAATACACTGGAGGTTTTTTCGTTTAAGAGTTTTTTTATTGCGGCTAATTTGATTGCATAGGTCAATGAAGAAATTAGTTTAAGAAACGAATAATACCAATTGGAAACAGTTTTTAAATATAAATTGCAATATTGCTGCGAATAAAGGACCCTTAGATGATTTTACCCGTGTAATGTAATTAATTTGTTTATTCCTCTGATACGGATTCAGATCGCAATATATTCACTAATTTAAAATTACCGAAGGTAATATTAATAATAACACTCTTATTTTATAATATTGTAGCGAGCTTAGGGTTCCCTGGATTAATTATTTTTAATAAATAAGAGCCATTAAATCGATTTTGAATTAATGTAACACTTTATTAGTCCGTTAATAACAACCGTCACTTTTTACCGTACACTTAACGATTTCTTGACTTATCGCTTGCTTATTCTGCTTACTTCTTACTTATCTTCCCGGTCTGCGTGCGACGTATTTATACCGTTTTTCCTCATTCTGATTTAGTGTTTCGTTTCTGTTCGTTCCATAGCCTCGGATTTTCTATTGCTCCTAGTCTCCAGTTTTCCAGTACTTTCTAGAATATTCTAGTACTGATTGTCATATGCGTCACACTACCCTCCGCCTAGATTAGTTCGTCCCGAACTAACTTCACTGGTCTCCTGGTCTAACAAATGTTGGCAGTCGGTCACGATGTACCACTTTCATCTTGGCGTTCGGTCTTCGCTGAATCCTATAGACAACGTCGTTAATTCTTGTGAAAATCTTATACGGTCCTTCCCAGTTGCTGCAACTTCGCAGACTTTCCTTTTTGCCGATGAGGGTTATAAAGCCACACGGTATCGCCTGCATTAAATCCGGATGCGTTGGCTCGAACGTTGTACCTTGTTTTCATCCTGTCACTTTGATTTGCTTCCGAACGAAATGATGAATCTCATCGAGGCGATTTCTCCATTCGGCTACGTAGTCTTCAGTCTTATCCATGGTGTCTGGAGGTATTCCGAACCGCAGATCGGCTGGTAATCGTATCTCTCGTCCAAATATAATTCTTGCTGGAGAATGGCCTGTCGTATCGTGATTAGCCGATCTATAACTCATGAGAAAGGTTTGTACATATTTGTTCCAATCTCGTTGGTGATCACTAACGACCTTCGATAAATGCTCTTTTATTGTTCGGTTGAACCTTTCGACCATTGCGTCTGACTGCGGATGTAAGGGTGTGGTCCTGGTTTTCTCTACGCCCCGTGCCACTGTGGGGGTTCTCTATACCACATGGAGAACCAACCCACAATTCCCACCTGACCTCGACCGCTAACAGCGCGTCACCGATAACCCAACCTGCAATTCATTCGCAAACATGCCCAAACAAATCCCTATCTGCAAGCGCATATATCCCAAACCTTACAATAAAACACATCCCAAAACTCCCAACAGAATACAATTCAACAGAATATATTCTAATCATCGCCGCATTCATTTTCCCAAAATTGCTTCGGTCAATTCTTTACTGAATTCATTTTCCCTCGTAGCGACCAAGCAATCTTAATTTCCCGGTATACACAACCAACCAATCCAACTCAGCTTGTACGGCGAGGATTTGCTGGAACTGAATTCTTATGCGAGCATAGCAACTCTTCTCGAAATCCCTCGGAAGTGACATCAACCTTATTTCCGCTATGATTCAGCCGCCACGACGCGATGAATAGATTTTTTCCATTTCATCGGTCAGTCGTCATTCAGCAACCGCCACACGCACATCGGGAGTCCCCTGACAACCGCCGCGATCACACGGGGGCACGCACGCCCTCGCGTGCCAAATAGAATCGAGTCAAACGTTCCCGTTTCAATTGCTGCGGGCACAGGGCTAGAGAGAAATAGAAGAGAAAACATTCGGGCGCAGTTCGTGGATAGAGACTAACAACTTATGGAAAATCCTAATTTTGTTCAAAAACCAGTATTCGGTACAATTTTACCAGTTAAGTGCTTGCCAGTAAAATGGATGTTTAATTCATAGTGTAAAAATCTCACACTAACGATATTCGTCTCGCCTTGCATAATAAAAGACCCTTACTCTATACAGTGTGTTTTATTTCCCGCGGCTTCGCTTCCCCACCGCCCCGCAGTGTCGTGGATGTTTGCCACCCTTTATTCTATTCGTCGTGAACAGTACGGTGGGAGAGAGATGGGCACCGGAGTGAACCCAGTGCCGTACGCCAGCACACCCTACTTCATGCCCCACACCACACAGACGCCTTGAAATATCTGTGATTCGAAGTTTCGGCATTGATCGGAGTGAAGCTCACAGGGAAGTCCATATGTGCTGATCCAATTAGTGATAAGCTGCTCAATGATGATTGTTGCTTCTTGGTTTGGAATTGGAAGGACTTCTACCCACTTGCTGAAGTAATCCATGATAACTAACATGTATTTGTTGTTGGCGTTTGTTTTTGGAAATGGTCCTGAGATATCAATCGCAATTCGCTCGAAAGGGGCACCCACGTTGTACTGCTTCATAGCGCTCCTTGGTTTTGCCGTTGGTCCTTTGGTCGCAGTGCAGGTTGTGCACTTCCTACACCAAGACTCGACGTCATCTCTCATGTGAAGCCAGTAAAAACGAGATCGTAATTTTGAAAGTGTCTTATTGACTCCCAAATGTCCACCGGAGGCCCCGTCGTGCATTTCTGTTAGAACATCTTTCACTTTTGATGGTGGGACTAGAATCTGCATTCGATGAGATTTTCCGTCCGCGGCTTCCCATTTACGCTTAAGAATACCATCTTCCACCAGCAAGGAATTCCATTGTGCCCAATATGCTTTAAATGTTCCACTCTTGTCGGAAATATTGTTCCAAGTTGGCCGCTCGTTCTTCTCTTTGTATTCCAGAATTAGCGACATATCTTCATCTTGAAGTAGAGCTGCGCGTATAGCATCACTCGTCCACCCATCTAGTACTTCTACTTGTACATTTCGCAGGTCGTACGCCACTTCTTTCTCTTCCGTTCTATGACAATGTTTACAATCTGGCTTACATGGTCTTCTTGATAGAGCATCAGCGTTATTATGCACCTTCCCTTGACGGTGGGAAATTTGGAAATCGTACGATTGAAGTCGTTCGATACATCGAGCTATTTGTCCTACCGGATTCTTAAAATTTAACAACCATTTCAGGGCGGCATGATCCGTCCGAAGGTGGAATCGACGTCCGTAGAGGTATTTATGGAAATTCTTAACGGCTTGTACGACAGCCAGCAGTTCCTTTCTTGTTGCGCAGTAATTTCTCTCTGGCTTAGATAGAACTCGACTATAATATGCGACAACACTCTCTTCACCATCGACGTCCTGTGACAACACTGCTCCGATTCCTGTGTTACTTCCATCAGTATCCAATATAAATGGGCAATCCGCTCTTGGGAATACCAATGTTGGTGTCTTACATAACTCGGCCTTCAATGTGTTGAATTCTGCCTCACATTTTTCTGTCCAATCGAATTTCTTGTCTTTACCCGTTAGTTCGTGTAGGGTTTTAGCGACGTTGGCAAAACCTTTAACAAACCGTCGGTAATATGTGGTTATCCCCATTCACACTCTCGGACGGCTGCTATCTTATCAGGATCCGTTTGAACTCTTGCAGATGAAACGATGTGTCCCAGAAATTTTACTCTCCTTTGGAAGAGTTCACATTTCTTCGAATTGAGCTTTAAGTTGGCCTGTCTTAGTCGTTCGAAGACGAAGCGCAGATTATTGATGTGTTCTGGTAAATTCCTTCCAACAACTATGATATCGTCCAAGTACACAAGACACGTCTTTCATGTAAGTCCCCGTAGAACACTTTCCATTAATCGTTCAAACGTTGCTGGATCATTACACAATCCAAAAGGCATCACGTTGAATTGATAAAGTCCGTTTCCGGTAGTAAACGCTGTCTTCTCCTTGTCCTCCTCCTTCACTTCCACTTGCCAGTAACTGTTTTTTAGGTCCAATGTTGAAAACCCCTGAGCTCCAGAAAGGGTATCTAGTGTGTCGTCGATTCGAGGAAGTGGGTAACTGTGTTTCTTCGTAACGTCGTTTAACCGGCGGTAGTCGCCACAAAATCTAGTTGTTCCATCCTTCTTCTTGACGAGCACTACCGGCGAAGCCCATGAGCTCGATGATTTCTCAATGACTCCTTGCTTTTCCATATCTCGAATCATGTTGCCGACTTCTGATTGTTTGGCCAACTGTAGTCGACGAGGTGGCTCCCTTATAGGTCTTGACTCACCCGTGTCAATGCGATGTTTAACTATACCGGTGCGTCCGAATTTATCATTTCCTGTCACAAAAATATCAGAAAAATCGTTCAGGAGTGATTCAACGCTTGCCTTTTCTCCGTCTGTTAATCCGATTTTCTGGGGCATCAGCCTATTAACCATAGGGGGTGCACCAGAGGGCTGTTGAATTGAATGGTCCTCTCCCCTTGTCTGAATTGAACTTATCATTGACACGGGTGCACATTCTGCGATTACCTCTCCTTTTCTTATTGCGACGGGTACGATGTGCTTCTTCGCATCGATAAGGGCTTTCCCAACAAAGATGTTCTCCTTACGCTGATTTTGTACAGCTTCGGTGATGTAAAATCGATTGTCACCGGGATCACTCTCGAGACTGGTCCAAATTACCGAGTCTGAACGAGCTGGGATCTCATCCTCCTCACGCACATAACATTTCAGTCTTCGCAATTGTTCGTCTTGCAGTGTAATAGCAACCTCCAAGTTACCGATTCGCAGTGTTCTTTGACCGATATTTAGAACAACTTGATGCTCCTTCATGCAATCCATTCAAAGAATGCATTCGTCCGTAATATCGGCAACCAAAAATTGGTGGGAGATGGAAATATTGCCCAGCACTATTATGCTCTCGACTTCTCCGTAGACTGTAGAGCATTCTCCTGTGGCAGTCCTCAAAGCGTATCTTCTATTTTTATTAAGGGCAATTTGGCCCACGACATCCGGCCGAATTATGGATCTCGTTGCTCCAGTGTCGATTGTCACTATTGTCGTCCTTGCATTAACAATCGTAGTTATAACCAAACTTTGGTTATCCCGTTGGAGTTGTGATACAGTTACGATGTTGGGGCTGCACTCTCCACCAGGCGACTTTCGCCCCGTAAAGTCTGCCCTTACAAGTTTCCCGAGCTATTGGCCTCAGGTTGGTCCGTTGATAGTCTCCTCTTATGATTAGCGCATGAACAACAATTCTCACTTGATGTTTCGTTCGTTCGCCGGCGTTTCCTACAGTCAACAGAGATGTGGCCGACTTCGCCGCATGTCCAACACTTCATATCACAGGTCTCGGGGTTCTCCGTTGTACATGCCCGAATCTTTGGCAGGAACATTCCTGGACGAACGTTTCTCGGACTCTATATGTACTCCTGGTAGCCAGTTTAGCAGATTCATATGCCAATGCGAACGCCAGTATTTCATTAGTCGTCTTCTTTCCCGCTAAACGAACGGCCTGTTGCAAGTCCCGATCTTGGAGTGCGTTTATAAATGCATCCATAGCTACCTCGTTCAGAATTTCCTTAGTGATATTTGAATAAGACAAGTTTGCCAATCGCTCAATGTCTGCCTGCAACTGTTGAAGATTTTCTCCAGGTTTCTGCGTTCTGCTCCGCAGTTACATGCGGTAGACCTGCTGCATGTGGTTGTCTCCATACCTAGCTTCAAGGCCGTCTCTTACCGCTTGGAAGTCTGTTTGCTTCTCTGTTGGTATGGTTTGTAGCAATTCTGCAGCCGCCCCGCGGAGTGACAAGATTAGTGATGTTGACTTTTGCTCATCCGACCACTTATTATAATTGGCCGCGGCGTCAAACTGACGTATAAATACGGATAAGGGTCCTGTTCCATCGAATGTTGGCGGTTGCATCCTTGTATCTTTGTAGTCATGTTGATTGCTAGGCGATGTCTTATTTCTCTCAACACACTCAAGTCTCTTTTCGATTCGCGTTATTTCATCGGTGACCTTATTAAATTCAGCTTCGTTTTTTAGATCTAGATTTTCCACTTCGTTTCGAATTTTTGACTGAATTTCTTCCTTAAAGTGTTGAAAATTACATTTCATCCACTGCGTTTGGGCATCCAATTTTGCATTTAGATCTGCAGCTTGTGTGTCGAATTTTGAATTTTGGGCATCCAACTTTGCATTAACATCTGCAGCTTGCGCGTCCAATTTTGAATTTTGGGCGTCGAATTTTGAATTTACGGTGTCGAATTTGCATTAACATCTGTAGCTTGTGCGTCCAATTTTATCATCATCATCCTGAGCATCTCCGAAATGTCCAACTGTGGCGAACTCTTCTCCGTTACATTGGCACCATCTTGACTCGGTGTTTCTTCTCCTTCCGGACAGTCTGGCGCAATCGCAAAAACATATGTGTGAACATCAATACCCTCTTCTTCCATTGCTGCTTGTAGACGCTGTCGTAGAATTTGCTTCTGTCCTCTGCTATCCAGATTCCGGTCCTCAAGTTCCTTCTTCAACTCAGGAACGCGAAGGTCCTCCAAATGTCGATCTGACATCGTCACAGCACACTTTCACAGACTTATTCACTTCAGCAATAATTAATCCAACTTCTGACACCAATTGTAGTGAGCTTAGGGTTCGCTGGATTAATTATTTTTAATAAATAAGAGCCGTTAAATCGATTTTGAATTAATATAACACCTTATTAGTCCGTTAATAACAACCGTTACTTTTACCGTACACTTAACGGTTTCTTGACTTATCGCTTCCGTACTTATCGCGTCTTTTACTGCTTACTGCTTACTTCTTAATTCTTCCTTTTTGCCGTTTTTACTCCTTCAAGATCTGTGTGCGACGTATTTATACCGTTTCCTCACATTCTGATTCGGTGTTTCGTTTCCGTCGGTTCCGTAGCCTTGAATGTTCTATTATTCATAGTCTCCAGTTTTCCAGTACTTTATAGAATATTCTAATACTTTGTTTCGGACTTTCTCGAATATTCTAGTACTGATTGTCATATGCGTCACAATATTTATTTTAGTTATATTCTGCACACCGACGGTGTGCGACTTCCTTTTTGATAAAATATATACTTAGTTTCTCACTTTACACCACTTCTGCGAGATTTTTTTAATTCTAATAAATAGAACGGATACGAATACTATCGCGTAATTATTTGTTGTTATAATCGAACTTAATTTACAAAAAGCTAGATCTCCAAAATAAATTTAAGAACGCGTCCGCAATGTCGAACGAAGGCGGAAAACTGAGGAGGAAACATGACTCTGGGGGTGTGGTTGAAACTCGACTCCTAACCGCACGCCGACACCGTTAGATTAAGACTCCAGAAACGTGTGTGTAGACGACGGGGTATGAAATTTGACTCCTCGTTACAGGGCTCGAGCAGAGCCAACTCGGCAATGGGGTGAGTTTCCTCGAGGGAGAAAGTGTTTCTCTCGTGGTGAAAACTACGGAAGAGGATCTCGCTGGTGCTGTCCTGTGGTGGTGTGCGTGTAGTTGATCGTGAAGATCACGCTGTCTATCCATGCGGTGGATAGATTTGGCGGCCGAGCGCGAGATTGGTGATTGTTTTGTCAGTTGAACAAACAGATCATGGGTCGAGTATATTGCATCTGAAAAAAACAAGCTGCTCGACGTTGCTTTTTGTCATTAGACAAAAAAGTCACCAACCAATGTGCATGTAGGAAAATAGTTGTGCACATGTGAGGTTGGGATTTGCCTGGCAAACAAGGGTGCCGAATAGTTTTTTCCTCGGATATATGATGCATTGGATGTGTGAACAGAATTCTTTCAGCGGCTTTGAATAATGCATTGCATGCGTGAATGATGAAATAATTCTTTTCAGGAAATTTTATGTAATGCGTTAGGTGCATTACATGTCCTTGAAGAAGGAAATGTTGTAGGTTTTGGAATGGGGAGTTAAGCTGAAATTATGGGTGGTTCTTCAGGTAAGCTTTAAAGAACCCCGACAATCGGATCGTATTTTTTGAGGACGACTCACCAATATGGTTATAGCGTTTGAGATTGATAGTGACAGAATCACCAAAAATTGAACCAATGCGTAACACATCAGGCTACTGGCCGTGCTTAGAATTCGATTTTAAACGCAAGTATATTCCACTGATGTGAATTGTTATTCTATCGCTATGGTATACGGCTCTGATGCATTATCTTATTCGATTTTCGTTCGGTGTTCTTCACTATTTGCTTGTGTATTGTGTGGGTATGTGTTAGAGACGCCACACGGTCATTGTTACTGATGTTACGTACGTCGGCCACCACCATCATTTGATAATTTGTGTTTAACATAATTTTGTTTTAAAATAGTACGATGGTAAGGTGGTGGAAGAATTGTACGATCCAGAAGTGAGTTTTTGAAAACGCCCTGATTCGGGTGTGGATCGTGCAGTTCTTCGAGTTCGAATTTATTTTTCGAAGTGGACGTGAGTGGAGAGCGAGAGAGATGGAGGGTTAACCTTTTTAAAAATATACGGTTTTGAGATTCCGTTGGTTGAAGTTGAAAAAGGAACAGAAAAAAGGAAAAAGAACTTACGGTGGTTAAGAGATAAAAACTCGAAAAATTGAAAGGAAAAAGTAAAGTAAAATGGCTAAATGTTGTAAAACAAAAAGTTAATAAGAAGTAAAAGAAAAAGTAAATAAGAAGTAAAGTTGTTGAGCTCGTGTTTTACTCCGTCAATAAAAGAAGCAAAAGGAGAACATCCCATCGCTTGTGGTGCGATTGGATTCGCCTATTCGACTTCTCTCTAAAATCACCATTTGGCGGTGGTCGTCCTGGTCGTGAAAGAGGAAGAACCCAAAGAAGAACCAAGGTGGTGGAGTAGCCGTACAGAAGAAGAGGAGTCCTAACTGGAGTCTCTGAGAACGAAATAATAGACGCCCCACTCTGGACTAACCACAGGTAAACCATTTTTAAAATCTGAATTTCTGTGGCGGAAATTGTCACAAACTGGCGCTGCGGACAGGATCCGAGGAAGCCTGAGATTCACCTCGTAAGCGCTTGAAAAACCCGGATCCAATAAAAACCTGTGCATCGCACCTGTACGAACTGGCGACGATCGTGAGCGGAGAGGCCTGCACGGTGGAAGGACGGAAGGCGGAACGTGAACGTTTTTTTTTTTTTTTTCTTTTCTCTTTTGTTGTGAATTGATTGAAATTTGTTGTTTATTTATTTATTTATATTTTTTTTTTGTTAAATGGAAAACTTGTGTGTTAATTGCAGTAGAATTGTTTTGATTTTACCCTTAAGTGATACTTCGATGTCGTTTATTGATTGTTGATTATTGTTCTGATTTATTTATTTGTTAACTGAGTTTTGGCTTAATCGATCTCCAAATTTTTGTTTGGAGCCGGGATTCTGCTTTTCTTTCCTTTTCAGCTTCGCGTGTATTCGAGGTGTCTAAGTTTCGGTGTTATTGCTGCATCGTCGCGTTTGATTTTCTTTTGTCTTCTCGGGTTCTTTTCCTTTTCTCTCTCTCTCTATTCTCGGGCGGTGTAGTGGTCATTTGTGTTGTGCAGTCTTTCGTTCGTTCGTTGGAGGGAACGTGTTTAATATTATTTATTTTATTATTTTTTGTGGTTAACGTGTTGAGTAATATCTCTCTTTGTGTTGACGTGTGTATGGTTGTGTTCGCTTCCCTGCTATCGGTTGGTTCTGCCGCGTTCGGGGTGGTTCGCTTGTTGAGGGCGTTGGAATTATTGTTGTTGTTTGAGGCTATATTTCTTGTTGGAGCTCGGAGTTAGACTGTGTTTCCTACCACTAATTTTGTGGTTTTTTCCCCGGCTTTACTGTTGGCCATAGGGTTTGTCGGGGTTCCGGGTTTGGTGGAGAGAAATTCTGAGTGTGGTTAGAGGACCGGCAGATGCAGACAAGGCAACGTCAGAGAGATGTCCGAGAGGGCACTCCTGCCCGGGCACGACCCGAGGCATTTCCCGAGCCGCCGGTTGACGAGGTGGATCCGGAGGCGTTCCATGATTCGAGGGACGAATTTGTGGACGACCGATCGCCAACACGCCCCCCTCCCACCGTCGGTAAACGGCCTGTCGGGAGCATGCAGGACACGCCGACGCCCTCGTACTTTAAACTGGGCCCACAACCATGTCCTGTACGGACCATGCTGGGCACAGATAGGGTTTTCGACCTTGTGTCGAAGGCGGTCCCCATGTTTTCGGGACAGGAAGGACCGGATACGGCCGAGAGACTCTCTTCGTTTCTCAAGGGCTGTAGAAGGACCTTGGATGGGCTGGCGGTGGAGGAGGAACATACCTTCCTCCGGTGGCTGCCCTCTAGGCTGAGCGGCGAGGCCTATCGGATGTTCGAGGAGAGACCACCCACGACATTCCTTGAAGCGGGTGTCGTATGAGGAGTTGTGTGCACAACTTTCCAAAATGCGACAACTTCCTTCCGAGGATGCCACAGGCTTCGTTTCCCGAGTGAAGCGGGCCGTGGTACGGTGTGAGGGGGCAGCTGAGCGCTTTTATGGTCGCCAGGGTAGGTCCGTCTTCGCCAGCCAGCTTGAGGGCATGGCCAAACCGGTGTTGGTAAGGGGTCTGAGGGAGGAAGGACTAAAGCACTTCCTCCTCACGTTGGGTAATGTCCCTTTTCGTAGCCTGGTGGACCACCTAACCGGATTTGAGCGAGCTCGAAGGGAGATGCTGAGGCAGGACGACCTGTTTGTGGATGCGCGGCCGACAGCGCCAGAAACATTAGAGTTAGGACCGGGAAGTTGCTCGACCCTTTTGGAGAGTTCATCCTCCACTTCTAGGGATTACACCGCGGCGCCGGCGCCGGTTTTATCGAACTTAAATCCCCGGGCGGTGTCATTCGTGTTGCCGGCCGAAGAGCCTGATAGTCGTCGACGGGAGGAGGATAGTTTCGTTCGGGAGCAGTCGTGCGGACCCCTCAATTATAGACGGGATGCTGGTGCCTATGCTCCGGCCTCCTCTGGCGAGGGAGCGTGGTCAAATACCGTGTCTTCCTCGGGTCGGAGTGAAGGGTCGCAGGGTTTGGCTCAAGGGGCGTATGTGCCTGGAGATCGATCGGGTCGGGACAATCCGGTCCGGGATTCGGTTGGTCGATCGGCTCGCCCCCTGGAATCCCAGACAACATGCAGTTTCTGCAAAGTGAGGGGTCACGTGTACGACGAGTGCCTGAGGAGAAGGAACACTCCTTTCTGTCGCGAGTGCTGGCGATATGGCCACGACATAGTGGACTGCCCGGATCGTCCGAGACAGACGCGCCAAGTCCAGGCTCCATACAGGGGTGGTGGTCAGCAGAGCGGAACCGCGCGGCATGGGCCGCAACATCAGCGGCCGCAAGCTCAGCGGAGAGCCCTACCAGAGCCGCAGCCCCCGTCTACGGGCGGCGGGCCGGCGACATCAGGCCCCAGAGTATTCAGCGTCCGGTGCTGTTGCGAGTTTTGTGGCCGCCAAGGTCATAGCTCGCACGGGTGCGAATACAGGCAAAGGTGGGAACAGCAACAGGGTTCCCAGGGTTCTCCCCACAGGCGGCACGCCGGAACAGCTACTGTTGCGAGCCGAGAGCAGGACACCCGTGTGGAGAGCAGGGCAGGCGCGAGAAATGGACGCAGACCGCGTCGGCGAAATCGGAAAGCCGGTAATAGTCGCGCGGGGGGTGTGGCTTCCCGGAGGGGGGATGGAGATGATGGGCGACGATCGCCCGTGTCGGGCGGTGACGAGAGACGAACCGACTCCGTGGACTCGGAGTCCTCTGAAGCGGGTGCGAGCCGAGGCGACTCACCAAGGGATAAAAGAAATAGGAGGGAGCGACCTCAGCACCGTGGGCCCAAGTTGGGCCAAGGCCAGTCCAGTCCCGCTGGTTCGGAGTCTATTGAGACTTCCAAGCGGGATAGTCCTGAACGGAGGGACAAGGCACGGTGCGAATCTTGCAGCCGACGCACTTATGCGGCGACGGTGCGTCGGCAAGAGACATCCAACCAGAGGTCGGAAAACTCCCGGAGGTCGGGTCGGGAGACCGTGACCCGACCGCACTGAAGACGTTGATTGGCCATTGCTGTCCTCAGCTTTTGCCAGTAGAGGTCCCCATGGTCCAACTCCCTTTGGACATTGGCCGTAGGAATACTACGCGTCTCATGGTGGACACTGGCGCTGAGGTCAGTCTTTTGAAGCGGAGGGCCCTTCACTGGGGCCAGGCGGTGGACGTTCGGCAATCCACACCATTGCAAACCATATTTGGCAACGGTAAGTCGAGTGGGTCCTGCCATGGGACTCTCAAGTTGCACCATGAGATTCCCTGCAGTTTCCACGTGGTAGACTCCATGCCGGGGTTGGAAGCAGATGGCTTGTTGGGTAATGACTTCCTGTCCAGACATTGCAACATCAACGGACCGGGTGGATGTTTGGAATTTCCCCGAACAACCATAAACCCCGAATTCTTCTCCGTTGGTTTTGTTAATGGTGGGTCGAGGGGGCTGAAGCATAAGGTAACGAAACGGGGAGTTGGGACACGGGGACCTGTCAGGGTCGATACCGAGGTCCACACTTCACCGGGGACCCCACCCACACGGGGAAGGGATACGAAAAGATGCTCAGCCAGGTCACCCCAGCGAGAGGAAACATCGTGGATGGATGAACGTGAGCCGCCGAGGATCGAAGTAGCCCTGAGTAGGCCGGTGGAAGTGCCGGCACGCTCCCAAATGGAGGTGGCTATCCCCATTGACATCCGGGAAAAGGCCATTCTGGTGCCGCAGGACGCGCGAGGAAACATTTTATTCTCGCACTGCGTTTCTAGTAGGGCAAGGAGTGCCAGGCTATTGGCACTTAATACCCAGAGTGGCCCTCAAAGGATCGAACAGCTTACGGTGAAGGTATACCCTACCAAGGACTATAACACCATCCCCTTGGTCAAGCGTAAAGATACGTCGCCGGGAACTGACTCTGACGACGAGTCAAGCAGCCCCGTGCCCGGGAACCAATCTTCGGAGGGACGATCCCTCGACTTCATTCGACACCTGTTCTCGGATGGTCAGTCGCCTGATGAACCCGATTTGAGCTCCAGGTTGGCACAATTGCTCGGGGAACTTCGTTTAGGAGATACCCTGAACACACCCGAGTGCCAATCGATAACGGAGTTATGTCGAGAGTTCAACAAAATTTTTCATTTACAGGGCGACTACCTGACGTACACCAGTGCAATCTCGCACGAAATACCTTTGGTACGGGATCAGGCACCCATTAACCAAAGAATGTACCGATTGCCCGAAAGCAAAAGGCAGGTTATAAACGAGCAAATTCGGGAAATGTTGGATAACGACATTATCCAACCAAGCAAAAGCCCGTGGAACTCCCCCCTTCTAGTGGTTCCCAAGAAAACGGGCCCCGACGGAGAAGCCCGATGGAGAGTTGTGGTGGACTTTCGTAAGTTAAACGAAAAAACCATCGGGGACGCGTATCCTATTCCCCGTATAGAGGACATTTTAGACCAGCTCGGTCGCTCGCGTTACTTCTCCACGCTCGATTTGGCCAGTGGCTATCACCAAGTTTTGGTAGATCTAAACGATCGGAATAAAACCGCCTTTAGCACCAACTATGGGCATTATGAGTTTCGACGTATGCCGTTCGGGTTAAAAGGAGCCCCGGCTACGTTTCAGAGACTAATGAACCATGTCCTTACTGGTCTGCAAGGGGTCGAATGCTTTGTGTATCTGGATGACATCGTCATATATGGTAAGAACCTGGCTGACCATAATGACAAGCTCCGGAGGGTGTTCGACCGGTTGAGATACCACAACCTCAAACTTCAACCAGAAAAGTGTAGATTCCTGCAAAGGGAAGTAGTCTACCTGGGACATGTTTGTTCAGAAAAAGGGGCTTCGCCAAATCCTGACACGACAGCTAGTGTCAGAGATTTCCCCATTCCGAAGACGGTACGTCACGTCCAGTCATTCATAGGGTTGGCGAACTATTACCGGAAATTTGTGCCAAATTTTTCCCGGATAGTGCGCCCCTTAACGAACTTATTAAGGAAGGACGTGAAGTTCACGTGGTCGTCCAAATGTCAACAGGCATTTGAAGAGATAAAGGGGAAGTTAATTTCGCCACCACTATTGGTTTACCCCGACTTCACTAAACCCTTTAATCTAACCACGGATGCGAGTAATGAGGCGCTTGGAGCGGTGTTATCCCAAGGTGAGATAGGCAAAGACCAGCCTATTGCTTATGCCAGCCGCACCCTGAATGGGGCCGAACGTAGATATAGCACAATCGAGAAGGAGTTGTTGGCCATTGTATGGGCGGCGACGAATTTTCGGTGCTATTTGTTGGGTAGACGCTTCACCGTGTACACGGACCACAAACCGTTGAAGGGAGTGTTCGGCGTGAAAGAACCCACCTCACGCCTTACCAGATTTCGTCATAAGCTATCGGAGTTTGACTACTCAATCGAGTACAAACCCGGCAAATACAACACCAATGCGGATGCGCTAAGCCGTATTCCCCATTCTGTAGACGAAACCCCTTCACCACCGCGATGCAATGTAGTGACTCCCGCCCAGGCAAAGACCCAACGGGACAGCGAGGGATCCCCGGGACGTCCAAGTGACGAGGAGTCACCTTCTGAAGAGGACGCCATTCCTTCCTGCACGGAAAAAGGAATGGAAATAACTAATCCCGAGGAGATCCAACACTTATTACGGGATTACCATGATCACCCTTTAGGTGGGCACCAAGGGGTGATCAAGACGTATAAGAAGATACGCAGGCATTACTGGTGGAAGAATATGATGCGCGATATCAAGCAATATATTAAAGTATGCAAGATTTGTCAGCGCATGAAGTCTTCCCCAAATTTACGAATGCCGATGGTAATCACCGACATTGCCACGAGGCCTTTCGAAAAGGTTTATTTAGATATCGTGGGCCCCCTGGACCGTACTCCTGAAGGCAATCTATATATACTTACGTTCCAAGATAATTTATCGAAGTATATAGATTGCTATGCCCTGCCTAATGCAGAGGCTGAGACGGTGGCTTCGGTCTTTTTCGACCAAATAGTTGCAAGGTATGGTGTACCTACACAACTGGTCACCGATCAGGGCAGCAATTTCCTGAGCAGCCTGTTTAAAAGCGTGTGCAGGCTGCTCCGCATCAAAAAACTGCAAACCTCAGCGTACCACCCACAATCGAATGGTGCCTTGGAACGAGCCCATCGACCGCTGGTAGAATACCTACGCAGCATTGCGGGCACAAATCCCCAAACCTGGGATCAGTACCTGAGGGCGGCCACTTTCGTGTACAACACCAGCGTGTACGTACGAGAGTACCCGATTGACGCCGATGGACTGTCTCTTTGGTTTTACTCCGGAGGTACCCTCGAACATCAAATTACCTCCGGAACCGGTTTACAACCACGAGAGCTTCCATAAGCTATTGAAGTACAAGCTTCAGAAAACGTACGAAATAGCTAGGCGCAATCTGTTGATCTCGAAAAAGAGGTCCAAAGGGTATCATGACCGCCAGTTACGCCCGTTCACGTTCCATGTGGGCGATAAAGTCTTGATGCGGGAAGAAAACAAAAAGGGAAAATTGGCGCCCCTATGGAGAGGTCCTTATGACGTGGTGGAGGTGAAAAGTGCGGTCAACAGCGCGGTGAGGCTGGGCAAGAGGACGGTGGTTGTGCACAACAACCGTCTGAAGCCCTACTGGGAGTAGGGGAGTCGTGAGCTCGAAGTTTGGAAGATGTATGGGAGCGGGACGTTTTCGCCGGCCGGGTGGCATTTTGGAGTGGTTGAGCGAGAGGGGATCACCTCGCCTTGGCGGGGGAGTCCTAACCGGATCGTGTGGGCGGTCGAGCTTTTGGTCGGACCATCGGATTGAGTGTCGGACCCGCCGCGGACGTTTGTGTTGTCCTTGGTTTTGTGGAGTGCTTGTCTGTTGTTCCCCCTCTTATATTAATACCTACGTGTTATTTATTTATTTATTTATTTATTTATTTGTACTAACCCCCACATATAAGTAGTATAGTCCCTACTAACATTAGCACTTAAGCATGTAGACTAATTAATTTATTTATTTATTTATTTATTGTTACTAACCCTAGCATATAGGTAGCCTAAAATCCTTACTAACATTAACCCCTAAGCATGTAGACTAATTTATTTATTTATTTATTTATTTATTTGTTGATTGGTCTGCTGACTGTTTGTTTGTTTGCTCTCCGCCGTCCACTCTCCGGCGTGACATTCCTCTCCTAAGAATGCCACGCGGTCTTGTGGAGGGGGGAGGTGTGTTACGTACGTCGGCCACCACAATCATTTGATAATTTGTGTTTAACATAATTTTGTTTTAAAATAGTACGATGGTAAGGTGGTGGAAGAATTGTACGATCCAGAAGTGAGTTTTTGAACACGCCCTGATTCGGGTGTGGATCGTGCAGTTCTTCGAGTTCGAATTTATTTTTCGAAGTGGACGTGAGTGGAGAGCGAGAGAGATGGGGGGTTAACCTTTTTAAAAATATACGGTTTTGAGATTCCGTTGGTTGAAGTTGAAAAAGGAACAGAAAAAAGGAAAAAGAACTTACGGTGGTTAAGAGATAAAAACTCGAAAAATTGAAAGGAAAAAGTAAAGTAAAATGGCTAAATGTTGTAAAACAAAAAGTTAATAAGAAGTAAAAGAAAAAGTAAATAAGAAGTAAAGTTGTTGAGCTCGTGTTTTACTCCGTCAATAAAAGAAGCAAAAGGAGAACATCCCATCGCTTGTGGTGCGATTGGATTCGCCTATTCGACTTCTCTCTAAAATCACCATTTGGCGGTGGTCGTCCTGGTCGTGAAAGAGGAAGAACCCAAAGAAGAACCAAGGTGGTGGAGTAGCCGTACAGAAGAAGAGGAGTCCTAACTGGAGTCTCTGAGAACGAAATAATAGACGCCCCACTCTGGACTAACCACAGGTAAACCATTTTTAAAATCTGAATTTCTGTGGCGGAAATTGTCACGCTGATGAACGCTACAGGACTATGATAAACGAATTCTTACTGCCGGAATTGGATGAGCAGGGCTTTGTGAGCATGTGGTTTCAACAAGACTGTGCAACCGCACACACCGCACGAGCCACAATGGATAATGTGAAAGAAGCATTTCCTGATCGCGTAATCTCCCGTTTTGGCGATTTGGCATGGCCAGCAAGATCGCCCGATTTAACCATCCCAGACTTCTTTCTTTGGGGCTACTTGAAGTCGCGGGTTTATGCCAACCAACCTCAGACAATCGCAGCCCTTAAGGCGAATAATCGACAGGAAACCAACAGTTATCACGGGAAATCTTGCGGAAAGTCATGGAAAATGCGATAAAACGGGTACAAATATGTATCAACACTGGCGGCAGCCACTTGACGCATATCATCTTTTCCACTTAACAGAAAAAATTGTAAAGGTCCAAATAAAGATTTCCATCACTCAAAATAATTCTTTTTTATTTAATAAAAAAGTAATTCAAAAACAAAATTGGATGATTAATTTGGCGCCACCCTATATAAGAATTTCATTTTTGAGTTTAAACAAATTTTGAGGTAAATAAAAAAAATGAATGATATAAGCAAAAAACTTACCTAATATCAGTTCCGGATGCTCTTCCCTAGCAGCACAAATCTGGTAAAATATATGATAATTTCTTTCCCCAAGGGACTGGTAAACAACTCGTGATTTTTCCAACAAATACGTTTGCATCGTGGCTCCAGTTAAATTCATGACTCCCATATTATTTTTAAACAGTAATTTTGTAAATTTTCCAAATCTAGAACTGTTGTCATTTCGTGTGGTTTTTGCATTACCAAAAGCCTCCATAATCGGACTTGAGGCCAGCACCTTACGCTCAACTTGGGTTTCCGATTCACTACCTCCAACAGCAGCAAAATATCTCATAGCATATTTCGCTGATACCGTTTTCCCGGCTCCCGATTCTCCACTGACGATTATACTCAAATCACATTTTTCTCGTTCCAATTTTGTATATGCCTCTTCAGCTACAGCAAAGATATGTGGCTCTAATTCACCCATGGAATGGCCACGGTATGCACGAATAATATCTGGTCCATATAGTGGTAATTCCGCGTATGGATTTATGGCAACCAGAATTATACCACAATATGTGTAGATAGATTGTCTTTCTCGGAAACGCACCTTCAGGTTGTGCAATACTGCTGGTTCGTGTAGATAAGACAATGCTGTGAGATCCTTTTGTCCAACCAATATGGTTGGGTTACGTAATGGTGGCAAATCATTTTGAGTTTTTATTTTAATCGTTTTTTCTTGGCCAGTATCTCTTTTTATTTTTAATTCTTTATCACCTTTTTGATAATTTTCTGCCAAAGTAGCACCTTCCCAGACCTCGTCGACGTTGTTTTCGTGTGGTACCCATATTCTGGCGCCCTGTAAATTGATAGAGAATCGTGTTTTAGCTTATTTAGAAGTAATTACTAAATATATTGCAAGTTGATTGTTGTGTTTTAACTTTAAAAACAAGTTAAATAATTTATTTCTACTTAGTGGCAAGAGGTGTTAGAAGACGGTTGATTAAAAAAAAAACGATATGCTTAGAAATTATAAAAAGTTGCTACATATATATTAATCGATCGTATGTATTATTATGTTATTTACGTTATTGTACCTCATTCACCACTAGCTGATTAGTAATATTAATTTTATACTTATATTTATGGTTACTGGTTGAGTGGTAGGTGGGGTCCCAACGCCCTGTCGCCCGGCGAAATACTACCCCAATAAGCTATAGGCGTCATGAAATGGTCGGGAGAAATGCCTGGTCGCCTTTTAGAGCTTGGCTGATGGACCGCTTCGAGAAAAAGTTGGTTTAGGTGGTAGTCGGTCCTATGGTGAGATACCACCCCGTCACGCAGTACATTCCGCGATATCGTCGACTATGTTTTGGATGTGTGGCTGACGGCCCGGACTGACACGGAGATAAGTCATAATGATACCTTCTGATATAAAGAATTCCGGAGGTAATCTAGTTTTCCATTCGGATCACCGAGTGGAGTATGTCAGGGAAACATCATGCAAATATTTGGATAAATAGCCGACCTTTACGAAATTCGTCATCCCATAATCGGGTTAATTCTGACTGATAGCGACATTTCGTAACATGAGGGGATCGGTTTCACCAATACGAATGTAAACGCCGTCCACCAATACAACTACAACCAATCTTGTTGAGTTCACTTCCTTTAAACTCTCAGTACTAGAGAAGGGTAACGAGGTCGACATGGTCTCAACCGGCCGCAGTAAAGCATTCGAGAAAATCTCCCACAATCGAACCCTCTTCAAATTATCCGCCCTCGGCTTCGAACCTGGATTGCTGAAATTTATTTCTTCCTATCTAAAGGATAGAGTTTATTCCGTTCGGTTCAGGACCTTGATATCCAACCCGTGCCGCCTCTGGTATCGCTCAAGGGAGCCGTATTAGCCCTCTCCTATTAATACTTGCTACTAATGACGCTGCTACGGTCTTTTAAAATCTCAGCTTGACATTTGATTTTGAGCAATTAAGCTTGCATTAAGCTAAATAAATATGGGCGTTCCGCCTTCAATCGATCAATCAATCTATCTTCACTGTTGCAATCAGGCCGTCACAACCTCTCGAATTGGTGTGACAAAAATTGCTTTGTACTTAACATCGCCAAATGCCAATCTAAAACCTTTTCCCGTAAGCGTATTCACTCATCCTCACGTCCCTATTTATTTCATAACCAACCCTTGACCATTGTCCAATGTATTCGGGATCTAGGGGTCCTGTGTGATAGGGAGCTTAACTTCCTTTCTCACATTGACGAGAAGATCCGGAAAGCCAACTCTGCTCTCGGGTTCGTGAAACGATGATATTAGGAATTTTCCGACCCATTCATAACTCCATTCCTTTACCTTACCTTTGTCCGCCCACTGCTAGAATATGCTAGCCAGGTATGGTCCCCTTACTACGAGGGTGAACTGAAAAGTTTCCGACCTAATAAGGATAGAAGACCTTTTTTCCTAAAATTTATTTTTATTTTTCTACATAGTCTCCTTGTAACTCTACACACTTATCCAAGCAATGCTCCCATCTCTCTAACCTGTCCAAATAGTACTCGGCGTTTTTCTACGCAAAATAACTGTTCACGAAGGTAATTGCCTCCTCATTTGACGAAAATCTCTTTCCTTCGAGCCCAATTTTTAAATTAGGGAGCAAAAAGAAGACGTTTGGGGCTAGATCTGGTGAGTAGGGTGGATGCTCAAGCTGTTCAAGCCGTAATTCGCGGATTTTCGCCATGGCAACCGCTGAGGTCTGAGACAGAACGTTGTCTTGGTGAAACAGGATTTTATTTGTCTGCAAATGTGCCCGTTTTTCCGCAATTTCTGCCTTCAGTTGGTCAAATAATGATGCGTAGTATGCTCCTGTAATGGTCTTTCCTTTTTGAAGATAATCGATTAAGATAACTCCATGACTATCCCAAAAAACAGTCGGCATTACTTTCCCAGCCGAAAAAACAGTTTTTGGAGCCGATTCACCCTTTGCAGTTCACTATTTTGACTGTATTTTTGTTTCGGGCGTATAATGGTGTATCCAAGTTTCATCGACAGTAATTAATCGGCACCAAAACTCGGATTTATTGCGCCTAAACTGCACCAACAGAGCGCGTTGGACATGTTCACCCGAACACGTTTTTGGTCTAACGTGAGCAAACGCGGCACCCACCGCGCGGACAGCTTTTTCGTGCTTAAATCTTTATTTAATATGAGAAAAAACCGTTCTTTGGACATTTTCATAGCCTCTGCTATCTCTCTCACTTTAATTCGGCGGTCATCTACCACCATCTGGTGAACTTTAGCGATGTTTTCATCACTTGTTGCAGTTTTTGGACGTCCCGAACGTCCATCGTCTCCCAAGCTCTCACAGCCACGTTTAAATTCAACTGTCCAAAATTTCACTGTGGTAAATTAAGGTGCAGAGTCCCCATATACAGAGTCCATCTCATCTTTGATTTGCAAAAATTTAATGACAGCTCGATACTCAATTTTGTCCATTTTCACAAAAACACTCACATCGACTCACTCAAATGATTGTCAAATAAAAACTACGTATCCAAAATGGCTGAAATTTTGGCGAGTAACTGTCCAAAGATGCATAAGTACATTCACTGTGCTGCTATCTTCACGTTGAAGTCGGAAACTTTTCAGCCCACCCTCGTATTTGCAAACAGCGAAACCTGATATCCTTGCCCTAAATGAGACCCAGGTCAATTCGTCAACTGATTCGACATATCTTCGTTGCTCAGGATACGACTTACATTCGAGATTTCGTTTAAGGGCGGAGTATACGTCTTCACCCGGTCCGATCTGGCTTGCCAAAGGATGAAAGCATTAGAACCCAATAACTTGGACATCATGTAGTTGAACGTCGTGTTGGGGAATTCTGTTAAATGTCTTTGTTGCCTTTACCTCTCCCCGAATGATGATCCACCAGCGATATTTTTCGATCATTTTTATCGTACCGTCAATTGAATACAGATCAACCAACCAGCTTCTGAAATGATCGTCCTTGGCGATTTTAATATAAACAACTCCAGCTGGTTGGTACACTCTAACAGAGCCGCCGAGGCTGGGAGGATAGATGTTCACTGTTAGCCGCTCTTTGACTGAACCCGTGGAGGAACCTACGTGAGTGCCGGATACCCAAAGTGATATGAGAACACCCTAGATCTGTTTTTGACATCCGACCAGAGCATTTATACAGTGGAAGTTGTTGCTCCATTGGGAAAAGCAGATCACTGGTTGGTGTCGGTCGCGCAACCACTTGCATTTCAAGGACACAGAGATTATTCTTCTCGGGATGGAGATCTACATTCCGCATTCCATCAAACGAAATTCATCTAATAAGCCTTGGTTTAAAAAAAAATGTCAGCAGATTATAGCGGCAAAGTATTGAGCTTTAAACAATGGCCCTCCAACCTCTTCGATGTTAACAGAACGAATTTTATTATTGGGTTGTACCACATGAAATGTCCGATTTTATAGTAAAAATGTAAAAGCCAATATTATTTTGCCGTACATTTTTATTCAATCAAAATAGAAACCATTGGCATCTATGACACTCTTCCAACGTGATACAGAGTCAAATATTACTTTGTCGTAGAAGTGCTGACTTTCTGAGGCAATGAAATCTTCAAAGGCTTTTATGACCTCTGCTCGGTTCCGAAGACCTTCTGCCAGCAAAATGAATCCAGATTGTGGAAAAGATGGTAGTCCGTTGGGGAAATGTCAGAAGAGTACGGTGGATGCGGAACAATTTCAAATCCCAACTGTAACAGTTTTTGCACCGTTACTTATGAGGTATGGGGTCTAGCATTGTCATGCAAAAGATCGAGCCGTGCCCATTGACCAACGCTGGTTGCTTTTCAGCCAATTTGGCATGCAATTTATTGATTTCCTTACAATATTTGATAGCGTTTATCGTTTCTCCTGGTTGAAGAAATGAAAAGTGGATTGGTCCTTTCGATGTCCACCAAATTGTCACCATAACCTTTTTTGGGTGAAGATCGGGCTTGGGTCGTGTTTTGGTTTTTCCCCAGCATCCAACCGCTGCACATGTCTTTTACGGTTATCATACAGAATCCACTTTTCATCACAGGTGACTATCCAGTACAAAAACGGTTCAGTTTGGGTTCTTAATCTAAGTGATACGCAAATTTCCAGGCGCCGTCGTTTTTTGGACTCGTTCAGTTCATGGGGTACCCACTTATCGAGTTTCTTTACCTTTCCTATGAGAGGAAAGTGTCGACTTATTGTCATTGGGAATACTCCCATGTTGTGCAATCTCCCGCACCGATTTCGTTGCGTCCGCGTCCACGGTTGCTCTTAAAACATCGTTGTAAACTAACGTCCGGCTTCCCAAGTGGTTCATCATTTTCGAGGAACTTTCCAAACCAACGTTGTATAATGCGTCATTAAGGTTTTTCATTGGCAATGACGCATTATGTCCCATTTTAAATTCATAAAAGAAGAGGGTTCGAAATTGAACTGCCGACAGCATGGTAAACAATTCCTAGAAAAAAAAAAACTGTACTTGTAACGAACCCCTAAAATTCTCACCCGTTAAGCACATGTACCACTTTACTTTATAAAAAAAGAAAATGTAACGTTCTGGAACAGATGTTCTTATTTCCGACTGAGCGAAAATCGGATATTTCATACTGTACAACCCAATAGAATCAGAAACGCAGGTGACCAGGCGATTAATACCGCGAAGACGGTTTATAAAGACAGAGTGACTAATAAACTCCTTGAGTGCCCGACTGGTTCGCGTCCCTTCTGGTCAATGGCAAGGCCTGTCAGCAATAATTTTGCTTCCTGCTCTTTGCCCCGTTATTGACGGGCAGCGAGACACTAGTCACAAATTCAAAAGATAAAGCTAATGTGTTAGCGAATTTATTTTCCTCGAATTCAAACCCCGATGTCGCTCTTTTGGAACCACCTGTGATCCCGCCGTTGTGGTCTTCGATGCGGGATGTGAATTTTCGCCCGCGTACTTCCAGGCATTCTACGTGGACTGGACTGTGAGATGGCAACCGGCCCGGGTGAAATAACAGTCCTGTGCTCTAGAACTTTCGCCGGTTTTTGACTGACTCTTCCGCTTACGAGTATCTTAAGCACGAAGAACATTTCCTACCTGTTGGATAGTCGCTCGAGTTCAACCAATCTCAAAGCATGGGAAAAAGTGTCTCCCACAAAATTACCGTCCAATAGCATTACTGTCTATGTTATCTAAGGTGATGGAAAATGTCATCAATGCCCAATTAATTAAGTATTTGCGACTGGACGAAGACCTTCCCCGAAAATCGATCGATTCGGGTTGTTGTGAACGGCGAGTTTCGGATCTGTGTCCTATTAATTCCGGGGTGCCTCAAAGTTCTAGTTTGGCTCCAACCCTGTTTTTGCTTCATTTAAATGATTTGTTGGAGACAACGGATAACAGGGTGTTCAGTACGCTTGTTTCCTCTTTTTTGAGTGATAGGTGCATCAACGTTGCATCAGCTGAGATGTAGCCTGATTGACTCGTTAAATCGGAATCTGGATAAGGTCCTGCAGCGGAGAAAGGCCAGTCTCGTAGACTTCAATCCAACAAAGACACGATATACGACATTCACAAAGAAAAGTGGATCACCGGTTCCACACGTGATGATGAATAGCCAGGCCCTCGAATCTGGGGAAAGCGCGTAATTGCTCGGCGTCATGATCTGTGGAATTGTATCGTGGCAAAAAGACGTGTCGAACATCCCCAGGTCCGCCCCAGAAACACCGAGTTATCTTTTTAGAGCCAAGAAATATTTTACTTCGACTCAACTTTTACTTCTGTATAAATCCCGGATTAGACGCGCGCTTGAATATTACTCTTATGTTTAGAGCTCCACCCCTAAGCATACCCTCAACCTACTTGAGAACAAACAGAGACAAGCGATCCGCCTGATCGGGGCCGGGGCGCCGATTTCGGGACTACAGTCACTACCGCATCGAAGGCGCGTAGCTGACCTCTGTCTGCTTTATAGATATTATCACGGGTACTGTTCTTTAGAGATTCGTGGTATTGTTCCGGTCAATTCAGTTTATATGCGCTCCACAAGACAATCCGACGGAAGGCACCAGTTTGCGGTTCATCTACCGATGGTGCGAAAATCCCCGCATCGTAACTCATTCCGTTACAGAGCGGGAAAGCTATGGAACTCCCTTCCCACACAAACTTCTGGAGCGTTACAACCCGCAACTGTTCAAGAAGAACTGCAATAGTTATTTGGTGGCATTCGGGGCGCCGACTCGGCTCTATAGGTTCGCATCTCTTGAGAGAAATATATATATATATAAAAAAATCTAGTCGGGCATAACACCAATGGCATCGTTTTCATTGATCCATTGTGGGCATCAACAAACATCCCATGTTGGTGCACTATTAGTGTTTTTTGCCGAAATATCCAACAGCATGCAGCACCAGAAATTCGCATCTAGCAATGCAATACCTATGGCTTGATATACAATTTGATTGTTATTGTGCGTTTGTGAATCCCAAAATCGACCATCAATTTTTTTACCAAGTGATTCCCAGGTATTTGCCGACGCCGACTTTTCGGATTTCAGAGAAGTCTAAAAAAAAAAACGCAAACATGCTGTCGACCTGGTAACCATAAATTCCATCTTAAACCTATTAAACAATAAAAAATCATTCATGAATGACAATCGCGGTGTTTTATTTTTCACTTGTGCGAGCTGTGTTTTTCTTCCCCTCGGTGACGTGCAGTGTTTTATAGGCGAACAATTTGTAAGGACGAGGTAGAACCCTGCGCCCATGCTGGTACCACAACTTCGCCACCCACAGTACCGCTATTCGAGATTGTTAGACCAATAACGGATCGAATACCATTCAACAATCACCTACTTTCCATAATGTGGCACCTTGCGACTTCTTTCTGTTCAATCGAGTCAAAAATCCACTATAGGGAATGCGTTACAGTAGCCGATGCGAAATAATGGATAAATCGACGATGGCTCTGGTGGCCATTCCGAACACCAAGTATAAAAAATGTTTTCAAGATTGGATCAAGTGCTGCCATAAACGAAGTACAATCGTTGGGGACTAATTTGAAGGAGACAGTACCAATTTTGATGAATAAACTTGTATTTTGTATTTTCTTAATAAATTGTGGAAACTTTTTGATCAAGATGATGTGTTCTATTACAAACAATTACGATTCTTATTACCGGGTTAAAGCTGGTACATATACTAAATCGAGTATAAAATACTTGATATGGGATTCCGAAAATATAATACGAAAACTTTAGTTGTCACACTCACACTTTTTTTTAAATTGATCCAGCAAAATACGTATGAAAGCCCGTTTCTCTATACTTTAACAATAACTTTATAAAATAAACCGTTTTATCTGATTCTTATACATTAAAACATCAAAAACCGTTTATAAAGTGTTTTCATTTCATACTACTCTGTTTCATCGATAATCACTTTGCCGCTCAATAAGCGTGCCCCCAGTTTTTTGTCGAAATTATTTATATACAACTGACAATAGGAATATGAGATTTTTGATCCGTATTAATATATTTAATTAAGAAATTACGCACCTCATCTTCTTCTTCGTCTTCTGGGAGTAACATTTGTGCAATCTTTAATCGGAGTAAATATTTTATAAAGACACTTTTATAAATACAATTAAATTAAGTGCGCAAGGTGCAGTATTATTTATAAATTGTTTTTGAAAGCACATTCATTGGATCAAATAAACTCTGACGTCTGCTTGAAATGACCGACAGTTTTATTCTTTTCTTAATTTTCTTGCACAATATGTTATAACGAAATTTTTGTTTTAAAAATGGACACAATTGTAAACGCCGTTTATGAAGATTTCCGAACCTATTTAATTTAACGTTTGTAGTTTCAAATAAGCATTTAAAACCGAAGTCAAAATTGGAATATAGTCTGCCGCCACGAGTGGCGATAACTCTTTTGAATGGTTTAGAGCTAAACGCAAATAGTAGCTTTCATAACACAAACGCTAGGCATTCCATGATTCATATGGAGTTCTATTTACTTGTACTTTTGTACAATATACGAAAAACAAAGCAGTATTAATTGTCATTAGTTATGTTTTCATATTTACTTAACACCTTCTATTGACTATTTATGTGGTATCTCCATATATATACAAGTATACATGTTGAAATGAAAAAGGAACGACATTTTTTGAATTTTTGGGTTGTATAAATCAGTAAACGGTTCGTTAGACTCGAGTGCCCAGCCGCCCGATCAAATACTACCCCATTAACTGTTGGCTACATGAAATGGTCGGGAGAAAACCTTGATCGTTTTCCAGAACTTGGTTGATGGAGAACCATAGCAGTTCAGAGCGCCGACTCGACGAGGGCATCGGACAACACCAGAACTTTGACACTTTTCGTCTTACAGCTGTCATAGAGCACACGTTTGAAACTTCAATGTTAGAAAACCCTTGTTATGGAGCAGTACACGCCAATTGAGTGTGCTGAAATTGTACAGCTGTACATTTAACCCTTTCAACCGAGAATATCGTTATTAACCTTATCGCAGGGACATATGTAGCCCAACAGTGTCGAAAGGGTTAAAATCATATATCAATTGTGAAAAGTCCATGTGCATAGAAGAAAAAAATGAACTGAAAACTGCATTTCAAAAGACACTATAAAACATATGCACGTTTTGTGGTGTTATAGCGTTTGAAATAATAGTGAAGAAGAACGTGTGATTCAAACTGACGCTACGAGTATGACAGTTTGAATCACCAAAAATTGAACCTAAGCGTTACCCATCAGGCTACTGGCCGATTTTAGAATTTCATTTTTAAACTCGACTATACTCCACTAATGTGAATTGTAATGTTATCGCTAAGGTATACGGCTCTGATGTATTTTCTTACTCGATTTTTCGTTCGGTGCTCTTCACTATTTTGCTTGTGAATTGTGTGTGTATCTGTTAGAGTCGCCACAGTGTTTTTTGCGTTTGCATTTTAGTTTTCTGGTACAGCTGCTAATCCTAGACGACCTGTTATGTAATAAAAGTCCCACATGAATGATTACGCGTCCTTTATAATTCCCACACTGCAACAGCATTTCACACATAAAACAACATCATCACCCCTACATCACCCATTTTTTCCCCGCCACACAACGATTCTTCCGAGAAGGTTTTCATTAGTTTTCCATGACACCTGTAGTTTCTTGAATAAGGGTTTGAACAAAAAGATATTTAAGGAGCCGCTAAATGGAAAGGTAGGGGTTTGGCGAAGGTTTTCTTTCGTGGGTATTTTGCCTTTGATAGTGGGTTGACACAATGTTCCGCCGAACACTGTTCGCACCGGAGAAAATAAGAACAACCTAAAACACGGAGCCAACCGGACACAAATGAAACACTGTGAGAAATTGTTTTTTTTTTTTTTTGTTTTTGATACTTATGATTTTATTTCGGCTGTTTAGAAATAGTTACAAATTTATGTGCTGTTATACCAAGTCACTTCAATTAACAGGTAATTACGCAAAACACTTCAACACTGACTATATTCTGGAAAAACAATTAATCTAGGTTTACAAACAAATGTTCGTCCTACGCACTCGTCCAAGACTACGGTTTTACAAATAAAAGTTCGTCCTACGCACTCGTTCAAAACTTCGGGTTTACAAATAATTACTTGCCCTCCTTCTCTTTCGGACTCTCTCTGACCGGACGACTATTCGATATATCTCTCGTCTCGTTGACGATTGAAATCTGACTACTTATCTCAACCCCAAAAATATCCCGCTACAGATCGTATCTATTCGCTCCGCTAACAGAATTTCCCTATTTCTGTTAGCAGCATGTTATCACATCCCCGGGGATATTTCGTAGTTTCCTGAAAAGGGGCAAGTCGTCTTGCATACATCATTATTATCGCTGGTAGAATTTCATTTCCACGGCCTTCTGTTTGCACAGAACATCTGGCGTGCAGGACGGAAATGATTGTTCGGGCGTACAGCCCGTGGTTGTTTGCCTTTTGTAAACACAACCGAAATCCATTAGATCCTTCTAATGGGTGTGAAATTCTACAAAGGAATCGTGGGACCGGAGTATTTCCTTTGTTGGCCTCACTCTCTTAAATATTCCGAATTATCTTGTTGAGATAATTACGGTTGTTTACAATTTGGCAGCGGATAGGCGATATGCTTATTGCATTTAGCTACCAGCGTATGCATCCGTTATTGGGTCTATCTACCGAACATGGTAATTCCTTGAAAACATCGTGCAGATGTTTAAGATGGGAGATCTGTATGCGATGCTTGCTGCGTTTGACGCATTGCTTAGAAGCGATGCTTTAGCTGCCCTTTTGAATTGGGCAGAATACCATGTATGGATGCGTTGAACTCGATCTTGGAAGCTTTTGAACGTTAAGTTCCTTGGTTTTTGCTATCGGGTTCAACGTTGTTGCGCCTTCGTGTAGCCTTTGTTACAGGTATTGTAATGACTATTGGCTGCGTGTCTGTGGGTACGTGCGCTGCGTTATCAGGTAAGTAAGTTCTTTGAAGGTAGGAACCTTACCTGCGCGGAATTGTGCGTTCGTAGAACGCTACAGGGGAAAATTTGCTACAAATATAAAAGGAAGCGAAGGAAGCGGGCATTTTCATAATCATTCACTCGTCGTTCGTTCATTCATTCAGTCATATTCATTGTGTCCTCGTTCATAAATAGTATTAAATTCGTCGGCGTTAAGTCCTCGTCGATCTAACTCGGTTAACATCGAACCTTGTGACTTTGTGTAATTTTGTCTGATATATGGCGTTTGTTCGTAAATATTGCGACAAATTCTAATTGCAAAAAAAAAACGATATAACTATACAAATACCTGCAATTTTCGCTGGATGTCGTAATCGAAATCTGTCTTCACAGATGCCAGACAACGATCCGAGCACTACCCGGGACCACATATTGGAACGGTAGAGGAGAGCCATCGAAACTCTACAAAACTCAGCGAAGAAGACCACAAACATGGAAAGTCAAGCAAAACACATTGACTACGAAGAAAAAATTCCACGAAGCCATGGAGAATATAAAGCAATTAACAATACAGATCAAGCAACTCCAGGAGGAAGTTCTTTCCCTACAGCAACCCACCAAAAACAGTGACGATGCCGGTATGAAAATAACGCCCGCTCCAAGCTTAAACCATCAAACATCTCCCACCAAACAACTACCGCCAACCCGTAAGGAATCCACCAAACAAGCTAAACCAGCACTGAGTCCCCTGCCGGCCCAGCACAAAAATGTTAGACCACCACCAATCCACTCGTACATCAAAAACGTGACTACTGTCAAGGAAATAATCCTAATAGTAGAAAATGCCCTTGGACACCGCAACTTTACCGCAAACATGAAAGGTTCCTCAATCTCCATTGCAAAAACAACTCTGGTTTATCGCGGTAAGGCCGTTAAAAAAATTGCGGAACTACGACACCAATTTTTACCTTGCAACACCATCAGCTCAAACCAACAACATTCATCATTAGACACATTGACCCAACTTGGACCAACGAAGAACTAGCGTCAGAGATCTTCAGGATTTGCCCAGAGCTGAAAATCTACAGGCTAGACTATTTTCAAACTCCGTACATGCGAGAAAACAACTTAAGGAACCTACGGATTATCCAAATCCCTCCAAATGAAGGCACGAACAAGCTCAAACAAATTAAGTATTTGTTTACGCACAAGATCAGTATCGAGGCGCCCCATAAACAAAGCATCCTTCATTGCAAGAGATGCCAAGACTCGGGATGCTTAGGGGTAGCTTGCCACCTAAATATATGATGCGGCAGCTGTGTCGATGAGCACCAACTAGGAGAATGCAAGGTCAATCCACAGAATATGGAACCAGGAAAACTCCAAACCACAAGCCCCGATGGATCCATTACCACAAAGGAAATCGCGTTGACATGCTGTAACTGTGGAGGTCCACATCCAGCTAATTTCTCCCAGTAAGTTGAAAATTCCCTCATAAGTTGAAAATTCTCCAAAGACGAATGAAGCCAAGTACAACCAATAACACCGCACCAACAAATCCACACCGCACAAAATATTACCACAACTTACAAGGCCAAGAACAACATACGCAGATGTCATTACAAACAAGCCATTCTCGTCGATGTCACACATTTCCAATTCCATTGGCCTTATCCTGGACATCATGGGCTATATCAAGAGTCTACAAACTATCTTTCCTACGTTGAAGCATATGTCGGATATCGAAAAAAAAGATCAGATTCTCTCACTCATAATCTCCCATATTCTCTCCCCCAATGGCTGTGTGGGGCTTCTTAAAGCTCACCTGAAGAACCTCCCATATTCGCAAACCCTGTTTGCAGCTCGATCTCCCCGCATCAAAAGCATTTCCTGTCTCAAGGATTATTAATGCTTTCAACACATTACCTAGAAATTCCTGAAAAGAATTTCTCCCACAAGGACATCCTCATAGGCATCTCAGCATTAGCAACCAAGAACCGAATCCTACATTGATGTAAATATTCACACTGGAATTCGACCCTTGAGTTGCCATAGATGCCATGTACAATTGGCATAGATGTTATAAACAACCGTCATTGTGTAACCATCTAAATTGCTTCTCAATGACTTGCAACTATTGATTCAGCTGCAAGTACTTCTCCCAGAAATGCTCCTTTGTTTGAATCTCCAAACAATCACCAACTTCGGGCTTAGGCGCCGGATTCGAATTCAATAGCATAAACAATGCAAATAAAGAATCCGTTTCTTACAACGACCAAAGATACGATATACAAATTGAGTGATGTATCCCAAACCTATTAGCACCTAATGAGCGGCAGCTTATTTATTTAGCTGACCCTCCTTACAGAACGATGCCTTAGTTCGCTTCTCCCTTTGTTCTTTTTCCCTTGTTTAGGTTTCGTTTATCCTTTGCCGAAATGCATCGATAAACACTGTGATCTACACGATCACACATACACATACATCACATCTTCCTTGTTTTCACCACGAGAGAAACACTTTCTCTCTCGAGGAAACTCACCCCATTAGCGACTGTATATCGCTGAGTCTTATTCCACCCACAGAACGGATCTGTCGAACCGTTAATCATCCCTGATAGAGTGTGGTCGGAGTAGCCACCCTAGAGTCGTGAGTTTTCCATCAAAGAGTGCGGGTCGCGAATAATAGTAAAAGTGGAGATTTAAAATGTAATAAAACAAATTATAATGAACAGTGTCGTTGAATATCATCATCATCATCGGAACTACAACCGGGAACCGGTCTTGGCCTTATTTAGCAAGTCCTGAGGCTTGTTAAATTTTCCACAATGATTTGTTTTTTCCGGGCAAGGTCATTAGTTTTGCGCCAGAGTCGTTGAATATACCACGAGTAATTAACAGTGTACATCCAATAAACGTCTAAACTTTGCGAAATACCTCCTAAAATGCTTCTTAAACAATAAAGTAAAGAATTAATATTGACTAAACAGTGTGGTTCATTTTTCCTGGTCTTGGTGATTAACTTTAGGCTGAACTTGTGATTGATGGGAATTGAAATGAACCCGTGCCGTACGCCGGTACAACCTACATCTTCCCCACAGGTGAACTATCTATAATCGTCCTCAACGCAGAATCTATATACTCCAACACCCGTAAGCACCACTAACGGTTATTTGTTAAAACTTTTTCGCCAGACATCCTTCTCCTCTCAGAAACGTGACTTAAGTCCAACTCTCGACTATCCATCCCCAATTACAAATTTATGTCAAACCCCAGAACTACTGGTTCCCATGGAGGCACCGGCATTCTACTAAATAATAAACTCTAATTCATCGAAATCAACCTCCCATATTCTCTCCCTCAATGGCTGAACTATCTATAATCGCCCTCAACGCAGAATCCATATACTCCAACATCCGTAAGCAACACACGATTATTTCTTAATACCTTCTCCCCAGTATTCATTCCCAATTACACATTTATTTCAAACGCCAGAACTACTTGATCCCATGGAGGTACCGGCATCTTACTAAATAATAAAGTACAATTCACCGAAATCAGGTTCTCCAATGTTTTCAATATCGAATACACGGCAGTTAAACTTTTTTGTGAAAACAAAAAGGTAATTATATTAACATCCACCCAACACGAGACCAGACTTACCTGACTCTGACATATCTCAAATAATCAGACAGTCTCTGCCCGCACCATTCATAATCGGTGGAGACTGGAACGCTCGACATACAGCATTCAACGACATCAAGAATAACAAATACGGTTGCCAACTTTTGGACCTCCTCTCATCTCACCCATATACGTACATCGACAGTCCGCTGCAGCCAACTCGTGTCACCAACTCGACGTAGTCAACAATTGACTTCTTCCTCAAGTCGGCTGATGTCTACTAAACTAAGGGGCTCACATACGATTTATAAAAATTTTTCGATGTTTACTGAGAAAAATACATTTTTTAATTCGGTATTATTCTGCATGTTTCCATTTGAAAGTCTTCGGGAACTGCATCCACATCGATATCAAATGGCGAGGAAAACAATTTCATTTACCCGCCCAACACGAGAGCCAGACACTCTCTCCCCGCATCATTCATAAGCGGTGGAGACTGGAACTCGTTATTATGAATAACAAATACGGTTGGCAACTTTTGGATCTCCTCTCATCTCACCCGTATATGTACATCGACAGCCCACTGCAGCCAACTCGTGTTACCAACTCGGCGCAGCCAACAATCGACTTCTTCCTCAAGTCCGCTGATGTCTACTCATCGCATACGCGAGATGGGTTCGTTAGAGCCACAAGACGTGTGATGGGCGGGCAAGTAGAAGAGTCGAGGGTTATGTAGGTTACGAGGGTTTGTGTGAAATGTTATGGAGGAGAACAGGCTTGGGCAATTGATTGAGCCTTACAGAAGACGATGGACGAATATAATGTTGGCATGGATTCTACGCTCTTCAAGTGTGTTAAGATTGATTAAAAGGAGCCGGCTGGTGTATGGCGGTAAAATCAGAGGATTTTTCCAGTTTAGTCCTCGGAGGGCAAAGCGCAAGAAACGACGTTGAATAGTCTCAATCCTGCGAATGTGAGACAAATAATGCGGGGAGCATACCTGACTAGCATATTCGAGCAGGGGACGGACAAAGGTTATGTATAGTAAGCTTGTGGCGTAGGGATTTAGTAATCTTCTGGACCAGCGCTTCACAAAGCCAAGGGCGGCGTCGGCCTAAGGATAATGTCGTCAATATGTGTGGTATAATTGAACTCCTTGTCACATAGGATGCCCAGATCGTGAATCGACTTAACCGATGTGAACGGTTGGTTAAGTAAGAGTCAGTTCTTCTAGAGTGGTTGATGCATATTCTGAGGAGTTTCCTTTCGAAAACCCGGTCTTTCCATTTGGGCCGAAGATACACAGGACCATATAGGAAAGCGTACAATATTCCATATCGGATTACCTGCTTATAACAGAGAAGTTTAACTTTGGTGCAAACTTTGTTGCTCCACTTCAAAAAGATGGAATACCACACCTATTTAAAAAACTTCACCCACCAAATCTACTTCCCATTTTTGTTCTTCTTAACCATATCATAAATGCATCACATTTCCCAGAGAGCTGGGAAATTGCGGTAGTAATCCCTATTAAAAAGTCCGGCAGTTCCAATAGCACCTCCAACTATGGTCCGATATCTTTATTAAACACCCTAAGCAAGATATTAGAATATAAGATCTACCAAAACCTTCTCTCGTTTGCCAATAACGCTCTCATCCCTAATTCTCAGTTTGGCTTTCGTGAACCACACTCCACTTGAAATGCTCTACTAAAACTTACACACGACTTCACAACTGGTCTGGAAAGCAATTAATTGTGTCTGGATCTCAGGACTTCTTTATAAGCTGCACTCCTTATTGGGTCTAAATTCCATCACAAAACTCCTAGCATCTTATCTTTCTGGTAGGAAATTCAAGTTCAGAATAAACTGTTCCCTCTCACAAACTCGCAACATAACCGCGGGAGTTCCCCACGGATCAAATCTCGGACCACTTTTATATCTTCTATACACATCCGATATCCCCCAACCTCCACCTAGTGTTGTAATGCTAAATTATGTTGACGATACTTTAATTTACTCTAGTAACAGATTTGCCAAAGCGACAAGAAACCGCGTTAACAACTTCCTCCCGAACATCTCAGCATACTTTAACAAATGGAAAATTCGCCTCAACCCAACCGAAACCCAGCTAACAGTGTTTAAGGGCAAAAACGCTCACTGCACAAACAACACTAAATGTTGCCACAACAAAATTAAACTCATAAAACCTTCCAAAACTCTAAAATATTTAGGAGTAACCCTTTCCAACGACTGGTCATTCTCAACCCACATCAAAAATCCCTTCATAAAGCCTTAATACAGCTTAACATCTGCAGAAGAGTATTGTGGAAACCTAAAGGCATCTCTCTCAAGGCCAAACAGTTCATCTACAAACAGATAATCAGACCCACTCTTACATGAAATGCACGAGTGCGGACGAGTGCGAAGAGAAAAAAAAAACCAATTAAAACAATATAATAAACGATATAAGTGGAGAAAGTGACGGTGAAAACAGAAAAGAAATAAAACCAAAATTTGAAAATCCGTGAAAAAAAAAAAAAAGTGAGTGAAAAATCAAAGTGGAAAAAAAATTGGAAGAAAAACGAAAAAAAAAGAAACTGTATTTGATTATCACCGGGTAAGTTTGGTATATTGACAATTGACAATTGGACTTCCGGCATTCGTCTGTAAAAACCCCAAACTATAGAGGTGCATACATATTGCAGTGTTCGCTTTTCGCTTTGTGCATATTTAATTTTGTTCCACTCTACTCCGCACCAGTGGGGATTTTCTCAGTTGGGCAAGGGAAGGCTTTTTAAAATTTATGGCGGCAACAAGCGGTGGCGATATAGAGACGAGCGCAGATCAGAACCGTGATGGTGGTAATGATGGTTGTTTGGTGTTCGGACAGCTCGGAGAACGGATCGCAGAATTAACGAGGACGATCAAAAATAAAAAACAAAGGCATATTACTAATGCCGTGCGAGAGCCGGTCGGTGTCATTGGTAGCCTCTATTATAAGGAAGTGAAAAATCGCTTGAAGAAGCCATCTGTGCCGGCTGAAGCAAACGGCGGAAAAGTACAGCCATACCAAAACTCGCACACAGGCGTAAGCAGGGTCCCGGGGCAGATCAATGTTGAATCACCCAATTATAATTGGTTTACAATTGTCCAGAGGGGAAGGAAGAGCGATTTGAGGTTGGAGGGTGAAGAGACTCCAAAAGGTGATACTGGGAACACCAATATGAAAAGAAGGAGACCACGCCCGGACGCTATAATAATATCTAAAACCGGGGAAAAAAACATATGCGGATATACTGAAGTTTATGAAGGCCAAGCCCGAGCTAAGTGAACTCGGAAATAGCGTAAATAAAGTTCGAAAGACAGCAAAAGGGGAATTGCTGCTAGAACTGAAACGCCGACCGGAGGCCACCACCGAGACACTGAAAGCAAAGGTACAACAAACTAAAGGAAGATGCTAATGTCAAAACAGTGTCACAGGAAATCACGGTTGAGTGTCGTGATTTAGATGAGGTGACCACAGTGGAGCAAATAGACAGCGATCGCTATAGAGTTCCCTGCGCTGAACGCGATCCCAAAGGAAGCGGTAAAGAGCTTAAGAAGAAAACCAGATGGCACGCAGGCTGCCATAGTCCGCTTACCAAGAGAAAAGGCTAGTACGTTGCCGGCTACAGGTTTCCTACGGGTTGGTTGGGTGAGATGCAGACTTCGAGAACACATCGCACCCACACGATGTTTCAGATGTTGGCAATACGGTCATGTGGCGAAATCCTGCAATTCCGAAGAAGATCGATCGTTCGGAAAACTGTTTGAAATGCGAAGAAAAAAGGCACAAAGCAATGTGTTGTAAGCACAACCCAAATGCATGCTTTGCGAATTAGGATGCGAAGGCGGTAACCACCACTCAACAGGGAGTTACAAATGCCGAGCATTTATTAAAACGCGAAGTCCAATCTTCTCAATAAAAATGGACAGATTTAAAAGCATTCAAATCAACTTAAACCATTGTGGAGCCGCACAAGATCTCCTTTCTCAAACGGTTAAGGAATATGGTGCCGACGTGGTGCTCATCAATGAGCAGTACAGGATGCCTGGTACTGGTATTGTTACATGGGAGGAAGACAGCAGCGGAACAGCGGCCATCTGGACAACTGGAAATTCCCCCATGGAAGGCAGAAATGTCCAGCGGCTGAAAGGAATTGCCTATGCTAAGATCAGAGGAATTCATTTCTACTGTTGTTACGTTCCCGCCAAGGTGGGAAATAGAATATTTCAAATGCTTTTTGGATAGAATAACACAAGAAGCTAGAGATAAAAGCCCTCTTATAGTTGCTGGAGATTTCAACGCTTGGGCAGTAGAATGGGGAAGCACAAGGACCAACAGTAGAGGCCAGGCACTACATGAAGCCTTGGCAGTCCTAGATGTGGTGTTACTTAATGATGGTATTGATGACACCTTCATAAGCGAGAGAGGCCGGTCCAAAATCGGCATCACATTTGCCAGCTCCATGTTGGCAAGAAGTATGGAGTGCCGAGTTTTGGACACCTACACCCATAGTGACCACCAAGCCATGATGTACGAAATATTACCGCACAGGGGATTTATCACTGGCAAATTAGCGAAGAAAGTCAAAAAAAATGGGTGGAAAGAGTTGGACCTCGATGTGGGACTGCTCGATTATATACTGGAAGACCAAATCACACAGTTTGACGTAGAGGCCGGTGCGAACAGGCAGGCTGGAAAAGTTATGAAGTGGCTAACTACCGCATGTGATGCTTCTATGCCACGAAAAAGACAACTAGCAGGGGCTATCAAACCAGTGTATTGGTGGAACTCAGAAATCGCCCATGTGCAATCGGAGCGCAACAGGTTAAGACGCTTGCAACAAAGAGCAAGAAACCGTAACACCTACCCACAGTTGCATGCGAAATTCGTCAACAAACGGAATGTGATCCGCAAAAGTAAATATGACGCGTTCTGCCCCCTAAGGGATGAATTAAATAACAACCCATGGGGCAGCGCTTACAGGATAGTCATGAAAAGACTACAGAGTAACAGTAGCCAAATACAAAAAAGGAAAAGTGACATGGCCAGAATCGTTGCTGTCCTCTTCCCGCAGTGTGATGAGGTATTGAGAGTGGAAGAGCAGTGAAGGATCACTGAAGGAGAGATACCTCCCGTGACCACAGAAGAGGTACTCTTGGCTGCAGGGGTTATAAAAAAAACAAGACCCCGGGACTGGGTGGTATCCCTAACGCTGTAGTGAAGACTGCTCTAACCAAAAAGCCAGAAGTCTTCAGCAGTCTTTTCACAACCTGTTTTCAAGCAGGACAATTTCCTAAACGATGGAAAAAACAGCGGCTTGTGCTTATACCAAAAGGTGTCAAGAATCCAGAAGAGCCGTCGTCTTATCGCCCGTTGTGCATGCTGGACACAACAGGAAAACTGCTTGAGCGAGTAATTGCCACTCGCCTGGAACAATTCACTGAGGGGACATCGGGGCACTCTGAATCGCAGTATGGATTCCGGAAAGGTAGATCAACCGGAAAAGCACTATCTGTGGTGTGCGACATCGCTCGCAATGCAATAGCTGGAGCACGATGGCTAGGTGGTACCAAAAAATATTGCCCGGTGGTGACGCTTGATGTTAAAAATGCTTTTAACTTGATGAATTGGAATCGGATTCTAGAAGCGTTGGGCGATCTACAAGTCTCCCCCTACTTGGTGCGTATATTAGCAAACTATCTCTCGGATAGAAGACTGCTCTATAACACAGATGAGGGACCACAGGAATATAAAATAACAGCGGGTGTATCTCAGGGATCTATATTAGGACCTCTGTTATGGAATATCATGTATGATGGTGTGCTCAAGGGCAATGTACCAGAAGGGATTAGAATCATTGGGTACGCAGATGATTTGGCAATAGTAGCCGTCGCTAAACATCTAGATGACCTGGAGAATATTTGCTCCCAAGCAATCCAGAGCATTAAATGCTGGCTTGATATGGCCGGACTGAAACTCGCTGGACATTAGACGGAGCCAGTTTTAATAAGCACCCGCATGAAAGTTGAACACCTTGATTTGGAAATAGAAGGACAAATAATCAGTTCCAGTCCCTATATTAAATATCTTGGTGTTATACTCGACAACAGGTTGAGCTTCAAGGAACACCTGAAGAAAACGAGTGAAAAAACGGCAAGAGTATGCAAAGTTTTGGCGAGACTGCTACCCAATGTTGGAGGACCCCGGCCCCATATAAGGAAATTCATAACCAGTGTCAACACTCCAATATAATGTATGCAGCTCACATATGGGCAGGAGCCGCACAGTATAAGTCATACATGAGGGGAGTGAACTCAGCGCATAGACTGGCATCACTAAGAGTATGCTGTGCATTTCGAACGGTATCCGAAGGTGCCATACATGTTTTGGGTGGGAGGACACCACTTGATATTGCAGCTAAAGAAAACGCTGTATTGCATAAGGTCTCCCAAGAGAATCGTCGGAGAATGCGGGAACAATTAGAGCTTTCAAGCCTAAGAGAATGGCAACGAAGGTGGGATTCTTCCACCAAAGGAAGATGGACCCACACCATGATACCTGATATAGAAACATGGGTGAAAAGAAAACAAGGCGAGCTGAATTACTACTTGACTCGGCTAATATCAGGACATGGATGCTTCCGGCAATACTTGCAGAAGTATAGGCATGTGAATCACCCATACTGCTTGTATTGTGAAGGCAAAACAGAAAATGCGGAACACCTACTCAAAGAGTGCGTGAGATTCGAGACCGCACGGACGATTTTGGAGAGACACACGAGACGGACAGTTACTCCGGCTGGAGTAATAGAATACATGCTTAGTTCAAAACAGGCATGGTCCGTAACCAATAGTATTCTCTGTGAAATGATGCAGCAGTTGCGACGTGACGAGCGGTAGGTAAACAGGTAAACTCCGTCCCGCCCCGCGATGGAATATCTAAAAGAAAGTTCCGCGGGGATCAACGGGAATATGAACCTGGCGGGAGGTGGTTTTAGTCGGCAAAAACCCGGCATGCCCCTGGATCGGTCTAGAGGTATCTTTTGAAGATTTCCACCTTCCTACCGACACAAAAAAAAAAAAAAACCACTCTTACATCGTTCCAATTTTAGTATATGTTCTGCCGAAGCAAGCTTAAGGTTTAGTAAGAATCCCACGATATTTTAATGCTATAGCGTTTTGTGAAGCAGTGCTGGGGGTTACTATTTGTGTGCTGTTTTTGGTTATTGTTGCATTAGGAGGAATTCCAAGGAAATCGCATTGTAACTTGTACATAGATGTTGGGGCTGGCTCTGTTGCTGTAGTTGTATTCTAAGCTGTTGTTGTAACTGCTGCTGTTGAAGAGGTTGAGGTTGCTGAAGATTTTGCTGTGATTGAGCAGCTGGTTGTTGGAGTTGTTGCTGAATCTGGTGTTGTTGAATGATATTTGAATTTCCTAATTTGGACACCTCTGGCAAAATAGTTGTATTTGAAGAATTTTCATTGTTTTGAATTGGTGTAGGAGGCACTGACGGAGTTCGAGCGGAAGCAGCATTTCCTCGGCCTCTATTTGAGCGGCTTCCTCTACCGCTCCGAGCACCGCCACTACTTATTGCTCGAGGTTTGGGAGTCTTTTTAGGTTGGGTTGGACTGGGCGAATTCGAAGGCGCTGGCATTCGTGCTGCAGAGTATCGAGAGCCCATGGATCCCCGTGGAAGCTTTGCATGTATTGTATTTCGTATTTGTGGAGAAATTACGGCAGTTGGCGGCTGGATGCTACCGAAACCAGAAAAAAACCATTCTTACATATGCCTGCCTATTAACAGATCAATTGAAAAGTCCCCGGCCTGACACATAGATGGCGGCACTAGAATTAAATCCATATGATTTTTAGTTAGCCCTAACCTTCAAAAGACGCGTGTATAAATTTGACAGATGTCGGATCATTAGTTTGTGAATTATAGTATTTTGAGTGAAGCAACTTCTGTTATTGTGAAAAAAATGGATAAAAAGGAATTTCGCGTGTTGATAAAATATTGCTTTTTGAAGGGAAAAAATACAGTTGAAGCAAAAACTTGGCTTGATGACGAGTTTCCAGACACCGCCCCAGGAAAATCAACCATCAAGGATTGGTATGCTAAGTTTAGACGTGGTGAAATGAGCACCGAAGACGGTGAACGCAGCAGACGCCCAAAAGAGCTTGTTACCGACGAAAACATTAGAAAAATCCACAAAATGATTTTGAATGACCCTAAATTGAAATTGAATGAAATAGCAGGCACTCTAAAGATATCAACTGAACGTGTACATTATATCATTCACGAATATTTGGGTATGAGAAAGCTCTGTGCAAAGTGGGTGCCGCGCGAGCTCACTTTTGACCAAAAACAACGACGAGTTGATGATTCGGAGCAGTGTTTGGAGATGATCAAGCGTAATAAATCCGAGTTTTTGCGTCGATATGTGACAACGGATGAAACATGGCTCCATCATTTCATTCCGAAGTCCAATCGACAGTCATCCGAGTGGACTGCACACGATGAACCCGCCCCAAAGCGTGGAAAAACCCAACAATCGGCTGGCAAGGTTATGGCGTCTGTATTTTGGGATGCGCGCGGAATAATTTTCACTGACTATCTTGAAAAAGGAAGGACCATCAACAGCGACTATTACACTGCGTTATTGGGCCGCTTGAAGGACGAAATCGCCGAAAAACGACCGCATTTGAAGAAAAAGAAAGTGCTGCTTCACCAAGACAATGCACCGTGTCACAAGTCAGTGAAAACGATGGCAAAAATCCATGAATTGGGCTTCGAATTGCTTCCGCATACACCGTATTCTCCAGATCTGGCCCCCAGCGACTATTTCCTGTTCTCAGATAAAAAAGAATGCTCGCTGGGAGGAAATTTTCGTCGAATGAAGAGGTGATCGCCGAAACTGAGGCCTATTTTGAAGCAAAGGACAAATCGTACTACAAAAAAGGTATCGAAAAGTTGGAGGGTCGCTATAATCAGTGTATCACCCTCGAAGGGAATTATGTTGAATAAAAAAAAACGAATTTTGCCAAAAAATGTGTTTTACTATGGGAGGCCGGGGACTTTTCAATTGACCTGTTACGGTACCACATTTCACCCTCCCAAATAGAGAAATTAGTGGTTTATGAACGAAAATGTTGCCGGTTTTTCACTGGCTTACAACGCAAAACCAACTCAAATAGATACCATAATAACAACAATCGTTACAATAATGCAGGCATCGAACGATTGGATAAGACGCATCCTAGAACTATCGATAACATTTATAGAAAATCTCCCTAACAATCCCAACCTTATAATAACAGACCTACTATCACCCTCCTCCAATACGGGAACTCACTACCGTAATTGTCTCCAAATCCGAACCCTCTTCACCTCAGGCAGACTGGTTAACGATTTAAACAAGGTTGTGTACCACAACACCGAACTGGCACTCAATCAATTCAAATACAGCAACATCCAACCATTCTCCAAGATTCTAACTTTCAACACACATCCGAATGGCTGTATTATAACGGCGCCTCTCTGACCCCGGGTCGAATCGGAGCAGTAAGCAGACCTTACCATATCAAAGAGGGGCTCTGATATGGCGGACTATAAATTTCCTTATCAGCTTGTGATCATCCAGAGATCTGTAACGACACCATATCCTATCGTAAGCGCCACAAAGAAGAGACGTACTTTGTGGATCCGATAGCAATAAAAAATGTTGGTTCCCATCCATAGACGATGAACCAAGTGTTGATCTCACCGTAGTGGTGCCTGCATACAACGAGGAAAAACGATTGCCGGTGATGCTAGACGAATGCCTTAAATATCTGGAAAATTGAATTCAAATACGAAATTATTGTAGTAAGTGATGGAAGTCAAGATGAAACTGTCAGTAGCCTTGAAGTATTCGAAAAAGTACACATCCCAGAAGTTGCGAGTTCTAGAGCTCGTGGTAAATCGCGGTAAAGGTGGCACTGTGAGGATGGGAATGTTGAGCAGTAGGGGTAAGTTCTTGCTGTTTACCGACGCGGATGAAGTAACAAAATTTGCTGATTATGAGAAATAAGAGGAGAGTATAAAGTCGATTTGCGAAGATTGGGACAATGATGCAGTAGTCATTGGATCTAGAGCAGATTTGGAACAGGAGGCCATTGCGACGAAAACATTCTTTCGAATCTTCCTTATACATGGATTTCACTTGTGGGTCTGGCTATTTGCTACTAAGACAATGCGTGGCACCTAATGTGGATTCAAATTACTTACAAGATCTTCCGCTAGAAAACTTTTTAAGGTCTTACACGTAGAACGTTGAGCCTGTAACGTTGAACTTCTTTTATTGCTGAATTCCTCCGAGTACCGATTGAAGAAGTAGCATTGAATTGGACTGAAAACGAAGGATCCAAGCTTACCCCTTTCTGGTCGTGGCTGCAAATGGCCATCGACTTAGTTTTGATATGATTTCGGTATTTTGTGGGAGCATGGAAGATTAACCAAAAGCCACATTCTTCCTTAAAACTGGTGATCCTGATGATAACTTTCCAAATGTAATTAATAAGATAAAAGTATATTTTATAGTAACTATTAAATATTTTTTTTATATATATATTTTATAGTAACTATTAAATAAATTGGCTCTTCGATAGTATAGTGGTTAGTATATTCGCCTGTCACGCGGGAGACCGGGATCCGGGGGGGGGGGGGGGGGCTCTGGCGCAAGACTAATGACCTTGCCCGGAAAAAACAAATCATTATGGAAAATTTAACAAGCCTCAGGACTTGCTAAATAAGGCCAAGACCGGTCCCCGGTTGTAGTGCCGATGATGATGATTAAATAAATTGATGAAAAAGCAATCCCTAATAACTTATCAAACGATATTTAATGAATGTATTAATAATAACACTATCTGAAACCCCAAGACCCGTGGGAACAAAAATTAATAATCAATATACAAAAAACAATCTCACAAAAAACCCGGTAAGTGTAGGTGTGATGAGCCGACACATAAGGGAACATCTCATCAAGAAAACCCCGGCTCGGCAAAAACAAGACGTAGGGAAAAACGGAAAAAGCGGATATAAACTTCGCTACGTGGAATGTTCGAACGTTATATAAACCAGGTCCGATGCAGACGGTCGTAGAAAACGCGAAACAATATAAAATGTACATCGTCGCGCTTCAGGAAGTCCGACTCCCACATCAAGTAATCGATACCAACGGGTTTACAATGGCGTGTGCAGATACCGATATACAAAACCTCGGAACCGGCTTCATCATAAACAAGAAGATTACGCCCCATGTAAAAGATGTGAAATTTATTAATGACCGAGTGTCGGTGCTAAAAATACAGGGCCCATGGTACAATTATATATTTATAAACGTACACGCCCCAACAGAATCTACGGACGAAGAAACGAAGGACACGTTCTACGAGACCATCGAGGAGGTATTTGATGGGATCTCATCATTCGATGTTAAAAGCCTCCTCAAGGACCTCAACACGAAAATTGGAAAGGAAGATATCTTCCAACCAACTATAGATAAAGAAAGCCTACATGACGTTTCAAATAATAGTGGAATTCGAATTATCACGTTCGCAGCGTCAAAAGGTCTGGTACTGAAAACCACGATGTTTAGGAACCACGATCTATAAAGGAACATGGATATCACCCGACGGCGTAACGCGTAACCAAATAGACCACTCGAATATCCTAGACGTAAAATTATATAGAACCCTGAGAAAGGTTGGGTCGAGGCTAATAACCTTGCCCGGAAAAACAAATTATTATGGACAATTTAACAAGTCTCGGATATGAATCGAATACCGGTGGAGAGACTTGCTAAATAAGGCCAAGACCGGATGCCGGTTCTAGTGCCGATGACGATGATGATGATGATGAAGAAGATTATATAGAGGAGCAGATTGCGACTTCGATCATCTTCTAGTAATGGGCAAAATTAGGAGTCGGGTCGCAGCAAACCTACATGGGCAGTCACGGGAGACGAGCAAAAAGTTCGACATTGATAAACTAAAACACCTGCGCAAAAGGGCTGAATATCAAGACGAACTAACGAATAGATTTAGCATCCTAGAGAATGGGAGTGGTGAGCAAGAGGAAGCCGATAGTGTGGACACTAAATGGACATCGATCAGAGACACAATCAAACTAACAGCCCAAAGGGTATTAGGATTTAAGAAAACAATTAATTCCACACCTTGGTTTGACGATGAGTGCAGGGCGAAGATCGAAGAACGTAAACGCCTCAGAGTGATCCACTTAGAAAGATATGATGAAGTCAACCCAGAAAGATACGCGATCATTCGGAAAGAGACAATAAGGCTTTTCAAACGCAAAAAACGCGAACGAGAGAAGACTCAGATCGAAAAAATTATAGAAAATGCCAGATCAAAGAATATCAGAGGTATGTATGCCGGCATAAACTCAATTAGAAATGGCTACCGAGGGAGAGTCAAAATAATTCGAGACACAAACGGCTGTCGTGACAAGATGGAAGCAGTACTTTGAAAACCGCACCCATCAACCACAAATAACCACACCAGACGTACATACAGCCGAGCCCCAGATCCCAGAGCCCTCTTTCAAAGAAGTTGTAGACGCAATAAATCCATTGAAAAACAACAAGGGTCCCGGAGTTAACTGCATACCGGCAGAGCTTGTGAAGTATGGAGGAGAGGCAACTGCTCGAAACATCCACCAACTCATCAAAACAATATGTGATAAGGAAGTCACTTCGGAAGAATGGAATACCCCAATAGTCGTCCCCATTTTCAAAAAAGACGACAGATCTGACTGTGAAAACTGCAGAGGAATATTATTGCTCCCAACCACATACAAAATACTAACAAATGTCATACTGGCGAGAATCACACCGTACGCAGAAGAAATACTGCGAGACTACCAATGTGGATTCCGTAGGAACAAATGTTCATAATAAGGCAACTGCTGGAAAAGAAGTGAGAATACGGAGAGACGGTTCAGCAACTGTCCGTTAACTTCAAAAAAGGCTTACTCAGTCGCAAGGCAAAGACGTTTTCGGGAATCCCGAAAAAATATCCCGCCCTCATTCAAATTTGCATGAACGATTTAGAATAGAAAACCACCTCTCAAAACCATTTGAAATCCGCGACGGACTAAAACAGAGAGATGGTCTATCACCGTGTTTTTTCAACCTTGTGCTCGAGTATGTCATCAGAAAGGTACAAGACAACAACATGACCGAATCATCTTTGAACGGGGTCACACAAGTGCTCGCATATGCGGTTGATATCGCCGTTTTGGGCGATAATGTAGAAACTGTATGTAAAAACAGTGAAACCATCATGCAAGCGGCAGAAGAGGTTGGCCTACAAATAAATGAAATGAAATGAAGATAAAGCAAAATACAAGATTACGGTGAGAGCACGTGGACCTCGGGGAACACATATAAACGTCAGAGGCAAGATATTTGAAAAAGTTAAAGAATTTAAATATCTGGGAACGATACTGACGGCCAGTAACGAAATGTCGAAGGAAATTAACACAAGACTACACTCCGGCAACGCTAGTTGGCATGCAGTCAGTAAACTACTGAAATCCAAACTGCTATCACGTAACATAAAGCTCCGTGTGTATAGAATCATAATCATACCGATTGCTCTATACGGATGCGAAACATGGGCTCTCACAAATCGGGAGGGAAGAAAACAAATTCCGCGTATTCGAGAATAAAGTTTTAAGAGGTATCTTTGGAGGTGAATATGACGAGGAGGCAGAACAATGGTGGAAACTCCACAACCACGAATTGAAAGAGCTGTATCGCAAGCCTACAATAGTGAGAGTAATCAGGTCGCGAAGATTAAGATGGGCCGGACAGGTGGGCAACGATAGGACCGTACGTAGAATTCTTTACGGTAGACCAACGGGAAAGAGACCGGTAGGACGGCCGCGACGGAGGTGGGAGACCAATCTTAGGTTTGACCTTGAGGGGATCGGATCAGATGGTCAAGCGTGGAAGGAGAGTGCACAGGACAGGGAACGATGGCGGAGTCGAGTCGGTAGAATTGTGGCGGTGCCGCCAAACCCCACGGTACACTTACCTAAAAACCCCCATTACCTCATCCCAAGACGCATAAGTTTTCACCAATGCAATCGCATTAGGCACTTGAAAATGGTTCACACATTAAAGAGATCACACCTATGATCTTTAAGTCCCAGTAAAGAAAACTTACCTTTCATGCATTCTCTTCGCATACCAATTCTCTGTAAGATTTCTTTATTAGCTTATCAGGAATTCCAAACCAATTTCGGCATCTACGTTGCCAGACAAATTCCCCTAGACGAATTCCTGTAAACAAATGATTCGGTTTACATACAATGTAACCTACATGACAGGGATCATAAATATTGCGCCGTCTATTTTCCCAGCCTCGATGTGTGTACAAACTATCTACACACACATCGGCTGGTGACCCCTTTTAGCCAGCAATAAACAACCCAACGCAGATGCAGGTAATTAGCACCATCTGCGTTGAGACTAATGCCTTACCAAAACTAAGTGCAAACAAAAGAGCGCTGTCTACCAGCAGGCATTCTGGCGATACACAAACAATCCAATCACCAAGTATCCCAGACGCATCTACCATTTAATAAGTTGCAACTTGATTACTCAGTTGAACTCACACGTCATAAATCTCTTTTATCCTACATAGTTCTGGATCCGTTTCCCAGTAACCTTCCACATAAATAAAGATCTCTACGATCCTTTTCCCTTTCTTTGTTTCAGATTCGTTATCATGGCTTCGACCCATGAAAAGAACCGACGTACACATATACATGTGTACGATGACGATCTCCTCTATGAGATCCGGTTATCACCACAAGTAAAGTAGATGCATCCAAAGATTCTTTTGACCGCAACTTAATATCGGGGAACACATATAAACGTCAGAGGCAAGATATTTGAAAAAGTTAAAGAATTTAAATATCTGGGAACGATACTGGCGGCCAGTAACGAAATGTCGAAGGAAATTAACACAAGACTACACTCCGGCAACGCTAGTTGGCATGCAGTCAGTAAACTACTGAAATCCAAACTGCTATCACGTAACATAAAGCTCCGTGTGTATAGAATCATAATCATGCCGATTGCTCTATACGGATGCGAAACATGGGCTCTCACAAATCGGGAGGGAAGAAAACAAATTCCGCGTATTCGAGAATAAAGTTTTAAGAGGTATCTTTGGAGGTGAATATGACGAGGAGGCAGAACAATGGTGGAAACTCCACAACCACGAATTGAAAGAGCTGTATCGCAAGCCTACAATAGTGAGAGTAATCAGGTCGCGAAGATTAAGATGGGCCGGACATGTGGCGCGAATGGGCAACGATAGGACCGTACGTAGAATTCTTTACGGTAGACCAACGGGAAAGAGACCGGTAGGACGGCCGCAACGGAGATGGGAGACCAATCTTAGGTTTGACCTTGAGGAGATCGGATCAGATGGTCAAGCGTGGAAGGAGAGTGCACAGGACAGGGGACGATGGCGGAGTCGAGTCGGTAGAGTTGTGGCGGTGCCGCCAAACCCCACGGTACACTTACCTAAAAACCCCCATTACCTCATCCCAAGACGCATAAGTTTTCACCAATGCAATCGCATTAGGCACTTGAAAATGGTTCACACATTAAAGAGATCACACCTATGATCTTTAAGTCCCAGTAAAGAAAACTTACCTTTCATGCATTCTCTTCGCATACCAATTCTCTGTAAGATTTCTTTATTAGCTTATCAGGAATTCCAAACCAATTTCGGCATCTACGTTGCCAGACAAATTCCCCTAGACGAATTCCTGTAAACAAATGATTCGGTTTACATACAATGTAACCTACATGACAGGGATCATAAATATTGCGCCGTCTATTTTCCCAGCCTCGATGTGTGTACAAACTATCTACACACACATCGGCTGGTGACCCCTTTTAGCCAGCAATAAACAACCCAACGCAGATGCAGGTAATTAGCACCATCTGCGTTGAGACTAATGCCTTACCAAAACTAAGTGCAAACAAAAGAGCGCTGTCTACCAGCAGGCATTCTGGCGATACACAAACAATCCAATCACCAAGTATCCCAGACGCATCTACCATTTAATAAGTTGCAACTTGATTACTCAGTTGAACTCACACGTCATAAATCTCTTTTATCCTACATAGTTCTGGATCCGTTTCCCAGTAACCTTCCACATAAATAAAGATCTCTACGATCCTTTTCCCTTTCTTTGTTTCAGATTCGTTATCATGGCTTCGACCCATGAAAAGAACCGACGTACACATATACATGTGTACGATGACGATCTCCTCTATGAGATCCGGTTATCACCACAAGTAAAGTAGATGCATCCAAAGATTCTTTTGACCGCAACTTAATATCGGGGAACACATATAAACGTCAGAGGCAAGATATTTGAAAAAGTTAAAGAATTTAAATATCGGGGAACGATACTGACGGCCAGTAACGAAATGTCGAAGGAAATTAACACAAGACTACACTCCGGCAACGCTAGTTGGCATGCAGTCAGTAAACTACTGAAATCCAAACTGCTATCACGTAACATAAAGCTCCGTGTGTATAGAATCATAATCATGCCGATTGCTCTATACGGATGCGAAACATGGGCTCTCACAAATCGGGAGGGAAGAAAACAAATTCCGCGTATTCGAGAATAAAGTTTTAAGAGGTATCTTTGGAGGTGAATATGACGAGGAGGCAGAACAATGGTGGAAACTCCACAACCACGAATTGAAAGAGCTGTATCGCAAGCCTACAATAGTGAAAGTAATCAGGTCGCGAAGATTAAGATGGGCCGGACAGGTGGCGCGAATGGGCAACGATAGGACCGTACGTAGAATTCTTTACGGTAGACCAACGGGAAAGAGACCGGTAGGACGGCCGCGACGGAGATGGGAGACCAATCTTAGGTTTGACCTTGAGGAGATCGGATCAGATGGTCACGCGTGGAAGGAGAGTGCACAGGACAGGGAACGATGGCGGAGTCGAGTCGGTAGAGTTGTGGCGGTGCCGCCAAACCCCACGGTACACTTACCTAAAAACCCCTATTACCTCATCCCAAGACGCATAAGTTTTCACCAATGCAATCGCATTAGGCACTTGAAAATGGTTCACACATTAAAGAGATCACACCTATGATCTTTAAGTCCCAGTAAAGAAAACTTACCTTTCATGCATTCTCTTCGCATACCAATTCTCTGTAAGATTTTTTTATTAGCTTATCAGGAATTCCAAACCAATTTCGGCATCTACGTTGCCAGACAAATTCCCCTAAACGAATTCCTGTAAACAAATGATTCGGTTTACATACAATGTAACCTACATGACAGGGATCATAAATATTGCGCCGTCTATTTTCCCAGCCTCGATGTGTGTACAAACTATCTACACACACATCGGCTGGTGACCCCTTTTAGCCAGCAATAAACAACCCAACGCAGATGCAGGTAATTAGCACCATCTGCGTTGAGACTAATGCCTTACCAAAGCACTAAGTGCAAACAAAAGAGCGCTGTCTACCAGCAGGCATTCTGGCGATACACAAACAATCCAATCACCAAGTATCCCAGACGCATCTACCATTTAATGAGTTGCAACTTGATTACTCAGTTGAACTCACACGTCATAAATCTCTTTTATCCTACATAGTTCTGGATCCGTTTCCCAGTAACCTTCCACATAAATAAAGATCTCTACGATCCTTTTCCCTTTCTTTGTTTCAGATTCGTTATCATGGCTTCGACCCATGAAAAGAACCGACGTACACATATACATGTGTACGATGACGATCTCCTCTATGAGATCCGGTTATCACCACAAGTAAAGTAGATGCATCCAAAGATTCTTTTGACCGCAACTTAATATCGCTAAGTCTCATTACAACCATCAAACGGTGCGCACCTCCTCGCGATAATGTGTCGAGTCTAGTGAATCAAGAGTCGCGTTCTACAAAAATGTATGTGATTAGCGTAGTGTTCCGTATAGATCAATTAAATTAAACTAACACCTCGCAACGAATCACTCCTCAAGTGCATACAAAATTGTCTCAAGTTATCAACTGTTCTTAAACGTTAACGCCTATTTATTTTGTTATAAGTAATAATTCCCTCCTCCGGTTGCTCAGTGCAAAGTTCTTGAAGATAAATAACAATAAAGAAAAAATCATTCGAACATTAAATCTGGGCGTTTTATTTGTGGGTTTTCCTCTTCTTGGTGAATGTTGCTTATATATCCTGTGCCTCTCCAGTGTTTCATCCGTGAACAGTGTCTGAATTCTGGTTTTCATTTGGTGGAACCTTACAGTGACGATGGCGGAAGGAAGTGAATCAGCGTCGTACGCCGGCGCACCATACTCCCCCGCCACAGGGTATGAACTTCCGGGTTCCTACAGGCCAATAAATATATAAATAGAGAGATAAAAGATCAACGCCACGAACTCTGGGTCAGTTAAAAGCAATTATACGAGCAAAAACTGTAGTGATAACGGAGAACACGTGCCGAGCAGTTCTCAGATATTTTGTGTTGCGTTTGGAACGCCAACAACGTAATGGAACATATTTAGACGATATACTGGTAATAGAAAAAGTACCCTAGCATCGTAAAACTTGATTCATTCAACCTATTCATTATTGTATTAAGGAATTTGTGTTTAGAAAAATACGTTAGGACAACCTGGAATTTTTCCTGGACCCTATTGACCCCAATTCTATTTCTGCTCCTTATAAAAAAGCATCATCATGGGCATTACAACCGGGATCTGGTCTTAGCCTTGTTTAACAAGTCTGAGGCTTGTTAAATTTTCCATAATAATTTGTTTTTCCGGGCAAGGTTATTAGAAAAACAAAAAAGCATGCCGCTATTGTATTCGGTTTTGTCGACAATAGGTGATTGGTTTCTCCATTATCATACTATCGTCCAGTTAACACGTCAGCGTCCAGTCAGCTGTTGCAATCATCTTGACTGAATTCAGATCTGAAAACAAAAAATCCCATAATGGTCATATGCCAATTCCTTTGATTTCACGAATCAGCGGATCGAGAGTGCCACAGCTTATGATAAACGACCAGGTCATCAAACGTCTTAGTTAATTACAACCTGATCTTAATGTTAATAAACCTGGCTGCTTAGACTTTCGGCTAAATAACTTCTTTTTTTTTTTAAACGGCTAATATTATGGAGAGTATTTCTTCCATATTTGGGAAACCAGCGAACAAATCAATAATCGCTACTTCTGAAGTAAAACAGCAAGTTGAGTTTTTTTTCGCTAACGCGACACGTTGGTCTTTTCATATACCTGTGTGTCAGCATGAAAATCAGAATATGAAATAAATAAATTTTATCTAATAAATATAATTTAACATTAAGAGCGTTGACAATATTCCACAAAATTCAATGGCACAGCACACTTCGTCCGAATAATTAACCTGATAGCACTGAGCTCGAGTACGGTAGAACTTCTTACAATTTCCTTCAATATTCAATTTACATTCAAATGAAATTAAACTAGACTAAAATTTTATGGAAACTGATTTTCCGACATTGCTGTGCATCAATTCTTGGACTACAATACTATTCGATCGGGGAATACTTGGCAAATAATGTGAAATCAAATTACCTAATCTAGTTGAAGAACTGTATCACATTAGGGTTCTTACAACGCATTTTTGTAATCAACCACCACATCCCACATGTGACCCAATTTAATTTGGGGGCATATTTCCTACTTATTACCACATTATCTATAACGTATTTCTGTTCGCCGATGACTAATCGAACTGCAAATTTGAATCAATTCCATGCCAAAGTTAAATTCGTCATCAAGCGTCAAGCATCAACACTAGATAATATAATAGCAGCATATTTTGCGAATCAAGCGAAAAAACAATTTCCTTACGCAACACCTTTAAGACGCCGGCCACTGTCGATATACCTGTAAAAAGTAGCTAAAACCCTAAGTTTTATATATGAAGCACTTTTGATGCACTGTAAACCAGTTTTCCAGCACGTCGTGGCAACTGCACGACACTTTTGTTTATCTAAAAAAGTGAGAAACAATATTGTATACGATGTACACCAAGATATGAATCATTGCACTCCTAAAAACTCCTCGTTGGCAATTTGAGGTGTTTGGGTGACCAGACAACTTATCAGTTCCATTAGAACGGCGTAAAATTACTTTTACCCTCCGTCGCCCGATGTTACCTCAACTAAGCAACACATAACAAACAACATGACCGTGGGAATGGCACTTTTCCGTTAGTTTTGCAGTATTTCCCAAAGAAAATTGAATAATTGTCAGGATTGCGTTCCTGGATAACACTTGATAGGGTCAGAAAGGAGGACCATGGAGATATAGAAGTCCATGGCCTGAACAACAAATACATCAAATGAATTTAAATGTACAGCAATCAGCCCGAATTTATAAAAAAATTCCAAAAGGAATCCATAAAAATACCTTTACGTAGAGCATCTCTTCACTTGTCATTGCTGCTGGTGGTGCTGATGCTGGTGCTGGCACTAGTGGTGGTGGTCGTCGTGGTGCTGCTGATCGAAGTCGTGCGGCTCTGCAGCTATTTTATGTTGGCTTTGGTTAAAAATTTTGAATAGTTGTTTGTAGAATAGGAGGACTTGGATATTTAAATCCGATTAATAAATTTCACTGATCATTCATTAGAGCACTCATATTATTTAAACGAAAAGTTTATCGGTTATTGATAGTGGTAAAGAAAAATAACAACAAAAATATTCTACACGATGAATTTCCTGATGTCGACCAATAGAGAAGAAAATGAAAAAACTTATTCTCCCCTTTCCGTTTTGTCAGTACTTCTTGATTCTGACAGGTGAAATAATGATGTTTTGACGTCGACTTTTATGGTAGTGGTTGCGAGCTTAAGACCTTTGGCAAAATAATACGAATGCTTGGGAGCTTTGCAACATTCTTCATGTTTTGTTTTGCTTTTCGAATTCGACTCCTCAAATTGGTGAGAAACATTTTGATTTCAGTGCAATATTTTGGTGGGTTCATATAGTGGTGAAAAATATCTTAATTCAGTTTGTGACAGACGTTGGCAGACAAATATTTTTATTTTCACTACTCTAGTAGTCAAATAATTTTCAGAAACTATTAACTTTGATGCTGATTATAATATCGTTATAAATAAAATACAGAAAAAGAGAAGGGGCTAGATTCCTTTCTCATCTAAGCAGAGGAGCTGTGTTTGGTGCTATTTTGGGGACGAAACCCCAAACATTCCACTCCTAGAGACTGAATATTTAGTAGGCACATGAATGTGACCCATTGCCAATGTAAGACCAATGAGTAAGCTGCAGTATTTGTTAGAATGCAATAAAAAAGATTACTATTATTATTACTACAACTTGGTTTACATTTCTCAGTAGAACATGTTTAGCAACATTAATTAGAACTTCAGCTGTGCACAATTAGAAGCGCAAAAAGGACGATGCTTGCGAATTTTTTTAAAGGCGATTACATGAATTATCATGTAAGCGCAAGGCTAATGACCTTGCTCGAAAAAATAAATTATTATGAAAAATTTAACACGCCTCGAGACTTGCTAAATAAGGCAGGATCCCGGTTGTAGTGCGGATGATGATGATGACATGAATTATCGGATTGGGTTTATTTTATTTGAAAGTATTCCCTTGGAAATAGTATACTGGTTAGTATACCCGCCTGTCACGCGGGAGACCGGGGTTCGATTCCTCGTCGGGGAGCCTCTGGCGCAAGACTAATGACCTTGCCCGGAAAAAAACAAATCATTATGGAAAATTTAACAAGCCTCAGGACTTGCTAAATAAGGCCAAGACCGGTTCTAGGTTGTAGTGCCGATGATGATGATGATTCCCTTGCAAAATATGTTTAGGGTCTTCATTACTTTTTAAATTTTCAGAGCATTGATGCCCTATATCCCGTTCATGTCTGAATTAATTGGGGCGTGGCAAAAAATTGTTTGGACCTTAGTACGAACTGATATCAATTTCAAAGTGCTATGTATCTTGGTTTATCCGTTATGAAATGTTGCCTATAGGCAACATTGGGCAATTGTAAAATAATTACAAAATTGTCTGAAAAGTTTTTTTTAATACGAAATCTTATCTTTCTAACGCCATCTAGCGTGACTCGATAGCACTTATACGACGCGAGATACTGACTACTAAAGCCATATATTGGAGAAATTTATTATTATTATTATTTATTATTATTTATTGGCCTGTAGGAACACGAAAGTTCATGACGACACCGACTCGACTCCGCCATCGTTCCCTGTCCTGTGCACTCTCGTCCACGCTTGACCATCCGATCCGATCTCCTCGAGGTTAAACCTAACATTGTCCTCCCATCTCCGTTGCGGCCGTCCTGTAGGCAGTGGTGTTTTGGGAGGGGAACGCGGTGGAATGACGTTCCCTTACCTTTTTTCAGAATCGGAACGCGTGCCAGTACTTTTTTAGTAGAAATTTTTTTTTTGCGAATTCTTGAACCAACCGAATGGCCACCTGAATTTAATTTGGAATTTGGAGAAAAGGAAGTAGAATCTCTCTGCCAACGCTTTAATTTACCCTTGGGGAAAACATTAAATGGCTTTAGAGATTACTTGGCTTGTGGTGGTCGTAACATTTCAGACGATTTGGAACCTTTAAAAAAATATTCTAAAATTATAGCCTGTAGTTCTTCAGAATGCGAGCGTGGTTTTAGCAGCATGAATTTAATTGTAACGGAAAGAAGATCACGCATTTTAATTGCTCGTGTTGCAAATTTATTGTTTATTAAGCTTCATGGACCATCCTTGGAATTTTGGAATCCAATTTTCTACGTAAAAACCTGGTTGCATTCTCATCGATCCGCTACTCACCAGCAAACTAAAATTTTCACTGTTTTTACTTACAGTTTCTAGATTATCGCCCAAAACGACGATGTCATCCGCATATGCGAGCACTTGTGTGACCCCGTTCAAAGATGATCCGGTCATGTTGTCGTCTTGTACCTTTCTGATGACATACTCGAGCACAAGGTTAAAAAGGCATGATAAGAGGCCGCCCCCTGTTCTAGTCCATCGCGAATTTCAAATGGTTCTGAGAGGTGGTTTTCTATTCTAACTCGCCCTTTGTTTTCGTTCATGCAAATTTGAATGAGGGCGGCATATTTTTCCGGGATTCTCGGCTCAACTACAATATGGTAGACTCTTTGCCTTGCGACTGAGTCAGGCTTTTTTGAAGTCAACGAACAGTTGGTGAACCGTCTCTCCGTATTCCCACTTCTTTTCCAGTAGTTGCCTTATTGTGAACATTTGGTCGCTTGTTGACCGGCTCCTACGGAATCCGTATTGGTAGTCTCCCAATATTTCTTCTGCGTACAGTGTGATTCTCGCCAGTATGACATTTGTTAGTATTTTGTATGTGGTTGGGGGCAATGATATTCCTCTGTAATTTTCGCAGTCAGATCTGTCACCTTTTTTGAAAATGGGGACGACTATTGAGATTTTCAGTTCTACCGGAATGACTTCCTTATCCCATATTGTTTTAATCAATTGGAGGATCTTTCGAGCGGTTGCCTCTCCTCCATGCGCCACAAACTCTGCCGGTATGCAGTCGCCTCCGGGAGCCTTGTTGTTTTTCAATCGGTTTATTGCGTCTACAACTTCGTCGAAAGATGGCTCTTTGAGCCGAGGCTCGGCTGTATGTACGTCTGGTGCGACTGTTTGTGGTTGATGGGTGCGCACATTGAGCAGGTTTTCAAAGTACTGCTTCCATCTTGTCACGATATTGTTTGTTTCTGTCACCAGACAGCCGCTTGTGTCTCGGATTATTTTGGCTCTCCCTTGGTAGCCATTTCTAATTGAATTTATGCTAGCATACGTACTTCTGATATTCTTTCCTCTGTCATTTTCTAGGATTTTTTCGATCCGAGTCTTCTCCCATTCGCGTTTTTTTTTTTTTGCATTTGAAGAGTCTCATTGTCTCTTCCCTAATCGTCGCGTATCTTTCTGCGTTGACTTCATCATATCTTTGTAAGTGGATCACTCCGAGGCATTTACGTTCTTCGATCTTCGCCCTGCACTCATCGCCAAACCAAGGTTTAGACTTAATTGTTTTCTTAAGTCCTAATACCTTTTGGGCTGTTTGTTTGATTGTGTCTCTGATCGATGCCCATTTAGTGCCCGGATTATTGGTTTCCTCTTCCCCACTACTCCCATTCTCTAGGATGCTAAATCTATTCAAATAGTTAGTAAACCGTCTCTCCGTATTCCCACTTCTTTTCCAGCAGTTGCCTTATTGTGAAGATCTGGTCCCTCGTTGACCGGTTCCTACAGAATCCGCATTGGTAGTCTCCCAGTATTTCTCCTGCGTACGGTGTGATTCTCGCCAGTATGACATTTGTTAGTATTTTGTATGTGGTCGGGAGCAATGCTATTCCTCTGAAGTTTTCGCAGTCAGATCTGTAGCCGGTTTTGAAAATGGGGACGACTATTGAGGTTTTCCATTCTTCCGGAATGACTTCCTTATCCCATATTGTTTTGATGAGTTGGTGGATGTTTCTAGCAGTTGCCTTTCTTCCATGCTTCACAAGCTCTGCCGGTATTCAGTCGACTCCGGGAGCCTTGTTGTTTTTCAATCGGTTTATTGCGTCTACAACTTCTTTGAAAGAGGGCTCTGGGATCTGAGGCTCGGTGGTATGTACGTATGGTGCGTTTATTTGGGGTTGAAGTAGTCGCGCCTCAAGAAAGGGAGTTAGGATAGGCGTCGGATTTACGTTTGTAATTTATAAAATGGAAGAAAGATGTGGGCTCAATGATCAAGTTGTATTGTGTTTTTGTGAGGTAGTTGGAGTAGAGGGAGTTGTAGAGGTCGGAAAATGTAACCGAGATAGTTGGAGTAGTTTTGGAAGGAACGCGTTTTGAGGAAAATGTTCCACAAGTTATTTCTCTTGTTCCGAAGAGTGGGGAGTGTGCGGTTGCACCATGACGGCGATGAAACCGATGACCTGTGACGAGAATAGGGGACATATAGGGCGATAGCGAAGTAGATCTCCTTATAGAGATTGGCAGTAGCTTCTTCTACCCCCAGATTATCAAAGCGAACCGCGGTCTTGCTAAGATGCTCATTTAGAAGGCGGAAATTTGCTTTGTGGCATCGATTTTCGACGATTTGAAAAACCTTGGGTCAGCCAATGGCATGTTTCTTGGTAAATCAAGAACATTCGGATCTATAAGAGTTGAAGGCATTGGATGCCCAATCTGCGGTACTATTCAAAATTTAATGGATTTCTCATATTTAGTGGCCCGCGATCGCAATGTTGCCCGGGTCGAATGTGTAACCGTCGTAAAGGTCTTGTCGATTCCTGAGACGTAAACAATGGACGGCCTTTTGACGAGTTTTAGACGATCCGATGCTTCCTGCGTTATGAAATGCACTTGAGAACCTGCATCCAAAAATATGCGGCATAGCTTTCTCCTGCCTTGACTATTAACAATGTCAACTAGGGCAGTGGCTAACACTCCATGAGTTGCGGTTTGAGCCTGCCAGCTCATGTCGTCAACTGCGAAATGTGACGCAACCGTATTTAGCCTATTTGTCTTTTCAAAATGTAACAAAGCATGGTGACGTTGATTGCACTTATTGCTTGGCTGCGCCTTACAGCTCGACACTCGATGTCCTTCCCTTAGACGTTGTATGCACCACTGGCTGATCTTGGCGGCTTCGAAACGCACTTGCGGAGTTAGCGACGTAAATCTGTCACAAGTGTAGATTTGATGACTTGTGGCATTGCAGAGAACACAACTCCGAGTCGCAGCCACGAATGTCTGTTACAATCTCCGGTTGCGACGAGTAAAGGAACTTTCCGATGGTGAGCTAGAACTGGGTTTTGCTCGAGCACCTTCTACTTGAGCTCTTCTTTTCATAAAATCGACAACGTTTTTTAGGTGGGTTCAGCTATACTGCTGCTACAGTCTTCCCATCGTTCCCGGGAGGAGGGATTACGTTTCTCACGAAGGATTACGATTAATATGGCGTCCCAAGACTCAACAGGTTCTTTTAGAGCTTGGAGTGCGCGCAAATGCTTCTGTAAATTGTCCACGAAAGATTGAAAAGAGAAATCCTTAGTTATTGAAGGCATATCGATAATAGTCTTAATGTGACTATCGTGGGTGCTTTTGCGATTATCGTACCTCTCTTTCAAGAGCTCCCAAGCGACCTAGTAATTTGCATCAGAGGATTCGATGGATGCGATAACCTCAGCCGCTACCCCCTTCAGGCAGCCCTTCAGATAAAATAGTTTCTTGACCGGCGCGATTTTGATGTCCTGGTGGACCAAAGCATTGAACAGATCCTAGAATCCTAGAATCATACGAACCTTCAAACGACGGCAACGATATGGTTGGCAACTGGGAGGTGTGAAGGTTTTCGATTAGATTATGGGACCATTTTGAGATTAATTGTTGACTTAGGCTTTCCATGTCTTGTGCCTTATCCACCGTTGGTTTTGGGCTTTCTGACACGCCAGGGGAACCGGAAAGGGATGAAAATGGGGATTTCGATGGAACAGGAGGAGGACCGAGAGAGTCGCGGTCGTGGGTGATAGCCTTGTTATCAACTTCGGCCGCATCTCTTGGCTCAGTCAATACAACAGATTCCGGAACAGACTTTCTTGTGTGGTCGGCGAAAAGCCCTGCAGCAATACCATACGCCTTGTAGTATGATTCCTCAAAGGCGGTGGTATGTTCAGAAACTTCCTCAAAAGTCTCTAGCAAGCCTTCCAGAGCTTCCTGACACGACAAAAATTTCTCACGAATCCCTTCCATGTCCGAGAACCGCTTTTCGAGCGGGAGAAAATCAGTCTCGGGGTTGAATTTGTCTAAGAAATTTATGCAGGTAGTTATCGTTTATGCAGTTTAGGATCGTTTGGCACCAGCCCGCTTGCTGATTAATGCCTTGATTTGATCTTCGGCCATTCTTTAAAATTGATACCGCGACACGATAATGGAACCACAGATTATGCACGAGTAGAAGGAACTTTTTGGAGTAGTTAGAGAGGAAAACACAGGAAGGGGAAATAGACACACTGACACTAATTTGTGGGAACGGGGTTTGTGGTAATTTAAAAAGCATTAAATTTACGAATATATTTGTAGTATAGCCCTTTAAAACCTTAGCACTAAGTGATTCACCTGAAGTTGTTGGCTTTGGCTTGGTTCTGGCCAAACGCTTCGGTCCTACGATGGTTGCAATTCTCTGGATCCCGATGTTCGTCCTTCTGGTTGGCAGTGGTAGCAGGATTGTTTCCAACGTTGTTTTTAAACAATTAGTTTTTTCACACGCACACGCACTGATTCACGTGTTTTCCGCGTCACGTGTTTTTTTTTTTTTACAAGATCCGGCTCGAAGGATCAATGTTTTATGCGATTAGTTTATCGCACGTATTTTTATTTCAAAAGAACACGGCGACAAGAAAATAACGACACACGTTCGATTTACAAATAATAATTTAATAATTTTATTTAATATGAATATAAATTCCAAATATTGGCAACGAACAGCGATTAGGTCTAGAGACCGACAAACGACACGAAAAATTAGTGGACTGTAGTTGTACAAAATAAAGAGGCGATAGATCGAGCGTACGAGCGTACGAACGAGATTACGAACGAGATTATGAGCGAGAGTATGAGCGAGTTTTTTTTTTTTTTTCAAAACTGTATTTATTGACCATAATTAGAATTTGTAGATTTAAGTAATACAGTGACTTAAAATTAATTTCGTAACAATTGCTTACATGTAATTATTATAATAATATATACATTTTCCAAACAATATTTTATGAGATACAAGATAGATGCGTGTTTATAAATTTAGTAGTTTTGTCTTCCTGGAAAAGGTCAGAAAACCAGGAATTTGTTTTTTCAACTTTACTTAATCTAAACTTAATCCTAATTATATAAATAACTTAACCTAATTTAGCCTGATTACAGTATGATTTTCCTAAAGCCATAAATAATGTTTTATAATTAATGGGATATATGAATTAAAGGATGTGGAGTGAGGTCAGTTATGGGTTTGAGGAAGAGTATTTCTTTCCAGTTGTTCGTTGGAAAAACGTAGGATGTTGGAAAATGGTTGGACATTACAGTATTTGAACTGGTTAGGGGTAACTTCGGTGTTGTGGTATATGATCTCATTTGAATCATTTACCAGTCTGCCTGAGGCGAAGATAGCTCTGGTGTGGAGACAGTTGGGATAGTTAGTTCTGATATCTAGAGGGTTCGCTACAAGCGATGTTATTATGGGATTGGGATTATTTTGTAGGTTTTCGATAAATTTGATAGACAGCTCGAGGAATCGTCTATCGAGGCGCTCAATACCAGCGGTGTTGTAGAGTTCGACGTTACTATAATACTTATAGGAGTTAGGACGACGATGTAACCCAGAGACATACCTAAAGCATTTTCTTTCGAATGCTCGCAACCTCTCCATTTGGGAGGGAGTGATATGGTACCACAATGGGCTCGCGTACGTGAGTGTGGGTCTGATAATTTGTTTGTAAATGAGCAGTTTGACTTTGTGAGAGAGACTATTAGGTTTCCACATTACTCTTCTACAGAGATTAAGCTGAATTGTGGCTTTTTGAAGGGAATTTTTAATGTGGGAGGAAAAAGACCAGTTATTAGAAAAAGTGATTCCCAGATATTTTAGGATTTTGGAGGGTTTTATCAGAGTATTGTTTAGGTTAAGTTTAATTTTGTTGTGGCAGCGTCTAGTGTTGTTTGTACAGTGCTCGTGTTTGCCTTTGAACACTATGAGCTGCATTTTATTTGGGTTAAGGTGAATTTTCCATTTATTGAAATATGTTGTTATAGTAGCGAGCTTAGGGTTCGCTGGATTAATTATTTGTAAATAAATAAGAGCCGTTAAATCGATTCTGAATTAATGTGACATTTTATTAGGCCGTTAATAACAGTCGTTACTTTTTACCGTACACTTAACGTTTTCTTTACTTATCGCTTCCGTAATTATCGCGTATTTTACTGCTTACTTATTACTTATTACTACCACAATTATCGCTTGCTTCACGTTCTACTTCTTACTCATTCTTCCGCTCTGCGTGAGACGTATTTATGCCATTTTTCCTCATTCTGATTTGGTGTATCGTTTACGTCCGTTCCATAGTCTTGAATGTTCTATTCCAGTTTTCCAGTACTTCCTAAAATAATCTAGTACTTTGTTTCGGACTTTCTCGAAGATTCCAGTACTGATTGTCATATGCGTCACACTACCCTCCGCCTAGATTAGTTCGTCCCGAACTAAGTTCACTGATCTCCTGGGTTAACAAAAGTCGCCAGTCGGTCACGATGTACCGCTTTCATCTTGGCGTTCGGTCTTCGCTGAATCCTATAGACAACATCGTTAATTCCTGTCAGAATCTTATACAGTCCTTCCCAATGTTGCTGCAACTTCGGAGACCTTCCTTTTTGCCGATGAGGGTTATAAAGCCATACGTTATCGCCAGCATTAAATCCGGATGCGTTGGCTCGAACGTCGTATCCTGTCACTTGATACCTTGATTTACCAAATGACGAATCTCATCGAGGCGATTTCTCCATTCGGCTACGTAGTTTTCGGTCTTGTCTATGGCGTCTGGAGGTATTCCGAATCGCAAATCGGCTGGTAATCGTATCTCCCGTCCAAATATAATTTTTGCTGGAGAATGGCCCGTCGTATCGTGATTAGCCGATCTATAGCTCATGAGAAAGGTTTGTACATATTTGTCCCAATCTCTTTGGTGATCACTAACGACCTTCGATAAGTACTCTTTCATTGTTCGGTTGAACCTTTCGACCATTCCGTCTGACTGTGGATGTAAGGGTGTGGTTCTGGTTTTCCTTACGCCCACTGCCGCACAGATGCCTTGAAATATCTGGGATTCAAAATTTCGGCATTGATCGGAATGAAGCTCACAGGGAACTCCATATCTGCTGATCCAATTATTGATTAGCTGCTCAATGACGGTTGTTGCTTCTTGGTTTGGAATTGGAAGGACTTCTACCCACTTGCTGAAGTAATCCATGATAACTAACATGTATTTGTTGTTGTCGTTTGTTTTTGGGAATGGTCCTGAGATATCAATCGCAATTCGCTCGAAAGGGGCACCCACGTTGTACTGCTTCATAGCGCTCCTTGGTTTTGCCGTTGGTCCTTTGGTCGCAGTGCAAGTTGTGCACTTCCTACACCAAGACTCGACGTCATCTCTCATGTGAAGCCAGTAAAAACGAGATCGTAATTTTGAAAGTGTCTTATTAACTTCCAAATGTCCACCGGAGGCCCCGTCGTGCATTTCTGTTAGAACATCTTTCACTTTTGATGGTGGGACTAGAATCAGCATTCGATGGGATTTTCTGTCCGCGGCTTCCCATTAACGCTTAAGAATACCATCTTCCACCAGCAAGGAATTCCATTGTGCCCAATATGCCTTAAATGTTCCACTCTTGTCGGAAATATTGTTCCAAGTTGGCCGCTAGTTCTTTTCTTTGTATTCCAGAATTAGCGACATATCTTCATCCTGAAGTTGAGCTGCCCGTATAGCATCATTCGTCCATCCATCTAGTACTTCTACTTGTACATTTCGCAGGTCGTACGCCTCTTCTTTCTCTTCCGCTTTATGACAATGTTCAAAATCTGGCTTACATGGCCTTCTTGATAGAGCATCAGCGTTATTATGCACCTTCCCTTGCTGAATTGAGCCTATCATTGATACGAGTGCACATTCTGCGGTTAACTCTCCTTTTCTTATTGCGACCGGCTCTTGGGACACATTTAATACTCTGACAGGTACAATGTGTTTCTTCACCTCAGGTTGTTCCGTTGATAGTCTCCTTTTATGACAAGCGCATGAACAACAATTCTCACTCGATGTTTCATTCATTCGCCGACGTTTCCTACAGTCAACAGAGATGTGGCCGACTCCGCCGCATGTCCAGCACTTCATAACAGGTCTCGGGGTTCACCGTTGTACATGCCCGATTCTTTGGCAGGAATATTCCTGGACGGACGTTTCTCGGACTCTATATGTACTCCTGGTAGCCAGTTTAGCAGATTCATATGCCAATGCGAACGCCAGTATTTCATTAGTCGTCTTCTTTCCCGCTAAACGAACGGCCTGTTGCAAGTCCCGATCTTGGAGTGCGTTTATAAATGCATCCATAGCTACCTCGTTCAGAAATTTCTTAGTCATATTTGAATAAGACAAGTTTGCCAATCGCTCAATGTCTGCCTGCAACTGTTGAAGATTTTCTCCAGGTTTCTGCGTTCTGCTCCGCAGTTGCATGCGGTAGACCTGCTGCATGTGGTTGTCTCCATACCTAGCTTCAAGGCCGTCTCTTATCGCTTGGAAATCTGTTTGCTTCTCTGCTGGTATGGTTTGTAGCAATTCTGCAGCCGCCCCGCGGAGAGACAAGATCAGTGATGTTGACTTTTGCTCATCCGACCGCTTATTATAATTGCCCGCAGCGTCAAACTGACGTATAAATACGGAGAAGGGTCCCGTTCCATCGAAGGTTGGCGGTTGCATCCTTGTATCTTTGTAGTCATGTTGATTGCCTGGCGATGTCTTATTTCTCTCAACACACTCAAGTCTCTTTTCGATTCGTGTTATTTCATCGGTGACTTTCTTGAATTCAGCTTCGTTTTTTAGATCTAGATTTTGTACATCGTTTCGAATTTCTTCCTTAAAGTGTTGAAAATTACATTTCATCCACTGCGTTTGGGCATCCAACTTTGCTTTAACATCTGCAGCTTGCGTATCCAATTTTGAGTTAATATCTGTTGCTTGCGCGTCGAATTTTATCATCATCATCCTGAGCATCTCCGAAATGTCCAACTGTGGCGAACTCTTCTCCGTTACATTGGCACCACCTTGACTCGCTGTTTCTTCTCCATCCGGGCAGTCTGGCGCAATCGCAAAAACATATGTGTCCTCTTCCTCCATTGCTGCTTGCAGACGCTGTCGAAGAATTTGCTTCTGTCCTCTGCTATCCGGATTCCGGTCCTCAAGTTCCTTCTTCAACTCAAGAACGCGAAGATCCTCCAAATGTCGATCTGACATCGTCACAACACACTTTCACACACTTATTCACTTAAACAATAATTAATCCCACTTCTGACACCAATTGTAGCGAGCTTAGGGTTCGCTGGATTAATTATTTGTAAATAAATAAGAGCCGTTAAATCGATTCTGAATTAATGTGACATTTTATCAGGCCGTTAATAACAGTCGTTACTTTTTACCGTACACTTAACGTTTTCTTTACTTATCGCTTCCGTAATTATCGCGTATTTTACTGCTTACTTATTACTTATTACTACCACACTTATCGCTTGCTTCACGTTCTACTTCTTACTCATTCTTCCGCTCTGCGTGCGACGTATTTATACCGTTTTTCCTCATTCTGATTTGGTGTATCGTTTCCGCCCGTTCCATAGTCTTGAATGTTCTATTCCAGTTTTCCAGTACTTCCTAATATAATTAAATAATTCCAGTACTGATTGTCATATACGTCACATTATGTTAGGGAGGAAGTTGTTAATGCCGTTTCTTGCAGCCTTAACAAATTTGCTGCTAGAGTAAATTAATGTATCATCAGCATAATTCAGCATCACAACATTAGGAGATATGGGTTGAGGAATATCCGCAGTATATAACAGATATAAAATTGGCCCTAAAATAGAGCCATGAAGAACACCCGCTGTTATGTTGCGGGTTTCTGAGACGGAAGAATTTATTCTCACAACGAATTTTCTGTCAGAAAGATAAGAGGCTAAGAGCTTTGTTGTGTGAGAGTTTTAGAGAAGCCCTGAGATCCAGTCGCAATCAAACGCCTTAGAAATATCGGGAGATATACACACAGTAGGGCTTTGGTTTTGGAGACCAGTTGTAACATCGTGTGTAAGTTTTAGTAGAACATGACATGTGGATTGTCGCCCAGTTCTCTGGGAAGTGCGATGCATTAATTATATGATTAAGAAGAATGAGTATGAGCGAGGCTGGTGAGTTCGTTTTATATCTGCAACTTAACGAAGAGTCCTTTGATGAACGGAAGTAGGCGGTGCCATCATGGCCACGTGGCTGCATAATAGAAATTGCAGAACGATAAATGGACGAACTGATTGATTGATTTTAATTTAAATAATAAAATAAAAAAAAATTGATGTGCGTACCATCCAACAAATACGCTTAAGTACTTAAATTTCATCTTTTACCCGAAAAAGCAATGAAACGAAATTACTCTCAATATCAGTTTTCTCAAAGCTTAAGTTAAAGATATGTATGCGCAAAACAAAAGATGATTTAAAAGAACTAGATAACGGCTTACAATAATGTTAACTAATCAGAAACAAAGCACTTTTGATAGCTGGTTGGTTTGTTTACACTTTTAGTTATGCTTCTATAATTTATTTGTATATTTACGGATAAATTTTATCCCATTAAATTGAGGAACAAATATTTCTCCAAAAAATTACAACTTTAACTAAAAAAAATTATTCAAACGATTTACTTAAGCGTCAACGCACACAAATGTTTTTTGGTATGCTAATTTTAAATTTAAATTTTACTCGGAGGGAGCTTGCACCAGGGAAAAAAATGACAAAAATTTTGAAAAATAAAGGAAAGCGGAAACCTGGAGTTCGGCGGTGTCTGCGTAGCTGTTGTTCGGATGACCTGTGTTGGTAGGGAATCCAAGTTTCCTGCACTCCGCGGTGTTGGGATTGTTTCGGACTAGGTATAGTTTTGCTTTCGGCCATCGGTTAATTTCTGCATTTCTTCGATAGCACCCTGATCCTTCTGATGCGGGGATCGTTAAAGTGTACCATAACTGCCTCGGTGCTCCATGATCGCGATCTCATTCAGCTTCTGAGATTACGTTGCATTCTTGGAGCATTGAATGATGAGTTGCTCATGAGATGGTTACTTGGTGGTGTTGCCTGAATCGCTGTTTGGAGAAAAAAAAGTAAGGACTATTACATAACTTACGAAACCCTGGCCGTTGCTGTTGAGGCAGCTGCTGCTCCCGGCCAGGTGATGTTGGTAAATTCACTGTTTATTGTTTTTAAACGAGAAATTATCAGGAAGTTGCGTGTATTTACCCAAGGGGTCACCACTGTGGGGAAGATGGTCGCGACGCCAGCATGGGCGAGAGTTCTACCACCAACCCACTCGAGCACTAACCGGTTACACGGAAGGAGCAATAAAAGAAAACCAAAACGCTGTAAGTCCGGAAGCAAGGAAAACACATCAAAACACATTCGATTGTTGGCGGTGCTTGTTTTTATTGTTTTTCTGTTATTTTATTTAGATATCGCAACTACAATAACTTTCGTTTAACTCTGAAGACACCACGCACTGAAACACAACCGGTTAAAAATTAGAAATTGGAAATTAGCACACACTCGACTGGGGGTGAAAACTCGGCTACGTGGTGTATACGCGTCTCCGCAGCGCCACGGAGAGCGGAAGACGCACCGACCGGATCGGTGGTTGGAATACGATTTAACGATTCCACCCTCGTTTGGGGTGAGTTTGTGGTGTGGTGGTAGATATCCTCTCCACTAAGGATATGTTTTTACTTACCACCAGAGAAACGTAAAGTCTCTCTTGGTGGAATAGAAAACCAGATCTCGTAATGGTGATCATGGTGGTATGTGTGTGATGGTTTAGATCTGTGTTGTTTGCTCGTGCGCGAAGGCAATGGAAAAACAAAGCAGGCAGGCGGCAAGGACAAAGGAATCGGGGAGATTATGGTTTATGATGTGCATCGCGGCTAAATAAATAGACGACGATGCAGCGAAGAAGTGTGCTAAAAGAAAAGATGGGACGAGGGCATCATAAGAGTCTTAGATGAGTGATACCCTTGTGTAAATAGACGAATAGACATTGAGAAAAGGTGCTAATGGGCTGCGATACCTTATACGATGAAAATTGTATATTGTATCTTGGTTCGGTGGCCGTAGCGAATCCCTTGCTTGCATTTGTATATGCAGGGAAATTCGTTTGTGGGAAACGGATTCTATATTTGCATTGTTTATGCTTTGAATTCAATCCGGCGGCTATGCGTGAAGTCGATGATTGTTTGGAGATTCAAACAAAGAAGCATTTCTGGGTAATGTGCTTGCAGCTGTATCGATAGTTGCAAGTTAATTCGAAGCAATTCAGATGGTTACACAAAGACGGTTTGTATAACCTCTATGTCAATTGTATATGGCATCTGAAGCGACTCAAGTGTCGAACTCTAGTGCGGGTGTTTACACTAAACGAGAATGCGGTTCTTGGTCGCTAATGCAGAGATGCATTGATGCCTGCGTGAATGCCCTTATAGGAGAAATTCTTCACAGGAATTCCTAGGTAATGCGTATGTATGATTGGGATCTGTGATAAATTTGGATAGAATTCTTATGGGGAGTTTTTGGATTCGAATGAATGAATGAAGGTAAGAATTCTTTTCCAAAAGCTTTTAGCTAAATACATTTGGTCTATTTGATGCGTGAAGCATTTAAGGTGCTAATGCGATTGCATTAGCGAAACTTATAAGGTTGGGTTGTAGGGATGGGGTGGTGCAAGGCTAATAACCTTGCCCGGAAAAACCAATTATTGTGGACCATTTAACAAATCTCGGATAAGGACCGGATACCGGTGGAGAGACTTGTTAAATAAGGCCAAGACCAGATCCCGGTTGTAGTGCCGATGATGTTGATGTCGGGATGGGGGTTCTTTAGGTAAGTAGTCAGTGGGGTTTGGCAAAACCGCCACACCACAACCTAAACCAACCTTTTCTCGAACTAGTTCATCAGCCAAACTCCAAGAGATGGCCAGGGATTGCTCCCGACCATTTCACGGCGCCTATAGCTTGATGGTGTAGTATTTCACCGAGCGACAGGGTGTTGGGACCCCACCTACCACTCGGCCTTTAGGCGTCTCTTAGGACAAGCCGGCCTAGATTTGAGTATATTCTAACGCCCTACTCACAGGATGTATAACTACAACAGCATGCCGGCAAGATCAACCCCTCCCATATGCTTGTTATAGCATTCAACAATACCTGGACGACGAATATTTACAAACCTCTTCTCTTTTCGACACTATCGTTTACACTCACTCATTGGGTTTTTACCTATATAATTCGAAACCAGTTGCACACTTTTGTTGTCATGCCGTCGACAAGCAATTACATTATTTGTTGCTTTAAATTTAAAATCGTTTCATCCTCTTCCTTTTCTAAGAAGACCCTTTTCGTCGCTTAGAGCACAATTTTTTAATCGATTGTTTCGAATGGTTCCTACGGCTAATATACCCTTTTGTTTCAAACAAATCATCAGGCTTATGGAAGTAAACCTGCCGTCAAAACACAATTTAAAATTTTGGTTTACGGGAATATTAGAAGCCAAAAGTAAAACAATGTCTGACGATATGCCTAATCCAAAGGATTGGCACGTTCCTGCTGCAATGTAGAGACAAAAGTCGTATACAATACCAGATACATCGGATCTAGTGACCATTTTAAAGCTCCACTTGTGAGGCTTTTTTGGCAGATATTGCTTCAAACTGTGCCGACCTAATAAAATATAAATATTTAATAGACATAATTCGATTATATCACAACACTGTTTTTTTTATCTTTGTTTACCTTTATAGGAAATCATTTGCTCGTCCATGCTTTGGTATTCCTCCTGTGCTATCCGTTAAATTTTTATTTGATTTTCTTCAATAACGGACGTATTTAATATAATTTGTCGTACGCAGGTTCTCCTTTTTGGGGTTTGTAATGCGTATAAATTAGTTACATCGCAGATCTTTTGTAATAAATCATCAACAAAGAACTGAGTAAAATATTCTATTGGTTGTTTGACTCTGCCGAAACTAACTTCGCTTTTCCAGGTTGTATCGCATTCCCCTATCTCCGCACCCCTCCATCTGAAAAACCTCTTGTACCGTTCAGGAATTAATTGGAGTAATTGAAATGAAATTCGCTTAGATGCCGCTTCTGAGATTGAAGGACAGATCAGCGTGTTGAAAATTGTCACTTGTTAAAAGAAGCAGCGGTGCGTGGAGTACTTAGGAGAGAATTACCGGATTGCCGTAGGTAATGTGAGCAATCTTAAAGGTCTGCGGTGGTTCGCTTTCCTGAAAAACCCCCATAACTTTCACCCAATCTCCTAATTTCACTAATGCAATCGCATTAGCATCTTAAATGCTTCACGCATTAAAGAGATCAAATCTGTAATCAAAAGAGCCCCTGGAAAAGAAAACTTACCTTTCATGCATCTCTTCGCATACAATTCTCCGTAAGATTCCTTTCTTAACTTATCAGGCAGAACCCCCATTGTTACAACCCAACTCCCATTGTTTCCCGCCAATGCATTTGCATTGGCACCTGAAGACATTTTCCTTTTTCAAGGACAATGCATACAACGCATTATCTGAAATTCTTAAAATAGTTCCTTAATGTGCATATGCACCATAAATGCAAACCATTCGGCACCCATTGTTATCAATAGAATGCAATGTCGGGTGGCTTGTTTTTACAGCTGCAACAAGCCGACCAACGATTCGTTGTTCAATAGACAAACAATCATCCATTTCGTACGTCGCCACAAACTAATTTCCCTGCATATACAAATGCAGGCAAGGGATTCGTTTCTGCCACCAATCTCATTAGCACCCTTTTTCCCAACGTCGATAATAGCGACGACGCATCGCGTAAACAATGAGCCGCAGTACCGAATGATGCATTTGGTCGTTTACTCCTTTGTCTTTTCATATTTCGGGATCTGCTTCTCATCAGCAGCAGTATAAGCAAACACAAACCCAATTAGCATCCAATGAGATTCGGCTTGTTTGCTTAGCCGAATTCACTTCTCACGGATGCACATTTTCCCTTTCTTTGTTTAGATCCGTTCTCATGGTGTGTCCCATGAAAGAACCCATGTACATACATACATGTGTTCTACCAACGATCTTCACCCCAAACGATTGAATATCGTAGAGTCGTTTTCCATCCACCGACCGAACAGGTCGCGTCACTCTCGCTCCTCGGTGCACACGGGGACGCAACAGTCAACCGCGAGTCGTGTGAGTAAAGTTTTAATATACAAGCCGTCGGTTCATTACAGCGGACTTGTACGCGTGGTTTCAGTGTCTAAATAGATTAAGTTACGATTTCAATCTTTCAATTATCCTTCTCAATTTTAAAGATAATAACCAGTGAAAACAATAAAATATTTTACGCCAAATCAGTGTGTTTTCTTTGACCTGCTCCGGGTGTTGCGAAGTTTTCTTTTGGAGCTCCACGGAACATTCTCTTAGTGAACGAGTGGGTTGGTGGTAGAACTCTCGCCCATGCTGGCGCCGCGACCACCATCCCCACAGGTCCACTACTGGCGTAGGTGTAAGGTTAATCCATCGAATCCTACCTATTAGGATTTCGAGGATTGTCGAAGGAGCGCTTTGTTCAGGTGCTAGCCAGCCACATGACGAGATACCGATGACGTAGGTGAGTCAATCACTCGAAAAACTTGGCTTGATCGACCGAGAGGCAGCGCTTACCGAAATTGACGTCCGTGAACAAGGAAATTATCTGAACGTTGTAGGTCACAGTGATTGGCAATGGAATAGAACTCTATCACCTTGCCTGGTACGAAGTCGCATGGGCAGTGACGGGAGTTAGAGAACTGCTAAATAGGATGAACGAAAACTGACGGATGAACTGACCTACCCACAGGAAAAGGGAGAACAGAATGAAATGTGGTGATGATGCGAAGTAATTTGCCGGAGGTTAACAATGGGGGTTCTAAGTAGAGTGGTCTGGTGAAAACAGAGCAACGTCTTCGTGGTTAGGATTGGTCATCGTGTCACAACCCAACCGAATTGTACGACTTATTCCCTCTAGGATACGGATTTGAAACGTAAACAGAGGCGATGGATAATTTGAACAAAACGATGACATGCACCGCGACATCTGTCCTCAAGTTACTCGGATGAGAATCCTAGTGCACGGCGCTTTCAACCCCTAGATAATCCTTATTCTAGCTTACCTGGAACACGATCGGACCGTCTCTATCATGGCTGTAGTGATGCATAAGCGCGTCAATGGGGTGTTGTGGGGGGGGGGGGGGGGAGTATGTTGCACCGGCGTACGGCGCCGATTCACTTCACTCCCCATCACTAATCGAAAATTCAGCCGCAGCAATTGTGTCCACCAGAAAAGCAATCACACCTAGGATAAAACGTACACAATAGATCGCAAAAAGAAAACACGCTATTGTAATTTTTAATGTTGATGTTTTTTTATTTAATCAATGTTCTGTACAATATGCCAATATCGTGCCGTTACTTCGTATAGAAAGCTATCGATCAAACTTTATTTTATCCACTGAGTTACACGCTTCCAACAAGGCATTATATTGTTTATTAACTATCCGATATTAACGATAATTTATTTTATGATTATAGTTCACACGTACACTACCATAGTTGAGTTTTTTAATTCTCTAACTATAGATTAATATAACGGCGCGGATTTTATACTCGACTTAATTGTGTATTCGCGTCCCCGTGTGCACCAGGGAGCGGGAGTGCCACGACCGGCTCGGTCGGCGGATGTAATAGAACTCAATGATGCATTCCTCGTTTGGGTTGAGTTTAGTGGTGTGGTGGTAAATATCCTCTCCACTAAGGATATGTTTTTACTTACCACCAGAGAAACGTAAAGTCTCTCTTGGTGGAATAGAAAACCAGATCTCGTAATGGTGATCATGGTGGTATGTGTGTGATCGTTTAGCTCTGTGTTGTTTACTCATGCGCGAAAGCAATGGAAAAACAAAGCAGGCAAACGGCAAGGACAAAGGAATCGGGGAGATCATGGTTTATGATGTGCATCGCGGCTAAATAAATAGACGACGATGCATAGAAGAAATGTGCTAAAAGAAAAGGTGGGACGAGGGTATCATAAAAGTCTTAGATGAGTGATGCCCTTGTGTAAATAGACGAATAGACATTGGGAAACGGTGCTAATGGGCTGGGATACCTTATACAACGAAAATTGTATATCGTATCTTGGGTCGGTGGTCGAAACGAATCCCTTGCTTGCATTTGTATATGCGGGGTAATTCGTTGTAAGAAACGGATTCTATATTTGCATTGTTTATGCTTTGAATTCAATCCGGCGGCTATGCGTGAAGTCGATGATTGTTTGGAGATTCAAGCAAAGGAGCATTTCTGGGTAAAGTGCTTGCAGCTGTATCAATAGCTGCAGGTCATTTTGAAGGAAATTAGATGGTTATACAATGACGGTTTGTATAACATATATGGCAACTAAGGCGACTCAAGTTTCGAGCTCTAGTGTGAGTGTTTACACTAAACGAGAATTCGGTTCTTGGTCGCTAATGCAGAGATGCATTGATGCCTGTGATACCTGTGTTGTAAGTTGTTGGATGTATTCCATGGCTTCGTGGAATTTTATTTCGTAGTCAATGTGTTTTCCTCGACTTCCCATAGTTGTGGTCTTCTTCGGTGAGTTTTGAAGAGTTTCGATGGCTCTTCTCTTCCGTTCTAATATGTATTCCCAGGTAGAGCTCGGATCGTTGTCTGTCATCTGTGAAGAAAGATTTCGACTACGACATCCAGCGAAAATTACACGTGTTTGCACGTGTTTGTATAGTTTTTTTACGACGTGAACCGCGATAGATCGACGACTTAACGTCTACGAATTCAATTTTTTTTTATAAACGTGCACACGATAAATACGACTGACTGCATGAACGATCGGCGAGTGAATGTGGCCTGACTGTAGAATAGACTGTAGAATGATGACGATCTCATCGTTCTGCATGATATAGCCTCTGGCGCAAGACTAATGATCTTGCCCGGAAAAAACAAATCATTATGGAAAATTTAACAAGCTTCAGGACTTGCTAAATAAGGCAAAGACCGGTTCCCGGTTGTAGTGCCGATGGTGATGATGATGTACATTCAACAAGAGGGAAAAGAAAAGAAACGCACTTTATTCTTATTCATCATCATCATCGACACTACAACCGGGATCCGATCTTGGCCTTATTTAACAAATCTCTCCACCGGTCCCGATTTCGAGCCGATGTCATCCGGTTTGGCACTCCCAGGCTCTGGGCGTCCTTGTCTACCCCATCCCAACCATCGCAGACTAGGTCTGCCGCGCTGTCACCTTCCATACATCCCGCCACAAAGGATGATGATTATGATGATGTTGTATGATAGTGTTCTCTGATGGTGATGACGCCATCGTTCTGCATGATAATGTTGCTGGGTGGTGATTTAGATTTATACGGAAAATGGGGGTGTTAACTCGCTCGATTTAAGATATTGGATGTTTCCTGATACTGGCGACATACATACCTCTGATGTTGTTTGCTCTGGCATTTTCTATGATTTTTTCGATCCGAGTCTTCTCCCATTTGCGGTTTTTTGCATTTAAAGATTCTCATTGTCTCTTTCCGAATTGTCGCGTATCTTTCTGCATTGACTTCATCATATCTGTCTAATTGGATCACTCTGATGTGTTTACGTTCTTCAATTTTCGCCCTGCACTCATCGTTAAACCAAGGTTTGGACTTAATTGTTTTCTTTAATCCTAATACCTTTTGGGCTGTTTGTTTGATTGTGTCTCTGGTCGATGTCCATTTGTGTCCACACTATTGGTTTCCTCTTCCTCACTGCTCCCATTCTCGAGAATGCTAAATCTATTCGTTAGTTCGTCTTGATATTCAGCCCTTTTGCACAGGTCTTTTAGTTTATCAATTCCATAATCTCGACTTTTCTATTCCAGTTTTCCAGTACTTCCTAAAATAATCTAGTACTTTGTTTCGGACTTTCTCGAAGATTCCAGTACTGATTGTCATATGCGTCACACTACCCTCCGCCTAGATTAGTTCGTCCCGAACTAAGTTCACTGATCTCCCGGGCCAACAAAAGCCGCCAGTCGGTCGCGATGCACCACTTTCATCTTGGCGTTCGGCGGTGGAAGTTCTTGACCTTCATCCAATTTTTCTACTGCTCTCCTTTTCGCGTCAGCTCTAGCCTGCCGCCATTCTTTCTTTTCCTGACGACGGAATTCCTCTTGCATTTTAGGGATCTCATGCGAACAGTATAAGAGAAAATGCATGTGCACACCCTTAAGCTCTTCTGGAGTTTGCGCATCACGTAAGCGATCTAGATCTTCATCTTTAATTACACGCATATCATCTGGTATTGGAGCATCTGTCGATTTCATAACCGTATTCAGCTGGTAGTTCCGCATCTTTTCAAATAACTGGAGCGGTTTGTTCTTTGGAGCTGACAGTAAACACCATCGTGCGTCGTAGTAATAGACTTTCCATAGATCGTCGGCGTTAATTCTGGTTTCACGTGTTCTTCTCTATAGAACGTAATGAACGGCACCTCTAGCTGTTGATTACGCCTACAATCTAGGGCTTGCTTGATCTTTCCCCCCGTATGTGGTGGCTTACAATAGCGGTCTCGACCTCCAACATCCGTTGATCTCTCTTGTTCAGAAACAGTTGATTTACAAAACGCCTGTTTGTAAATCCATTCAGCTTCATCTTGTAGCTCGTTGGGTCCCTCTGGAACAGGTGTAACCGGAACTTCGCGTAATTGCATTAGCTCAGGAATATCCGTTTTACGGATTTCATTGTCCAAATCCGTAAAGTGACCCCTTTTCAATTCACTAGGTTCGTATTCGGGTTCATATCCGTCATCGTCACAATTAGTGAAATCCTCACAGTCGAAATCTACACCGAAATTGTCTTGCAATGACGCGCCAGTGAGTAGAAGTCGTCTTTTCTTCTTCTTCTCAGCAATTGGCCTTCCTTCGTCGTCTACAATAAAATCCTCAGCACCAGAGTCCGATTCCTTATTATCATTGAAATGTTTTGCCGCCTCAGTTTCCCTGTGACTACGTTAAGAGGGGCGTTCAACATCGTCTTCGTCGTCGAATAGGTGTTCGGCTATAGCCTCACGTGTAGAACCTTCATCGACGTGCTGTTCCTCTCCATCACTTTCTACGTCCTGTGTACGACGCAGACGCTTGGAACGCTTTCTGCGTTCGACTTTCAAACCAAGATCCTCTTCAATAAGGTCACAGTCGTCGTCTTCCAGTCGGTCGTCCAACTCGTCCTCATCATTGTAAATCCATTTCGGGGAACGGCCTGAAGCATCAGTGTCTTCACCATTACTGCCGTCCTCTTCAATCGGGTTATCATCGATGAGATCCTTCAGTTCTTCACGTAACACATCATCGTCATCTTCCTCATCTTCCTCACTGCTGTCGGTCATAGCTTTGCTCTTCCTGAGTTTCTTCCTTTCATATGGCTCCAATTCCTCCTCATCCTCAGATTCTTCCGCTTCCAAGTCCCAAAATTCTTTCATACACTGCCTTTGGGCATCCAATTTTGCCTTAAACTCTGCAGCTCGCGCGTCCAATTTTGAGTTAATATCGATAGCTTGTGCGTCCAATTTTGCCATCATAATCCTGAACATCTCCGAAATGTCCAACGGTTGCGAACTCTTCTCCGTTACATTGGCACCATCTTGACTCGCCGTTTCTTCTTCATCCGGACAGTCTGGCCCACTCGTAGAAGCATCTGTGCCGACATCAATATCCTCTTCCTCTATTGCTGCTTGCAGACGCTGTCGAAGAATTGGCTTCTCTCCTCTGCTATCCATGTTCCGGTCCTCCAAATGTCGACCTGACATCGTCGCAATACACTTCCACAGACTTATTTATTTCACCAATAATTAATCCCACTTCTGACACCAATTGTAGCGAGCTTAGTGTTCGCTGGATTAATTATTTTGAATAAATAAGAGTCGTTAAATCGATTCTCAATTAATGTGACACTTTATTAGTCCGTTAATAACAACCGTTACCTTTTACCGTACACATAACGATTTCTTCGCTTATCGCTTCCGTAATTATCGCGTATTTTACTGCTTTACTTATGACTCCCCCCATGGTCTGTGTGCGACGTATTTATAACGTTCCCTCATTCTGATTCAGCGTTTCGTTTCCCTCCAGTACTTCCTAAAATAATCTAGTACTTTGTTTCGGACTTTCTCGAAGATTCCAGTACTGATTGTCATATGCGTCACAATATCTTCCTTTCCAATTTTTGCATTGAGGTCCCCGAGGAGGATTTTAACATCGAATGATGAGATCCCATCAAATACTTGCTCTAGGGTCTCGTAGAACGGGTCCTTCGTTTCTTCGTCCGTAGATTCTGTTGGGGTGTGTAGGTTTATAAATATACAATTGTACCATGGGCCCTGTATTTTTAGCACCGATATTCGGTCATTAATAAATTTCGCATTTTTTACCCGGTCCCGAGGTTATGTGTATCGGTACCTCCACACGCCAGTGTAAATCCGTTGGTTTCGATTAGTTGATGTGGGAGTCGGACTTCCTGAAGTGCGACGATGTCCATTTTATATTGTTTTGCGTTTTCTACGACCGTCTGTATCCACGTGCCGACGCTTATATCCCGCTTTTTCCGTTTTTCCCTACGTCTTCTTTTTGCCGAGTCGGTGTTTTCTTGATGATTTGTTCCCTTATGGTAGTGTCGGCTCATCACACCTACGCCTACCGGGTTGTTCGTGAGATTGGTTTTTGTGTATTGATCATTCATTTCGTGGGAACACTCTGGGGTTCAGATAATACGCGATATCAGAGCACCTCTTTGATATGGTAAGGTCTACTTACTGTTCTGATTCGACCCGGTGTCAGAGAGGCGTCGTTATAATACAGCCCGTATACATCTGGCTGCAAACAATATATTTGGGGAAATAATGGGTTTAGTTTTAGGAGATGTAATATATGATTTTAAAACTTAAGAATTGTACTTTAATATACTTCTTGCTTCATCTTACTATAGAGTTTTCCAATAGGGACTTGACAACGTTTTTTCGGTAGTAAATTTTTATAATTTGCAGACGTTGTTTGTTCGTGTACTTAACCATGAGGAAAATGTTGTCAAATTTCTCAATAGATTTGTCAACACTTCAACACAAAATTATGTTCATAAACATCTAGAAAAATCATCGACTCTGATTATGAAGAAAACTATCTTTATATTTGCGGAACCATCAAACTTGTGCCAGATGCCAATCCGTAGACAATAAAAATAATCTAATTTCCAGTTACTGAGCCAATGCCGCATTTCTTAGTTTATAAAAGTAAACTTCGATTTCAATAGGTTGTAATATACGCCTAATCCATCATCAATGGTATAGTTGGGTTTGTCAAGATACTAACTGTGATATTACATTAACATAATTGGCCTCTATACATTTAAGGCAATGTACGGAGTCTAACAATTATGACCTGTTAACCCAGGATTTGCTGTAATGCCAATAATGTATATGAATATGACATGTCAGAGATTACCACCCTTCTATAAGCTTACTGAACAGTAATAGAAATAATTAAACGCAGCAGAACTTGTATTTGAGGAAGCTATCTTTCTATGAGTGATTGCACTTCTGCTCCAACAGATATGCAAAATGATCTAGACTAACATTTCCCGCCAATTTATACGTCATATTTCCCTCTGTCCGTACGTCAGCTGTGAAAAGGCGCGTTTATTCGATTTTCCTTCTTAAGATTGCCCAAGTAGCAATTTTAGTTGTGTTCTACTTTTTCAATAACTTTACTTAAACCGTGTTAATGAAATTGAATTGTTAGCAATTTCGTCGACACCCTAATAAATTAATTGCAAAGTAAACACCATGGGAGTTAAGGAAATCGACGATGTGCCGGTCGTGGAGTGGATTGGTTCCCAGTTAGTATTACCTATCCCAGTTTCCCATTTGGAACACAACCAAGTGTATTTTTATAGGTCAGTGGTTTCTTAGTACGATATTATTATACAACTAATTATTAAATGCCTTAGAAAATGTGTATTTGGTCCAATGACTATATCTGTGGGAGATCATATCCTTGTGTGTAATGCCAACGCCAGTAATCCTGAAAGTGAAGCTGGATGTGATATCGCGAAGGTGCTCCATTTATATGAACTGCTTGATACAACACATAAAGATCCTTATCGAGCTATTGTTCAGTGGTATTCGAGGTAGATTGTAGAAATCAAGTACAAGTCGATCCGTTTTTGTAACAATTGATCTTGTATTTTTCTAGACCACGGTGCATTCCATCAAAGTTATTTGACACTGACGACTTAGACTTTGATTTTGATTGTGAAATTGTAGAAGAACATCGTCCTTATGATAAAGATATATCGATTGAAACAATATTCAGTAAGTGTTATGTAGCTACAGGCAGCCCTACAGATTCTGCAAGAGAATTGCTAGCGCAAGTAAAAAAACCAAAGAACACTCCGATGTTTGTGTGCCGATATAAGTTTATCAAACTGAAAAACACTTATAAACTAGTCCCGTTAGAATATTTTGAGGAAGGTCCTTCGGAAGATATTGCCCAACGTACTCGAAGTGCCCGAAAGAGTTCTACTCGTAAAAGTACCTCATCAGCTCGATCGAGGGAAAGCAGTGTACGTAAGAAGCAAGAAGTTGAATTAATTGATGTAAATAGCACAAACGAGAACAAGGTATCGCCGATTAAGATCATTGGAGGGAACAGTGTTGTTAAGTTATCGACGAAACAAATGGATATATCATCTCGAGAAGAGGCAAAATATCCAAGTTCGCCACTTACGGAGAAAAATCATCGCCATCTACCAGCCGAAAAAGCTATTGCTGCACGAAGAAACCTTAATTCCAGTCTCAATATAGAAGCAGATTCTACAGCGGATACTGACATTTTGGAATACTCTATAATTGACAGCAATTTAAATACCAGTTCGCAAGAAATCAAAATCAAATTGCGATTGTCGGAAAGTCAAAAGCAGTGAGTGTTTTTGCTCCTATTTATTTAAATATAAGTTAAATTGGTAAGGTCACACAATAAGCTGCTAGGCTACTTACATACTTTTATTAACACTTACATGGGTGCTGGGACCCAGGAAGCAGATAGTCTCAATCAACAAGCCCCCAGTTAGCCTTTTGTTTGACTAACTGCCCAAATGGTATAGTCAAAGCCGAAAACTTAGTTTCCACCATCTACTTCGTTTACTGACATTGAAATTGTGTTCGGTTTAAAAACAATCCTTGTTGTACTATACCACATCGTTTCGCCTTTAGACATAGAGATCCCACGAATTTTGGCATTCACTGCTTTATAGAAACCTTTTATCCGTGCAATATTCCGCAACGACAAATTTAGAAGCTATTCCTGGTACAAATTTTCTTAGTTTTTTACAGTTTTTCTTGGAAAAGGCAAATTTGTTTTTTTTTTATATACTGGATTTATTTGACCAAAAATTAAGAGTTACAATAAATAATACAGTTAACTTATAATAGATTGGTTACATAATAATTGTTTCGTTATTTGTTAACATTTTGCAAACAATTCTTTTTTACATGTGCTTAGGATTTAATGGGATTTAGATGCATTGGTAATTTCGTTTTTCCTGGAAAAGGCCAGAAGAAAAACCAGGAACTCAGTTTATTTTAACTTAGCCTACTTAAAATTTCTTAACATAACTTAATCTAATCTTATATACAATTTGCAATATTTGATTTGTTGGTGTGGGATTTCTCGTTTTGATTGATGGTAGTAAGGGATAAGATCAGTTGCTGTATTTGAAATGATTGGGTGCCAGTTCGGTGTAGTGGTACACGACATTGTTTAGATCGTTAACCAGTCTACCTTAGGTGACGAGGGTCCTGATTTGTAGACAATTACGGTAGTGAGTTCCCGTATTGGAGGAGGGTGATGGTAGGTATGTTATTATAAGGTTGGAATTATTAGGAAGGTTTTCTATGAAATTTATCGACAGTTCTAGGATCCGTCTATCCAGTCGTTCGATGCCTGCGGTGTTGTAAAGGTCGTTGTTACAATGGTACCTATGAGTTGGTTTTGCGGTGTAAGCCAGTGATAAACCGGACACATTTTCTTTCAAAAACTCGTAATTTCTCCATTTGGGAGGGTGAGATGTGGTACCATAATGGGCAGGCGTGTGTAAGAGTGGGTCTGATTATCTGTTAGTAGATGAGCTGTTTGGCCCTGAGAGAGAGGCCTTTAGGTTTCCACAACACTCGTCTGAAGAGGTTAAGCTGTATTCCGGCTTTATGAAGGGAATTTTTCATGTGGGTTGAGAATGACCAGTCGTTGGGAAGGTCTACTCCCAAATATTTTCGAGTTTTGGAAGGTTTTATGAGGGTGTTATTAAGCTTGAGTTTATTTTCGTTGTGGCAACGTTTAGTGTTGTTTGTGCAGTGAGCGTTTTTGCCCTTAAACACTGTTAGCTGGGTTTTGGTTGGGTTGAGAGGAATATTTCATTTGTTAAAGTATCCTGAGATGAGCGGGAGGAAGTTGTTAACGCGGTATCTTGCCGCTTTGACAAAACTACTGCTAGAGTAGATTAAAGTATCGTCAACATAATTTATCATTACAACACTAGGTGGAGTTGGGGAATATCGGATGTGTATAGAAGATATAAAAGTGGTCCGATTATGGATCTGTGGGGAACGAGGTCGTTACGCTGGCATGGGCGCAGGGTTCTACTTCGTCCTCACAATTGTTCAATGTCACCCACCGATTGTTCCACCGAATACAAAAGTACGATCACGAGGGAAAGGTGAAATAAAATACACGGGAAGCTGCAGCATAAAAAATGAAACTCTATTTTTATTTATCATATCTGGATTTTATTGTTAAGTAAGCTTATTTGTACATTGTTTTGATGGATGGGTTGTTTTGGCATGAAAAGGTTTTAAGTTGATTTAATTGTGTTGTGTTGGGCCCATTAACAAGTTCCGAAAAGAGAGAAACAGCGATCGGAATCTACTTATTATCGCTAATCAAAAATCGATGAAGTAACTTGTACTGTTGAACATGAAATATTATATCGCGGACTGTAACACATTGTGGGTCTAAACTTGGGGCTTCAACTCGACTCCCTTCGGGCGCACCTCCTGAGGGTTGAAAATCAACAAGACAACAGTGCTAATGACTCGCGACACGTGTGTATGGTTTGGCTGTTAAAATCGGACTCCTCGATGCAATCCACATTCCATCCGATGCAACCGTGGTGGATCACACCGAGGCGACGGCCAATGGGCGATCGAAAGGGAGTTAAATGGAAGGATTTCCCATATGCCCGTATAGGACAAGTACGATGCCCCTTAACCTGCAATACCGACAACGATCGGCCCGGCACCTGTTCAAACAAATGGACGAGCAAAAAGGGGCTGCAGGCATTGTGTTCATGATAATGCCGTTGTAGGTGATACATTCTTTGGTGACGATAGGTCGACCGAAGATTTGGGGTTTGTTTGATTTACCCGTATGGCTCTGGTGCACTAGAAAGAAAGATATTTTGTCGACATTAAGTCAACAGAAATCTTACCGACGGCCACTGCGTACAGCATCACTTAGCTTGTACGCAGATTGCCAACGTCTCGTCGGTCGATGTGTCGGGTGTGTGTTTGTATTAAAACAACACTTAAAATTCCTGTCGGCGGCCAGCGATGGGCTGCGCTGTAGGTTGTTGTTTGGGCGATCGACCGATGGTTCAGCAGTGGTGCGGATGAACATGTCATGCACATGTATGAGAAAAGTCTTGCGTGAACTTATGTTTTCTGATGGGAGGTAATGCGGAGTAGCTTCCGCTGCTCATTTGTAGGTAAGTAGCAGACAGGTAATTTACGGAAATATGTGCTTCTTAGGGAATACTTAAAGAACCCCTACAGATCCTTGGGGAACTCCCGCGGTTATGTTGCAAGTTTGTAAGAGGGAAGAGTTTATTCTGACCATGAATTTCCTACCACAAAGATAAGATGCTAGGAGTTTTGTGATGTTGGAATTCAGACCAAATAAGCAGTGCAGTTTATAAAGAAGTCCTGAGACCCAGACACATTCAAACGTTTTAGAAATATCGAGAGACATGCATACAATAGGGCATTGGTTTTCCAGACCAGTTGTGATATCGTGTGTACGTTTTAGTAGAGCATGGTAAGTGGAGTGTCGCTCACAAAAGCCAAATTGAGAATTAGGGATGAGAGAGTTATCATTGACGAACGAGCGAGGGTTTTAATAGATCTTACATTCTAATAATTTGCTTAGGGTGTTTAATAAAGATATCGGGCGATAGATGGAGGTGCTATTGGAGCTGCCGGACTTTTTAACGGGGATTACTACCACAATTTTCCAGTTCTCTGGGAAATGTGAAGCATTTATGATATGGCTAAGAAGGACGAGCATGGGAAGTAGATTTGGCGGACAAAGTCTTTTAAATAGAAGGTGTGGTATTCCATCTAGACCGGTCGATTTTTGTTGGGTCGTGATTTTATGAACTTGATTAATTCATCTGTGGTTAGAAATGTGCTGGTGCCTGAAGGATGCAACGCCTTGTTCGTGTCATTAAATTCCCCAATGAAAGGAGTAAAAGATGCGGGTAAATCTGTGTGAGATATATTCGTTTAGTGTTTCAAAAATTAGAGACTGAGAGGGAATCATATTGTTGATGGATCTTTGAGAAGTGATCAGCGAGGCAATTGGCTATGTCCGTGTCGGATTGAATAAGATTGTTGCTGAGTGGGTTGATAAGGTGATCGATTCGCGGTTTAAACTTCCGACCAGTTAGTCGGTTGATGATTTTGAAGAGATCACGTTTGGGTTTGATATTGTTAAGTGTAGAGGTATAGGCCTGATCCACGAACTTTTTTAAATGTTCATTTATTAGGGTGATCAGGAGTTGGATCTGACTTTTAATAAAGTGACAGAATCTTATATGAAGTTTTCGGCGGAGTTGTTTTTTGATACGCAGCAATTTAGTTAGGATGGTGGGTAAAGGTTTTCCTAAATGATTATGAGGGATGGTGGTGGGTGTATTGCTGTTGAGAGCATCCTTGAGGGTCTGCTCAATTTTTAGGGCTGATCGATATCATCGATATCAGCAGGGATTAGGTTACAAGATTCAGGGATTTGTAAGTTAGAACAACTTGCGGCGACGTCTCTATTGGCCTTTTTCCAGTTAGTCTTGGAGAAATTCGGGACAGGGCTGTGTGAGTAGAGCAGTTCGAAGGAGGGGACTTTGATCGAGGTGTGAACGGAACCATGATCAGACGGAAAGAGGAAGGATACTGTGGCGGGGCTCGTATAGTAGACATCGGCCGACTTGAGGAAGAAGTCAATTGTTGATTACGTCGAGTTGGTGACACGAGTTAGCTGCAGTGGACTGTCGATGTACGTATATGGGTGAGATGAGAGGAGGTCCAAAAGTTGGCAACCGTATTTGTTATTCTTTATGTCGTTGAATGCTGTATGCCGAACGTTCCAGTTATGAATGGTGTTGAGAGAGACTGTCTGATTATATGAGATATGTCAGAGTCAGGGAAGTCTGGTCTCGCGTTAGGTGGATGTAAATGGATGTTAATATGATTACTTTTTTGTTTTCACAAAAAAGTTTAACTGCCGTGTATTTGATATGGAAAACATTGGCGAACCTGATTTCGGTGAATTGGAGTTTATTATTTAGTAGAATGCCGGTACCTCCATGGGATCTAGTAGTTCTGTGGTTTGAAATAAATGTGTAATTGGGAATGGATACTCGGGAGTTAGACTTAAGCCACGTTTCTGAGAGGAGAAGGATGTCTGGGGAGAAGGTTTTAACAAACAACCGTAAGTGTTGCTTACGGATGTTGGAGTATATAGACTCTGCGTTGAGGTCGGCTATAGTTCAGCTATTGAGGGAAAGAATATGGAAAGTTATAAGTGAGAGAATCTGACCTTTTTTTCGATATCCGACATATGCTTCAATGTAGGAAGCATAGTTTGTAGACCCTTGATGTAGCCCATGGTGTCCAGGTTGAGCCCAATGGAGTTGGAGTTGTTTGACGTCGGCGTGTTTGGATTGTTTTTGTTGACATTCGTGATGTGTTCTGCGATGTGGATTTGGTTGGTGCGGATTTGTTGGTTGTAGTTGGTTTTATTCTTCTTTGGAGAATTCTCAATTTGTGAGGGGACTGGGAGAATTGGAGACCAACACGTCACTGGGCAAAACTGCTAACCTTCACCAACGGGGAAGAACAAAGGAATAAAACGCACTGGCTTGTTGTTTGGTTCGCCTGCTAATGTTTTTTTTTTTATTTTGTCTTCACTTAAATTGTCACGTTTTAAATGAATGTAGATTGTCTATACATATTGTTAAGAGCTTCCCATATACGAATTTCTCTTGATTTTCTCTTAAATATTTGTTTATTGATTAATTTCCCCCTTTATTTAAGATTGTTTTAGTATTATATTACACTTAACCACGGTTCCAAGAGCACTTAATTTTGGTTTGATTTCCAAAGCGAAATTTTGCAAATTGAACTCAATTAACAATGAATGAGGACTTTCCAAGATAACGTCTCGAGACACTTCACGACTTTCGGCATCTGGTGGTTGGGTAAATCCGCATGCTCCTAACAGTGACCCGAGTTGCGCCACACTATGTTACAAAAGGCTGTTTGATACGTGAGGATTGCCAAACATAAGGTGGCCAGAACGCACGTCACGTCCTGACAACGGATTTCCGAAATACACAACGTCAAACACCGGCTAAGTGGATCGAACGGAAACATTTGAAACTAAACAAAATGCTTGCAGGCGGCGGTGTGGCCCTGGTGGCGGTTGAATCTCGACTGACTGTTGCTAGCGGGGAAAAGTTCGTCGCGTGGTGGCAGTGGCATCATAGCTGAATCAACTCACTGCCATTTTCTAGGAACCTTGAAAGGGGTCGCTATGCTTGCATAGTGGATTTAGTTTCGGAGAATCATCGCCGTACATGCTGAGTCAAATTCCTCTGGCGCTATGTATACGAGGAAATTTGTTTGGAAATGCGACCGAATATGGGCGTGACTTGTCGGTTAGACAAGGGAATGCGGGTCTTGGTCGTTGCGATGTTTGTGCGCGGAAAATTAGCTGCCGCTTGGTTGCAAGCGAGAAGTATAGTTTAACGAGGAAATGAACCGAAGTGGTTTTTGAGGAAAATGCATGCGGTTTGATTGTGGGGAACTGATGTGGTTTTACATGTTTTAGGTAGAATAGGAACCGAAATGGTTTTCGGGGGAAATTGGAATTGCTTGGTTGCAAGCAAGGGATATATTTTAAATAGGATGTTAACCGAGGTGGTTTTTAGGAAAAACGTATGCGGCTCGGTATAGTTGATGGTGATGATTAATATTCCGTTGTAGGTTTGAATATGCGTTTTATTACAGCAAATGAATTTCCGGGGAAATTAAGATTGCTTGGTGGCAAGGAAGGAATATAATTTAAGTAAAGAATTGACCGAAGCGGAGCAGAGCACTTGTTTTTTCTTTTCTTTTTTTTTTAAATATTAGACTTCTCTCGGGAGAAGCGAACCTACGAGTGGGCGCCCCGAGATGCCATCAAATAACAGTTGCAGTTCTTTTTGAACAGTTGCTGGTTGTAACGCTCCGGGAACACTCGCGTGGGAAGGCAGTTCCACAGCTTCCCCGCTCTGTAACGGAACGAGTTCTGATACAGGGATGTTCGCGCCGTCGGGAGATAAACCACAAACGGGTGCGACCCGTCGGATTATCTTGTGGAGCGCATATAAACCGAATTGCGTGGAACAATGCCAAGAATCTCAGAAGAACAGCACTCGTGATAATATCTGTAAAACAGACAGAGGTCGGCTACGCGCCTTCGATGTGATAGCGACTGTAGTCCCGACGCCAGCGCCGAGTCCCCGATCAGGCGGATCGCTCGTCTCTGTACGCTCTCAAGTAGGTCGAGGGTATGTTTAGGAGCCGAGAGAGCAATATTCGAGCGCGGGTCTAATTTGGGATTTATATAGGAGAAGAAGTTGGGCCGGAGTAAAATATTTCTTGGCTCTAAAAAGATAACTCAGTTTTCCTGAGGCTGATCTGGCGATACTCGATACGTGTTTATACCATGATACATTCCCACAGACCGTGACGCCGAGCAATTTCAAACTTTCCCCAGACTCGAGGGCCCGGCCATTCATCATCAGCTGTGGAACCGATGATCTAGTTTTCTTTGTGAATGTTGTATACTGGGTCTTCGTTGCGTTGAAGTCGACAAGATTGGCCTTTCCCCACTGCAGGACTTTATCCAGATCCTGATTCAGAGAGTCAATCTGTCTACATCTCAGCTGATGCGACGTTGATGCACCAATCGGCCGAACACTCGAAAAGGAGGAAACGTACTATTATCCGCAAAACTGAATACTTTGAGTTGGGAGTTGGATTAAGGTGACGCGCTGTTAGCGGTCAAGGTTGGTTGGAATTGTGGGTTGGTTCTCCATGCGGTGTAGAGAACCCCCACTGATCCATCGGGGTTTGTGGTTTGGATTTTTCCTGGTTCCATACCCTGTGGGTTGACTTTGCATTCTCCTAGTTGATGTTCATCGGCACATCTGCCGCATCGTATATTCAGGTGGCAAGCCACCGCCAAGTGTCCCGTGCCTTAGCATCTCTTGCAATGGAGAATGCTTTGTTTATGAGGCTCCTCGATACTGATCTTATGCGTAAACAAATACTTAATTTTTTTGAGCTTGTTGGTGTCTTCATTTGGAGGAATTTGGATAATCCGTAGATTCCTTAAGTTGTTTTCTCCCATATACGGAGTTTGAAAATAGTCTAGCCTGTGGATTCTTAACTCTGGGCAAATTCTGATGATCTTCGACGCTAGTTCTTCATTGGTCCAAGTTGGATCAATGTGCCTAATGATGAATGTTGTTGGTTTGAGCTGATGGTGTTGCAAGGTAAAAAATTGGTGTCTTAGTTCCGACAGTTTTCTAACGGTTTTCTCGTGATCAACCATAGTTGTTGTTGCAATGGAGACAGAGGAGCCTTTAGTGTTTGTGGTGAAGTTGCGGTGTCTTAGGGCATTTTCTACTATTAGGAATATTTCCTTGATATTGGTCACATTTTTTACGTAGATTTGTGGTGGTCTAACATTTTCGTGCTGAGCGGGCAGGGGACTCTGTGCTGGCTTGACGTGTTTGGTGGATTCCTTACGGGCTGGTGATAGTTGTTTGGGTGGAGATGTTTGAGGTTTAAGTTGGGAGAGGGCGTTATCTCCATACTGGCGTCGTCAGAAAAGGCAAACTTCTTCCCTCATCTTTATATACAATTCAGTGCACATAGAACCAGAAAAAAACAACACCAAACTTACCGTTTAAAACAACTAAAGCGACTACTGTAACCTAGTGATCAATCTTCTGCACTGTAGAATAGGACTATGCAGATTTGTATCGTAAGGTGCGGGAATGTAATCACAGTAACTCTGTGTTTCGAGTCCAAAAAGCAGAGATGACAAAACAAGAGAAGGTCTCACTTCAGATGTCGTATATAAATTGTCGGTACTTCAACCAATTCGCCCTACAAAACTGAGGTTAACTTAAGATCGGACGCACTGGAGAGAATTTTTGGCTGAGTCTCAGTCTACCTCGAATTGTAACACGATCTTAATAAAGCGCCGTTATTCCCCTTTATTGAAAGAATTGCTTCAAAAACATCGGATTCGAATATCCACTACATGGTTCGTTTTCCTTTACTATGCTTTCTGGTTAATATAAATATATCAAAAGGCAAATCCAACTCTTTTTTTTTGTTGTTGCAATATGTGTATCGTAAAAGGACTATTAAAGCCCTTATATCATCGAAGAATTAAGAGAGGACATAACGTTCTAGAGTAATGAAGATATGCAGGTTAGAAAAAGTAGGAAAAACGGATACAAACTTACAATAATATAACAGAAAAAGTAGTACAAATATTTAGGATGAGAAACCAACAGGTCTTCACTTTCTATTTTGTTGAATCATTTTGAGATGGTGCTATGAATGTTAATAATAACTTTTTTAACCTTTGGTTTATAGCATTTGCACACCCTTTATAATTTTCATTCTAGTACTCCTTCAAAAAATGCACGACATTCGGCTCTGACTTTAGCCGACGACTCAGATAGCGTCTCAAGCACAAAGGAGAAACCCACTCATCGTAAGCGTTTAGGCTCAGATGTAGCATATATAGATATTTATAATACACCTTCTAAAAAGACCAAAAATGTGGAATGCGAAGCAACGCCGATTGCTCGCAGGAAAAGTATCCTTAAATCAGGGTCTACTAGAGTTGGTAAGGAATCTCTTTTACTCTATAAGCGATTAATCTTTACCATTACTTCTTTTACTTGTAAATTTTAGCGGATGGAACTCCCAAACGCAGCATTCAATTATCTAATATCGTCGAGAGGAGAATATATAAAGACGACGATATTGTATCAACCCCCAAACGAAGACGATCGACAAATCATTTAGTTGAGGAGCCTTACATTTCTACTGACCCTCTTTCAAAGAGCTCACATTACAAAAACTCAACCAAAGCGACATCACCTGATGCCACCATAATGACCCCTTCAAGGCGATTAAAACTATTACGTTCAGGAAGTTTAACTCCGTCTATCAACAATCGCCACACACCAAAAACCGATCGACGTAAATCTGATCTACAAATTGCTCGAGAATCACTCCATGTATCCGTGGTACCTAAGAGTTTACCTTGTCGTGAAACCGAATTTGCGAATATCTACACATTTTTGGAAGGGAAAATCCAAGATCAATGTGGTGGATGTATGTACGTCTCAGGCGTTCCAGGAACAGGAAAAACTGCTACCGTAACTGGAGTCATCAGGGTTCTTCAGAAAGCCTGTGCTGATGAAAAACTACCTGAGTTTGAATTTATCGAGATCAATGGGATGAGACTTACTGAACCACGACAGGCCTATGTGCAAATTTATCGACAGTTAACTGGAAAGACTGTAGCTTGGGAACAAGCACAATCACTTTTAGAGAAGAGATTCACAACACCTTGTCCTAGAAGAATAACAACTGTTTTATTAGTTGACGAACTGGATATTCTGTGTAATCGCCGCCAGGATGTGGTGTATAATCTCTTGGACTGGCCTACCAAGTCTGCGGCACGATTGGTTGTCATAACAATTGCTAATACAATGGATCTCCCAGAAAGGCTCTTAATGGGTAAGAATTGATTAAGTCAACTCCAATTCATAGCACAGTTGTAATGATGGTAAACTGCCTTCAGGTAAAGTCACTTCCCGACTTGGGCTCACCAGACTAACCTTTCAACCTTACACTCACAAGCAGTTGCAGGAGATCGTCGCAACAAGATTGATCGGATCGGAGTCATTCAAGAGCGATGCTGTACAATTAGTAGCCAGGTAAAATTATAACAATTTTTTGAATGTACAGATATTTTTTTATACATCGCACAAACAAATTATAAATGCCCTTTAAATGGAGAGTGAATGGAAATTGGACATCAAAAGTACATGTTGTGATGAATACGTATTTAAATCTGTGTGGCGGCTCAGCACAAACCGCAACCTCCGCGCAGTCACCGAAAGCCACACTCGGTGTGAGTCTTTGCTAGCACAACTACTCCCACCCCAGTAACCAGCGCCGGTCGCGGTGGGAGTGAAATTTCCCCATTGCCGTGTAGTTGCGCGGTGAGGGTGGGCGCTGCCTCGGGGCAGAGAATAGAGTGGCGTGGCGTTGCTGAGTTGGGGAGTTCAGTGTCCCTCGGTCCCACAACGGGTGGTCTGCTGGGATACCAATAGACGCGATGTATCACCAAGGTGACAAGATCAGTCGATCCCAAGAGCCCAAGTTACGGCCAACAAGCAATCCGTGTCAAAAAAAAAACAAACCTCTGATAAACTAAATCTTAAAAATAAAGACAGTTTAAAAGGTATTTCGTTTTTCTCTTCATCGCGATTCACATCGATCTTGTGACTTTGCGTGATACATTGCGTCTATTGATATCCCAGCAGACCGCCCGTTGTGAGACCGAGGGACACCGAACTCCCCAACTCAGAAACGCCACATATGTATCCCTAGGTCAGTCTTAACTTGACAGTTTCTTATTATCTTTCTTCTGTTTCCTTCTTTTAAAACACCAAAATATCCCCAACTCTTAGCCTTAACTGGCAAGAGGACGGTGAAATGAATTGAGGTTTTAAGAGACTCAAGAGATACTTCACGTCTTCGGGTGCTCGCCACCATTTGCAAATTTTATAGTCAAAACCTGGAGTTCATTTGGTCAGGAACCCCAAACAGCACCACTCGAGAGGATGCGAAACTGAGTAATGGAACTCGTATGAGACTCAAGCGCAACACTCCAAATCCGTATTTGGAAAAGGGCGGAACTCTCTTTTATCTCTCTTTTCTACACAATTACCATAGGCATTCCTCACATCAGCGGAGACGTTCGTCTTCCAAAAGTGTTTCCCCATGAAAGTTATTAATCATATGTTGAAAGCCAAAATACAAGGGATCGTTTTTTAGCCGAACTACGTGAGTATGGAAAGCGCGATATCAATCTTCAGAAGACGCCTAGATTCGGTAAGATTTGTGGAACTGTGTTCGTCCTGTGAATATCAGTTTGGTATGAGTACATACATACATACATTGTTGGCCCCGTATGTGAGGGGGGACGATTCCGGAGACGCTACAACCATGAGTTATACGCGATCTACCTTGAAGCTAATGTTGTAAGAAAAACCAAGCTCGGCAGACTCCGGTGGGCGGAGCACCTAGCACGAATGACCGAAGAGGAGCCTGCCCGGAAATTCCGTGGCAGGATGTATGGAGGGCTACAGCGCGGCAGACCTTGTCTGCGATGGAAGGATGGCGTAGACCAGGACGGGAGTGGGAGTGCCAAATTGGATGACATCGGCTCGAAATCGGGACCGGTGGAGAGACTTGCTAAATAAGGCCAAAACCGACTCCCGGCTTTTTTTTTTTTTTACACAAACGCGCGCACAAAAGGGGAATTTGGAGTACCGTTAAGTGTCAGAGCACAGTGCGAGCGGAAGGAGAGGAAGTGGATAAGGAAAGGAGGTGTCGATGTACATTGGTCTTAAATGCCTGGACATTACAGCGACGAGGAAACACTTGATCATGTAGAGTATTGCACATTCCTGTGGTTCGGCTAAAAAATAACTCTCTATGTCTGTTTGTGCGCCTGAAGTTGACTTTCAACGTGAACTGATGCACATTTCCAGACTGACGGGTATCGCGGGAAAATGTCTGAGAAGGCGGAACACATCCAGTAAGTTCCATTGAGCAACGACCGTGGTAATACCTATAGAAGAGAGATAGGCATTATACGTTGCGCCCGTGTTCTAACGACGGAATTGATCGACTTACGGCTGAGTTTCACTGCTCGCTTTTGCATCCTGTTGATGCCTGACCAAATATAGGAGTTGAACTCCATTTTGGGACGAATGTACGCTTTGTAAATAGTAGCTTCAAAAATGTGGTCGCTGCAATTAAGTCGAATTAATTCGAGCCGAGGAATATTAGTGCCATTCATCGACAGTATATTTACTTTGGGGTTCACCTTTGACGACAGGAGACAGCACTGAGTTTTTAAGGCATTGAACTCTACTCGGTTAGATAATACCCATTGATATATCAAGGTCGGAATTCAATGTATTAAGCACAACCTGCTGATTGGTATTGACGTTCGAAGAGTTTGGTCGGGAATGTTCGTATGAGTATGAGAAACTCAATGTGCTATCATCGGCAAACGAGTGAATTGGGTTGTGGGTAATGGAAAAGAGATCATTCATAAACATGAGGAAGATAGTGAGTGAGAGTACAGAACCTTGGGGAACATCTGCATTAATTTGATGGGAAGCAGATTTGACACCATCAAGAACCACTTGGATTGAACGGCCAGAAAGATGATCTCTTATCCATCGAGCCAGGGAATTGTCCACTCCATATGAATGTAATTTTGATAAAAGGGCTGGATGCCGAACTCTGTCGAAGGCCTTCGAGATATCCAGTGCAACAACCTTGCTTTCTCCGAAATAGTGGATAGAATGGCTTCACTTTTCGGTAAGGTACGCCATCAAATCTCCTGTGGCCCTGTTGCTACGAAAGCCATATTGGCAGTCATTGAGAAGGTCTTTTGATTCCAGATATTTCGAAAGTTGACGGTTATTCAATGATTCCATTACCTTCGAGAGAATAGAAGTTAGTGCTATCGATAAGAAGAGATGAATGATTTGTCACCGTTTTTGGGAATTGGCTGAATGTTCGCTGACTTCCATCTAATTGGGAAACGACCAGTAGAATAAGACAAATGGAAGAGTTTCCGCAGTGGTTTGGCGCGTGAAGAGGAATATCTCTTCAAAAGAATTGGGGGGAAGGCAAGTAGCACTAGCGGATTTGTGTCCGTTTAGCTGCTTGAGTGCACGGGCAACAATACGCGTTCGGAAGTGAATCTGGCTCATGGCGTGCTGCTTATGCTCAAGTTGAGGCGGAACTGATGTGGTATCAGGCAGCGTTGAGTTGGCTGCAAAATGTGCAGCAAGTAGATTCGCCTTCTCTATGGCAGTGGCGACTGGTTTGTCATCGACTATAAGCGATGGAATGGATGAAGAGACTAGTTTTGAATGTTTTTCACGAATGCCCAGAAGTTTCTACTACCTGTGGGAGAGTGTAGTATTTTTTCTCTCACTCTCTGGTCATGCAATAAGTTTGCGCGTTGAATATACGCATTGCAGTCATTTCTAGCTCTCTTAAATATTTTCTGGCTTTCCTCAGTATTGTTTGATTTATACAATTCAACTCTCTAGACTTAATGGCTTCTCCGCAGCCGGAATCGAACCACCTATTTCTCTTGGGTTTGACACTCTTTACGCTGTGTGGAATAAAGGTTCGCATGCCAAACAGAATCGTGTCCGTCAATGTGTCCGGTATAGAGTCAACATCATTATTGAGGAAATAAACAACCAATTTAACTTCCCAAAAAAGTCGTCCAGACCTTCCCCATTTGGCTAGTTGGTTTGATGCCGATGATGATGATGAGTCCATACAATACTTAAGCGTATGTTCCAAAGGAAGGCAAATGTCTAAATAACCAAAAATTGGCTATTTGATAGTACTCGCCTCTTTTTTTTTTTGTCACATTCAACTTGATTGGAAAAGATGCTTCACAAAGATTGATCGATATTGCGTGGTGAAAAACTCCTAACTGTTCTGCAAACCCTTGTTGCATTTGACATAGTTTTAATTCAGTAAATCTTGGTTCTTCGTCAAATTTTTTTACAGCACCTGGACGTGGAGCGTCCTGAAAACTGAAATTTCCTTCACGAAATCTTGCAATCCACATTTTTTACTGTTGACTGACTCACAGAATGCACCCCCAAAGTCAAATTAATCGATTCCATAGCTTGAGCAACTTTTTGGTTTTTCATTTGAAAAGAGAATAGAATGCATGGGTGTAAATGTTGCTTATCGACAGCCATCTTTTATAGTATACAGCTGATGCACGTCATACAACGATACACAGTGACAGAGTGCGGACGTGTTTGCAATTCGGCGATCAAGTTAAATAAAAAAGTTGCTTTTATAAGCCGTGTTACGGCCACAACCACCCATCCCATAAAACCTACCTCTTTGGAGCTAAGCTCCATCATTAATCGCGCATACACTAAATGTCGCGATATCAATTCAATATCAAACAAATTGAACTACACGTTCAATTTGCCCATATTGAATTTAAGTTGAATCTACTAGCAACACACAAATGAACAATAAACCAAATGAGAAAGCAGATAATAAAAGCAGACAACAACCTGTCAATAACGAGCCTACAATCAAGGATATGATGAAGATGCTCAGTGTATTCCAGGACGACATCAAAAAAAGCATCAACCAGCTAACAGAAAGGGTTGGTAAACCTGAAAATTTTCAAAAACTACCGACCAAGAAATTCAAGAAATAAAGAGAATGAGTAATCGGCTCCTACGAATAATCACTTGGAACGCAAATGGGCTCAACCAAAGGGCTCAAGAACTAGAACTATTTATAAGAGAGCACAATATAGATATTGCGTTGATATCAGAAACACACTTTTCTCATATGAGCTTCATAAAAATCAGGGGTTCTATGGCCTATTGGACTACGCACCCCAGCGACTGTGCCCGTGGAGGTACAGTTGTAATAATAAAACAAAATATACATCACTTCCAACAAGAAGAAATAAAAGAAACTTTTATTCAAGCCTCCATTGTTACTATCAACCTTAATGGAGCTGATTTAAGTTTAGGTGCTGTGTATTGCCCACCTAGACACACAATCTCAAAACAACAATTCACGGATATCTTCAAGAAGCTCGGAGCAACGTTTATAATTAGTGGAGATTCCAATGTCAAGCACACTGCTTGGGGGTCAAGGTTCATTACTCCAGGCAAGTGAAAAGAATTGCTTACAGCCATCAAAGAAGCAAAGTGCGAATTTCATTCGTCTTGTTCAACACCATACTGGCCTACTGATAGCAACAAAACTCCTGACCTGATCGATTTCTTTATTTCGAAGGGAGTGTCGTCCAAAAATATTGAAACGGATAGTTTAGTTGATTTAACGTCTGACCACACTCCAGTACTACTAATATTGGATGCAGCTGTGCCCAGAAAGAACAGAAAACTAAATCTTACAAACAAATATACAGATTGGGAAAAATTTCGAAAAGAGCTTGACAATCAGATTGAATTAAACGTTAAACTTCAAGATTGTGAAGAGTTGGAACAACAAGTACAACAATTTATCGAAACATTGAAAAGCGCAGCCGCAACAGCAACTCCGGTGCCAAGTGATAAACCAGAACCAGCAACCACATACCATATTGAGTTTAGAGATCTAATCAAAAACAGACGCAAAGCTAGACGAACCTGGCACAGATCCAGACACACTAACGATAAAAAAATGCAACAAGGTGAGTTATCTAGTTAACAAATTGATTAAAGACCATAAACAGAGTTGTATAGATGAGTATCTAAGTGAACTAAGTCCGTCAGCGGATACGGATTACTCTCTCTGGAAGGCAACACGTAAATTTAAACTTCCCATTATCCAAGTGCCACCTATAAAAGATACGCACGGACAGTGGGTATGCAGAACTGAAGATAAAGTTGAAATATTTGCACAACACCTGGCTTCAGTGTTCAAACCACACAACATCCACTGTAGTATTGATCCTTCACCCAGGTATCAAACTGAGCAAACAATCAAACCAGTGACCCTGTGGGGTTGAAAAGTATGGTTGCCAGCGTATGGCAGGTATTCACTTCACCCTCGACGATTAAGTTTGGTTAGAAAATAGTTTACCCCAGAAAAAGACGATAAATGAAATGCACTGTCTTTACTAAAAGTTAATTTTATTTTTTTTTTGTATTTTAATTCTATTATCACGCTATAATTTCAATACACATTTGCTTTTATTATACTTAAAACGAGCAGCGGCGCGACCATCCAATTTGATTATTCGATAGTGACTGATCTGAATTAGGGTGGAAATCGTGATTTCTGCTTTTTACACATTGATCCGCCAATGGTAATCATGCTCTCTTGTGTGTTCCCCAACTCACCACACTCACCGGGGTCGAAACGTACTTGTGTATTCGTTCGACGTCGATGGGCGTAGCCAGAATGGAGAAATCAAAAGGGAAAGCACAATAACCCAGGGTTGACCTGGCTTAGTGTGTGTGCGTCAGTACCGTGTATGCGACTGGTCTACTGATCTAGTGATGATCTCTTAGGTCATCGCACTATAGCAAGACAGAAATACGAGAGAGAGGAAAAACCTAGCTAAGGTTATTCACCAGCGAAAAGAGATCATTGATCCCAAGTGAATGTGTGATCTGGGAAAAGTCAATAGGACGCCACGCTGGCTGGAGATATAATACCATAGGGGAAACTCTGTGGAATGTTCGATAAATACCCAAGCCTATGGACTATGATGCAACCGCGTCGCTTGGTTTGACTTGGTTGTTGCTAACCAATACGAATGGAATTTCCGGTGGAAATCCCATGGTTAACGCAATAGTGTTGCCGTATGGCATTGATTGTAGCTAAAGTCAATTATGCATTATCTGCATAGAATAATGAGTTTAGCTATGCGTCCCTTTGACATGTTTTACAGGTCAATAACTTATCAAGGAAATGGGTAGGTATTGTGGTTGGATTTGTGGGCTGTTTCTCCTATAGGATAGAGAAACCCCTACAACCCCAATGGAGATTGCTCAAGAAATCGACAAATGTTTGAACCACAAAAAAGCACCAGGCATCGATGAAATATCATCAGGCGTGTACAAGGAATTACCTCGAAAAGCTGTCATTATGCTAATATATCTGTTTAATGCTTGCTTTCGACTAAGATACATTCCAAATTAATTCAAAACAGACCAGATAATAATGCTCAAGAAACCAGAGAAACCAGCAGAAGAAGTAACGTCTTATAGACCCATATCGCTATTGCCATCCATTTCAAAACTGCTTGAGAAAATACTCCTCAAGCGACTCAAGCCACTCATCAATATTCCAGACTTTCAATTTGGCTTTAGGAATAAACACTCAACCCTTGAACGGGTTCACCAGTTGACCACAGCAAAAGAAAAGGCATTGAAGAAAAGAAATATTGCCCAGCTGTCTTTCTTGATGTCTCCCAAGCATTCGACAGAGTATGGCATGAAGGTCTTATATATAAAATGAGTAAACTGTTCCCAGCAAACTATTGCCATCTACTCGAATCATACTTGTCTGATAGAGCGTTCAAAGTAACACACGAAGGAGCTCACTCTAGTTTCTATCCAATAGAAGCAGGCGTACCACAAGGAAGTGCCCTGGGACCTTTCCTCTACTTACTATACACAGGAGACATCCCAACAACCAAGAACACATTCATAGGCACCTTTGCAGATGATACAGTTACAATATCAGCTGACGATAATAAAAAAAAAGCTACACAACAATTGCAACAGGCACTCAACGAAATTAGCCAATGGACCACTGATTGGTAAATTAAACTCAACGAGATGAAATCTATTCAGGTAACATTTACATTGCGACGATCAGATAACAATATTTCGACATATCTCAACGGAATTCCAGTTCCCAAAGCAGATTCAGCGAAATATCTCGGTATACACATGGATAGCAGACTAAACTGGAGAGATCATGTGAAACAAAAAGCTGAACAAATAAAGCTGAAATGTAGGCAGATGCATTGGTTAATCGGGAATCACTCTCAACTCAATCTCTATTGTAAAAGATTGATCTATCAATCTATCATCAAACCGATCTGGATATATGGAATCCAATTATGGGGCTGTAGCGTCTCTAACAGATACACACAATACACAAGCAAATAGTGAAGAACACCGAACGAAAATAGAATAAGAAAATACATCAGAGCCGTATACCATAGCGATAACATAACAATTCACATCAGTGGAATATACTTGAGTAGTAGCCAGTAGCCTGATGGGTTGCGCTTTGGTTCAATTTTTGGTGATTATAACTGTCACAGCGTCAGTTCGAGTCACACGTTCTTCACTATCATCCCAAACGCCATAATTGGTGACTACGACGTGACACAGCACACACTTTCCCGTTATTACTTTCCTTTAAATTAGCAGCTGTTATTATTTTATTATTGAAAGATAAGTTTTGATGTGATTATAAGAAAATGAACCAAAAAGGCATTATATCCCATGCGAGGGTAAAACCTCATGAATTCGATTTTAGATGCCGCAACTTTATGGCAATGAATATTATGTTTGTTGTCCATCTGTCGCATTATCCCAGTATGTTCCAGTTGAATCTATGTACACGGAATTGTATGAAATGTTCGTACCGACTTGACCACTGTGACAAGTTAATTAATTCGTAGCACAAAGAGAGAATTCAAAATATTATTTATCCGAATTTGTTTATAATAAATTCTTCTTTACCTGTTGAAAGTAGTAACTCATTCCTCTGATCTTATAGAAAAGTCGCAGCTGTGTCAGGTGACGCCCGGCGTGCCTTAGATATTTGTCGACGAGCTACTGAAATTGCCGATGCTCAGCTAACTGAACCCAAAATCGTGAACATGCTCCACGTTCAACAAGCTTTAAATGAGATGATATCAAGTGCCAAGGTTCTGGCTATAAAAAAATGCTCCAAAGCCGAGCAAATCTTTTTACAAGCGATCGTCGCAGAAGTAAGAATCAATCAAATTGCTTAATGTTCAACATAATATAATTGAATTCCAAAACAGGTAAATCGAACAGGAGTTGAAGAAACTAATTTTATGGGAGTTTACTCACAAATCGAGTCAATATCGGCATTTATGGGTAAAACAGCACCACCACCAGGTAAGAGAACTTTTCAAACCTCTTTTTGTAGCACTTAATTTTTTAATTATTCATTGATCTTACAGGATTGGCTTTAAAAATCTGTTCAAGGCTAGGTGCTGCAAGACTTATAATAGGAGAACATTCAAGGGCCGATATATTTCAAAAGATTCTTCTCAACGTTAGCATGGATGATATCCATTACGCACTGAAAGTGTAGAAGGAGTCTGTTGAAGTCAATATTTTAAGAAATTTTATAAATTCGATTTTTAAATTATGAACAATTATTTTTCTAAGATTTTATTTAAAAAACTAAAGTACAAATTTGTGAAAACAACACATAAGTAAAATACTAGTGTAGTTGCACTCTCGTACAACATTTTTGGTGAGAATACAGTAAAAATAAAAAGATGTTGACGAAACGATATCATAATTGCTAGATATACACTTGTGGTAAGAAATTTCATGCCGGCCATTAACGACACAGCTTTGTGGTAGTTTTCTTTCTCCTGGGGACCATATCGTACGTCAAGGCTCCCCAGCGATGTGTGGGAAGTATTACTTTGGTACATGTTTTGCAAAAGCCACAGGAATCCATAAATATCGGAGAAAAATGTGTTAATCCCGACTAAAAGCGCTGTAATAACTAGATTGTATTGAGTTAATCCAATAAATCCAGAACTTAAGTCGATAGTCCCCAAGTTATTAGAGTTGCCCTAAAAATAGATATTAGTCACAGTTAAGTAAATAGAAGTAATGATTTCTGATATTTAGAGCATATATCGGTAAACTGTATTACATGAAATGATTGAGTTCTGGGTTATGATATAAGAATAATTAATATTGTTTTACAGCGGACCTAGAATATTCGGAGGAGTCAAAAAGTCCTTACAAGCAGAAAGGGTAATAATACTACTAGTATTAGGGCCTTCATTTACTTATTTATTTATTTTAATAATTACGATGAATACTGGCGTTGGTTTATGTATCCTCTTACATAAACCCCATTTAACGTAATAGAAATTCAATTCATAATATTCATATCGCACAACATGCGCTCTTAATCGTCTCCTCTTTAATTGCCTACCCATGACGAGCAGTCATTTCCCTCTCAAGCTACACGCTATAGAACTACGAGTACATTTGTACGAGCACCGTGTCGTATATCCTCATTCATATCCAAAAGCAAACACCTGGCATGGGAGATCCCCTGCTAATTCCTGGCGCCTGCAAAAATGCAACGGATAGTGACAATTGCAGGACGCTAAGTGAGAATGCTATGCCCTCTCGAAGCTTCGAAACAGTCGGACCTACGATAACGTCCGCATCTATCTAGCCTACCTTCATGGCAAATCTAATGCAGTCTGCTACGAAGGCAAAACGAAAACGAGCGTTAAGATGTCCAGCAGGAAGGTCTCCCCACCGATTTCCCTAGCTTTCATAACTTGTACATAAAATTCCATGAAAACTTAAATATTCCCCCCCAAAAAGTAACAAGAGACCTCTCGGCTTTTCGACAATACATTTGCATGAAAGTGGCATCTGATCCCCTACGCAGCGAACCCACAAAAAAGAAGTTTTTTCGGCCATAAACGGCTGCCCAACCCACTTTCTACGGGGTCTCCCAATACTCTTCCCCTAACCATTTACTACCAGAATTTCAGAGGACTACGGTCCAAAACCCATTCGATTTTACAAAATACTCACTCCTTTCCCTTTGATATATACGCACTGACCGAAAGTAACCTCACCCCCAGTATCAATAGCCTGGAACTGTTCTTCCCTCCTTCACAGTTTTTCGGGACGACACAGGTTATCATTCTCAACGCCCCCATGGTATAACCACAAACTATGCACCCTTCGTAACAAGAGGAATAAGTTGTGGAACACGTTCCTAAGCACGCGTTCTCCCCTGGACTACTCCAACTATCTGGGTTACTTTTACCAATTCACCGAGCTTTACAGCTCCCTCTACCACAATTACCTTGCCAAAGCTCAATTCAAATCTTTCTTCCGCGTCACCAACCACAAACGGAAATCTGATGCCTATCCCACCTCCATATTCTACGGCTCAACTTCTACAACGGACTCCCAAACCATATCCAATCTTTTCGCGTCCTTCTTCAAACTATCCTTCACGGACGACTCGTTCGAACCTAACTCCTACTTTACTGGCATGTGTGAATTCTCCCTCGGCCCTCTCATCCCTCTACACATTCAACAACACCAATTCATAAAAAAACTTGAAGAAATGAAAGACGATTTCAGTCCCGGCCCAGACGGACTCCCTGCTATCCTCTTTAAAAAAAATGTTCCTCTTCTCTCTCTCCCGTTCGCGTCAATATTCAATCTACCCCTTGCACAAGGTTGAATTGATTCGCGTCCTATGCGACAAGGAGTTCAAATTTACCGCACATATTGATTACGCCGCCCTTGGGTTTGTCAAACGCTGGTCGAAGGAAAATATCTTCCAACCAACTGTAGGTAAAGAAAGCCTACACGACGTTTCAAATGATAATGGAATTCGAATTATCAGGTTCGCAGCGTCAAAGGATCTGTTAGTAAAAAGCACGATGTTCAAACAAAAGCAAATTCATAAAACCACATGGACAGGATAACACAAGAAGCTAGAGATAAGAGCCCTCTTATAGTTGGTGGAGATTTCAACGCTTGCGTAGTAGAATGGGGAAGTACACGGACCAACAGTAGAGGCCAGGCACTACTCGTAGCCTTCGCAGTCCTAGATGTGGTGTTACTTAATGATGGTGTTGATGACACCTTCATAAATGAGAGTCCGGTTCAAAATCGACATCACATTTGCCAGCTTCATGTTAGCAAGAAGTATGGAGTGGCGAGTTTTGGATACGAGGGTTGCCTTTTATATTTCGGGATTAGAGAACAAAAACAAATATTGATCATCGAAAGTGACTTTATTGTTTTTCAAAATATTCCCCATGAAGATCTATACAATTTTGCATGCGTTTGAACCAATTGTCGAAGCACTTTTGCCACTCTGATTGAGGTATCTCCAACACATGCATTCTGAATGCAGCAACCGCTTCTTCAGGTGTCGAAAAACGTTGACCTCTCAGTTTGTTTTTTACGTACGGGAATTAAAAAGAAGTCATTCGGTGCCAAGTCAGGACTATACGGCGGATGACCCATCAAATCGATGTTTTGGGTGCTCAAAAATGCAGTTGTCGCAGCCGATGTGTGAGAGCTCGCATCGTCGTGGTGAAGAGTGATCCGTCTTCGGCGGTTGCTTTTCCTGATTTCTTGGAAGACAACTGGCAAACAAATGGTTGTGTACCACTCAGAATTGACTGTTCTGCGTTGTTCTAGTGGTACGGTTGCGACATGTCCAGTTTTTCCGAAAAAACAGGCGACCATTTGCTTGGAAGTGCTTCGTGCGCGAACAACTTTTGTTGGATTTGGCTCATCTTGAAACACCCAGACAGTCGAGTGCTGTTTACTTTCGGGCTCATACGCGTAAATCCACGATTCATCACCCATCACGATGTCATAGACGTGTTTCGAAGCACCGCGACGGTATTTTTGTAACATTTCTTTCGGCCAATTGACACGAGCCTTTTTTTGGGCGATTGACAAATTGTGTGGGATCCAACGCGAACAATTTTTTTTGACAGTCAAATGTTTATGCAATATTGAATGTATGCAGGTCCCACTAACGCCTAAGGTTGTCTCAATCTCACGATAGGTCATGTGACGATCTTCCAATATCAGTTCGCGCACAGCATCAATGGTTTTCGGAACAACAACTGATTTTGGACGACCTTCACGAAATTCATCTTGGAGTGAACTACGACCACGATTGAATTCACCATACCATCGATAAACACTGGTCCTTGGTGGAGCTTCATCGCCAAAAATTGAATTAAGTTCATCCATGCACTGTTGCTGAGTTAATCCACGCCGAAAGTTGTAAAAAATAATCGCACGAAAATGTTGACGAATTAATTCCATTTTTGGGCCGAGATGAATCTTTTAAGTTACTGTAAACAACACAAATAGCGCTCGTATGTCAAAACGTTCTGAGTGCGTATAACCTCAAAAATGTCCAACTTTACGACAGAGCTGTCAATTGCCGGATAGCAACACTAGGGTTGCCAAATCCCGAAATATAAGAGGCAACCCTCGTACCTACACCCATAGTGACCACCAAGCCTCGATGTACGAAATTTTAATCCACGGAATATGCCGCGTTCTGCTCCCTAAGGGATGAATTAAATAACAACCCATGGGGCAGCCCCTACAAGATAGGCATGAAAAGACTACACCACAACAGTAGTCAAATGCAAAAAAGGAAAACTGACTGGCCAGAATCGTTGCCGTCCTCTTCGCACAGTGTGATGAGGTGTTGAGAGTGCAAGAGGAGTGGGGTATCACTGAAGGAGAGATACCTCCCGTCACCACCCAAGAGGCTGCAAGGGTTGTCAAAAAAAAAAAAAACAAGACCCCGGGTCTGGATGGTATCCCTAACGCTGTAATGAAGACTGCTTTAACAAAAAAGCCTTCAGCGGTCTCTTCACAACCTGCCTTCAAACAGGACAATTTCCTAAACGATGGAAAAAACAGCGGCTTGTGCTTATACCCAAAAGAGTTGTTACACACAGAAATACAATACCATATGTCTACACACTTTGTTGGACGCAAATTACCCATACCTGCTATATAGCCAATAACTGTACAGACATAAAAAAATATTATTTAGATATAGATTATATAAATATAATCATTAACCCTATCATTAATCCTGCAAACACAGTATTTTCATACATTAATTAATGTTAACACCGAAGGTATTCTCCCAGTGTAGCATACAAACATTTCTCGCTACAATCCATGGAATCCTTTCGGTGTAGCATGTGAAACCTTATCACATGTCTACACATTGTTAAACGCATTCCATACCCCATACTTGAAAACGCAATCTTGCATTTTCCCACATTTTTCCTAACCTTGGAATGCATTCATCCCCATAAGCCACGTCAAGATCGCAATTCTGCAATTCCCACAGTCTCATCACTTAGATGAAAAAGCAACCTAACACCTCACACAGGTAATTCTATCTGCACCGCGTTCGCTATGAACAAGTCAGAGTCACGTCACCGAGAATCGAAACGTTCTCATTGTGAAGAATTTGCAGACTTGCAAAATTTGCGATTCTCCGTCGTTGGCTTGGCCTTCGACTGCGACTGACGTCAGGTGACTGTCTGGAGGACAGCAACGATTGTGGGAAAGCATGTACTTTGATGATTTGGGTTTTCAGGTATAAAAGGAGAGTTCCGTTAGGAATTAGAACAATGGGAATTAGAATTAGAACGCGAAAACGGGTGCATCACGCCCCAAACAAGTAATTAGCACCAGAAAGGCGCAATGGGTGCACCAATTGAAGTAAAGCTAGACTAAAATAAAGATTCAATAAGTTAACCAAAACAAAAAGCTTTTTAATTTACCATCAACTGAAAGACGACCAAGGCGGTTGGCCCCTCTGCCAACTGGGAGGTACACTATCTATCGCGGAAAACGCCCCGGAAGATCGTCCCGGAGGAGAAGTCCCCGGCCAATTTACAAGCCAAGTAAGTATCTCATCATCATCATCATCATTAGCACTACAACCGGGAACCGGTCTTGGCCTTATTTAGCAAGTCCTGAGGCTTGTTAAATTTTCCATAATGATTTGTTTTTTCCGGGCAAGGTCATTAGTCTTGCGCCAAAGTAACTCATACAAATATATAAATAAAAGTAAGTGTTGTATAGTGATATACAACAGAGTCAAGAATCCAGAAGCGCCGTCGTCCTATCGCCCGTTGTGCATGCTGAACATAACAGGAAAACTGCTTGAGCGAGTAATTGCCACTGGCCTGGAACAATTCACTGAGTGGATATCGAGGCTCTCTGAATGGCAGTACGGGTTCCGGAAAGGTAGATCAACCGGTAAGGCACTATCTGTGGTGTGCGACATCGCTCGCAATGCGATAGCTGGACCACGACGGCTAGGTGGTACCCAAAAAAAAAAAAAATTGCACGGTGGTGACGCTAAATGCATTTAACTCGGTGGACTGGAATCGCATTCTAGAAGGGTTGGCGATCTACAAGTCTCACCCTACTTGGTGCGTATATTAGCGAACTATCTCTCGGATAGAAGACTGCTCTATGACACAGATGAGGGATCACAGGAATATAAAAAAAACAGCGGGTATCCCCACAGGGATCTGTATTAGGTCCGCTGTTATGGAATATAATGTATGATGATGATACCTGATGCAGAAACATGGGTGAAGTGAAAACATGGCGAGCTGAATTACCACTTAACTCAGCTAATATCAGGACATGGATACTTTCGGCAATACTTGCGCAAGTATAAGCATGTGAATCACCCATACTGCTTGTACTGCGAAGGCAAAATAGAAAATCCGGAACACGTACTCACAGAGTGCGTGAGATTCGAGACCGCACGAACGATTTTGGAGAGACATATGAGACGGACAGTTACTCCGGCAGGAGTAATATAATACATGCTTAGTTCAAAACAGGCATGGCAGTCACACATGAGCAGTCACGGGAAACGAGCAAAAAGTTCGACATTGATAAACTAAAAGACTTGCGCAAAAGGGCTGAATATCAAGACGAACTAACGAATAGATTTAGCATCCTAGAGAATGGGAGCATTGAAGAAGAGGAAGTGTGGACACTAAATGGACATCGATCAGAGACACAATCAAACAAACAGCCCAAAAGGTATTAAGATCTAAGAAAACAATTAAGTCCAAACCTTGGTTTGACGATGAGTGCAGGGCGAGGATCGAAGAACGCAAACACCTCAGAGTGATCCACTTACAAAGATATAATGAAGTCAACGCAGAAAAATACGCGACAATACGGAAAGAGACAATGAGACTCTTCAAATGCAAAAAACGCGAATGGGAGATCCTCGAATCAAAAAAATCCTAGAAAATGTCAGAGCAAAGAACATCAGAGGTATGTATGCCGACATAAATTCAATTAGAAATGGCTACCGAGGGAGAACCAAAATAATGCGAGACGCAAACGGCTGTCTGGTCACAAATAATATCGTGACAAAATGGAAGCAGTACTTTGAAAACCTGTTCAATGTGCGCACCCATCAAACATAAATAAACGCACCAGACGTACATACAGCTGAGCCTCAGATCCCAGAGCCCTCTTTTAACGAAGTGGTAGACGCTATAAATCGATTGAAAAACAACATGACTCCCGGAGTCGACTGTATATCGGCAGAGCTTATGAGGCATGGAGGAGAGGCAACCGCTCGAAAGATCTACCAACCGATTAAAACAATATTGGATAAGGAAGTCACTCCGAAAGAATGGGAAACCTCAATAGTCATCCCCATTTTCAGAAAAGGCGACAAATCTGACTGCGAAAACTACAGATGAATATCACTGCTCCCAAGCACATATAAAATACTAACAAATGTCATACTGGCGAGAATCACACCGTAAGCAGAAGAAATATTGAGAGACTACCAATGTGGATTTCGCAAGTACCGATCAAGGAGCGACCAAATTTTCACAATAAGCCAACTGCTGGAAAAGAAATGGGAATACGGGGAGACGGTTCACCAACTGTTCGTTGACTTCAAAAACGCCTGCGACTCAGTCGCAAAACAATCACTCTACCATATTGTAGTTGAGCGGGGAGACCCGAAAAAATATGCCGCACTCATTCAAATCTACATGAACGAAAATAAAGGGCGAGTTAGAATAGAAAACCACCATTTGAAATCTGGGACGGACTAAAGCAGGGATATGGTCTATCACCATGTCTTTTTAACCTTGTGCTCGAGTATGTCATCAGAAAGGTACAAGACGGCAACATGGCCGTATCATCCCTGAATGGGGTCGCATATGCGGATGACATCGCCATTCTGGACGATAATCTAGAAACTGTAAGTAAAAACAGTGAAATCATCATGCAAGCGGCAGAAGAGGTGGGACTAGAAATAAATGAAGACAAAACAAAATATATGATTACGGTGGGAGCAGGTGGAACTTAGGGAACACATATAGACGTCAGAGGCAAGATATTTGAAAACGTTAAAGAATTTAAATATCTGGGAACAATACTGATGGCCAGAAACGAAATGTCGAAGGAAATTAATAAAATACTACATTCCGGCAACGCTAGTTGGCACGCAGTCAGTAAATTGGTCGATAGAACCATAACCATGCCGATTGTTTTATACGGATGCGAAACATGGGCTCTCACTAAACGGGAAGAAAAAAAATTCCGCGTATTCGGGAATAAAGTTTTAATGGGTATCTTTGGAGGTAAATATGATAAGGAGGCAGGACAATGGAGGAAACTCCACAACCACGAATTGAAAGACCTATACTGCAAACCTACAATAATGAGAGTAATCAGGTTGCGAAGATTAAGATGGGGCGGTCATGTGGCGCGAATGGGTAACGATAGGACCGTGCGTAGAATTCTTGATGGTAGACCAACGGGAAAGAAACCCGTAGGACGGCCGCGACGGATATGGGAGGACAATGTTTGACCTTGAGGAGATCGGATTGGATGGTCAAGCGTTGAAGGAGAATGCAAGGGCCGGAAGCGATGGTGCAGCCGAGCCAGCGAAGTCATGAACTTCCGGATTCCTATAAGCCGATAAATAGTAATAGTAGTACGAATTACTATTTGTGTGCGCATATTAAAAAAAATGTTGAGAAGCTGCAAATAACATTTGCCGGCTGAACGTATGGAAAATAATAGCATCTTTTAGCAGATAAGTAACCGAGTTCATCTAGATGTACGAATAACTCTGTCGCGATGTGTCCCACTTACTAATGTTCGGAAATGTTATGGTTTGGGGGAAAAAATATGAGCAGGATCCTTTGACCTAATAGAACGGTATAATAGTCAAATCTTCAACAAATTGGCAAATGTTGATGAATTGAAAAATAGTGCCACTGGGCTTGACGACCATTTACAACCTTGTCAAAAATTGGTAGTAGTGTAGTGCTCTGAAAACCCCTAACATCTCCTTACCCCACACATACATTAACCATTCGCCCGATCAAACAAAATTCCTGATAAACGAATCAAATGTTCGTGTATCGCTCATACACCCAATTCCCCATAATCCCCAAATTAAAACAAACGCATGGTAAATTGAACCAGATGTTCAATCACCATACGCAAACATAACCCTAATCCAGTACATGTCTTCATATGCCCTGCAAATCCCAAATTTCCAGGAATTCGCTTAACCGAAATTAAACCAGATGTTCTATCACCATACGCAAACAAAACCCTAATCCAGTACATGTCTTCATATGCCCTGCAAATCCCAAATTTCCAGGAATTCGCTTAACCGAATTCCTATACAATCCCCAGTACTCGACTCCAGTCGAAGTTAATTTCGAAATTCTGCTTGCATTTCGATGCACCCTCGATACAAAATCCTGATAAGATTTTGAATAAAAGGGCGATAGATTTTTTATTCGAAGATCATCATCATCATCGGCACTACAACCGGGAACCGGTCTTGGCCTTATTTAGCAAGTCCTGAGGCTTGTTAAATTTTCCATAATGATTTATTTTTTCTGGGCAAGGTCATTAGTCTTGCGCCAGTTATTCGAAGATCAGTCTCCTCCAAAAACATATTCAACCCCCTAAGCGACCCGCTATACAGGACAACACAATCCCACAAATTCAAGCTGTCGCACAAAAGCCTCTCAGGGGCAATCCTCAATTTTCGAAAAACTACTTAGTTTCTCCCGCCTGATTGAGGATACTCGACCCCGAAATAAAAAACTAACAACCGAGGCTGAAAGGGATGCACTTCTTTTCACGGCATATGCAAGACATTCCCTCCAAAATGGATCCCAAAACTAAAGTTATCCTCATAAACGTCAACTCCCTTGTTTCGCTTTCAAAGTGTGCGATAGTCTCAGACTTTATAAAGGATAACCGGGCGGACGTGATTCTTGTAACCGAAACTAGGTTGCATCCATGTCACCGCCCCGAATTCCCAAACTTTTCCATAATTCGAAGAGATCGAACACTCACCGGTGGCCCCACCATCAGCGGAGGTGGCACCTGTATACTAGTTAATAGCGAACTTCGCCATGAAGCTATTGACCTCCCATATTTCGAGTTCATAGAGGTCTCCGGGGTTGAATTGCATCTAGCTAATAACGGTAGAGTGAATATATACTCCGTATACCACTCACATAAAACCAATAATGGCCCCATTAATCCCGAAGATATCGGCCAGTTAATAAGGTCCTCGGGGCATACCCCCTTCATCATAGGCGGCGATTTCAACTCCATGCATCCCCACTGGAACAACCCCGCCTCTTGCCCAAACGGCACAAAAGTTGTTCCTATGGTACACCAAAAACTGTCATGCCCTCAACTTCGAAATAGTCGCACTAACGGTTGGCACCCGAGGCAACTCAATCCTGGACACCTCCATTGTGACCAAAGACTTATTTCCCCAAATCACTCCTCCCCAAGTATCTGCGGGTGTATCTGACCACAACGCTGTGACCACGTTCATCCGCGGCTATCCAGCATCCCGGGCTCATATCAGATACATAACCGATTATGGGCACACAAATTGGGACAACTTCAATATTACATTGAACGAAAAACTCCACCAACTTTCTTTTCCCGCTGACAGTAACCTAACGATGGTTGAGATAAATAACGCTGCAGCTCGACTTCACGAGATTCTAGTTGAAACTTCTGGGACTCATGTCCCGAAGTACAAACTCGAAAAGACCTGTAGACCAAAGTCGGCCTCTCGCCACCCATTTTTTTTATTCGAAGATCAGTCTCTAGATTGGCGTCCGATTGTTGGTGACGCCAATCACTTAAAATAAGTATTAAATAAAATAAAGTTTAAAATACAATACGGATCAGTCTCAGAGTGTCTTTTACCTTTTACCTTTTCCTTTAACAATCGGCCGTCACTCTTCGCAGTTAACTCCGAAAGCACGGTGACGACCGCAACGGGCGAACTTGGGGGATCAATAAAGAGATCCCAGTAAAGAAAACAAAAATAATATCCCTCCAAGTATCGCTACAACAGTAGTTTTAAACATGGATATACCCCGTGTGGTTTCAATTTTTAGGCATTCCAGACCAATCTCATTTATGAGTGGGTATTATTATAAAATCGAAAAGCAGAATTTGTTTATTAATGTCTTCAAGACATATTTTCAGTATGTTGAACTATTTATCGCGGCTGAATTGTGTTTCATGTAAGTAAATTGCGAAGCTTTTTACTACTCACCTGAAAGAAGAAAAACATTTTTGAGATGCATATTGTCGATGCAACTTTATAAACCAGAATAATGTCGTCATGTGTTCCTTTCGTGGTTGTTCTTAAATTGTCACAAATGTTAAAAGTCCACCGTAAACTGTAATGTAAACCAAAAACTAGAAAAACATTGTGCGGTTTGTGCAACAACGCAGATATCAAGGCGAAGGCCGTCAAATGGGACCCCAGCAGGTATCGTATTTGTTCTTCTCTACGAATAATGTATTTGTCGTTTCCAAATAGGACGGTCGCATAACTTTTGACTAAAATAGTTGCAATACATATCCAATAAACCGGTAGAACTAAAAACGGACTGTAAAAAGAGAGTAACTCCCATAAATCAGGATTAGTTCTTTTTTTGCATACAAGTAGCTTACTTGAAATGGAGAGTATTGAAAAATACAACAGAACCTACCACACCACGGTAACAATAAATACAAAGGCATGATAATACACAAGCCACCTGTTGCAACGGGCTGTTGAATGATTTCAATTGCAGTACGAGAAGTATGAGGCCTGTTGTAACGAAATCCAATTAGTTTTGCTGCATTACACCTTAAGCTATTATTTATGGTACTTACTTATCGCGACGTACACGCTGAGAGATGTCTTATTTTCTGGCATCGCAAACCAATCAGCAACATCTGGAAGGCTTAGCCACTTGTCACCGGTCTGATTAAGTCTCCGAATAAATATGGTTAGGGCCACTGTAAAAAATGCCCTCCTGATAGGACGTAGAACTTTCCAAACAAGTATTATGTCCTCTTCGAAGGACTGAATGTTGAAAATTATCATCTTAATACGATTTGTATACACATTTCTCAGAATAAGATATAGTACGAACGTCGGTCCTAGATAGTACCATGTCTGATGTTCTTCCTCAATGAACGATGTACTCACATAGGAGAATGTTTGAAATAAAATTAAAAATGCCACCGATAATGGTACATCTATTAAAACCTACATAAAAGATAAAATAGATTAGAAGAACAACTCAAATCTATCCAGGTAACTGACCTGTAATCTCCTCCCAAACATAACTTTCAAAATCTCTACGTGCAGTACAAGTATATTCAAAATTGTAATAGTTATCAACACCACTTGAAATATGCCACTGAATTGAAAGAAATTACAAATGTATCCTAAAATACAAATAACGAAAGCGGCTACGATCATAATTAGGAGATGCTGCTTATTAGGAAACTTCCAGAATAACGATGAGTTAGTTAATGTTCGTAATAAAATAAGAATCGTTACCTAAAAAGTTGCATTCACAATATTAGGAAGATTTCGTGGTCATACAATTCACGTTCAACTCACGTAAGAAGTTACAATAACTCCCATTGTAATTGTAGTGTAATCAAACATTGTATAAGTGCTGGCAAGTAAATTCGAAATGTATCTAGCTGATCGCATATAATTATGTTTTGCGGTAATGAACAAGAACTGACTAGAGCTATTATTCGTCCTTTTACTGACCAAATACTCAATATGAGCCTTTGCACCGGCACGATACCAGTCATAGTATTCTAAAACCATTATCGAATATCGTTAGTCGAATTATTAAGAGCGCGTATAATACCTTCATGTTCTATTTCCTTTGCGCCGAATTTGTGTACCATTTTTTCCATGAGAGATCGTGAATTATAATACAACATATACAAAACATCTTCATCAGTTACATTGTATAACATTTCAGGTATAACACAGCCAATACTTGTGGAGGGTAAAGGAACATCGAAGAGCATAGCTAAAGTTGCAGCGACATCGATTTGCTTATATTCAGGTGGGTGTCTATAAAAATAAAAAAAATAATGGATTACATATTGCAGAGTAGAATACATTAGACGGTAGGTTGTGGTGAAGTATTTTTTTGTTAACATAAATTAAATTCAGATGTTTATTTATGGCTCTATCCAAGTCTATTGATAGGATCCTGATTTCAAACCCAAGCGGAATATGCAGTTCGATTCCGGGGTGCGGGAAGGTTATAAGATTAAAAGGTTAAGTTTCCAGTGGTAAAAATTAAACAATACTAAGGAAAAAAGGAGAAGTTGCGATAAGGCTAGTGATGCATTCCGCTACATAATCTAACTCTATAACGCACATGATGCAATCTTCCTCAACTCACAATTAATGCTTAAATCGCACACGTTGCGATTTACTCGTAATATTCATTCCAATACCCCCAATACCTTAATTGCCCACCTATGACGCATACTCGCTTCCCAAAGCTACACGATTATCGTGTATCGTCAATTCATATTAATATTGCACACGAAGCAATCCAACCACAAGAATTAACATATGATATCACATGATACATTCCCACTTCCCAAGGCTATACGCTAAATGCATTTTGCCTCAATTCAAAAACCAAGCATGCACCTGCCTGGGAAATTTTCACGATTTCATATTCATCATCATCATCGGCACTGCAACCGGGATCCGGTCTTGGCCTTATTAAACAATTCTCTCTACCAGTCCTGATTTCGAGCCGATGTCATCCAGTTTGGCACTCCCAGGCCCTGGGCGTCCTGGTCTACGCCATCCCACCATCGCCCCCATATATATTTATATCCTTAACACTTTACCGGCCGGTCACTTAGCCGCAGATTCTCCCTGGCGCCGGCTCTGTTTCTGTTTAGCCTGTCGCACGGGAGTGTCTGTCCATTTCGTCATCATCATCGGCACTACAACCGGGATCCGGTCTTAGCCTTATTTAACAAATCTCTCCACCGGTCCCGATTTCGGGCCATTGTCATCCAGTTTGGCATTCCCAGGGTCTGGGCGTCCTGTTCTACGCATTCCTTCCTTCGCAGACAAGGTCTGCCGCGCGGTCTCCTTCCATAAAGGACTTTCCGGCAGGCTCCTCTTCGCTCATTCGAGCTAGGTGTCCCGCCCACCGGAATCTACCGAGCTTGATTTTTCTCACAATATTAGCTTCAAGGTAGATCGCGTATAACTCATGGTTGTAGCGTCTCTGGAATCGTCCTCCCTCACATACGGGGCCAACAATTCTCCTTAAGACCTTCCTCTCGAACGCGGCGAAGAATTCAGAGTGTCTTTTATTGAGCACCCAGGTCTCGGATCCATACATGAGTACTGGTAAGATCATGGTCTTGTACAGTAGTAGCTTGGATGTTCTGGATGAATTTTAGGACAACAAAGATCCTCTAAGACTTCTGCCTCAGTCACTTCTACTCTGATAGGCGGGCTTACCTGACGTGACGCTTGGGACGAGTCGAAAACACGGTAGGTCTCCACTTCCAGAGGTTCGGTGGCAACACCAAGAGTCGCTGGTCGATGTTGGCCTGGGAGATTTCTTCTTGTAACGACTGGTGACGTCGGGGACTCCAGGCTGACAACACGGAAGTGTTATCTAAGCTTGTATGAATGTTGTACGGCTGGTTATTATTTATTCCTAGATTTAAACGGTCACACTCACGAGTCTGTACGACAGACTTCGGAATCGTCCCCCCTCACATATGGGGCCAACAATTCTCCTTAAGACCTTCCTCTCGAACGCGGCTAAGAGTTCAGAGTGCCTTTTATTAAGAACCCAGGTCTCGGATCTATACATGAGTACTGGTAAGACCATGGTCTTGTACAATAGTAGCCTGGATGTTCTGGATAAATTCCGGGATTTAATGAGCCTTGATAGACCATAGTAGGCATTGTTGGATGTGATCAGCCGTCCGCGTATTTCTTCTTCCATATTGTTATCGGGTGATACTATTGACCCAAGATAGTTAAAGGATTGCACTACTTCAAATTCGTGCTCCACTACCTTGATAGTTTGACCAACGTTGGGTCTTGTCTTCGCAGAAGTTGCCACCATGTGCTTAGTTTTTTCCTCATTAATGTGCAGTCCCAGTTTTTGTGCCGCCTGCTCGATCTGGGTGAAGGATTCCTGTACAGCCGATTCGGTTCTACCGATGATGACGATGTGATCTGCGTAGGCAAGTATCTGGCTGGACTTGGTGACAGTAGTCCCTCTTGTTGTAACGCCAGTCACGGATTGCTTTCTCCAACGCCAGGTTGAAGAGGAGGCAGGCCAGATCGTCCCCTTGTCGAAGTCCATTATAGATGTTTATTGGTTTGGACAGCAATCCCGCTACTTTTACTTGACTAGTTACGTTGGTCATGGTCAACCTACACAGTCGTATCAATTTGTTTGGAATGCCGGATTCTCTCATGGTCAATTTGGTTGCGAGTGGCTCCATCAGGTGATACCCAGGTGGCTTTGTGGTTATCTTTACGCGGAAACCTGGTACTTGCAGCGACCAAGTTTGTTCGTTAGCTCGTAGTCCATTACCATTAGTGTTCTCATGCAAACTATGGGAACCTGCGTGGTGCCTGAAAATCGGCTCCCGACATATTTTCGCAGTCAAATCACCAAGAAAAATTTTCACATCGTATCTTGGGCAGGCATTGAGGGCCCGTTCGACGTTCTCGTAGTATTCTTCCTTTTCGTCGTCACTGGACACCTCCTTAGATCCGTGAACGTTTATGAGGCTTATGTTCTTAAACTTGCCTCGCACGCGAAGGGTGCACAGCCTTTCGTTTATTGCATTAAAGCCGATGATGGCAGGCTTCAGTTTTTGGCTGACTAGAAAGCCTACCCCGAGCACATGGTGTTTTGCATGACAGCTGTAATAAATATCATACTCGTTTCTTTGAATAACACTACTCCCCGTCCATCTTATTTCTTGTAATGCTGTTATGTCAGCCTTATATTCGGACAGGGCATCGGCTAGCTGCTGTACAGCTCGAGCTCTGTATTGTGAGCGGACGTTCCATGAGAAAATTCTTAAATCGTTTAGCCATATTCGTTTCCGTGGTCGTCGTCGTGCATCCGGTCCATATCCGAGGCTTGTTAAATTTGCCATAATAATGTATACGGTTTCATATTACGAATGCATTTTTTGCCTCATATCCGAGAGCAGGCGTCATACAATTCATATGACACGGTCGGCGCCTTCAAAGGCAATAAACGACGACTTAACTGAGTGTCGATCAAAATGCTGAGATCTGCGAAAGGACAGACACAGCAACGAAACGCAAATCGAACGAACGACACGAATGGCTTGAACGTGGGCCGTTGTACTTTAATTAGTTCGGTTAAATGCAACAATCAATTAAGTAATTGCATAAGCCAACGCCGCTGCACCTTAAGTGGGGCACTTAAGTGGCAACGATAATTAAGAAATGCGAATGACTCGTGCAGGTAATTGGACTCAATATGGGTCATACGTTCAACTCGCATTAGAAAACGAATTGAAAGGAGATATTCAGCTGTTCACACATTAGCATTGGTAGCCCCAACATTTCTATCAAAACAATAGAGGGTATATTGAATACCGAAATGGGATCCAATGCATAAGCGCTAAAAATTCGGCTTTGTTTGAACAAGCCAATGAAAATACATTAGGGTTGCCTAAGCAGTGGTGATCCGTGATAATTGTTTGCAGCTGCATAGGCATCGATTTGCATGATGTGAACGGGGAATCGGTGGTTGCTTGAGAAAAGCAAACACAGAAGGATTTCTGTGAGCATGATTGCAATGAATTGCGATAAGGGGACTGCGGAAGATTTCCCAATGGTTGGCAATGGGCATGGGTGCATATCAGGGGACACGAATATGTTTTGGTTGCGACGGCAAGGGTTTATGTTTTCAGGTGTGACCGGTCGAAAGGGCTTGGAACGGCCCTGAAAAAGGTAAGCTGCCTATGGGGTATTTATGTCGGTTATCCGTGGGGATAACCGAATTGATTCCAGCAATTGGTTGGCAGTTAATGCCATAGCAAGATTGTGTAATCTTGCCGAAAATTCAACTTTCAGGTAAGTTGTATTTGCTGATAATGGTGGGGATCAGCGATGCGTGGCTCTTCGGGCCCTGAAAAGCCCCACATCACTCCCTCCCCAGTGACGTAGTCACGAAACAGATAAGGCAGATTAGAAGGGGGTTAGTTGGGCATGGGGGCGCGCCTGGGCGCGAGTGCGGGGAGGTTGTGCCGGTGGAGTAGGAGTCGTGTCGGTGGATGGTGGTAGTTCTGGAGCGGAAGCTTCCAGAAAGCAGGGCTTAAGCCTTTCGACGCTGACCGTGGATCGCTTGCCTCTAAGGTCGATCTCGAAGACGCGGTCGTTGATGCGGCGGAAGACTTTGAATGGGCCATCATAAGGTGGGTCGAGGGGTTTTTTGACCTTATCCACCATGACAAAGACTTGCGTGCAGCTGCGCAGTTCAGGGTGGACGAAAAGTTTTTTGTAGCCGTGCCTGGCTACTAGGGTTGCCCTAACCTTACGTAGCAGGTCACGGAGATGTCCCAATTCGTTGAGTTGGTCACGCGGTGTTTCGCCGTCGAGGAAGAGTTCTCCAGGGAGAAGGAGGTTGGTACCGTAGGTAAGCTCTGCTGCCGAAGCTCCCAGGTCCCCCTTTATGCTTGTCCTCAGGCCGAGGAGGACAGTGGGAAGGGCGTGGAACCATTTGGTGTCATTATGACACATGAGTGATGCCTTGAGGGATCTATGCCAGCGCTCCATCATCCCGTTGGATTGCGGGTGGTAGGCGGTGGTACGACCTCTTTGGCAGCCAAGGAGATTTGTTAGCTGCCGGAAAATTGTCGCCTCGAATTGGGGGCCTCGGTCCGAAGTTATGGTGGTTGGTACACCAAAGCGTGTGACCCAAGTTGAGTAAAAGGCCCTGGCGACTGATTCGGCAGTAACTGCCCGGAGAGGTGTCGCCTCTGGCCATCGCGTGCAGCGATCCATTACTGTGAGGATATAGGAAAATCCTCTTGATGGAGTAAGCGGTCCCACTATGTCTATATGGACATGGGCGAAGCGTGCCGTGGGAAGCTTGAACTGTGCTGGCTCCAGTAGATTGTGTCGCGCTATTTTGCAGCGTTGGCACTGGAGACAAGCACGGGCCCAACCGGTGAGATCTTTGTTCATCCGGGGCCAAAGGAATTTGCGACGGACAGCAGCGGCTGGGTTGTGGTAAACCTGGAAGACGCCCTTACGAAGTTTTTCGGGAATGTAAGGTCTAGCGGTTCCAGTTGAAACATCACACCAGATTTCGCCCAAAGGGCCGCGAAGAGTGATTTTCTTAAACTCAAGTGCCGTATCGGCAGTTAGGAGGGACTTGAGCTGTTCGTCCTCCTGTTGAGCTAGGGCAAGGTCAGCATTGTTTAAGGCGGTACGCAAGTGAATCGTATCGATTCGAGAAAGGGCGTCCGCCGTAACGTTCTGTTTACCGGAGATGTGCTTGATCTCCGTAGTGTATTGCCCTATGAGGTCTAATTGACTTTCTTGTCGGGGGGAGGCGTTTCCCGACCTCTTCCGGAACGCGTAGACCAGCGGTTTGTGTTCTGTCAAGATGGAGAGTGAGTGACCTTCTATCATATGACGGAAGTATTTGACAGCGTTGTAGATCGCAAGTAATTCGCGATCATAGGCGCTGTAACGTCGCTCTGTAGGACTCAGTTTCCTTAAAAAGAAACCCAGTGGTTCCGGTCGGCCTTTAATGTCCTGTTCATGGACGGCTCCGATGTGTCGCATTGGATGGATAGTGCCGCTCCCTCGAGGGGGTATCGGAGTAAGATGGCATTTGCCAATTGCTCTTTGGACAGTTGGAATGCTCGATCAGAGGCTTCTGTCCATGGGATTGGGCGCTTGACATTGCGCTTAGCTCCTTTCAGGAATTCGTTTAATGGAGCTTGAATCTGGGCAGCATTCTTCAGGGTCGGACGGTAGAAGTTCAGCATCCCCAGGAATCGACGAAGTTCACTTACGTTAGTGCGGCGAGGATATTTCATGAGGGCCTCCACACGGTCTGGCAGTGGGCGAATGCCCTGGTTGTCAACGACATAACCCAGATAAGTTATTTGCTCCTTGGCGTATTGACACTTATCTGGGTTGATGACAAGACCGAATTCGCGGAGGCGCTCGAGGACTTGGCGTAAGTGGCGTTTGTGTTCGGCGTGGTATTTGGAGGCGATGAGAATGTCATCGAGGTATGCATGGCAGCAATTGAGACCACGTAATACCGAGTCGATGTAACGCTGGAATGTCTGTGCGGCATTCCTTAGGCCGAAAGTCATCACTTTGAACTCGAAGAGTCCGAAAGGTGTGATCACTGCGGTCTTGGGGATGTCTTCTGGTGCCACCGGAATTTGGTGGTAAGCCCTGGTGAGATCCAGGGTAGTGAAGACGTTGCACCCTCGTAACTTGTACGAAAAATCGTAAAGGTGTGCTATGGAGTATCTGTCGGTTATCCGTGGGGATAACCGAATTGATTCCAGCAATTGGTTGGCAGTTAATGCCATAGCAAGATTGTGTAATCTTGCCGAAAATTCAACTTTCAGGTAAGTTGTATTTGCTGATAATGGTGGGAATCAGCGATGCGTGGCTCTTCGGGCCCTGAAAAGCCCCACAGATCTATATAATGCCATGAGAGAGTTCCGTATTCCAAACAAATTGATACGACTTTGTAGGTTGACCATGACCAACGTAAGTAGTCAAGTAAAAATAGCGGGATTGCTGTCCAAACCAATAAACATCTTTAAAGGACTCTGACAGGGGGACGGTCTGGCCGCCTCCTCTTTAACGTGGCGTTGGAGGAAGCAATCCGTGACTCTGGCGTCACAACTAGAGGGACTATTGTCACCAAGTCCAGCCAAATACTTGCCTACGCAGAGGACATTGACATCATCGGTAGATCCGAATCGGCTGTACGGGACTCCTTCAGCCGGATCAAGCAGGCGGCACAAAAACTGGGACTGCACATTAATGAGGGAAAAAATAAGTACATGGTGGCAAGTTCTGCGATGAGAAGACCTAACGTTGGTCAAACTTTCAAGGTAGTGGAGCACGAATTTGAAGTAGTGCAATCCTTAAACTACCTTGGGTCAATAGTATCTTGTTGAATGTACATCATCATCATCATCGGCACTACAACCGGAAACCGGTCTTGACCTTATTTAGCAAGTCTTGAGACTTGTTAAATTTTCCATAATGATTTGTTTTTTTCCGGGCAAGATCATGAGTCTTGCGCCAGAGGCTCCCCGACGGGGAATCGGACCCCGGTCTCCCGCGTGATAGGCGGGTATACTAACCACTATACTATTGTTGAATGTACGACCACGGGGGAATCTATTAACGCATGATGAAGCGACCGATACCCAGCCGGATCGGTTGTGTGCATCATAACACTCCAGTGATGGCGTCGTGCGAATGAAATACGTTGCTATGTTTTTATTAGTTGTTTTGTTTTATGTAACGTGCAAGGTATTTGATCGTTTTGTTTTGTTTATTTTCCTCCAAGAAGGATCTCTGATTGTGTTACACTTACAATAAAGTTTTGTGTACATACATCGTACGGTTCAACCGTTCCCAACGTAAGGATTTTCAATTAAGCAACCCTCGTCGCAGGCGGTGAGGTTGTTTCCCAGTGGATCTTCTAGGAGATCGTCTGCATGAATGGTGCGTCGATTGTACTATCGGGCTGCTGGGAATTATATATCGTGTGGGCTCGCATCGTGTGTGTGTATTGTGTGTTCACAGTGAGACGTGTGCTGGCTCTCGATTCGATCGTTGAGGCAGTTTAAATTTTGACTCAATGAAAATATCATCGTTCGATCTAACAATTAGTGTAATTAAACACGAGAACCAGTGTAAGGTACAGGAATCAGTATCATCGTTGTTTGAGTGGCTTCAGGGGACTGGATACGTAAAAGAGACAACGAACATTCATACAAGAGAAGACTCCATCAACTTCAGGAAAGTTGCTCACTTCAGTGGTGCCTGGAGAACCCACGTCTCAGACAGCTAACGTGAGTTTGTGTGGATCTGTACTTTGTCATTATCCTACTGTGAATTACTTTGCACGCATTAACCGGTATCCTGTCTAACCCTCTGACGCCTCAGTGTTCGGCACCTATTAAAGTATCAGTTCTTCGTTGAATTCACCGTCTCTAAATATTATCTGTCGTGCAGACTCGCGAGTGTGACTCTTTAAATCTAGGAATAAATAATAACCAGCCGTACAACATTCATACAAGCTTAGATAACACTTCCGTGCTGTCAGCCTGGAGTCCCCGACGCCACCAGTCGTTACAAGAAGAAGTCTCCCACGCCAACATCGACCAGCGGACCTTGGTGTTGCCACCGGACCTCTGGAAGTGCAGACGAACTAGGTCATCATCCTACCGTGTTTTCGCCTCGTCCCAAGCGTCACGTCATGTAAGCCCCCGTATCAGAGTAGAAGTGACTGAGGCAGAAGTCTGAGAGGCTCTTGTTCTTTGTTGCCCCATGGCACTGGTTTCCTTGAGATTCCAAGATTCCTTCCGCCTCTTATTCGATTGCATAACTGAACCTGCCAGGTTGCGAAATCGGTGAGATAACCAGCCTCGTTCCTCCCGAGTACCCTGTCAGGTTGCGAAACCAGACATTCGACTGGCCCTGTCAGGGATCGAACTCGGTGAGAAGACTTACTACGATGTTCCCTCGACTCGTCGCTGGCCAGCACTTTATGATCACAACACAGTTCATTTCGAAAATATGTTCGAGGCCGTGACGTGGGGACAACCTACCCGATCTTATCTTAGCGTTGCCTCTGTCACCTATTCCCACGGTCCACTACCCGCCTTTGACACCTCATGAGCTCTATTTTTAGAACCAGACAGTCTCAGGGCTACCTCCTACTTCTAAAGCTCCAAGCGGCAGGAAATGCAAACTCTGTCGGCTTGAGAGCAGTTACGTTCTGTAACACCTTTTTAAAAGTGAACAGACATAATTATAGTTAGTAACCACAAACAAAGATTAAAAAAGACATTCAAATCATATATATATTTTAACAATACTGTTTAGAAAATTGCGTAAGGCAACAGCGGACCCCAGCTCTAGTTGCAACATCCCAAGCAACAGCACTACATCATCACCACCAACCGTGAGTACAATAAATTATAAATATAAAAGTAACACATCTACTACTTCGACGAAAGCAAAGTTGTGGCGCTGGATATCCTAAAAGCATTCGATAATGTTTAGCGCCCACCCTAATTGTCGAAATAGATCAATTGATTCCATATATTTAGAAGGTTGACAATCAGTGATTCCCTTAAAACGATCGAATAGAAATTAGTGGTGTGTAAGTAGAAAGGATAATGGGTCAAGCTTTTAGGGAATTGGTTGCATATATGCTGACCAATTTGAGAATTAGCCAGTTGAATAGGACAGATACAAGAGCTTCCGCGAGTGAAGTAGATTATCTCTTTAAAAGAATTGGGAGAACACTTGGTCTAGTTAGCAGATAGCTTGAACGCCTAGACGAGTTCGAAATCGAATCTGGAAAATGGATTTGCAATCGCGGTTTGAATACATGCCCAACTGGAAAAAGCTAAGAATGAATTAAAACCATAGAAAACAGTTTAAAATGCCTTAACTTCAAAAATATAAATTAATCACTATTACCCTTCTTTGTCCGAGCAATCAGGCCTGTTAATAATCAGAGGCACAAAACGTTCTTCATGTGAACTCCCACCGTGACTCCCATCGACATGCATTCCATGATCTGCAGTGACAATCAGAAGCGAATTCTCTCTAAACGTCTAAGAACTCAATTGAATTTAAAAAACATCGAATTCACATTTATTAATTCACACTTACCGATGTTGATAAATTCGTATCTACTTCCTTGATGATGCTGTCCATTTCCCATAACTTCGAATACAAATGTGTACTTTTTGAACCTTCTATATGGCCAATGCGATCCAAACCAGTGTAGTGCAGGGTCATAAAATCCCAACCTGATAGATTTTTCAATTCCGACCGTAAGTTCGCAGTAACATTCGAGTCCACCTAAAACGCGCATTAAAGGACGAACTATTAGCAAAGTACGTTTCTTAGTTAATACAAAAGTTCCCAAACCTCATAAAACTCTACGAAGTTTAAATGTTGATCTAAACTCGATTTGTATCTTTCGAAGAGATTCGAAAATAATTTTACCCAGATGTAGTCACCATAAAATACAATCTTGTTCCCTTCGGCATATAATCTGTGCAGAATTGAGTCTTGGAGTGATGGGGTACCTATCACATTCATCACAACGTCTATATAGTTAGACTCTGTTCCGGATGTAAGGCTTTTTACCCTTGGTAATGTGACTGTTGGCGCACTAGTCTCGAGTTGGATTTTACATAATTTATTGGAATAAGGCATTTGTTCTTCTGTTATGAAGTTATACCGAAGAGCGTCAATCACCATAAACACACATTTCGAAATGGGTTTCTTAGGATGGTTTAAACTAATATTTGAGAGTTGAAAAGTAAATTAAAGAAGTATTAGAATATTCGAAAGTTCACCTTATCAAATCCACACGCTCAGGTTGTAAAGTTCTTGGTGGAAGATTAATTTTGTTTAAATCAACCGGAAAATACCCGCTGAGAAATAAAACAACCCCATTTAAATATGCCGACAAAAGGTAGAAAAGAATCCAGTCGTATTTATCCATTTGTTCCTTCGTCGGTTCATAGAATATCACCACCGAAATATCTAAGTTATCTTTTCTAATCTATACCTCTCAAAACATCCCATCCAAAATCGTTTGCTTATCGAACATTTCACCGGATACTTTGTTTATACGAATCTGACATTGCAAATATATAACCGGTGCATTTAACTTGAGTGTCGGGTTGTGTTCAGCAACTGATACCTTCGGGACTTATGCTAGTGTAATTTTTTCAAAAAAAACAATACACAGTTTTTTATTAGCTTAATTGATGGATAAATTATTCAAAAATGTAAACAAAATTGTTTTATACCATAGACAAAATTTCATCAGTTCATTTAAACCATTTTATTGAACATAGTCACGATGTATGAAATTAGGCATTTCCGGCGTTTTACTTTTCCAATATCACGATAAGAATGATATCCATATTTACGACGTGTGTTTGAAATATGATGATAGTGGGCGCTGGTAATATTTTGCTCAAAAATTATGCTATAGGCCGGGTGAAATTGCGCAGTAAACAGTAGACGTTAGTCCTCACTTTGCAATCACCAATACACGAGGTGACGACGTATTTTCATAACATTTACTAAGCCTTAGCATTGTATATTTTGGACAGTTGGCAATTAGTGATAAAAAAGTTGTCTACCGGGGCAAAAAGGGAACAAAAACTCATACACGGTCTACGAATAGAAGCAAGAGTAAAAAGCGGCTGCAAAATAGATTTGAGGCGGAGGCCGAGTCACAAGGAATGAGCACATTTGCAAAAAAGTTAAAAACATCTTCTGAATTGCAAGATGTACCGATTGTCCAACGTTTGGGTATCTAATAGTGAACTCCGCTGCTTTAATGCGTGCAATTTCGGAATGTGCAGTGTGACAAACCTATGGTTCGGGCATAAAGTTTATAGAAAGAAGCAAGGGAGGGCTAGGTTTCAAAGTGGTTGTTTCTTGTAGCAAGGTCGCGTGAAAACCGCCAACGAAACAGCACGTGCGCTTCTGCCTCGTGATCCATACCATCGGATCAATTGTGCAATCCGTTTTGGGATTCTTAGATACATATAAGATACCCAATTGCACTATCGGTTCGGGCGCGAAGTCTTACTGTGAGATCCTAAACAAACAAACGGATCTTCACACACGCGTCCGAGTGCAGTACAAAGTTTTCTGTGCGATCCCATGCAAACAAACGGGTCTCCGCACACGCGTCTTAGTGCTGTGAAAACCAGTAACGTTAATGAGAAAGCTCCCAAAAGAACAGTATGGTTCTACGAGAAAGCCAACTGGGAAGGTCTGAACGACTTTTTTGGGAGGTTAAATTGGTCGTTATTTTTCCTCCATAACGATGTTAACTCTATAGCGGACACATTGACAGACACGATCGTACTTGGCATGCGGACCTTTATTCCACACAGAGTAAAGAGTATCAAACCCAAGAGAAATGTGTGGTTCGATTCTGGGTGCAGAGAATCAAACAATACTGAGGAAAACCGGAAAAGATTTAAGAGAGCTAGGAATGACTGCAATGCGTACATTCAACGCGCCAAGTTCTTGCATGATCAGAGACTGAGACAAAAAATACTACACTCTTCCACAGGTAGTAGAAACTTCTGGGCATTCATAAAAAACATTCAAAACTCAGTCTCTTCATCCATTCCATCGCTTATAGTCGATGACAAACCAGTCACCACTGCAAGAGAGAAGGCGAATCTAGTTGCTGCACATTTTGCAGCCAACTCAGCGCTGCCTGATACCACATCAGTTTCACCTCAATTGAGCATAAGCACCACACCATGAGCCAGATTCGTTTCCGAATGCGTACTGTTGCCCGCGCACTCAAAGAGTTAAACGCACACAAATCCGCTCGTCCGGACGGCATGCCCCCAATCCTTTTGAAGAGATGTTGCTCTTCACTCACCAAACCACTGTGGAAACTCTTCCATTTATCTTATTCTACTGGTCGTTTCCCAAATAGATGGAAGTCAGCGAACATTCAGCCAATTTCCAAAAAGTCTGACAAATCATCCCTTTCTTCTTGTCGACCCATATCACTAACTTCTATTCTCTCCAAGGTAATGGAATCTCTTATCAACCGTCAACTTTCGAAATATCTGGAATCAAATGACCTCCTCAATGATCGCCAATATGGCTTTCGTAGCAACAGGTCCATAGGAGAATTGATGGCGTACCTTACCGAAAAGTGGAGCCATTCCATCCACTACTTCGGAGTAAGTTGCACCGGATATCTCGAAAGCCTTCGACAGAGTTTGGCATCCAGCCCTTTTATCAAAATTAAATTCATATAGAGTGGACAATTGATGAGACTATCTTTCTGGCCATTCAATCCAAGTGGTTCTTGATGGTGTCAAATATGTCTCCCATCAAATTAATGGAGGTGTTCCCCAAGGTTCTGTACTATCACCCACTCTGTTCCTCATCTTTATAAATGATCTCTTGTCCATTACCCACAACCCAATCTACCCGTTACCCGATGATAGCACATTAAGTTTTTCATACTCATACGAACCTTCCCGGCCAAACTTCTCGCACGTCAATACCAATCAGCTGGTTGTGCTTAATACATTGAATTCCGACCTTAACAGGATATATCAATGGGGATTATTTAACCGAGTAGAGTTCAATGCCTTAAAAACTGAGTTCTGCCTTCTGCCCTCAAAGGTGAACCCCAAAGTAAATATACTGTCGATGAATGGCACTTCCATCGACGAAGCCAGGGAACTATCAATCATCGGCACTCGAATTAATTCGACTCTTAACTGGAGCGGTCAGATTTTTGAAGCTGCGAAAAGTGCAGCCAAATGCATGGGGTTCCTTAAGAGATACAAAACATACTTCACTCCATGCAACCTGTTCACTATTTACAAGACGTATATTCGTCCCAAAATGGAGTTCAACTCCCATATTTGGTTAGGCGCATCCAAAACTGCACTACACGTGCTCGATAGGATGCAGAAACGCGCAGGGAAACTTATTGGGGATTCAGCCGTAAGTCGATCAATTCCGTCGTTAGAACATATCGTACACCGTCGTACAACGTATCGTGCCATCTCTCTTCTATAGGTATTACTATGATCGTTGCCCAACTGAATTGGCTGGATGTGTTCCGCCTCTACAAACATTTTCCGCGATACCCGTCAACCTGTGAATGCGCATTAGTCCACATTGAAAGTCAACTTCAGGCGCACAAATAAACATAGAGTCATTCTTTAGCCGAACCACACGAACGTGGAATACTCTACCTGATCATATGTTTCCTCGTCGTTGTAATGTCCGGACATTTAAGACCAATGCACATCGATACATCCTTTTCTTATTTGACATTTGCAAGCATCGGACCAACTTTTTAAAAACATGTTTCTTTACAAGGGCCATGTGCCGCTATTATGTATTTTTTTTATTGCTACGTATTCACAAATGAATGTATTGGAGAAATCTAGTACGTTCACATCTGCTTGCCATGTGACAACTGTCACCCGCCAGCTGACTACGCGTCAGTGAGAAAAGGGACGCCAGTTAAGCGTCAAAAGTTCTAAATCGACTCAACAGTTGCTTGGTAGTTCGATTTATCACCATAGGCCTTCTTCTCCAGTTTTTCTTGGGACAACGCATTTTCATTCATTAGTTCCATCATCCTGTGGGCACATTCGCTCGTTGCCCAGCTCGACTTGTGGATGCTGCCCCATCGCCTAGCTATCACACTATTGGACGTTGCACAAGTTGCACGCAACGTATCTCCCATATATATTAAAAAAATAATAATTTGTACTTTGGCGGATTGGAGGTTGTTTAACTTTGGCGAATGAACCTGTCTATAATTGGTGCAGTGTTCCGCCGAACACTGTTCGCAAGAAGAGGGTCACCAACGGCGCGCCACAGCACACTAAATGAAAGACGGAGCACTTGCTTTAAACTTTATTTATTGTTTTCTTTTTGTTTGTAGTCAATTACACGTATTAACAAAGATACATTATAGATTGATGTTCTGTTGAACTGTTGGCGTTTAAAATTTGCACACTGAATTAAAGCAGACGCTCGATCGACACGAAAACTAACACCTCGCAACGCGTGTACTTGCTAGCTTCTTCTTTATTACCGCGTCTTATCGACCTCCTCGATGAAGTTCTCTATCGTTCTCGACCTCCTCGGATGCTCGAAAGTTCAATATCGGCTTGTGGAGCTTGATATTGAAAGCTTTGGGACGTTCAGTTCCTTGCTTCTTTTTATATCGGGTTCGCATTTTACAGCTTACTATGACCCTTGTTACAGGTATGATTAGGAGCTTTGGGACACGTGTCTGTGGGCACGTGTAATGATAAGGTAAGTATGTTCCTTGAAGGGTAGGAACCTTACCTGGGTGAAATTGTGCGTTTGTAGAACGCTACAATACCTCAATATATTGTAGCGAGCTTAGGGTTCGCTGGATTAATTATTTTAAAATAAATAAGAGCCGTTGAATCGATTTTGAAGTAATACAATACTTTATTAGTCCGTAATGCATCCGTTACTTTTTACCGTACACATAACGATTTCTTTGTAAACACTTTCTACTTCTTACTCATTACTTATTACTACTTCCGCACTTATCGTCATGCTTCACTGTCTTACTTATAACTCAACTCCCGATCTGCGTGCGACGTATTTATACCGTTTTTCCTCATTCTGATTTGGTGTATCGTTTCCGTCCGTTCCATAGTCTTGAATGTTCTATTCCAGTTTTCCAGTACTTCCTAAAATAATCTAGTACTTTGTTTCGGACTTTCTCGAAGACTCCAGTACTGATTGTCATATGCGTCACAATATATAAACATGTCGTAAACTTCGTTTTATTGATAATACATTTTTTTCCATAAAAAAAAACCAAAGTTTTCGGGTCTCTACAGTGGCATAAAGAAATAGTCGTAGAGATCGGAGCGACTGCTTTAATGATGAGTGCAAACTAACGACTGAACGTAAGAATGCTGCATAACGGGCAATGCAGCAGTCTCATAGGACGCGGATGTGCGAGGAGAAATACAAAGAGCTCAGAAGATCTGGAAAAGACTTCACAGACAAAAGAAAAGTCATCATCATCATCATCGGCACTACAACCGGGATACGGTCTTAGCCTTATTTAGCAAGTCCCGAGGCATGTTAAATTTTCCATAATAATTGGTTTTCCCGGGCAAGGTTATTAGACTTGCGCGCATGACAAAAGAAAGGTGCCTGGGGAAAAAACCTTGTCTGTGAAATTGAGAAAAGTAGAGAGCGAGGTCCGCACCAGGTTCGGAAGTTCTACCAAATAATCCGCAGTATAACGCGGTACACACCACACTGCACTTACTTCAAGGATAAAGGGGATAATCTGATCACCGATCCTGAAGGTATTCTGGGGCGATGGGAGATGCACTTCAATGAATTGCTAAATAGTCAGCTCACAGAAGAATTGGAGGCTCCACCAATGCAAAATCAAGACCAAATGCTGCCGCCACCAAGCATTGAGGAAACATTAAAAGCCATAAGACAGCTCAAATCAAATACCCCCGGAGCTGATGGTGTTTTACATCGAATCAATCTTTTATCATTGCCGTTGACGTTTTATTTTTTTATTCGGTGCCAACGCCGTTTTTTATTATTTTTCTACTAAGTAGAATTTGCACAAAGCAGTTTATGCAAATTAACTACTTGGCGATTTGTTTTCCTTTTACAGGTAGAGGGGGGAAACTTGCGAAAGGGGTTTAGTGGATGTTAGGGGAGGACCTGGACGCGAGGTAGGTCCGTAACAATGGCTATCAAACAAGGAGGGACAGCGTTACCTCACGCAATTCATGAGATCGTGGTGCACGTATGGGAGGAAGAGGAGATGCTGGAACATTAGCGTCATGGAATAATTGGCACATATATAAGAAGGGAGATATCACACTGTGCAGCAACTATAGGGGTATAACATTGTTGAGTACCGCCTATAAGATACTCTCCACTATCCTACAAGATCGAATAGCCCCACACGCTACAGCCATCATTGGTCAATATCAGTGTGGCTTCATCCCATGCAAATCAGCAATTGATCAGATATTCACCCTTAGGCAGGCGATGGAAAAATGTCAGGAATTTAAGAATCCATTATATCATCTATTTATAGACTTTAAGGCCGCCTACGACAGCATAGCCAGGGTAGAACTATATAATGCCATGAGAGAATTCCGCATTCCAAACAAATTGATAGGACTTTATAGGTTGACCATGACCAACGTTCCCAGTCGGGGAGCCCCTGGCGCAGGACTAATGACCTTGCCCAGAAAAAAATAAATCATTATGGAAAATTTAACAAGCCTCAGGACTTGCTAAATAAGGCCAAGACCGGTTCCCGGTTGTAGTGCCGATGATGATGATGATGACCAACGTCACTAGTCAAGTAAAAATAGCGGGATTGCTGTCCAAACCAATAAACATCTTTAATGGACTCCGACAAGGGGAGGGTCCGGCCTGCCTCCTCTTCAACCTGGCGTTAGAGAAAGCAATCCGTGACTCTGGCGTCACAACTAGGGGGACTATTATCACCAAGTCCAGCCAGATACCTGCCTACGCAGATGACATCGACATCATCGGTAGAACCGAATCGGCGGTACAGAAATCCTTCACCCAGATCGAGCAGCCGATCGAGCAAAAACTGGGACTGCACATTAATAACCGGAAAACTAAGTACATGGTGGCAACTTCTGCGAAGAGAAGACCTGATGTTGGTCAAACTATCATGGTAGTGGAGCACGAATTTGAAGTAGTGCAATCCTTTAACTACCTTGGGTCAATAGTATCAGCCGATAACAATATGGAAGAAGAAATACACGAACGGCTGATCAAATCCAACAAAGCCTACTATCAAGGTCTATCAAGGGTCATTAAATCCCGAAATTAATCCAGAACATCCAAGCTACTACTGTACAAGACCCTGGTCTTACCAGTTTTCATGTATGGATCTGAGACCTGGGTGCTTAATAAAAGGCACTCTGAACTCTTAGCCGCGTTCGAGAGGGAAGTCTTATGGAGAATTGTTGACCCCGTATATGAGGGAGGAAGATTCCGGAGACGCTACAACCATGAGCTGTACGCTATCTACCTTAAAGCTAATGTTGTAAGAAAAATCAAACTCGATAGACTCCGGCGGGCGGGACACCTAGCTCGAATAAGCGAAGAGGAGCCTGCCCGGAATGTCCTTTGTGGCAGGATGTATGGAAGGGGACAGCGCGGCAGACCTTGTCTGCGATGGAGGGATGAGGTAGACCAGGACGCCCAGAGCCTGGGAGTGCCGCACTGGATGACATCGGCTTGAAATTGGGACCGGTGGAGAGATTTGTTAAATAAGACCAAGACCGGATCCCGGTTGTAGTGCCGATGATGATGATGAATTATCATTTTGTTAAATCTAATTATTATATAATAACAGAAAGCGAACAATTTTACCCGAGCATACGAAATGCACAGACACTCTCGTGCGACAGGCTAAACAGAAACAGAGCTGGCACCAGGGAGAACCTGCGTCTGAGCGGCCTGTGGGTAAAGTGTTAAGGATATAAATATATATGGGGGAGGGAGATGGTAGAGCTTTGGAATGGATCCAGATTACATAACCTAAGATACGCATGAATGTGATTTCAATAGTCGCAAGATAACGTCCTTGTCTCACAAGTCGGCCTTCCTACCACTTTTTTAAATGGAAAACACAGTTCGAACATCAACGCCACAGTTACTGTCACGTCGGAATCGTGTGGCGATTATTCACGTCTTTTAGGGGTTTTACCGCTGAAACTGCGTCTGCGATATTATTTCAAAGAATTCGGTTTATTTACATCTCGCAGCTCAATCCCAATCAATTTACAATTCATCTACCAAAACTCGTTTGCTGCAGAACTGGAATTCTTCCGAACGCCTTTCCACCACTAGTATTTCTGGGGCGATACAATTCGCAATCGTTTAAAAATATAAATATAAAGAGTATCTAATCGAACGAAATAAAAAAAAAGCACAAATTACATATCAGCATCTCAAGACACCTTCTCAGCCTTATAAATATGAGCACCTCTTCTGAGAGAAGTATTTAAAAAAATAAACAAAGTTTCCGGGATTCTTTTTTCACATTTTGACTTTTAATATGCATATGAATGCTTAAAAATGTTTATTCTCTTTTAAAACTTTACAAAATATGAATATATAACTTATAAAACTTAATTTTTTAAACAGCATTAAATATAAGAAAATCTCAACAAAATTATTCCGTATAAATACTACGAACATTATTTTTTAAATTCTAAAGTATAGAAAGAATATAAATTAATAATAATCTCTACATACATTAGAATAAGCTAGAGAATCGACAAATAATAATAATTTTAAAATAATTTGTAAAAGTAGTAACATATGAACAGTTATTAAACATCGTATCACATTTCGAATAGATTAGCATAAAGTATATCTTTTTTATTTTGTTTCTGATATTTCCCGTGGCTTATTAGAAAGAGATAGACAAAGTGAGATGATAAAAAAGAAGATATTTGTAACAGCTCCAGATATTTAAGACATAAGTTAATTGTAATCACTATTTAGTGTATTCAACTACTCAATAATGTAAAGCACTGCTCTAGGCTTCTACACTACCGTGAGAACCTATGTCGAGACGTATTACACTGTCAGATCCATACCCAGATACATTAGCCGTTGTGCTTGGTCCACCCTGTGTAGGATCCATACGGTCCGGCAGAAGAACATCAGGGATATATACAGGTGCTGGTCCGGAAATTTCTATTATACTTGGTCGGCGTGTCATTGTACACCTTTTAATTGGCGACATGAAAGTAAACAGTATTAAAGTAATACAAAGTGCAATTATGAGGACGATGGCACGCGCCGTGCCACGCCCCCGAACGATTGATATTGATGCCATTATTAGCAGCAGCATTACTACTGAAAACTTGGTCATAGTCACAGCTGTGGAATGTATTTTACCACCACTGCGGCTGATCATGTTGCTTGGACCATATGCGAAATACAAGTTATGTCGATCCACAAAATGTTTGAAACAAATGTAAACCATTGCAAAAGGCATTATTAATGGACAAAAAACACTGTAGACAACACTGATCGTAAATACTAATATCGTCCAAGCGTAATGAGTGCCAAAGGGAAATTCAATCAGGATAGATTTACGAATGTATGGAGTCTCAGCTTTGGATTTAGCCGTCAATAGCATCCACATGTAAACAATAAGTTCGGGGAATCGCATCAATTCCAATGCCGTACCAATGAAAGCTGCTGTAATAACGTAATTAACGTAAAACGAACCTCGGTCGGGGAGAAATATACACTGCCATCGGTTGCGATCGTTACTAACGGACCACTGAAGGAAGGCTTCAGCACTTGTGAGACCAAGCGACGGTAAAATTAGAATCATAAAGAGTAAATATCCAAAGCACTTTGTCATGATGGAGTAGTTCTGACGGGACTTGGTATAGTGCGACAACCATTTGTCCGAAAAGGCTACAATAACCGGCATTAGGGCCGACAGTGTCCACAACATCAGTGTTGGGAGGAACTCAGAAATAAGCGGACTCAGTTTACTAATGTTTCCATTGGCCAACGCACCACTGTCCAGCATATTCACAACAATAGCTGGTGTTGTGAGAAAGAACAACACAGTGAACAGAAGTACATTGACTAAGGCCCATTTAATGTACCATCTGCTTGTGCTGACGTTCAGATTCTCCCAAAATAAGTCAACTGGCGATGGAGCAAAAGTTAGATCCCACTGTCGATATGTACCTGGCGTGAAGTGACTAACTATATTTTGTGCCTCGGTCACAGAGGACACCGTAATGAAGGCAATTCCTAGTGGGTCATTTAGAGCGGCTGCTTTCAAACGTGCAACATCACCCCACAGCTTCCTCTCTTCTTGTACATAATATTCGTATGCATTTTCCTTTCTACAAGAGCAGGTATCCGGATTCACGGTTAAGGTATCATGGTTTCTATGGGTCTCACAGTATATTCGAGCATCTTGCACCCTTTCGTATTCTTCATTCTTCTTGTTTAGTTTCGAAATATTGTAAGCCACTTGAACGTCTTCGATAGTTACATCTGGGAAAAGTTCCTGAATATAATTTCGTATAACAGTTCGATTTCGGTCATTTAATGTTATATTCGTTATCATAATTGTTCTTGTAGGCGCTGTCTTGAAAGCATTTCGACCAGATGATCTTCGCATTATTAAAACAATTAATGGAACATAGAGTATTGCCACAATAACATGTACCCACAGCCATGATGAATCGGGTTCCAGATTAGCCATCGTTGTATGCCCGAATGAATTTACAGCATACGTTCCATTTCGATCGCTGCCATTTATAAAGTTTATCGGAAATATTATTATTAATGAAATTGCGGTGACCACTGCCATTACAATCATTAAGTGCTCTTGGAATGATAAATAGTGGACAGCATCCGGTCCGGTGTGCTGCAAGATTTGTTCCTTTTTTAGTTGCCATGTTATTTTAATCCATGAAAACAGTCCGTTATCTGGTTGGTGATTTATTGCGAATTGATTATGATTCTCACTCGATGGTGTCTGACTTACTTCGGTTCTTTGCGAATAGAATATTTCAGTCCATCGTTTTTTACTACCGCTATTATTTACAAGAGCTAGTCTACCGTAATCTCCAGCTTGATGTCTTAGAGTTGCAAATAGAATAATAATTAACATCCATGATATAATGTTAAGTGTTAAGGTTTGTGGTATGCCATTATATGAGTTAGCAAACGCAATTATTTCGGAATTGTTTCTTCCCAGACTCGAGCACGTCACTGTATCGTCTTCCCATGTGCCAAACATGTTGGGTTCCCTCAAATGTTTTGCTTAATACTGACTTCAATTGTGAACTGGAATTAAAAAAAATTTATTATATTAAACTCATTGCAATTAAAATAATTTATTATATTACTTTTTTTAATTCATCGGATCAATAATTGACTATTAAAGTTTATATCTTTTTGTATTAAAGGCAAAAATTGCAAATTAAATCGAACTCACAAAAGAACGGTTGAGAAATGAAGGTAACTCATCAGACCAACAGCCGCGTGAAAAAGGTGAATTGTTATTCTCAACCATATTTTACTGAAGTGAAAGCGTTATTGTAATAGCTATGGTCTACGCCTGAAATAGTTCATTTCATCGATTTTAAATTTCTGGTGCTATTGAATTAAGTTCGTGGACGTTAAGTCGTCGTCGATCTATCGCAGTTCACATCGAATCTTGTGACTATGTGTAATTCCTGTGTTAATTGCAAAAAGCTATCAAGCACATGTAATTTTCACTGGATGTCGTAGTCGAAATCTGTGTTCACAGATACCAGACAACGACCTGAGCACTACCCGGGACTACATATTAGAACGGAAGAGAGGAGCCATCGAAACTCTTCAAAACTCAGCGAAGAATGGAAAGCCAAGGAAAACACATTGACGACGAAAAAAAAATTCCACGAAGTCGTGGAATACATCCAACAACTTACAACACAGATGAAGCAACTCCAGAAGGAAATTCACTCCTTAAAGCAACCCACCAAAAACAGTGCCGATGCTAGTATGGAGATAACCCCCTCTCCCAGCTTAAACCATCAAACGTCTCTCCCCAAACAACTATCACCAACCCGTAAGGAATCCACCAAATTAACCAAGGCAGCACCGAGTCCCTTGCCTGCTCAGCACAAAAATGTTAGACCACCACCAATCTACATAAAAAACGTGAAAAGTAGCAAGGAAATAATCATAACAGTAGAAAATACCCTAGGACACCGCAACTTCATCCCAAACACTAAAGGCTCCTCTGTCTCCATTGCAACAACAACTCTGGTTGATCACAAGAAAACCGTTAGAAAACTTGTAAAACTACAACACCAATTTTTGACCTTCCAACACCATCAGCTCAAACCAATAACATTCAACATTAGGCACATTGATCCAACTTGGACTAACGAAGAACTAGCGTCGGAGATTATCAGGATTTGCCCAGAGCTGAAAATCCACAGCCTAGACTTTTTTCAAACTCCGTACATGCGAGAAAACAACTTAAGGAACCTACGGATTACCCAAATCCCTCCAAATGAAGACACCAACAAGCTCAAACAAATTAAGTACTTGTTTACGCATAAGATCAGTATCGAGGATCGTCATAAACAAAGCATCCTGCATGGCAAGAGATCCCAAGGCTCGGGATACTTGGCGGTGGCTTGCCACCTAAATATACGATGCGGCAGATGTGCCGATGAACATGAACCAGGAGAATGCAAAGTCAATCCACAGGGTATGGAACCAGGAAAAATCCAAACCACAAACCCTGATGGAGGAAGGAAATCAATGTGACTGCTGTAACTGCGGAGGTCCAGATCCAGCCAATTTCTCCCAGTGCCCTCATAAATTTAAAATTCTCCAAAGAAGAATAGAACCAGATGCAACCAACAAATCCACACCAACCAAAGCCATATCGCAGAACACATTACCACAACCTAGAAGACCAGGAACATCATATCCGGATGTCATCAAAAACAATCCAAACACGCCGACGTCACACAACCCCAACTCCATTGGCCTCAACCTGGACATCACGGGCTACATCAAGAGTCTACAAGCTATGCTTCCTACGTTGAAGCATATGTCGGATATCTAAAAACGGTCAGATTCTCTTAATTATAATCTCCCGTATTCTTTCCCTCAATCGCCGAACTCACTATAGTCGCCGTCAACGCAGAATCTATATACTCCAACATCCGTAAGCAACACTTACGGTTGTTTATTAAAACCTTCTCCCCAGACATCCTTCTCCTCTCAGAAATGTGGCTTAAGTCTAACTCCCGAGTATCCATTCCCAATTACACATTTATTTCAAACCCCAGAACTACTGGATCCCATGAAGGTACCGGCATCCTACTAAATAAAAAACTCCAATTCACTGAAAACAGATTCACCAATGCTTTCAATATCGAATACACGGCAGTTAAACTTTTTTGTGTAATCATATTGTGACGCATATGACAATCAGTACTGGAATCTTCGAGAAAGTCCGAAACAAAGTACTAGATTATTTTAGGAAGTACTGGAAAACTGGAATAGAACATTCAAGACTATGGAACGGACGGAGATCGGGAGGAGAGTTATAAGTAAGACAGTGAAGCAAGCGATAAGTCTCGAGTGAGAAGTAAGCAGTAAAAGACGCGATAAGTACGGAAGCGATAAGTAAAGAAATCGTTAAGTGTACGGTATAAGTAACGGTTGTATTACGGAATAATAAAGTGTTATATTAATTCAAAATCGATTTAACGGCTCTTATTTATTTTAAAATAATTAATCCAGCGAACTCTAAGCTCGCTACAATATTAACACTCACCCAACACGAGAACCAGACTTCCACTCTGACATACCTCAAATTATCAGGCAGTCTCTCCCCATTCATACTTGGTGGAGACTGGAACGTTCGGCATACAGCATTCAACGACATAAAGAATAACAAATACGGTTGCCAAATTTTGGACATCCTCTCATCCCACCCATATACGTACATCGACAGTCCACTGCAGCCAACTCGTGTCACCAACTCGATGCAGTCAACAAGTGACTTCTTCCTCAAGTCGGCTGATATCTACTCAACGAGCCCCGCCACATTATCCTTCCTCTTTCCGTCTGATCATGGTTTAGTTTACACCTCGATCAAAGTTCTCTCTCTCGAACTGCTCTACTCACACAGTCATGTGCCGAACTTCTCCAAGACTAACTGGAAAAAGGTCAATAGAAACGTCGCCGCAAGTTGCAAATCCCTGAATCTTCTAACCTAATCCCTGCTGATATCGATCGAGCAACCCTAAAAATTGAGCGGACCCTCAAGGATGCCCTCACCAGCAATAAACCCACCACCATACCTCATAATCATTTAGGAAAACCTTTAGCCAGCATGCTAACTAAATTCCTGCGTGTCAAAAAAACAACTCCGCTGAAAACTTCATATAAGTTCCTGCCCCTTTATTAAAGGTCAGATCCAACTCCTGACCACGCTAATAAATGAACATTTAAAAAAGTTCGCGGATCAGGCCTATACCTCTACACATAACAATATTAAACTCAACCGTGATCTCTTCAAAAACATCAACCGACTAACTGGCCGGAAGTTTAAACCGGGAATCAATCACCTTATCAACCCACTCTGCAAGAATCATATCCAATCCGACACGGACATAGCCAATTACCTCGCTGATCACTTCTCAAAGATCCATCAACAATATGATTCCCTCTCAGTCCCTAATTTTCAAAACACTGTAAACGATTACCCGCATCTTATACTTCTTTCATTGGGAATTTAACGACACAAACAAGCCTTTAGACACCACAGCCATCGTTGGCCGGTCAGTGTCTCACCACAGATAATCAAGTTTATAAAATCACGACCCAACAAAAAATCGATCGGTCTAGATGGAATACCACACCTTCTATTTAAAATACTTCGCACGCCAAATCTACTTCCCATTCTCGTTCTTCTTAACCATATCATTAATATTTTCCCAGAGAACACATTTCCCAGAGAACTAGAAAATTGTGGTAGTAATCCCTGTTAAAAAGTCCGGCAGTTCCAATAGCACCTCCAACTATCGTCCGATATCTTTATTAAACACCCTAAGCAAAATATTAGAATGTAAGATCTACCAAAACCTTCTCTCGTCTGCCAGTGATAACGCTCTCATCCCTAATTCTCAGTTTGGCTTTCGTGAGCGAGACTTCACTTGCCATGCTCTAGTAAAACTTACACACGATGTCACAACTGGTCTGGAAAACCAATGCCCTACCGTATGCATTTCTCTCGATATTTCCAAAGCATTTGATTGTGTCTGGATCTCAGGACTTCTTTATAAGCTGCACTGCTTATTTGGTCTGAATTCCAACATCACAAAGCTCCTAGCATCTTATCTTTCTGGTAGGAAATTCATGGTCAGAATAAACTCTTCCCTCTTACAAACTTGCAATATAACCGCGGGAGTTCCCCAAGGATCCATTCTCGAACCACTTTTATATCTTCTATACACATCCGATGATTCGTTGATAGCCTCAAAAGAGGAACTCTTTTACCGTAACGGTATTCGAGCGATGAGCAATACTTCAAATAATTTATTTGCATCCATTTTTCACAATAAAGTTGCATTTTCATTAAAAAACACCTAATATTTTAAATTATGTTATGGAAATTATATTGTGACGCATATGACAATCAGTAATAGAATATTCTAGAAAGTCCGAAACAGAGTACTAGAATATTCTAGAAGGTACTGGAAAACTGGAGACTAGGAGCAATAGAAAATTCGAGGCTATGGAACGGACAGAAACGAAACACCAAATCAGAATGAGGAAAAACGGTATAAATACGTCGCACGCAGATCGGGAAGATAAGTAAGAAGTAAGAAGTAAGCAGTAAAAGACGCGATAAGTACGGAAGCGATAAGTCAAGAAATCGTTAAGTGTTCGGTAAAAGTAACGGTTGTTATTAACGGACTAATAAAGTGTTACATTAATTCAAAATCGATTTAACGGTTCTTATTTATTAAAAATAATTAATCCAGCGAACCCTAAGCTCGCTACAATTGGTGTCAGAAGTGGGATTAATTATTGGTGAAGTAAATAAGTCTGTGAAAGTGTGTTGTAACGATGTCAGATCGACATTTGGAGGATCTTCGCGTTCCTGAGTTGAAGAAGGAACTTGACGGCCGGAATCTGGATAGCAGAGGACAGAAGCAAATTCTACGACAGCGTCTGCAAGCAGCAATGGAGTAAGAGGGTGTTGATGTCGACACATATGTTTTGACGATTGGGCCAGACTGTCCGGATGGAGAAAAAACAGCGAGTCAAGATGGTGGTAATGTAACGGAGAAGAGTTCGCCACAGTTGGACACTTCGGAGATGCTCAGGATTATGATGACAAAACTGGACGCGCAAAATTCAAAATTGGACGCGCAAGCTGCAGATGTTAATACAAAGTTGGATGCCCAAACGCAGTGGATGAAATGTAATTTTCAACACTTTAAGGACGAAATTCGAAACGAAGTAGAAAATCTGGATCTAAAAAACGAAGCTGAGTTTAAGAAAGTCACCGATGAAATAACGCGAATCGAAAAGAGACTTGAGTGTGTTGAGAGAAATAAGACATCGCCTAGCAATCAGCATGACTACACAGATATGTTACAAGGATGCAACCGCCAACCTTCGTTGGAACGGGATCCTTCTTCGTATTTATACGTCAGTTTGACGCCGCGGCCAATTATAATAAGTGGTCGGATGAGCAAAAGTCAGCATCACCAATCTTGTCACTCCGCGGGGCGGCTGCAGAATTGCTACAAACCATACCAGCAGAGAAGCAAACAGATTTCCAAGCGGTAAGAGACGGCCTTGAAGCTGGGTATTTGTTTGTTTGTTTGCAGACGCATTTATTCACAAAGTCTTTTTTATATTTTACAATTTTAGTCTAAATGCTAAACCTATCTTAATAATTTTACTACATAATGTAATTTACTGGCTCTTCACAAGCACTCTAAATTATACAATATTATATGCTTAATTTATGCCTTTCAGCTTACATTTTCTTTTATTTATTCTTAATATAATACACATACATTATAAAAAAAAATAAACTCTTATCTTAGAGGTCTACCTCTTCTTCTTTTCGAAGCATTATGACAAAAAAAAATAGTTTTTTTTTTTTTTTTTTTTTTTTTTTTTGAGGATGCAAAAATTTTAAAAACAAAACAATAAGTGCTTAAAACGAAAAAGATAAAATAACAGAAGTTAACGTGAAGGAGGGCAAAGGAAAAGGAAGGGAGGAAGCTGCGCCAGAGCTGAATATTATATCTGAGGACGTGAAGTCCTTTCTTCGTTTTGGAGCCACCACCAGTTGGGGTTGGTTCGGTCTTTTATTGATTTATCTCTTTCACTGATCACCATACTGAATCGAAGTCGGTCTGGCCTATTAGAGATATCGCTATTGTGGACAATTCGTTTATCCCTAGCACCACGGAAAGCGTGGTATATAATAGGTATTCCACCCTCATCTTGGATTAGACCTTTTCCGTCCAAGAAGAGGAACGCCTCTGGGGGAATGAACCCGTTCTGGAGGGTACTCTCCAGATACATATCGTTCGGATAATATGCTCCCGCGATAAAATTATTTACACTGCACATTGCCCTTGCAATGTGGCCACGAATAATTTTTATAATGAAGTTGTCTATCCTAGTTAATCCTGATTTATCATACAGGGTTTTATTAGGGTAAAATTTCTGGTATCGTGACTCTGGTGTTCTATTAAGTCCGAGGCAGGAACGCAAACACTGTCTCTCGAACACGCGAATCTTTTCCATGTAGAATGGGGATATATTGTACCATATTGGACAGCCATAGACCAACACTGGTCGGATGAATGCCGAATATGAAATTATTTTAACTTTTGGATTGAGAATGCTGCTTCGGAATAGACTTTTTGTGGCAACAAATACGTTTCTTGCTGCAGAGAGAGTGACTGCTATATGCTTGTCAAAGTATAAATACTGATCAAGCCAAATACCGAGATATCTGACTACAGTTTTCACTTGTAGTGGGAGATTATTATTCCCTACGATAGAGAAGTTTTTCCAATTGTACTTTGTATCCTGAGAGGCCCTGGAGAGAGGTGTTCTGAAAAGGATAGTCTCGGTTTTGTGGAAATTAATTTTTAGTTTCCAGTCATTACAAAAACGTTTTATTTTATTGAAGTCGTCCTGGAGAAGTCTATTGATGACATCTATTTTCTCTCCTGTTCTGTATACCACAATGTCGTCTGCGTATGCAATGGCATTGTTAAGCGTACCCACTAGATCACTGGTGTAAATATTAAACAGAATGGGAGAATTCACCGCCCCTTGTTGTAAACCGTTTGTAATTTTGAAGGTCTTGCTTGAGAATATATCTCCGCATTTTACCACAAATTGCTTGTCCGTTATCATTTCGTAAATGTTGTACAATAGATAATGAGGCATTCTCAGGTTTTCTAACTTATGAAGAAGTCCTTCTAACCACACGGTGTCGAAAGCCTTTTCAAAGTCAACTAAGCAGGCACCTGTGCATTGGCGCTTTGTCTTGTTCCATTGTATGTCGGAAACAAGCTTTGACGCGGCATGCACCGTATTGAAGCTGGGTATGGAGACTACCACATGCAGCGGGTCTACCGCATGCAACTGCGGAGCAGAACGCAGAAACCTGGAGAAAATCTTCAACAGTAGAAGGCAGACATTGAGCGATTGCCAAACTTGTCATATTCAAATATGACTAAGGAATTTCTGAACGAGGTAGCAATGGATGTATTTATAAACGCACTCCATGATCGGGACTTGCAACAAGCCCCTCGTTTGGCAGGAATGAACACGACTAATAAAATACTGGCGTTCGCATTGGCATATGAATCTGGCTACCAAAGGTACATATACCTAAACTGGCTACCAAGAGTACATATGGAGTCCGAGAAATGTCCGTCCAGGAATATTCCTGCCAAAGAATCGGGCATGTACAACGGAGAACCCCAAGACCTGATATGAAGTGTTGGACATGCGGCGAAGTCGGCCACATCTCTGTTGACTGTAGGAAACGTCGACGAATGAATCAAACACCAATTGAGAATTGTTGTTCATGCGCTAATCGTAAGAGGAGACTATCAACGACACTTATCAATGCGAAGAAGCACATCGTACCTATCAGAGTACTAAATGCCTCCAAGGAGCCGGTCGCAATAAGAAAAGGAGAGGTAATCGCAGAATGTGCACCCGTATCAATGATAAGCTCAATTCAGACAAGGGGAGAGGACCATTAAATTCAACAGCCCGCTGGAGCATCCTCTGTAGTTAATAGGTTGATGTCCCAGAAAATCGGATTAAAAGACAGTGGAAATTCAAACGTTAAATAACTCCTGAACGATTTTTCTGATATTTTTGTGACAGGAAATGATAAATTCGGACGCACCAGTATAGTTAAACACGGGTGAGTCAAGACCTATAAGACAGCCACCTCGTCGACTGCCATTGGCCAAACAATCAGTAGTAGGCAACATGATTTGAGATATGGAAGAGCAAGGAGTCATCGAGAAATCATCGAGCCCATGGGCTTCGCCGGTAGTGCTCGTCAAGAAGAAGGGTGGAACAACTAGATTTTGTGTCGACTACCGCCGGTTAAACGACGTTACGAAGAAAGACAGTTACCCACTTCCTCGAATCGACGACACACTAGATACCCTTTCTGGAGCTCAGTGGTTTTCAACATTGGACCTCAAAAGCGGTTACTGGCAAGTGCTAGTGAAGGAGGAGGATAAAGATAAGACAGCGTTTACTACCGGAAACGGACTTTATCAATTCAAATTTTTACCTTTTGGATTGTGTAATGCTCCAGCAACGTTTGAACGATTAATGGAAAGTGTTCTACGGGGATTTACATGGAAGACGTGTCTTGTGTACTTGGATGATATCATCGTTGTTGGAAGGAATTTAACGACTAAGACAGGCCAACTTAAAGCTCAATTCGAAGAAATGTGAACTCTTCCAAAGGAGAGTAAAATTCCTGGGACACATCGTTTCATCTGCAGGAGTTCAAATGGATCCTGATAAGATAGCAGCCATCCGAGAGTGGCCTACTCCAGAAGACAAGCAACAGTTGAGAAGCTTTATGGGATTAGCCACATATTACCGACGGTTTGTAAAAGATTTCGCCAATGTGGCTAGAACCCTACACGAACTAACGGGTAAAGACAAGAAATCAATTGGACAGAAAAGTGTGAGGCAGCATTCAACACATTGAAGGCCGAGTTATGTAAGACTCCAGCATTGGCATTCCCAAGAGCGGATCGCCCATATATATTGGATACTGATGGAAGTAAAACAGGAATCGGAGCAGTGTTGTCACAGGAAGTCGATGGTAAAGAGAGAGATGTCGCATATTATAGTCGAGTTCTATCTAAGCCAGAGAGAATTTACTGCGCAACAAGAAAGGAACTGCTGGCCGTCGTAGAAGCCGTTAAGAATTTCCATAAGTACCTCTACGGATGTCGATTCCACCTTCGAACGAATCATGCGGCCCTGAGATGGTTGTTAAATTTTAAGAATCCGGAAGGACAAATAGCTCGATGGATCGAACGATTTCAAACGTACGACTTCCAAATTTCCCACCGTCAAGGGAAGGTGCATAATAACGCTGATGCTCTATCAAGAAGACCATGTAAAAAAAGAAAAGCGCCGTTTGTTTGTTTCAGTTTTTCTTTTCGTTTCAGCAACAGTTATGCTGTGTATTTCGTGGGACCAGGTCGTTGTTATTTATTATGAGCTGTTGAAATCGAACGAAACCATCAGTGGGCAACGGTATCGACTTTAATTGGTGCGATTGAGCCGAGCACTGCGCGAAAAACGGCCACAATGCAAGCAGAGTCACGAAAAAGTGATTCTACAGCATCACAACGCTCGGCCCCACGGTGCCAAACCCGTTAAAATCTACTAGGAAATGCTAAAATGAGAAGTCCTACCCATATTCCCCAGATACTGCACCGACCGATTATTACTTGTTCCGTTCGATGACATGGTCTGGCTGATCACCAGTTCACTCATATGAAGACATCAAAAAATGGCTTGATTCGTTGATAGCCTCAAAAGAGGAACTCTTTGACCGTAACGGTATTCGAGCTCTGTCAGAAAGACGGGAAAAAGTTGTAGCTAGCGATAAGCAATACTTCTGTGGGGTTTTATGTAGGGTGCGCCGGCGTACGGCGTTGGTTCACTAAATAACCCACCGTTCTTTCACAAAATAAAACACAAGATAAGAGTTCACTGTTTAAATTTTATTGTTCCAAAGTAGACATCATCATCATCATCATTGGCACTACAACCGGAATCCGGTCTTGGCCTTATTTAACCCTTATGTCAATGATCGGGTACCCGGGCGCCCATTCGTCGCAACTTCACGATTGCTCGGCCTAGTAGACGATTTTTTAAAATGTCAACCAAAGTAGACATACTACACACTAATTGGTTCAACTGATCACATTTAATTCGTACGTTTACTACGTTTGAAATCGATTTTGAATAGGAATAAATATATTTAAAACCAGACAATCAGACCGACACGACTTTATCTGATGACACTACACTCCTAGTGTGCGCACACTTCGAACGTTAAATTGGATTCTTCTGCACGGTTCGGTGGCTAAAATCGGACTCGATCGCAACGACCCCTAAACGTCTGCCCCGTTGGACGGTAAAAATCAGACTCGCCGATGCAATCCATATCCATCAGATTCAACAGTGGTGGATTACATCGGTGTGGGAGGATTCTATATGTGTCCGTATAGGACAAGTACGATGTCCTTCAACCTGCATATCGGCAACGACGAAAATGCACTTGAATAAACATGGGCTGGTGTAATGAATTGCAGGCATTATTGAGATACGCGATAGCGAAGTTCGCCGAAGGAAGAAATAGGTTTCTGTGTCCTAAATAAACAGAAACGATATTTCAAGGTTCAAACGATGCGATGCACATTATTTGTGATCTAGGCGATGCTATATGGGAACATCGGCTGTTTTTTTTTTTATTAGACTTCTCTCGGGAAGGGCGAACCTATAGCGCCGAGTGGGCGCCCCGAGATGCCATCAAATAACTGTTGCAGTTCTTTTTGAACAGTTGCAGGTTGTAACGCTCCGGGAACACTCGCGTGGGAAGGGAGTTCCACAGCTTCCCCGCTCTGTAACGGAACGAGTTCTGATACAGGGATGTTCGCGCTATCGGGAGATGAACCACAAACGGATACGATCCGTCGGATTGTCTTGTGGAGCGCATATAGACCGAATTGCGTGGAACAATGCCAAGAATCTCCGAAGAACAGCACCCGTGATAATATCTGTAAAACAGACAGAGGTCGGCCACACGCCTTCGATGTGATAGCGACTGTAGTCCCGACGTCAGCGCCGAATCCCCGATCAGGAGGATCGCTCGTCTTTGTATGCTCTCAAGTAGGTCGAGGGTATGTTTAGGAGCCGAGCTCCAAACATGAGAGCAATATTCGAGCGCGGGTCTAATTTGAGATTTATATAGGAGAAGAAGTTGGGCCGGAGTAAAGTATTTCTTGGCTCTAAAAAGATAACACAGTTTTCCTGAGGCTGATCTGGCGATACCCGATACGTGTTTATGCCATGATACATTCCCACAGACCGCGACGCCGAGCAATTTCAAACTTTCCCCAGCCTCGAGGGCCCGGCCACTCATCATCAGCTGTGGAACCGATGATCCACTTTTCTTTGTGAATGTTGTATACTGGGTCTTCGTTGCGTTGAAGTCGACAAGATTGGCCTTTCCACACTGCAGGACTTTATCTAGATCCTGGTTCAGAGAGTCAATCTGTCTACATCTCAGCTGGTGCGACGTTGATGCACCAATCGGCCGATCACTCGAAAAGGAGGAAACAAGCGTACTATCATCCGCAAAACTGAACACTTTGTTATCCGTTGTCTCCAACAATCGCCCCAGACTTATGCCATTGCAGGCAATAGATTTTCAGGTGGCGATAAGCAAACCGAAGGTTTGCTCGCCTATGGCCAAGGCTACGGTGGCTTTTGTTTGATCTAATTAAATGGAACATGGGTATGATAGTGAGGAGTTTGAACTGCAGATGTGCAAGCGTACGTCTCACGCAGGGGGACCATGGACAGCGGTTGGTAAGTAGCATAAACACAGTGTTGCTACTGTGTTTGTTTGTTTTACAGGCCGGAGCATCGTTAGGCATGATCTAGGGTATGATTGTCTAATGTCAATCATATTCGTGCCCAAATCCCATGATCGGTAGATAACCGATAAAGGAAATTGGTCGCAACTGTAGCGATTGGGGTAATGTATATTTATGTACGGTAAAAGGGAATATCGGTTGCAGCTGTGTCCGCAATACCCTGGCCAGCGTTTGTTTATCGTTAATTGCTGACAAGCCGAGCCGATAGGAGATGTAAATTGGTTCATGGAGTATGAACCATAAAAGTCCGGAATTATGAATGTCGTCGGAGAGATTTCCTTTCAGGAATGAAAAATGCTGTTAAGAGCTTATGCTGCCCAAAATTGCAGGTAGGTATGGTGTCTTGTGGAGTGAGGGAAAAGCAGGTTGATTTAAAGAAATTGATGGTTCTTTGGGAAAGCTTTAAAGAACCGCCGCACTTCAAATATTTTATTTGTATCCAGTTTTTCACAATAATGTTGCATTTTCATTAAAAAAAAAAAAACAGCAAGACCTTAGTTGCGTACCTAATATTTTAAATTATGTTATGGTAATTATATAATGCGCAAATATATAAATAAATGGAAGTTGCACAATGACAATAATAGTAAATGTTTCACATTTGTATCTTTAGTAACTCATAAGCAATTAATGGAGCTTCCTTAAGAAGTGGTGTCTCAACTTCCAGACAACCTTCACCAGCTATAATTTGGTTACTATTTACACGCAAAGCTTGCAACTCTGTTTGAATGATAAAACTCTCACAAAAGATAATTTTCTCATATCGCTGGATTTCGTGTTTTGCTGATAAGGGCCAAAATTTATATGCGCACGGAATCATGAACCTGTTGAGAGAAATAGCAAAAGTTGTTGAACAAAAGGGAAGATATGAGATTGATCAACATTATTCTTTGCGTAATATAAATGAGATTTATTTCTCAATGTAAAACAGAAATAACTTTTTTGCCAATACAACGTCACTTAACTAATAGCGTGCTGCCTTGTAAATTAATTACCCACATTTTAGATGGGAGGAATTACTGTATGCAGGCAATTTGACCGTATTACATATTTTCACTACAAAAAAAGGCATGTGCATAATTAAGTCAATTGTCTAACACAGCAATGCAATTAAATAAATAAACACATTAATTTCTATTACTTTGTTACTTTTATAATGTGCAAGTGTCACGATAAGATATCAAACGTGTTGCTGATGGGGAAGCCATAAAAGAATAAAAACACACGGAATAACCACAGTGCAACTCAGCGAAACAGAAACAAAGAACGAAATTGTAAACTTTGCAGTACAGATAACACACTGGCAAATGCTTATAACGACTATCAGTCCGTGAAATCACCGTTTTTGCAATTTAGATCAGTTGCCTTTCACATTCACAGATCCGGAATTGTTTAGAACTGAGGCGCAAAGTTGAAACGAATTGCATACATCCAACTACTCCGATCCATCTATGCCGTGCTAATGACAAAACAAACCGAAACCATAGTTTTACACAAACTTACCCTGCGCATCGGTAGACACACAATATTGAACCAATGTGGCCTAATCTATCACCGATTCATATACAGGTGATGCACCGCATAAAGGATTCTCATTGACGCCCTTTGATTCACAATGTACTCGTTTCTAATTAAAAGGCGTTCTCTTTAGTCAGTAAAAGGGCCTGGTTATTTAAGTAAATGTTGTACATATATGCACAGTGCTTCACTGTTTCTAATTTACTTTCTATTCCCAGTTAAATGTTTCCGATTCCGCACTTCAGATAAGGAATAAAATGCACTAAAATTATTTAAACTGCTATTGAGTGTTAATTCAAACAATCCTCGTGTGATTACACTGCATTTACAGTTGTGCCGATATCAAGATATTTGCTACTTAGTTTAGTGCCCACAAAATGTATTGCGTACATGCCGTCGTCATCTCGTTATGAATCATCACAGCTATTCTATAAGCATTGGCCTAAGATGAAGTTTCATTCGTCAAAACACAGCAATTAATACGCACAAAACACAAAATATAATAATACGTTACGATTGTAGACTGACTTTAAGGAATTTATTCCTAATAGACAAAGACAGAGGGCCGATTTGAAAACTGAAAGTAGGTTACTTTACAAATTTTCGCACACCGTACTAATGTTACACAATTGGACAATTCTATTAATTAATAAACTGAGAAGATTTGTATACTCACCGAACGGACAGGTACTTATTAAAAACACGTTTTCAACTAATTAACTTTTTGAAATAAAAAATTAGATTTTTGAAATAAAAACAAACATATGGAAAGTTTTCAGTGGACATTTGAAGGAAACCTAAGTGACATTTGCCGACGTATAAACATAAATACAGATGTAGTCGCCTTCAAAACTTCATCTATAAGCTTCGTATAGTAAACAATATGTTATGTAGGATTTCGTATACACTGAAAGAAATTGTATCAGAGAGAGAAAAAAAAAATTATAATAACCCATATAAGTGGAGTGTGGCTAATATAGTAATAGAAATTTTAGTTGCATGAGCTTCCGATACCAAAGAAATCTTTTGTCACACCAACTTCACGTTCATTGTTGAAGAAGAAAAAAGCTTAGTTTGAAGAAGTTACGTATAGGAAAGCTAATAGCGTGAAAGTTGAACAAACGTGCTATTTTTTGGCATAAATGATTTAAGACAAAAAAGTAGATAAATAAAAATAAATATAAATACGTTAAATAGATATTTAGTTACTCATTTTCCGATTGTATAAGTGTGACTCTGAGTTGGATTTCAGTAGTCGGCTCTTTCAACGGTCTCGATCTTAAACTTCAGCTAGGAGAACATTACTATGGTTGTTTGTTGATAGCTCTACGTAGTACGTGTGTACCCATAAAAAACTCTGTCGTATGGTGACAGAATCACAAAAGGCAGAAGTTAACTTGAAGCCAGCTTTATTAATACACGTGTTAAGGGAAAATTAATGACCGATGGTGTTTCTTCTGTGAATGTTGATTGTAGACTGACGAAATGGCATAACTGCCAATTCAAAAGCGACGCCATGACATCATCGTGGTGACAATGATGGCCAGTTGGTGCCAGCTGCTGCGCAACTGGTATACATGCGAATGTACTAGATTTCTCCAGTACATTCCAGCACATTTAATTGCCAATCCGCAACAATGGTTTTTGCGATCTCAACTTCAATTAGTGTATATGGAGCGATAAAATTACAGTGCTGTGAAAAATGACAGACACACGTAAATTTTCTGTTTTGTTGCAATGAGTAATAAACTCTTATGTCTAGTTTTGTCACAAAATATTGTTATCCGACACCAACTCAGAGAAACACATTTAATGAGTTAATTGCTTTTTTACCAGGAATGCTAAGTAATTTTCTGAAAAACCCCAAATGTCCCATGTGAAAAAGTATAAACTCAAGACATTTTTATTTTAATTTTTTGAATGTAGTAAAAAAATAAAATTGTACACATAACTTCCCGCTAGACCTTACTCTGTAAGCCCATCATTAATGTAACCCATGGTGACTGGTCGAGGGGGATGGGAGCGAACATGCGGGTCAAAGTCACTGATTGCTTTCAACCCGACGAAGGCCAGAACTTTTTATTACGTGATAGCAGTTTGAATTTGAGCAGTTTACTGACTGTGTGCCAACTAGCGTTGCCGGAATGCAGTCTTTTGTTTATCCTTCGACATTTCGTTACTGGCCGTCAGTATCGTTCCCAGATTTTTAAATTCTTTAACTTTTTCAAATATCTTGCCCCTGACGTGGGCAAATATGTGTTCCCTGATGTCCTCCAGCTCTCGTCGTAATCATATATTTTGTTTTGTCTTCATTTATTTCTAAGCCCACCTCTTCTGCCACTTGCATAATGATTTCACAGTTTTCACTTACAGTTTCTAGATTATCGCTCAAAACGGCGATATCATTCGCATATGCGAGTACTTGTGTGACCCCATTCAGGGATGATTCGGCCATGTTGTCGTCTTGTACCTTTCTCATGACATACTCGAGCACAAGGTTAAAAGGACACCGTGAGAGGTCAGCACGCCGTTTTAGTCCGTCCCGGATTTCAAATGGTTCTGAGAGGTGGTTTTCTGTTATATCTCGCCCTTTGTTTTCGTTCATGCAAATTTGAATGAGCGCGGCATATTTTTTTGGGATTCCCAGCTCAACCACAATATGGTAAAGTCTTTGCCTTACGACTGAGTCGTAGGCTTTCTTGAAGTCAACGAACAGCTGGTGAACCGTCTCTCCGTATTCCCACTTCTTTTCCAGCAGTTGCCTTATTGTGAATATTTGGTCGCTCGTTGACTGGTTCCTACGGAATCCACATTGGTAGTCTCCCAGTATTTCTTCTGCGTACAGTGTGATTCTCGCCAGAATGACGTTTGTTAATATTTTGTATGTGGTTAGGAGCAATGATATTCCTCTGTAGTTTTCGCAGTCAAATCTGTCGCCATTTTTTTTTTTTTTGAAATGGGGACGACTATTGAAGTTTTCCTGTGGGGGGTGGGAGCGAACACACAGGGCAAAGTCTCTGATTGCTTTCAACGCCGGCGAAGGTCAGGACGATCCTTGTCCCTGTTCAATCCAAGTTGGCATGCAGTCTCCACGTGACACCCCTGGATAGGTACTTTGGCACCCGCCAAGTAGTGAACCAATGCATGCAGCGACATCCTGAGAAAGGTTAGCCCAAGGCTAATAACCGTGTCCGTAAAAACATAGCAAATTTAACTAGCCTCAGATATGGACCGAATACACGACGACGACCACGGAAACGAAAATGGCTAAACGATTTAAGAATTTTCTCATGGAACGTCCACTCACTATACAGAGCTCGAGCTGCACAGCAGCTAGCCCATGCCCTGTCTGAATATAGGGATATAACGAATTATTATGGCAAATTTAACAAGCCTCGGATATGGACCGGATACACGACGACGACCACGGAAACGAAAATGGCTAAACGATTTGAGAATTTTCTCATGGAACGTCCGCTCACTATATAGAGCTCGAGCTACACAGCAGTTAGCCGATGCCCTGTCTGAATATAAGGCTGACATAACTGCATTACAAGAAATAAGATGGACGGGAAGTGGTGTTATTCGAAGAAACGAGTATGACATTTATTACAGCTGTCATGCAAAACACCGTGTGCTCGGGGTAGGCTTTCTAGTCAGCCAAAAACTGAAGCCTGCCATCATCGGCTTTAATGCAATAAACGAAAGGTTATGTACTCTTCGCGTGCGAGGCAAGTTTAAAAACATAAGCCTCATAAGCGTTCATGGACCTACAGAGGAGTCCCCTGACGATGAAAAAGAAGAAAAGTACGAGAACGTCAAACGGGTCCTCAGTGCCCTCCCAAGATACGATGTGAAAATCGTTCTTGGTGATTTGAATGCAAAAATAGGTCGGGAGCCGGTTTTCAGGCACTACGCAGGTTCCCATAGTTTGCATGAGAACACTCATGACAATGGACTACGAGTCATCGAACTGGCAGCTTCGAAAAACGTGGTCTTTGCTAGTACCAGGTTTCCGCGTAAAGATATCCACAAAGCCACCTGAGTATCACCTGATGGAGCCACTCGCATCCAAATTGACCATGTGTTGATAGATCGTCGCCACTCCTCGAGCCTGATGACGGTACGAACGTACCGAGGTGCCAACGTCGACTCGGATCACTATTTTGTTGGTACAGTTTTCCGAGCGCGGATTGCCTTACGGAGACGTATTGCATCCGCGGATCAGGTTCGAATCAACACAGCTGCCTTACACAATGAAAATACCAGTAACACCTTTGGTCATGGGCTACGACTCACCCTCGGAGAGCTCCATGGAGGGAGAGTAAGTCCTGGGGACAGAATGCCGGGCGTAAAAGAGAAATGGACACGCCATTAGTACTGCCAGCTCCATCTTAGGCAGTAGTCGTAGAGATCGGAGCGACTGGTTTGATGATGAGTGCAAATAGCGACTGAACGTAAGAATGCTGTGTCATGGGACGCGGGTGTGCGAGGAGAAATACAAAGTGCTCAGAAGATCTGAAAAAAAGACTTCACAGACAAAAGAAAAGTGCGTGGGAAAAAAATCTTGTCTGTGATGTAAAGAAAAGTAGAGAGGGGGTCCACACCAGACACGAGAGTTCTACCAAATAATCTGCAGTATGTAGTGGTACACGCCACGTTGCCCTTATTGCAATGATAAAGAGGGTAATCTAATCACCGATCGAGCGATGGGAAGTGCAATTCAATGAATTTCACGGCTTTCTCTCAGGCAGGTCCATTACTACTAACCTTGTCGAATTCACATCCCACACACTCCTTGCCCTAGAAAACGGCGATGAGGTCGATGTAGTCGGTACCGACTTTAGCAAGGTCTTAGACAAAATCTCCCATAACCTCATTCTCTTCAAGCTATCCTCCCTCGGTTTCGAACCCCTGCTGATTAAGTGGGTCTCATCCTATCTCAGTTATCGAATCTGCCGCGTGCGATTTAGATCCACCGCCTCCGATCCTTTTTTCCCTACCTCAGGTGTCCGCCAGGGCAGTCACCTCAGCCCACTCCTATTTATCCTAACCATAAACGACATAGGCTCTTGCATTAATCACTCCTTCATCTCGCTTTACGCGGATGATTCCAAAATTTTAAGACAATCCGCTCTCCCCTGGACTTCTCACTTCTCCAAGCGGATCTTGACAGCTTCTCTACTTGGTGCCAAAATAATTGTCTAGAAATGAATATCGCCAAATGTCACACAATCACCTTCTCTCGGAAGAGTTCCCGCACTCACCCACGCTCCTATCTCTTACTGAACCAACCGATAACATCGGTTGAATTGATTCGCGATCTGGGCGTCCTATGCGACAAGGAGCTCAAATTTACCGCACATTTTGATTACATAATCCTCAAGGCTAACGTCGCCCTTGGGTTTGTCAAACGCTGGTCGAAGGAATTCCTAAACCCCTACGTCACCCGATCACTCTACACAACTTTTGTCCGGCCACTACTCCAATACGCTAGTCAGGTCTGGTCCCCGTATCAAGTAACTCACATTCGCAGGATTGAGGGAGTTCAACGTCGTTTCTTGCGCTTCGCTCTCCGCAGACTAAACTGGGAAAATCGGCTGATTCTACCACCATACACAAGCCGCCTCCGTGTAATCAATCTAAATACACCGGAAGAGCGCAGAATCCATGCCGACATCGTCTTTGTCCATTGCCTTCTGTCTGGCTCAATCAATTGCCCAAGCTTGCCCTCCACTTTAACATTGCATACAAACCCCCGTAACGAACGTTACCCACGACTGTTTTACGTGCCTGCTCATCACACTTCTTACGGTGCGAACGAACCCATCTCGCGTATGCTACGACAGGCCAGCTCTTTCCCCACCTCCTTCGATTTCAACATCTCCACCCCCACTCTTAAACGACGTCTCAGAATAAACACGTCCTAAATCCCCCCCCCCCCCCCTCCAATAGTCCCATCTACCCTGCAATCCTACCTCTCCTCTCCTACCCTCAAAATAGTTCCCCCAGCCCCACCCATAATTTCAACCTCTCCCCCCAGCTCACCAACCCCGCCCCCTACCAGTACGTAGACATGCCGTGCACTGTCACTGTCTGATAAATGCCGAATTTACCACCCCCACATACATTCGCTCCTCCCTAGCCTCCTACCTCTCCCATCGCAAAGTCACCTTCACCTTCCTGATTTTTTTCTTTTTTTCTCCTTCTTACTCTAGATTTAAGATAGTCTGTAAGGTATTTTATATTAATTTAATTTAAGTTAATGTAAGCTTGCATTAAGCTAAATAAATGAGGGTTCTGCCCTCACTAAACTAAATTGTGAAACGGTCACCTCACAGAAGATTTGGAGGCTCCACCAATGCAAGTTTAAAACCAAATGCTGCCGCCGCCAAGCATTGAGGAAACATTAAAAGCCATTAGACAGCTCAAATCAAATAAAGCCCCCGGAGCTGATGGCATACCAGCTGAGCTGATCAAACAAGGAGGGACAGCGTTACATCGCGCAATTCATGAGATCGTGGTGCACGTATGGGAGCAAAAGAAGGTGTCAGAAGATTGGCGTCGTGGAATAATTTGCCCCATACATAAGAAGGGAGATATCACACTGTGCAGCAACTATAGTGGTATAACATTGCTGAGTACCGTCTATAAGATAATCTCTTCTAGCCTACAATACCGGATAGCCCCATACGCTAAAGTCGTCATTGGTCAATATCAGTGGGGCTTCATCTCAGGCAAATCAGCGATTGATCAGATATTCACCCTTAGGCAGGCGACAGAAAAATGTCTGGAATGTAAGATTCAATTATATTGTAGCGAGCTTAGGGTTCGCTGGATTAATTATTTTTGAATAAATAAGAGCCGTTAAATTGATTTTTGAATTAATATAACACTTTATTAGTCCGTTAATCATAACCGTCACTTTTACCATATACAACGATTTCTTGACTTATCGCTTCCGTACTTATCGCGTATTTTCCCTTTTACTTCTAACTTGAGACTTATCGCTTGCTTCGCTTTCTTACTTATCACTCTAACTTCTTCTTCCGCTCTGTGTGCGACGTATTTATACCGTTTTTCCTCATCCTGATTTGGTGTATCGTTTCCGTCCGTTCCATAGTCTTGAATGTTATATTCCAGTTTTCCAGTACTTCCTAAAATAATCTAGTACTTTGTTTCGGACTTTCTCGAAGATTCCAGTACTGATTGTCATATGCGTCACAATATCATCTATTTATAGATTTTGAAGCCGTCTACGACAGCATAGCCAGGGTAGAACTATATAATACCTTGAGAGGGTTCGGCATTCCAAACAAATTGATACGACTTTGTAGGTTGACCATGACCAACCTAAGTCATCATTATCATTGGCACTACAACCGGAATCCGGTCTTGGCCTTATTTAACCCTTATGTCAATGACCGGGTACTCGGGCGCCCATTCGTCGCAACTTCACGACCGCTCGGCCTAGTAGACGATTTTTTAAAATGTCAATTTGAAAGTAAAAAAAAAATTTACTTTTCATTGAAATTTCGTAATTATCATTCCGAAACCTTTGAATGGAAGTGATCTAAGACATGGGACCGAAATTCGTCTACTAGGCCGAGCAATCGTGAAACTGCGAAGAAGAGCACCCGGGTAGCCGGTCATTGACTACTGTCGGTAAAGTTGGTCATTGACATAAGGGTTAACAAGTCTTGAGGATTGTTAAATTTTCCATAATAATTCATTCTTACGGGCAAGGTTATTAGCCTTGTGCCGTAAGTAGTCAAGTAAAAATAGTGGGACATCCTTAATGGACTCCGACAAGGGGGCGGTCTGGCCTGCCTCCTCTTCAACCTGGCATTGGAGAAAGCAATCCGTGACTCTGGCGTTACAACTAGAGGGACTATTATCACCAAGTTCAGCCAGATGCTTCCCTACGCAGATGACATCGACATCATCGGTAGATCCGATTCGGCTGCACGCGACTCCTTCACCCAGATTGACCAGGCGGCACAAAAACTGGGACCGTACATTAATTGGGAAAAAACTAAGTACATGGTGGCAACTTCTGCGAAGAGAAGACCTAACGTTGGTCAAACTATCAAGGTAGTGGAGCACGAATATGAAGTAGTGCAATCCTTTGACTATCTTGGGCCAATAGTATCACCCGATAACAATATGGAAGAAGAAATACACGAACGGCTGATCAAATCCAACAAAGCCTACTATGGTCTTTCAAGGCCCTTTAAATCCCGAAATTTATCCAGAACATCCAACCTACTGCTGTACAAGACCATGGTCTTACCAGTTTTCATGTATGGATCTGAGACATGGGTGTTCAATAAAAGGCACTCTGAACTCTTAGCCGCGTTCGAGGAAAGTCTTAATGAGATTTGTTGGCCCAGTATGTGAGGGAGGACGATTCTGGAGACGCTACAACCATGAGTGTACGCGATCTACCTTGAAGCTATTGTTGTAAGAAAAATCAAGCTCGGTAGACTCCGGTGAGCGGGGCACCTAGCTCGAATGAGCGAAGGGGAGCCTGTGGCGTTTCTAACAGATACACACACACAAATAGTGAAGAACACCGAAAGGAAATTCGAATAAGCAAAGCATCAGATCCGTATACCATAACGACAACATAACAATTCCACATCAGTTGAGTGTACTAGAGTTTAGAAATCGAATTCATACACGCGGCAGTGGCCTGATGTTACGTACGTCGGCCACCACCAGCATTTAATAATTTGCATTTAATATAATTTTGTTTTAACATAGTATGATGGTAAGGTGGTGGAAGAATTGCACGATCCTGAAGTGAGTTTCTGAACCCACCCTGATTCGGGTGTGGATCGTGCAGTTCTTCGAGTTCGAATTTGTTTTTCGAAGTGGACGTGAGTGGAGAGCGAGAGAGATGGAGGGTTAACCTTTTTTCAAAGATACGGTTCGGAATTCCGTTGTTGACGTTTGACAACGGAGAAGAAAAAAGATCGTTTTTTTGGACAGTTGATTTTCCGTTGAGTAGTTGAGCAGCTATAAAGGAGGAACATAGAAAGAGCCCTTTTTTTTTCCTTTTTGTCCCCTTTTTTTTTTGTTGGTAAAAAGTAAAATTAAAAGCATTGATGTAAAAATTGAAGTTTGAAAATTAAACGTGAATTCAAGAAAAAATTGTGGTTTCCGTTTGCACCGTGAATTTGTGTGGCCTCTGTCGTTGCTTTCCGGACGCAATAAGCACGCATTCAGTTAACAGCGGTTGTTCAACAAATGAAGAATAGCTAAGCAGTGCTGAATCACTAAAACATCCAGAGGAGCCGACACGGGATAGTTTACGAGCTGCTTGTTGCTGGAATCAGGGCGGCAATCATCGATTCAAGTGGGACACCACAGACAGGATTGTGTCTGGGCTGCTGCACTGACCTGGGCCGAGCACAACAAAATTCATCGGCGGGTCACCCCGAGGGAGGAACCAGGTAACCACTACAACTTATTGTTAATTATAGGAATTTTCGTGGTTGTACACACGACAAACTGGCGCTGCGGACAGGATTCGAGGAAGCCGGAGTTTTAAAACTCGTAAGCGCTTGAAAAACCCGAATTCAGAAGGAACCTGGAAAATTGGATAACATAACAACAACACTAATATACTGCAATGTCGCCACATCTGTAATAAAGCGCTGGCATTACACAATCATATGAAACATTTGCCACACTTATCTATATTTATTAAAACATCATTTATGCAACTCTTGAATATCTAAGACCGTAGTCTCCATATGTATAATAATTCATTGAAGCACATTTATATACAACCGTACTTTTATGCGGCCTTCATCGCCGCTTACAACCATCTGATGGAACACCGGGAACAACATTTATTTGTACATCGGCACGCATCCAAGACACATCTTTGAGAATATATTGAGGAAGGTGCATCAGATACAACATTGGTGCCACATCTAACGTATATACAACATAAAGCATTTTTTTTTTTTTTGCTTCTCTTCTTGTTTCTACTTTTGTTTAAGATTTTGTTTGGTTTTTGATTGTTAATCTAATTTTGTAACTTGGTCACTACTGCTATTTATTTACTTTGTTTGTTTATTTTTAGTGTTAAGTGCGGATTTTGTTTCTCAGTAGTGATGTTTTGATATTAGTTTTAAGTTAGTGTGGCTAATTTGAATATTGCTTATTAACGTAGGTTTATCCTTGAGAAATTTTTTGGAATTGTGATTCTGTTTTTCTTCCTTTACAGCTGCGCGTTAGAATTTTTTCCTTCTCCTTTCTTTCCGTTCTCTGTCTCTCTCTCTCTCTTTTCGGTGAGCGTGGTTGCTGCTTGTGTTGTACCGTCTTTCGTTCGTTCGTTGGAGGGAACGTGTTGATTGATATCTCTCTTTGTGTTGGCGTGTGTATTGTGGTGTTCGCGTCCCTTCCATTGGTTGGGTCGGTCGCGTTCGGGGTGGTTGTCTTGTTGAGGACGTTATAATTATTGTTGTTGTTGGAGGCTATATTTCTTGTTGGAGCTCGGGGGTGGACTGTGTTTTTCCCATCACTAGGTTGTTTTTTTTTTTTTTGGTTTTGCTGTTGGCCATAGGTCTTGTCGGGGTTCCGGGTTTGGTAGCGAGAGATTTTGTAGTTTAATAGACGGCCTATAAATGCAGACAAGGCAGCGTCAAAGAGATGTCCGAGAGGGCACCCCTGCCCGGGCACGACCCGAGGCATTTCCCGAGCCGCCGGTTGACGAGGTGGATCCGGAGGCGTTCCATGATTCGAGGGACGAATTTGTGGACGACCGATCGCCAACACGCCCCCCTCCCACCGTCGGTAAACAGCCTGTCGGGAGCATGGAGGACACGCCGATGCCCTCGTACTTTAAACTGGGCCCACAACCATGTCCTGTACGGACCATGCTGGGCACAGATAGGGTTTTCGATCTTGTGTCGAAGGCGGTCCCCATGTTTTCGGGACAGGAAGGACCGGATACGGCCGAGAGACTCTCTTCGTTTCTCAAGGGCTCTAGAAGGACCTTGGATGGGCTGGCGGTGGAGGAGGAACATACCTTCCTCCGGTGGTTGCCCTCTACGCTGAGCGGCGAGGCCTATCGGATGTTCGAGGAGAGTCCACCCACGACATTCCTTGAAGCGGAACAGCGTCTTAGAGAGGCCTACGAACCCCGGGTGTCGTATGAGGAGTTGTGTGCGCAACTTTCCAAAATGCGACAACTTCCTTCCGAGGATGCCACAGGCTTCGTTTCCCGAGTGAAGCGGGCCGTGGTACGGTGCGAGGAGGCAGCTGAGCGCTTTTATGGTCGCCAGGGTAGGCCCGTCTTCGCCAGCCAGCTTGAGGGCATGGCCAAACCGGTGTTGGTAAGGGGTCTGAGGGAGGAAGGACTAAAGCACTTCCTCCTCACGTTGGGTAATGTCCCTTTTCGTAGCCTGGTGGACCACCTAACCGGATTTGAGCGAGCTCGAAGGGAAATGCTGAGGCAGGACGACCTGTTTGTGGATGCGCGGCCGACAGTGTCGGAAACATTAGAGTTAGGACCGGGAAGTTGCTCGACCCTTTTGGAAAGTTCATCCTCCACTTCTAGGGATTACACCGCGGCGCCGGCGCCGGTTTTATCGAACTTAAATCCCCGGGCGGTGTCATTCGTGTTGCCGGCCGAAGGGCCTGATAGTCGTCGACGTGAGGGGGATAGTTTCGTTCGGGAGCAGTCGTGCGGACCCCTCAATTATAGACGGGATGCTGGTGCCTATGCTCCGGCCTCCTCTAGCGAGGGAGCGTGGTCAAATACCGTGTCTTCCTCGGGTCGGAGTGAAGGGTCGCAGGGTTTGGCTCAAGGGGCGTATGTGCCTGGAGATCGATCGGGTCGGGACAATCAGGTCCGGGATTCGGTTGGTCGATCGGCTCGCCCCCTGGAATCCCAGACAACATGCAGTTTCTGCAAAGTGAGGGGTCACGTGTACGACGAGTGCCTGAGGAGAAGGAACACTCCTTTCTGTCGCGAGTGCTGGCGGTATGGCCACGACATAGTGGACTGCCCGGATCGTCCGAGACAGACGCGCCAAGCCCAGGCTCCATACAGGGGTGGTGGTCAGCAGAGCGGAACCGCGCGGCATGGGCCACAACATTAGCGGCCGCAGGCTCAGCGGAGAGCCCTACCAGAGCCGCAGCCCCCGTCTACGGGCGGTGGGCCGGCGACATCAGGCCCAAGAGTATTCAGCGTCCGGTGCTGTTGCGAGTTTTGTGGCCGACAAGGTCATAGCTTGCGCGGGTGCGAATACAGGCAAAGGTGGGAACAACAACAGGGTTCCCAGGGTTCTCCCCACAAGCGGCACGCCGGAACAGCACCTGTTGCGAGCCGAGAGCAGGACACCCGTGTGGAGAGTAGGGCAAGCGCGAGAAATAGGCGCAGAGGGCGTCGGAGGCAGCGTCGGCGAAATCGAAGCGCCGGTATTGATAGCGCGGAAAGTAGGGATTCTCGGAAGGTGGATGGAGATGATGGGCGACGATTGTCCGTGTCGAGCGGTGGCGGTAAGCGACCCGACTCCATGGACTCAAAATCCTCAAAGACGGATGCGAGACATGATGCCGCATCAGGCAGCGCGGGGAGCCGGGAATGGCAGCCCCGGCGCATTGGGCCCAAAGTGGGCAGAGAGAATAGCTCCAGTTCTGCTAGTTCGGAGTCCAGAAGGACTCCCGAGCGGAATATTCCTGAACGGGGGAGCGGAACATTGTGCGAGTTTTGCGGTCGACACACTCACAAGGCGGCAGAGTGTCGACATAAAGCAAAATGGGAGAGTTCGGGAAACTCCCCAAGGTCGGGTCGGCAAGATCCTACCCGACCGCACTAAAAACGAAACCCAGCTCCAGCTGTTCTCAGTTTTCGCCGACTCGAGTCCCGATTGTCGCTCTCCCTCTAGACATTGGCCGTAGGAACCCTACGCCCCTAATCGTGGACACCGGCGCTGAGATCAGCCTGTTGAAGCTGAAGGCACTGTTACGTGTGTTTAACAATTTATATTATTTAATAATATATATTTAAGTAATATTGAATGGGACTTACTTTGGAGTTTGTTTTCGTGCGACCATTGAGCGGTCGCAGTGTTGTTATGTTGCGCTGAGGTCCGCTGGCTCGTTGCAGGGGGCGTTGGGCGTCGTTGCTCCCCTGATCAGCTTGTCCGTAGCGGTATGATATGTCCTCGACGAATAGTGTTTTAGTACGATACACTTAAACCAATGTTATTTGTACTAGTAGATTTTTTCAAATCAAATATGTCACTTTCTATTTTATACACAACGAGGATTTTATTTGTTTGATTATTTATTCCGACTCGTTGTGTTCGAAAATTAACGTCGAATTGTCATATATCCGAATTTATTTTCAATGTATTATCTTTATTTTATTATTTTTTTTTCTCCGCCAAGTAGAATTTGCATAAAGTAGTTTATGCAAATTAGCTACTTGGCGCGTTATTTCCTTTTACAGGTAAGGAGGGGAATCAAAGGGGATTAGTGGATTCTGGGGGGGGCCTGGACTCAATTTTGGTCCGTAACAATACCTTCCCCCCTTAAATAGTGATAGTTTCATTCTTAGAAGAGGAATGAAGCTTGGCTACTTAAGTATTAAACTGTAGCATTTATCTTTACACCGTCGGTGGTGTATTTTCTTCCCTTGTTTGTCGTGGTTTCTTCTGCTTTTGGCTTCCTCTATTCGTAGTAGGGTTTTAGCCTATTATTGTGCACCACCACATTTCTTCTCCCTACCTTAACGAGGCTATTTACCGGACTATTTATTTGTACTACCTTGTAGGGACCCCTCCATATGGGAGCTAATTTTCCTTGCTTTTGAGCATTACGTATTAAAACTTTGTCGCCCACATGGAACGTGAATGGGCGTATCTTACGGTCATAGTACTCTTTCGACTTCTTCTTGGAAGTTAATAGGTTACGCCTTGCTATTTCGTACGTATGTTGAAGTTTGTACTTCAATAGCTTATGGTAACTGTCATGGTTGTATACCGGTTCCGGAGGTTGCTTTATGCTTGTCGGTACCTCCGGGGTGAATCCAAATAGACAGTCCATTGGCGTAAGCTTAGTACCTTCGTGTACATTGGTGTTGTATACGAATGTTGCCGTCCTCAGGTATTGGTCCCATGATTGGGAATTCCCATCCACAATGCTTCGCAGGTAATCTACGAGTGGACGATGTGCTCTTTCTAAGGCTCCATTTGATTGTGGGTGGTACGCTGAGGTTTGTAGTTTTTTAATACGGAGTAGTTTGCACACGCTTTTAAACAAACTGCTTAGGAAATTGCTTCCCTGATCGGTGACCAATTGCTTCGGAACACCATACCGAGCAATTATTTGGTCGAAAAAGACTGTGGCCACCGTTTCTGCCTCCGCATCTGCGAGAGCGTAGCAATCTATATACTTCGACAAGTTGTCTTGGAATGTAAGTATATATTGATTGCCGGTTGGAGTGCGATCAAGAGGACCTACTATATCTAAGTATACTTTGTCGAAAGGCCTCTTTGCAATGTCGGTTATTACCATGGGCATACGTATGTTCGGTGAAGATTTCATGGTTTGACATGTTTTACATACTTTGATGTATTGTTTAATGTCGCGCATCATGTTCTTCCACCAAAAATTTCTACGTATTTTGTGGTACGTTTTACTCACTCCTTGGTGTCCGCCCAAAGGAGGATCATGGTATTCCCGGAGTAGGAACTGAATGTCTTCAGGATTGGTTATCTCCATTCCTTTTTCCGTGCAGGCCGGAATGGGATCCTCGTTAAGAGAGGACTTATCGTCATTTGGACTATCCTGAGTTCCTTCGCTTGCTCTTAACTTTTTATCTTGGGCGCGTGTTAGTACATTGCACCTTGGTAGTGTGGGAGTCTCATCACAAATTTGCGGGATACGACTCAAGGTATCCGCATTAGTGTTGTATTTACCGGGTTTATATTCGATTTGGTAGTCGTACTCCAGTAATTTGCGATTGAACCTTTTTAAACGTGACGTGGGGTCTTTCACGTTGAATACTCCCTTTAACGGTTTGTGGTCCGTGTATATATTAAATTTTCTCCCTTGTAAATAACAACGGAAATTCTTAGTCGCCCAAACAATGGCTAATAACTCTTTCTCAATCGTAGAGTAGTTCTTTTCCGCCTTATTCAAGGTTCGACTGGCATATGCGACTGGCTGGTCCTTACCGATTTCGCCTTGCGACAGTACGGCGCCCAGTGCTTCGTTGCTCGCATCCGTGGTCAGATTAAAGGGTTTGGTAAAATCTGGATAGATTAACAGTGGCGGCGAGACCAATAACTCCTTTATGTTATCAAATGTTTGTTGGCATTTGTCTGACCAGGTGAATTTGACGTCCTTCCTTAACAAATTTGTTAAGGGGCGTACTATCTTCGAAAAATTTTGAACAAATTTTCGATAGTAATTCGCCAACCCTAGAAACGATTGGACGTGCTTTACCGTTTTGGGAATGGGGAAATCCCTGACACTAGCTGTCGTGTCTGGATTTGGCATTGCCCCCTTTTCGGAACAAACATGTCCCAGATATACTACTTCCTTCTGGAGGAACTTGCATTTCTCTGGTTGCAATTTGAGGTTGTGGTATCTAATTTGACCGAATACTTTCCGGAGTTTGTCATTATGGTGTTCTAGGTTTTTTCCATATATGACCACGTCATCCAGATAAACAAAGCATTCGATTCCTTGCAACCCGGTTAGGACATGGTTCATGAGTCTCTGAAACGTAGCTGGTGCTCCCTTCAGACCAAATGGCATACGTTTGAACTCATAGTGCCCGTAATTTGTGCTGAACGCTGTCTTATTTTGATCCTTCGGATCTACTAAGACTTGGTGGTAGCCGCTGGCTAAATCGAGCGTGGAAAAATAGCGTGAGTGACCGAGCTGGTCTAAAATGTCCTCTATTCGAGGGAGAGGGTACGCATCACCGATGGTTTTATCGTTCAGTTTTCTGAAATCGACCACAACTCTCCATCGGGTTTTTCCATCGGGGCCCACTTTCTTAGGAACTACCAAGAGTGGTGAGTTCCACGGACTTTTGCTTGGTTGAATGATATCATTCTCCAGCATCTCCCGTACTTGCTCGTTGATCACCTCTTTCTTGCACTCAGGCAGACGGTACATTCTTTGATTTATCGGTGCTTGATCCTGTATCACCGGTATCTCATGCGTTATTGCACTGGTATATGTTAGGAGATCACCTTTAAGGTGGAAAATATCGTTAAACTCCTCACATATTTCCACTATGGATTGACATTCTTGAGGACTTAGGTTTTTACCTAAGTGGAGTTCCTCGTGTAATTGTGTCAACCTTGGATCTTTTGGTAATTCCTCCTGTGAGAATAAATGTCGGATATACTGGAGGTTGTCTCCCTCCGAAAGTTTTTTATCCGCATTGTATTCCGTAGAACGGTTGTCCTCATTTTCCAGCGGAAAGGTGGAAAAGTCCTTCATTGGATGTAACTCCACCATGATTCGGTCTATGGTTTGGAGGTAGTTTGCGATATTGAGTACCTCTACATGGGCACTCTTCGCTTTCCCTACAATACAGTTGGATATGAAAATCCCTGATTGCATTTGTTTAGGTACTAGCACTACCTCTTCCCGAATTTTTATGGGAAGTCTCAGCATTTTTCGTGAACGTGCCGGTATTATTGCCGGTTTGTCCAGAAAAATTTCTACCTCCGAAGCGTTTGGCAGTGATTGTTTCACCACTGTTGCTTCTTTTTTAGCTTTCTTTGATTTGTCAGCTATTAATGTGGGGTTGGAATGCTTGGAGCCTGACAAAATATCGCCCCCTTTTCCCTGTTTGGGTAGGGTATCCGGTGTATTTCCGACCGCGGTCTGGATCTCTATGGATCCCCTTGGCTCGGATTCCCGACTGGTTGCCTTATGTCTTGGCGTCCGCTTCTACCTTTTGTAAATTCAACGGAAAAACTTACCGGATTTACATTGGTTTGGGAGAATTCCAAACAATTCCCGGGTCCGTTGACTTTGCAATTCCTAGCTAGGAAGTCGTTTCCTAATAACCCATCTTCTGACAATCCCGGTAGGGAGTCCATTACCTGAAAGTTACAGGAGATTGGTTGGGGTAGTTTGAATATTCCCTTACAAAAACCCCTAGACTTTCCCTTTCCAAAAAGCGTTTGGAGAGTAGTGGCCTTTTTTGTATCCAGTGTTGTTCCATTCTGGAGTGCTTTCAGTTTAAGAAGGCTCATCTCCGCACCTGTGTCCACTATTAGACATGTAGTGTTTCTACATCCTATGTCTAATGGAGCTGGACTATTGGAACTTTTGTTGGTGGTTGAGGACAGTTTTCTTTATTTGGCGGCTTTAATTCGGTCGGGTTGGGGAATTC